>JARUPO010000014.1:0-600000 GCA_039700045.1 Malbranchea zuffiana | reverse complement strand
ACCCTCGCTCGTTCTTCTCGTTGGGTCGAGATCCTCTTCCTCCCCCATCGACCAACAACCTCTCCCATTTCTCCCATCCGCATCCATCTGCTCTTCGCTTCAACGTCGCGCTCTCCACTCCCTTCTTTTTCGTTTACTATTGCAGCATCTTATAGGCGCTGGTCTACACACGCCGTACGCCTCACTACTCGCTTGTGTTCTTTCCCTCCTTTTTCGTTCCACCAATCGTCGCTCCAAAGGCTCACTAACCACGACGCCCTCCGACAGCTACCCTCCATCCACCTTCACCTTGCGCGTGCGTCGCATGCTTGACAGTCTCATTAATACTCGCTGCCCTGACGATCGGATCTCTTCGCAATTTGAAATCTCCACCGCCCCTTTTTCTCCCCGATCCCGTCGGTTGCGATCCTGATAAATACGTGCCACCACGAGTCTGCTTGGGATTGCTTGATTCTCGCGATCCGCGACCTCTTCGCGAGGGTCGCGTTCTTTGGTGCTTGTATTGGGTTTCTTTCCGACTTTCTTGATTCTCGGGTAATAATCGACGCGAAATATAACCCTGTTTTTGAAGGAAGATGAGTGGCAGCATGGTCCAGTCAGGCCACCCAGGCCCGCTGTATGAGGGTGCGCTGAAGCGCAATGGATCTATCGCTGTGTCTGCTGGCCCTTCCCATCTTTCGATTTCCACATCCAACGCCCTCCCTGGCGGTAATGGCGCGATGACAACGGATATGTTCTCCCCTGTAACGTCGCAGGCAACTGGCCTTACACCTTCCTTCCCGTTCATGTTTTCTCCCGTGGGCCAAGCCTCTGCCTACGAATCGCCAAATCCCACGATTAACCGCCTCACCGAGCTGGAAAGACTTGGATCCGGTGTGAATGGCAACAGCAACTCACCTAATCACACAAGTCCGGGCAGCGGACGAACTGCAATCCTCGTACGGCGTCTCCCCAGAAACACCAGTTATGAATCGCTGCGGAGCATGTTATTATTTGCCAAAAATCTGGCCGAGACAGAATTCGTTGCAAGTCACCACCCTGACGACGCAAACTTTTTAACCGCATTTGCCATTTTTGAAACTCGGGAGGCCGCCGTTGAAGCACAGTTGATGTTGAATGGGAAGCCGAATTCGACAAACGAGGCCACAATGATTGTTGAAATTGTTTCCGACTCCCCTGCTGCGATGCTGCAGCGACGAAACACGATCGACCAATTGCCACGCTCCGGTGCGACGATGAACTCTTTGAACCAAGCGACCGCAAGTGGCTTAATGTCTCCGCCAAAATTGATGTCCCATTTCAGCGACATCCATTCGTTGGACAAGGGTCGCGAACAGTCGTTATCCATGAACGGAACACCCACGAATGGCGAATTCCCTGCTCCCGCCGCGACCTCGAGACTTCATTCTCTCTTTTCCGCTCCCTCTCCGCTCGGGAACGGGTTGCATGATCGCCCACGCGTAACTGGAAAATCTGTTATCGACCAGGATGAGGATGAGGACACTGGAGAATTATTGAAGGATCCGGTCGCTTATGCCCGAAACGGACATTCTGGCTCCATGACGATGCCCCGGCGATCAACTAACCCTCAACTTCCCCTGAACCAGTTTGGCAATTTGTCCCTATCCACCACTGTGACATCGCCGTCCTTGCAATCCTTTGGGAACGGCAGCTCAGCCCGTACAATTGGAACACCCTCTAGCGCAATGTCGCCAAACTTTCCTAGCATGTCTTCCAGCAACGTCTTCCATCCAGGCCAGTTTCCCCGACTTAGTTATCCGCCTGTCAACCCTGCCGACCAGAACCCTCCGTGCAACACGCTGTACGTGGGTAATCTGCCACCTGACACTTCCGAGGATGAACTCAAGGCCCTGTTCTCCAAGCAGCGTGGATATAAACGAATGATTTTCCGGCAAAAGGCTAACGGTCCGATATGTTTCGTG
Organism: Malbranchea zuffiana; assembly: GCA_039700045.1. Taxonomy (NCBI): domain Eukaryota; kingdom Fungi; phylum Ascomycota; class Eurotiomycetes; order Onygenales; family Malbrancheaceae; genus Malbranchea; species Malbranchea zuffiana. The sequence goes on along the minus strand of JARUPO010000014.1, from coordinate 598,057 downwards.
GAATTCGACGACGTATCATTTGCCACGAAAACGCTCAAGGACCTCTACGGATACGAGCTTTCCAACAGTGTTAAGGGGGGCATCCGCTTGAGTTTTTCCAAGAACCCTCTTGGTGTCCGCAGCGGCCAACCTGGTAGCATGCATTCTGCGAATCAAGTCGCCGCACACTCTTCGATCAACGTCAATGGATCAGGAGTAATGGGTAGCTCCAGGTTTTCGACAGCCAACGGACCTCCTCCTGGCCTTGCTGCACCCCCTGGATTGCCATTGCCTATAGGGATGCCCAGCAACGGGATGGGACCTCCCCATACACCACTGGGGAGCCCTCCAAACGGTGGATTCAACGCCGGCCTAGGAATTGGAATTAACGGAAACGGCAACGGAATGAATCAAATGCGGTCTGCTCCTATGAACGGTGCTATGATGGGCAATCCGGCTGGTCCGACTCTTAACGGCGTCAACGGTGGCCCATATCCCGATTACATGATGGGTCGATAAACCACAAAAAAACACGCATCACCCGATTTTGTCATGTCTTTACATGTGTGATGAATATTTGGAGCGTCTGGCGTAACGGAAAACCCCTGGGCTCTAGATGTTAGATCGTCATGCAAGGCCCCGTGGCCGAAGTTCTCGATTTTGGTTTGAAGATTTTTTTCTTGTTTTTCATCTGGACCGCTTATCTCACAACATCGTCCTCGGGGATTATATGATGGCAACATGGAACAGGATTCAGGCGGCGTGACTCTGACGGATTAGCGAGAAACGTCGATGCATTGTTTTTCTGAGCGCTTGTCTTTTTTTTTCGCCTTTTTTTTCGCGTGGGACGCATCCGGAGCTATGTCTTGGTTTTAAACGAGGGAAGTATTCCGCATCCTTTGTTTATGCTGTACGCTTTGAACGGCGTGCTTCTTGTCCTATTTCCCGTTCTCTGTCTTTACCTTGCCTGCTGTTGACTTTTGTTATGCCGTCCGCGCTGTCAACCTCCTCACCACTGTCCCATCTCCTGCATCTTCCCCTCTGCCTTCATTGGGGAAAGGCTTCATCATCAAGGGCGTTCCATTTGCTGGCTGTATTTTCTGGGGGATTTCTTTCTCGATTTTCTTTTTTCTTTTCCTGCCTACATGCATATATATCTTTCCCTGTTTTGCGAACAAATTATTACCCCCTCATGATTCCCCCATTTTATTGTTCTCGCCATTTCATCATGTTTTACCAGGTCTCTGTTGATTCTACCTATGGTTCGAGCTCTTTTTCATTTCATTCCACAGGGAATAGGCGCGTGTGGGATAATTTTGAAGGGGACATGGACTGTTTTCTTTTATGGTTGTCATGCTCATTTGCAAAGGCCCCTTATGTATACCCGTTTTTCTTTCTCTGTCATTACCGATTTAATTTATTTACTTGGAGGACTCTTATTTTTACAGCCTTGGCCTTGCCTTTACTTTTTCCCGTGGCCACGCTCGATGCATGATCTTCTTTCTGGTAAGGTTGACGGACATGTCAAGTGTTTATTTATACCTCTTCAGCTCTGCTATTTATCATTCTGTGATCTTCGTTTCAGCATAGTCTTTCTATTACATTCTCTCCATACGCGTTCTTCGAAGCCAGTTGAGAAGAGAGAAGACCCTAGAATTTGAAGTCTCATTATTCTTCTTTATGACAGGACTGTTTCCCTAACGGAAGTATTCACACTCTTGCTGAAGAAGTGGCCATGGCAGAGTCAAGATTTCTCCCAACACAATTAGTATTTTACCTCTAGTTGAGCTCATTTTGATAGATAATCTTTCAACTATAAGACAGCATGAGAATACTATACACATCTTTTGCTTTGGTAGAGATATAATGGACATGCCAGTTACAAGCAGCCGCGCCTGAATGGGGCCACGTTGCTTAGGTAGCACCACCCGGAGTTCAACTGTTGCGCCAAAGGAGTTTCGCGCATGTTTACTACCATTCCTAATAAACATCAAGACTGGCACTCCTAACTTTCCCATCCTGCTCTTCCGAGCCAAGACATGACTGCTTCCCAGTCTTTTCTAGCGGCGTACCTACTACAGTACTACGTACGTCAATGAGGCATCATGCAGGCCTTCTCATGACAACCCGCATTTCCCAGCCCATAGCAATCAATGTGCACTTGCAAGCCTTGGTTCTGGACTTTTGCTTGGGAGGAATGCAATAGACTTGGCCGCAGAAGTGAAGCCGGCAGCCTGATTTTTTGAACTATCATGCCCTCCTATAGATGCGTTCAGTCATGCCCACCCCAGTCAAGAGTCCGTGATGCCTGATCAATCTTTGACAACAACATCGTTTATGCATGGTAAAATGTATTGCTTGACCCTATCAACTGACTCTCGGCGAGTTGTCTCGCGATGCTCCAACGATTCTTGTGGTGAATCCTTGGAATTAGCTGTCCAAAGCTCTGCAATGCTCAGGTCAATAAAAAGGGGTGCCCCCTTCTCACAACCTTTTTGATCTTCCCTGAGTCTTCTTCAACCCACGTATCTCTAACAAAAGCGCTTCAGCCTTTTCAAACATCGACGCGAACCAGCTACTGTATGCTAATTATTGTTCTTCAATCCACCACAGCCTAAACTCATTCAGACAACAAGGGGTATACGCTCGCTAATCAACAAAGAAATCTCAGGGTTGTGCCGAGAGGAAGAAAATAAACCAAAAATGAGTGACCAAAACATCCAGAGGGCCCGCCAGTTCTTTGCATCGATCCTGGCATACTACGAGAACCGCAGTAGCAGCAGTGGTTTTTCAGCGAGTCTCCCTCCCCCAGACTGGGTCAGGAGCGCCAGGAGCGCTGAGTACGGAAATATCGTCATCGGTTATATCCCATTGCGACCTCCCACCGCCGAACAAGCGGCACAGGCACAGCAACATCTAAGTGATATATTAAGTTCACAAGAGACGAGGGACGGAGACGAGCTCACCGCTATGCGGCATACCAGCAGTTGAACACCCCGCGTGATGGATAAGTTGTCTATGCGTCCGGATCAACATCGAACTCTTCTTGAAGCCTTTTGTCGTAGGCCGCCTTGTCTTTCACCTTCTTAGCTATGAACTCGTCCATGCCCGCAGTCCAGAATCTGTGTGCCACTTTGATGAAATAAGGGTCATTATCAGTGTCTTGTGTGAATGCTGTTTCAATATGATCGTAGAATATGTCCTCCAGTCCAGTGATGCTTTGCAAAGTCAGAGAATACCAGAATGATCTGTTCTCCAATCCTCTTTTCATAACGCTAGAGACACTTGTATCGGCATAGAGCTCCTTTTCCTGCTGTTCCATGAGAGTCACGAACTCTCGATGTACAGCTGTAAAGTGATCTATATCGATGGTATTCACATAGCGATTTGTGAACCAATGGGGCGGGTGCAGCATCTCAATCGGCCGCGAACAGGCGAACTCCAAGTCAATAAGACACGTGATATTCCAGTCCTCATCAACAAGAATATTGCTTTGGTGGAAATCATTCAAAACATAGACGAAAAGGCCCCGACGGAGTTCAGTTTAAAAAAATAGGAAGACACTGTTCTCATGGTCGTCAAAGCCGCGGCCTGAAAGTGGCCATCAGTACTGTCTTTGAGGGCATTTGGCTGGTGGGCAAAACGGCTGTCGTGAAAGGCAAGAATATCTGTAACATAGGAGTCAACCGAGGAGGAAGTCATATCTCTTGGAATATCAACCGGGATCTGCTTTCCCTCCAGCTCCTGGACTTCTATTGAAAGTGGTCTGTTGTTTAACACCAAAAAGCCATTGTCATCAATGACAAATTAGCCTATTCGTGGTACTGGAACCTTGGCGATGTCTAACAATATCCGTGAAAGTCCTTTCAATAGATTGCCACGTAAATTGTTGTCATGTCGCTTGTCTTCCCATGTGAAGGAGAGCATAGTACCCTTGGACTTGTCAATATATTCAATCAAAAGATACCCGGCGTTTAGAACGTCAAAACAGGGCCCTTGGTGCCGGACATATTTTGATGGAGCTGCAAAGCCGAATAGATCGAGCATACGACAACGAATATAGTGGAAATAGCGTGGAATCCACGGTAAATTGTCAGCGGCAGTGTACTATAACTCCTGTTAGCTGAGTACGGTCTGATGCATCTGAAAGTCTTACAGTCTGACCGGTCGACAGGGCAAATCCGTAGAGTTTAGGCACGGGCACTGAGGGGCAGTTTTCGTTCAACCATGCATAAGTGCCAGCTTCACATCGTATCTTCTCATCTGCATTGCCCGGCCGAAAGAATTCTCCGACTCGGTGTAATATCGGAAACCGCATCAACATCTGCCTGTGGTCACGAATGGAGATCGGGACACAGATATTGTAGCTACCGTATATCCAGCCCCCAGCAATTTTGCACACTTTTGGAGATATACCCATGTGGTGTGCGACAAGTTGCTCAATTAGAGTTGAATGACCATACAAATGAGCGAGTTGCTTGTTTGTCTGGTCATTATCCTCGAGGGCAATAAGCACGTTAGCCTTCTCTTCCTTCGCCCAGGAGTAAGTCATCTCTCCGTGCTTCAATTGCCGAGTCCTGACCATGCCTATTAGCTGTGAGGGATAAGAGCAGGGCGGAGCAAGCAGAGCAAAGTCGAGCAGAGTATTAATGCATGCTCCGTACATAAAGCGGGAAAATTGCCGGTTGTGGTTCAGGGTTGAGTCACGTGCCTGCAGGTCGCTGCGGGTGCCCAAGCCAAATAGCCCAACCTTGGAAGCCGATTCATCCCTTCAAAGATTCACGAGCCTATGAATTTACCCCGTCTTCATTTCCCAGCTCACCGCAAACAATTATCTCATCCATTCCAGGGGTCCAGAGGCCTGATATAGCGTGGATTTGCAAGGTAAATAGGAGAGGAAGAAGAGGCGTCTGTTTTCCCAGTCGTTGTCTTCGAAGATGGTTGAGACTCAATGTGAAGACCATGGCTAGGATGAGGCGGCTAATTGACGGTGACTGAGGATGCAGTCGTGCTGTTTCTCATGAGGAAGCAATGTTGCTCCCATCATACAGTACTCCGTACGGAGTACAGTCAGAGTCCAGTCAATCTCCTTGATATCGAAGCTGTGCTGGATTGCCGAAAATGACGCTAATCCCGGAATGGACACCACGTGATCTCCACCTCAAAAAATTCAACCTCTCACCATCCAGTCCTCACCATCTCACTGCCAGCAACACTCATGACAATGGCCGCAATTGAGTGACTACGCATCCGAGAAGCTTATGTTTTGCTAGTTGAGTGTGTATAGTCACTCAATTCCTCGGGCCCAGCCTTTACTCCTACATTTTACCCTTCAATTCCTTCACAGTCACAGCACGATGCCTCCTCGACTCGCCAACCCACAACGGCTATCCTCCAGCCTCTCCTCACGCATCGTCTCCCCGTCTCATTCCTCCGCCTACCTATCAGCTTCTTCAACATCCACATCACCCTTCCTCTCATCCTCACATATCTCCGCACCATGCAGAACCGCACGCTCCCGCCAACCTCAATGCTCCCGCGCATTCACCTCCTCCGCGCCATCCCAAGCCACACGCCTCCGGCGCAATATGTTCGCCTGGCTAAACGGTCCCGGCGCAGTCTTTAAGGACCCTCTGCCCTCAAGCACAAATTATCTCAGCGCATACGATAAAAACGGAAAACTCATCCGCACAAAGAAGCAGCAGCGGAATGCAGAAGAAGCAATAGCAGAAGAAGAAGATGCGGAGGGCAAAGATGAGGAAGTGCCTGATGAGACGCAGGAGGATCTCCAGCCGTTTCCTCTGAATCCGTCATTTGTTAGTCAGAGTGTGCTGAGCGAGGAGTTGAGGAATGAGATTTATGATCAGGTTAAGAAGCAGGGGAGGAGTGTGAGGGCGGTTAGTATTGCGTTTGGGGTGGATTTGAGACGTGTGGCTGCTGTGGTAAGATTGGTTGAGCTGGAGAGGAGGATGATTGTAGAGGTATGTTCCACATTTCTTTTCCTCTGCTTTCGTTTCCGCGATCCCTCTCGTAGAACGAGGTCTTTTATGATGAGCTTTCAAAAATTTTCGATTAGTCTTGAAGACTCCAACGGAGAATGCTTACAATCTTTGAACACTCTGAATTTTCTCGACCCGGAAACTCGTTTCGAAATCCCCATTTCATCGGTTCCCTACAAGTCTTGCTAACAGTCTTAAAGAAAAAACCTTTAGCTCTCCCCTACGCCCGCGCCGTGCATCAAATGCTCCCCACAACCCCTCTCCCTAAACCAAAAGAACCCCCACAAGCCCACGAACCCATCAACGACCTCCCCGTGCACCCCCTCACAGAAGCCCAACTCTTCTACCCCGTCTCCGAATCCCGCCAATTCAACCGCGTAGACGCCGGCCGCGTCTTCTCCGCCGCTCCCGCGCCCCTCGCAGAGCAGCGCGACATGCCCCCAAACACACCTGCGGCAATCGAATCCCGGCCCCGCGCACATAAGGACGTAGAATACATCCGGCGCAGCGACAACGAACAGGTACTGCAGCCCGCAGACTTCCGCATCCCGCACCCGCAACTCGTCGCCTACGAACATGACCGTCTGCACGAATTCGCCGGCGAGCCCCGCCAACTGAACAAGGTCTTCTCGCAGAGACTCGAAAAAGAAGCCATCGAAGACGCCGCGGCAAAGGAACAGGCTAAAAAATTGGAAGACCAAAAAGTGCAGAGGGTGCAGCCTGCTTCTAGCAGGTTTGAGTTTCGATTCCGTGATGTCGAGGTTAGTAGAAGGACTGTTGGTGAGGATGGGCGTGGCGCAAAGGCGCCTGGTCGGAGGTATGGTGTGCCGAGCTCGGATCGGACGAGAGCTGCGGTGAAGATTCCGACGAGGGTAGAGGCGTAATTGCAACCCTGCGGGATCTAGGATAGTGTTGCGGACTTGTTTTATCATTTGTATAACTATTATTTCTACTATCTTTTCTTTTCAAATCCCTTACTTCCTCGGGCAATCGTCTTATCCGTCTGATTTCCCATACATATTCTTGTCGCGAACTATTGGAAGCCCGTGTGTACGATATAACATCAATCCATACAAAAAACATTCCAAAAGGAACCCCTACTACTTCTTTAATCACATGTTTCAAATCTCATTTCAGAGTCCTGTCCATAAGAGGTACCTATCTAATATCCGTTGAGCAGGATAAAAGTTCACCATAAAGGCATCAACATGGCCCATTTCATTTCAACCACCCCAACACAAGTTTGCCCCATGCCCATAGCCAGCCATCAACAAAGGAGAGAAATTGCCATAGACAAGAGAAAGTAAAGGTAGAAACCTCAATCATTCACAAGGATCCTCCCACCAGTCAAGAAACAGACAGGAAAGAGATATATATGTATGCCTTGTTGAATAAAAAAAAATAAATAGACAGAGGAGAAGATTCATGAATGGGCAGATGCATGTAAGTAATGACAAGGAGAAAAGAGAGAAGAAAGGGAGAATGAAAATAAGAATGAAAGGAGGCACAAGGTCCCAAAGAATGATACGCTAATCGAAACACCAGAGTCATAACGCCGTACTCAAGGAAAATAACCCCTTGTATGTAATTCAAGTATGTTGGCCATTTATACTCACCAAGCCACCGCGGCAAAGAAAAGTTCACAGAAAACCGAAACAGCGTGGTGGAACGATGGAATTTGTTAGTCGACTGTCTAGGTCAAACTTGCCAACACCCAAGTCAACGTCGGACGGTTTCAAGCCGGGCTTCGTGCTGGTGTCTCTGACCGCTTGCCTTTCTTCCCCGAAGTAGATGGAGATTGCGTTGGGGATCCGCTGGAATTCGAGGAAGGATGTCTGCCTGCCGGACTTGATGTGATGGCAGACTTTGACCCGGCAGAGTGTGGAACGATCGTGGACGAAGAACTCGCGGAAGACGTCTCTTTGCCGATGCTCTTTTGTGGATATATTCCGCTGCCATGTTTCAATGAAGAAGGTGCCGGACTCGATCCCCTACGACCTGAATTGGCGTTTCCTGCCTGGCGTGAAGGGCCAGAGAACTTGGAGCTTTCGGCCGGGGTTTCGGAGTTCTCAGCCTCTGTGCCGTCGGGCGATGGTACCATTTGGTCGAACCCACGCCATTTGCGCCAGCCTTTGAAATCAATCAGGGCTTGCATGCAACCCCATTCCGTCACTTTCTTTTTCAACCACACTTTATCAATGGGCTAAAGTTTCACGTTAGTTAAATCGGTCACAAAAGGATCATAGGGAACAAACCTTGGTCAAGAAGTCGTTGCAACCAGCGGCTAATGCTTCGTGCCTATCGCTGTCCAAACTGCTGGCTGTAAGAGCGACAATAACGACTGAACTCTTGAAATTTTCCCTGTTCGCCAACACGTCTTCTGGGTTAGGCCTCAAAGTAACCAAATTGCTGGCAGCAGCATTCGCAGAGACAGGGCCAGAGGTAACGCCAATATTGTTAACCCGCTCTAGTCTCCTGATCTCCCGTGTCGCCTGGAGGCCGTTCATAACCGGGAGCTGGATATCCATCAAAACCAAATGAAAACCTCCTTGACGCCATTTCGTCACAGCATCGCGACCATTCATTGCGGTCTGCCATCTCACTTTGAGGCGCTTTAAGAGAGCCTCCAGCAGCTTGAGGTTGATGGTATTATCCTCCACGATGAGGACGTTGATGGGAGGTACGATACCCTCCAGTAGCGCTGGAGGAGGTGCTGCTGGCTCGGCGTCGCCGCTGGTATTGGCCTTCAGCTTACGCAGCTTCTGCGTCGGCCGTGGGGACGCGGAGCGTGCGGGAGGTGTAAGACCAGACTTGGAGGGAGGTTTTGGGGCGGAAACGGGGGGAGTCGTCGAGGAATGAGGAGAGGGGACGGAGGAGATCCCATTGGTAGTGGGGCCATCTACGTATTCTATAAAATCACAAATTCAATAATGATAATGAATTAGCCTTGATCAAAGTAATTAATAGATAAATCTAATGCGATGATGCATTCAAAGAGAACCCCTACCAGGCATGTTTGCAGCTGGCGCTGTGTTGACGACGGTAGGAGACGAAGTGTGTTGTCGACCGTATTTCGGTCGGTGTTGGTTTTGTTGCCAGGACCCGTGGCTGCCGGGAGAGGGAACTGGTGGTAGTTGGCCAGTTGTAAGGACAGATATGGAATGCGGTTCATGGGGAGGTGGTAACACTGTAGACTGGAGGGGCCCGCCGGTGTTGGGTGTTTGAGCAGATCTTGTACCCAGCGCAAAATATCCATCAACTTCGCTATTTCGAGGATCTTCAGCTTGGGCGAAGGCGAGATTTTGTCGAGGAGACGGTCGTGGCGGGCGGCGTTGAGGCACCTCGACAATCAAGGCTTCCGCGGCGCTCTGACCGCCGGGAAAGTAACACTCTAAGAGCGCGCTGAGCACCTCATCCGGGGCCAGCACGACCTCCATTCCCTGTCGGGGTCCATTTTCGCGAGGGATGACTTTCAGAACAATGTCTGGAGAGTCGAATGTCCGACCAAGACTGTTTCCATACTTCATCAAGATAGCCTGTCGCAAATCATCCACCAAGTCTCCTTCGAATACACGGACACGCGTGGCAGACGAGCCGACTCGCTTCACCCACACTTTGCATTCACTCATGACTGGCGGTCTGGAGCGATGTGAGGGCTGAGCGGCTTCGCCTGAAGCTAAGAGATCCCTCATCAATAGAGCTTCGTTTGACGGGAGTAACGATTGTTTCCGGTTTGATGGAGAGGTGTAGCTATCGGCGGATGGCGGCGGAAGAGGAGAAGGACCAGCCTTTGCGGAAGGCACACGCTGTATCGGTATGTCCTCTTCGATTTGCCCTAATGTGCGACCTGACGAGGTGGCGAACCGGAGATCAGACTGGGGAACGGATTGATGCGGGGGCTGGACGAAGCTGGAGGAAGGATTGTTTTCCTGCAGACGATAAGAAGTCGTCCAGCCTGGGTTGGAAGCAGGTGAGAAGCTTGCCGATTCAACTGCCAGGCTCTGAGAGCTCTGTGACGTGGAACCAAGGATCGAAGCTTGAGCTACCGCAGGGGCATATTGGAGAGGATCCAAGGATTCCCCAGACGGTCCATGCGAAAGTCTCTCAGGTTTATATGTCGCAGTATCTTCGATCGCAAGCTTGCTCTTCGTCTCGTCGTCTCGAGCTGTTCTGTCTCCGCCTGTCGACAGTCTCTTCTTCTTCGAGTCCTTCTGTCTCCTCACCGACAGCCGCGAGCGGTCGTCGATTTGGTCAGCACGTGACGAGGGGGTGGGCGGCGCGGGAGGTGGAGCAATCTGTGTGCTTTGTTCAAGGGGATTCCGCGAGCGCGGCCGACTGTCGGCGTCGATGTTTCTGTCGTCGTTGTGATCTGGAACAAGGTGAGAGGGCTCAGGCGTGATGGAAGAACGGCCTGCTGTCGCTGCTGGGTTAGTCGTGGTAGAAGCAACACTCTTGGCATAACCGGACGAGGAACGGCGAAACAATCGATCTTTGAAACGCGACATTCGACTCCCTTCTTCAGTCATGGCTGAAGCTTGGGTGATTGCTGGAGCGAAGAACGGGGTAAAAGGCGAGAAGCAGAGGAAAAAGAAAAGAGATGCAATTTGCCCCCTCCCCAAACACGCCGTGCTCAGCAACTAGTAGCTTGACCTTGCCCGAGGAACGAGAGTCGCCGACCACCACCTCCCTGCGTTGCCCAGACACGAAAGCGAAGAAACACGGTAATTGGAGGCAAGGCGAGGGAGAGGAGAGGTTGGCATCAGCAAGAAGAAGTGAAAGTAAAGCACAAGAGTCTGGCTAACAGATCAGGTTCAAGCTTCATAGTCAGATCAGGTATCATTAGAAGAATCCTGTGCAGACTGTCTATCCAGAGAGAAGAAGAAGAACAGCAACAAGAGGAGAGACGAAAAGGATGAAGCTCACAGGAAGAAATGTGTTGTGGATGGTTTCAGGATGGTCAGGGGAGGAGGAGAGAGGAAGAGCATGGGGTGGATGTTGAGGTCAGGAGGAACAACCGAAAGTGAAGAAGTGACTGTGAGGCCCTGGTGTCTGTTGCTTCCGATCTAGATACACACCACTTTCCCTCTCCCTCTCTCGATCACTCTGTCTCTCCTCTGGCTGTCTCTGTTCATGGTGGTGACTTGACAGGGTCTTTTTAATGAGATGGGGACAAGAGCTTCTTCCCTGCTCCCACCAATCCAAAGCTGCTTGCTCTTGTCTAGACTCTCTGGGCATTGCATGGCTGCGGATCGCAACATGAGATCCTCAATTTGTGTGACAATCATTATTTTCATCCTTCTTCATGGTGGATTGTTTGTCCAACAAGAGTTGATCTGCAAACCTTCAAAGGACTCATCCACCATGATTTGCAGATCCAGATGTCAAACCATTTTCACTAGTAATAATCTCCAACATGTGCCAGCAGCGGGGAACTCTCCCCTGGCCGTGGATCAGGCGGAATAGGACATCCCAACATATAAAGATATATCGTACCCTAGAGTGAAGCGGCAACGCGAAGCCTTTCTACCAATGCAATATCCTCTACTCCGTACCTGGAAACCTAATATCTCTCTCTGCCTTGAGCATGGAACCTCTAGGTCTCATCCCACGGTTCGCCCATATCTACGATCTAATTCAAAGCCCGAATGATCCGATCAGGCCTAAACGTGACAACTTGGAGGGTTAACTAAGCTCCTGGAATAAATAAGCCTTTTTTTCGTCATTGAATGGCTTTCCCCGCCGCTCTGCCTCGAGACTTACATTGGAAACCTGGGTCCCAAGTCTATGGAAAAATGGAACCGGTACTGAGTGTCCAGGGTAAGAGATGTATGTTGTGCCATTGGAATGGGGGTACGTAGTAGGTGGAAAGAGAAGGAAAAAGGAATATATAACCAATGCAAGGAAGATTGTATATTCTCTCTCACTGTTACCGTTGATATTCGAGAAAACACGCCTGAGCAAGTCGTCCAACACCCCAGATGTATGACCAGCGCAACACAACAACGCCGCTTGCTTAATGACCGGGGGGGGTGCACGACATTTAGCTATCTCTACGCCACATTGGTTTGCCTTTTGAATGAATGCACCAAAAAGGTCCGTAAGCTGATAGACGGTATCAAAACTTTCATTGCCTTCCACACGCCAGTGTAGCAGATAGTATCTTGCCATGAGAGGCTTCGGACAGCGTAGTACAACTCCAGGACAACGCAGCGGTCGGAATGGAATCAAGGGGATCCAAATGGAAGGCATGAGGTAGAGACATTTGTAATATTCATAAATAGCGGGTACATATTTGTCAAATGGTGGAAACGGGGGCCTATGTAGATACCTAAGATAGATGCAAAATATAGCTCCTTGAGAAAAAGGGGGAGGAAAAGTGAAAAAGGAATGCAAGGACAGGAACCAACATATTCAAAAAAATATCAAATCCCATCAAGACATCACATATTGCAAAGCCCTTCATACGCCGGACGGAGAGAGAACAAAGGAAGGTAGCGGGTATCAATCGGGAAGAAGGGATTGCTCAACCGAACCACGGACAAACCCTGAAGCCATGACTGTAACCCCACGGGGAATCCTGGTATCGCGCAGCATTTTTATTTTTCTGTCCTTCCAGTTTAAAGCAAGATTAAGTAATTCGACGGCGCAATTCCTGTTTCACCCGTCGACTTCTTAGCTTGCCACCATCGGCCACTCACGTCGGATACCTCGAGTATTTCGTGTTTCGCGAAGCTGATTTCATTTGCGTCGTCTGGGTTCGCCTCGTACGAGTAGATCGCTTTCGCTCGGTATGGATATTCGGTTGGTGGGGTGACTTCGTTAGCTTCTGCTCCGGTATTTGCGTTTGCTCCAGCATTTGGTTGTGTGTTAGCAACCGTCGCTCCTGGTGAAGGGCCGGCAGTGTTTCCGCCATAGCCGGACATGGGTGAAGACGTCTCGAAACCGTTCAGCTGAGCAGATGTATACATTTGAGGCGCTTGGGTGCCCGAAACCGTGGTGGCTGGTCGTGTGCCGTAATTGGTTGACGCGCGTTGATTGTTGTTGTTGGTGTTGTTATTGAGGTAAGAGGGCTGCTCCTTTTGCATGGCGAATGAGTCAATATAACCGCGAGAATGCCCCTTGGGTGAGGATCCAAAGTAGAATATCCAAACAATCTAGATTGCTGTTAGCCCGCAAACTGGTGTGGTTGTTGGTCAGAAAGGCGTACAAATGTCATGGACAAGAGGATAAACCCTGCCCCTGAGGCCTGCCTTGATCCATAGTTGGAAACAATCAGGGTATCAGTAGCGAAAGTCGTGAGGACCATCCCTCCGGTAGAGTATCCAACCATCTACAGCAACCCGCATTAGCCACCGTCATAAGAGTAACAGATATGCCATTCTTACCGCACTGCCATAAATGTGACTCGAAGCGGTGGACATGACGAATGCAGCGCCAATAATACATAATAACGAGTATGCAAGTGCCCACCAATGGAAATTTGCAACATCCGTTTGAACTCTGGCGATAATGGAGGATACGAATGTTATTAACCACGCAAGCTGGAAGCACGAGTTCAGAAGTTAGTTGGGACTCGCTCTCACTGCCTATATTCAAGATTCAAGAATTTACCGTACCAGGGAGATCGAGAGTGAGGTCAGTGCGAATGGGTCGCCAATGATATTGCCTAAGCTGGCCCGCGACATGATGCTCCGGCGATTATCGGCAAAATTATAAGATTTGTAAAGCGATGGGGAATTCATGGATGAATGAGCCACCATGAAAGCGACAACGAACACTTTCCAGTGCTTGCGCTATTGCCTCCAATGCCCAGCGACGGTAGAAATTGACGGTGCTAATGGTCCCGAGCCCGACACTTAAGCACTGCCAGTCTTGGTCGTGATATCCAGGCCAGAAAACAGAATTGTTTCGATATAAAAGGCGAATTGAGTTGGAGAAGGAACAGGTTTGCGGCAGGTTTTAGGGGCGGCAAAAGTAGGATGACGCTATCGATTCGTGTCAATCCAAATGGGCCTTGGAGATATATCGATGATGGTTTTAGCGATGCGGAGTCTTCACGACGTGAACGGTGAAAAGGCGATAAGCAGAGAGAGGGAGGAGTCGGGAGTCTTCAGCGCCGGGCTGGAAAGGACTAGAACGGGAATGGGTGGGAGAGGGTGGGATAAACAGAATACTACAAGAATCGAAGAAAAGAGTGACAATGGGGCGTTAAGCCGGAGAAAGGGTCAGCCCTAGGAGAGTGTGAAGAGCCGATGAGGCATATAAAAAGAGTGATGAAACGAGAGACGGAAGAACGAAGAAAGGAGAGAGAGAGAGAGAGAGAGCGAGCGAGGGAGCGTGTGGAGTGTCAGTGGGTTGTGAGAGAGTGAAGGGCGGCCGGATCAATTAAGGGAGACACATGGGGGCTTGGCGTGCATTCGAGACGGCGTCGGTGTACGGGTTGCGTAACATTACGCCACTAGGCCTGTTCGGGCCAGCTGCATCAGCCCCAACTTGCATTAGTCATCTTGGCGTCTCGCCGTGCGCGGCCTATGATTGGCCAGATGTGCTCCTCATCGGGAACGAGCCACCTCAGCCGCGCCCGACGATCGCCTGCGAGAAATTTGTCCAGCTCATCAGTTCAACCAGGGAGCAGCGGCAAGAGGAGGACAGTGTCGAGGATGCATGACAACAACGGCCTCAATTCGGTGCGAGGGTAGCACAGTACTCGTACCACAGTGAACGAATCCTGTATTCTGTTCCTGTGATATGTGTAGGATACCCCGGACTTTCTCATTAGCACAACGGCCAGGAACCCCATATTGCCAATCTTATTCCCCATGACAAAGTTGCTGAATCCTAGCTGTCTGTCGATTTTCTCAAAGCCAGGTGCGATATCTTGTACAAGACAGTTTCGTCCAGTACGATATCCTTTTCCTCAAATTCCGGAGTCCTTAAAAATAGATCGTGGAACGGGATCACCAGACGCCCTGATATGGATACATCATTCTGCTTTTTCTTCTTCTTCTGAATGACATCCACTGTCTGAATATGATGATCCTCCGGAGAACCATTCATCTGCCACAACTGGAAACGGACCCCGTTCTGTGCCGGGAAGATCTGGATCGTGATGACGATTTTCACCAGACTCGCTGACTCGGCAAACCACCATCTGGCAGCATTCTCCAATCTGTTTTGCGATCCAAAGTATCCAACCTCGATGAACAGCATCGGCCACCTCTGTGATCGACCTGGCGGAAGCTGTCTCGGGTGCAAGTAGGCATCAGGCTCCCGTGCGCAATCACTTCCATATATTATTCCTCTCCCGCACGACTGCAGCTTGAGCCAGAGCCTGAGGAAGAGCTTGGGCCGGATATAGTTCATCTCCCTGTTCAAAGAGGCTACAAAGGCACCTGCAGAGTCCTGGTGGTTGCCCGAAGCCATTTCTATGATGAGGATTTCGAGCTTCGGATACCACGCTTCTATCCTGCCTGGGAATTTGCGTTTGCAGAGGGTTTCCACGGTCTCATATACAATGTTATACAAAAGAATATACCGGTCAGGCATCACTTTCCTCTGAGCAGCTGCTGATAGCTTTTGTTTGGGCGATGCGTCGCGTGCTTCATTTCGGAGAAGCTCCTCGATCTCATGCAGTTTCAAACCCAGGACATCATGTTTAGTCCTCTCCTGCAGCAAGTTTTGGAAGATCTCCCCGATTTCTTCATCTTTATGGTGAGCGATCCGCCGCGCAACTTGCGTTTTAAAGCTTTGGTCAGACAGACGTCATCTATCCAAGTACTTGTCCTTCACCCTTTTGTTTACCTACCTAATGTAGGTAGCCAACTCACATCTTGGATACACTCAACTACCTTGGATCTCTCAAGAACTAGATTCTCCAGGAATGACCATCTTCGACAGCAAACCTGCTCGACCCAGGACAATCATGCAAACAAAAAAAGCAAAAGCGAAAAACAGTTTGATCATCACGCGCCCACGTTTCTGTATGGTATGACACGAGACAGATCGCCATTTTCTAAACATAGACTCTTCCCATCGGCACCAATCATTGGCAATCAATCAGTCAACTTCTGTCGTGCAGCTCTCATCTGCATGCACGAATGGCCTCGAGCCGCCGCCTCAACCTGGAGGCTGTTGGTCACTCGGTTCCGGGAGTCAGTCGCGCATCCGAATAACCCCGTAAGAGGAGCCGGGCAAGTGTACCAGTTTCAGAATCGCTGGAATTTCCCACAAAACATGACGAGGATCCCCCATGCGAAACAGAGACTCACGCTGGTCCATGGAAGGATGATTTGAAACATTCATTTCAGTGGGTACAATGACTAATAACCCTCCCGAGAAGTGGAGCTCGTGCCGTTTCAGGATTGACGCGTCTAGTCGAGTCTGGACTAGCCTACAAGCCATGTGTTTGGGGGTTTGTTTTCGTTGCAAACGGCAGAGAGCTGGCCTGCAAGAGGCCAATTGGGCAGACAGGACTCTGTATCAACAAAAGACGATGGCAGCATGGTCTTCGAGCTTCTCTCAAATAGATTTACTCTTCCGCATCTGTCTTCAAACTGACGGGCCCCTGCGTCGATACGACAGGGCGGCCGCCGGCTCTTCGTATTCTTGTGCTTTGACAGTCTCACTCCGAAATTATCAACAGCTCACATCCAATCCCTCCAGTTCGTGCTCAACAACTTCCGAGCGATGAGAAAAGGTCCTCGTCTCGTTGACCATACCGCCGACTCTGCGCTGGCAACGGGCGCGGCGTTTTCGTGTTCATGTTCGAGGTCAGAGGATATCGCGACGGAATTGTTGCTGTCAAATCCCTCATGGAAGGCGGTCGGAACGTTGCATGGTATCTAATAATGTTCGGCGTGCAATTTGTCAAACTGGTCTTTGTTTGCGGCCATCTCCCGTCGATTTGTTACCCAAAGGTCAGCCCGTTTGCCTCGGCGGGCCCGTCTCCTGAGTCGTTCATTCAGATTCATGAGCACAGATTCTGCTATTTGTTCGGAAGGTTGCTTGTTTCAAATCGGTAATCGTTCCAGTGAATCGAGGGCGGCATTATGTTAGAAACTTCGATACCCGTGCCTTGCGGTGATAACGCCTCAATTCGCATCACCAATTGCAATCCACCGCGCCTAAACAAGTTCCAGATATTAGTATCCCGCACACCGTAGCAGGGCGAGAGGAGAAGAGTCCTCACCAACCGTAGGAATCTAGCCTTAACCTTCAAACATTATAAAATCCAAATCCTCCAAACAACAAATTACGCCTCTCCCTCCCTCACAACCCTCCCCTCCGCCCTCCGAACCCTCCTCTCCACCTCCCTAACCCTCTCCTCCCACTCCGCCCAAACCTCCCCGCCTCCCAACACGCCCACCTCAACCCACCTCTTCATCAACACCGCACTTTTCCTCCTGAGCTCCGCCACCTCGACCCTTTGCGACTCCTGTACTTGCAACAACCGATCGATGCGCGGCTGCAGCTCGATCAACGACGCGGACGCGCTGGCGGGCGGGATCGGTAGGTCCTTTAGCGAACTTAGGCGTGAGGAGGTCTCGGGGAAGGCGGAGGCGTAGGAGAGAACGATTGAGGCGAGGGAGGAGGTGGAGAGGGTTGAGGGGATGGTGGTTGGCGACGTGGTTTGGAAGAGGTCTGGAAATCGGGAATCTAGATTCAGCAACACAGTCGTTCGTTAGCAAGGGCGTAATATTCAGTTTGCCAGTAAGAGAGAGCCATCCGTACAAAGTCTCAAAACATCCTGCACCGCAGGGACCTGTGCGCCCAGAGTCCTCAGATCATGCTCCAATGCAGCTAGACGCGCAGGAACAGAGTCCCTCGCAGGCACAGCGGGCGGTGATAATCGTTCTGGCTCCCCTGTCCACGCTGCTCGGCCGGTTAGAAGAAATTCAATCCTCCGGAGTCGCGTTTCCAAGAGTTCGATTGTGTCTGCTGCCGTGTCGGTGGCCGTGGCTGTGGCTGTGGCACTGGCTCCGACAGAGTCGTGGTTGTTGGTTGCGTCCATTGGGATTCGCCTTGAAGAGAAGGATAGATATATTAGGATTGGACGTGTCACGATTTAAGCTTGCTCCGTTGGTGAGTGGGAGATGGGTGTTTGGTCAATTGTTTGTTGGGTCTGGGTTGGCCCAATGCTCGAAGCTCCAAGCTCCAAGCCAAGCATCATGCATATCTACAACTCGCCGAACTGTCTACAAGATCGGACTTCGATTTTGGAATGTTTTCATCTTCATTAATTCATAATGGGGTATTATGTTGCTAATTTATCAATTGTTCGCGGGTTCCAATCCACCTGCTCCGGTATTTTGCACAGGAGCCGTGGTGTTGACATTTTGTTCCTCAAAATCGATAAGCATCGGTGCTCCAGATGACTCTGAGGAACCGTTAACTTCTTCTTCAATGGCTCCCATTCCTGACATTGGTGATGCGGCGGCGAAGCGGGCCTTGGCAGACGTGTGCGATGTTCGAACAAACCGCTTTCTCATATCTTCATCTGTGTTAATTGTTTCCGTTGATGCAACAGAGGGGCCGGGCTTGCCTGGGACATCAAACGAACCAGGAGCTCGGCCCTCTCTCGCTTCTGCAACTAGCTCTGTGTTAAAGTCTACGGTCTCCTCCTCGAATACCTCATTGTCGCGGCCCACAAATTTCTGTATCGTTCATATCAGCAACAAGAATCATCAGAAACAAATCAGGTAAGTGGTTACCTCCAATGATTCCGGGGTGCAGCCCTGCTCGTGGTTCATTGCTTCATCACTAGCATACACAAGAAGGGCCTTCGAATTATCTTCTCTGATTGCCCGAAGAACGTCGTCTTCACTAAAAGGCGTTGCCGTATAACCAACCACATTGTTATTCCCCCCAGATATCATTTTCTCCTTCAGTTCCAGTCGGGCCGGATCCCGGTTCGATTCAGCCAAACGACTTTTGGCATCTTCAGCGGAGTAGCTAATCCGCCACCACTGCCATTGTTGGGTTTCCGAGTCCACTAATATGTCATCCGGGTGAGGGTTAACTCCGCTCGAGGGCTTCAGCAGGTATAAGACATGTGGGTGAGTACAGGCGCCGCGTAAAGTGTACCTGTGGTGCGGTGGCCCGCCAGGGTTTGGCGAAGTGAGCGTAGCAGCCACGCTTTGTAACCTCTCTTTCGTCTGCTTTTTCCGTTCTTGCAATGCTGCGAATTCCAGGTTAGTCAAAATCAAGTCAGAATCGGGAAGGGTGTTGTTCCATACATTGTAGTTGTTTATCAACTTGCTCTTTTATATTTTTCAAATCTTCCGCGAGCTTTTCTAATGAATCGCGTGCTTCCCGTTCCCGCGCAATGTCTTCAGTAGAGTCGTTAGGATCATCAAGCTCTTTGCACAACTGCGTAGCAGAAATTGCCTGGTCTAGAAGATCGTTCACTGATCCCGATTCGGAGTTAGGCAGGACTGCCTCCGAGTATTTATCTGCTATCCGCTGCAGCTTCTCTGATTCTGCCTCAGCTTCTAGACGGCGCTTCCGTAAATCTTTTGCAAATTCCTTGTTTGATTCCAGATAGCGATCTGGGTACCAGGTGGCCGGAATTTGCGTACTTATCGGCGTTTCCAGCGCGCTTCGAGTGCTGAGATGCATGACGAAAACCGGGGCCACCCTATCTAGCCACCTGTCCAGGAACGTACTCTCTAGTGTGTCCGCCCAAAAATTTGTATCAAGAATGTCATATAATGTTTCAGTAGGATCGGGTTCGAATGAAAACTCTCCCATATAAAACTGCTGTTTGATGGACTGATCCGCGAATCCTGTCTGCGTAGCAGTGGTCGTCGAAAATATATCGGATACGTCTCGATCTTCCACAAGTTCAGAAGCTGCCTGGTGCCATGTTTGCAGAAAGTTGCGTACAGTGTCGCCGAATGTCTGACCCTTGACATTCGGAAGGTCAGCGAGAGCATCCGTACTCCCGAAGGCACGCTTGGTCCCGTCCAGAAACGCCATAAGCCTTTGTAATTCCATGATGATCTCGAACTTCAAGCGAGAGGCGCGTCTTCTATTGTTTGCCTCCAAATGACCGTTGATAGGCTCCCCATTCCACCACTGGGGGTTGTAACCGTAATCCGATATCACCACATCTTTCATGAGTAAGGCTTCCCTCGCAATCGGTATGGCGTGAAGGATAGTGACACATCCCGCCAAGTAATCAGCGTTGTCTGTCGGTCGGAGAAAGACAGGCTGACCATCGACCCTTTTCCGCTCCTCTGGATCTGGATCAACGCACGAGGCTCGAATAGGTGCTTCATACAGGGTCACTGCCCAGCTGCGATCATCGTATTCATCGCGGTTTGCGGGGCCAAATCTGGTAGTGGTGGTGCCTGTGCTACTAACAACCCCAGTCTCTTGGCCGGCGGGATCAAAGGGTTGATTGAGAGACAAGGCCATAGCCTGTCGCATCTGCTCCTCCTCTTGTTCTGCAATCGACATGTTCTTCCCACCTGGAATAATCAGTCAACCCTCATCCAATACCATACATATACATCGCTCGCGGCAAGAGTGTTCACCTGAAGCTTCTACCGCCTCGGTTATGTTTACGCCTTCTCGCTCTTCTCGTAGTCCCACTCGCGATGGCGGGCGCGAAGGTGCTACCCTGTAATTGTCGTCACCTTCGATATCAAAAGATCCTAGCGGAACGAGAGGTCAGTTAAGGCACTAGTCCACGAATATCAGGTAGTTATCCGAAACTCACTTTGAGTATTATGATTTTGATAGCCATAGGGTTCTGGCTGTGGTCCATAGGTCATCGGCAGGTCGACCTGAAGTTATAGCAAGGTTAGGCGGAATTGGTGGGCAGAGAGCTCAAGGTCGACGGGAAGCTCACATCATTTTGCTCTCCTCCGGGGTTCTCGAAGTAAGCATTAAGGGCCCGATTCTGATCGAGGTTATTGCCCTATGTGTATAGATCCGTTAGCACCTAGTGTACAGAAAGCGAGTACTCAAACGGAGCAGTCTTGCGGCGGCGGCGGCGCGGAGGAAGAAAGAAAAACATACCCGGAGAAGCCTGACTGCCTGATCTCTCGAGGCATTGGTAATGGATACGAATTCATCGATATCATTTTCTGAAGGTTCCGAATTCATAACTGAAATAAATCCAGGGGAAGAGGCCCTCTGCCGGCGAAGAAGCTGAGGATCGGTCGTCCGATGTGAGGGAAGCTGCTGCGCGCAAGACCAACGTTCGTCATAGGCTTGGCGCCCGTGTCCCTGCTGCGAAATCCAACCGCTGCGCGATGGGTGAAGGATTATCTTGAGAGCTGATGGATTGGGTCGAAAGGAGGCTGCTGTTGAAGGGTTTTGTAAAGGGAAGAATTAAAATGTTGTGTTTCTTCTGCAATTGTTTCTGTGCCTATGGTGACCAGAGAGACCCGCAACGACATCATCACGACTAAGACAACTTCAACCTCATTGTCCTGTCTTCATGATGGACCTTCACAGTGGATGAATCGCCTTCAGCACACTGACTAGTCCGCTTCTCACCACTCTTCAAGTATGGGGAACAATATTGGGTTATGAATAAAGTATCAAGCTAAGAAAGCAGGCTCCAATAGCATACCTGGCTCACATCCAATAACTGGACGGAGTTAGGGGCATCGTGGGCCGCTGGTGTTGGTAATAGTCAAGCACTTATTTGCCCATCCTTAGCGGCATGTCTTCATCCAATGGAGACCTCGAGCCTCAGGGATTCCGCCGACCCTACCACCATCCACGCGACATGCTACTTCATACCAAACCGATATAAATTAGGCGCTGCTATGATGCTCAGTTAAAGAGTGCTAAGGCTTATCATAACCAGGTCGGTTCCCAAGCGATTGCTGCTGATAACGGGAAACAATGTCTAGCAGCTGCAACCACGGCTCCCAACTTAATCTCGTCCACAGCCAAACTCATATCACCCACGATTTTTAGAGCTACTCCTCTTCTTCCAAGTGCTCAGCCCACCCCCGAAAGCACTGGCTTTAAGACCCGCTGAGCTTCTTGTATTAGAGAGATGAGTTCCACCCTGAGGCCGTCATCCATTAATGCAGGAATTACTCATGCATCAAGGAGTCCTGGAGCTGTTCTGAAGATATTCCCTGGTTTCATACGTGGCCACAACGTAGCATTAACTCATTCGCGTGCTCTCTGACATCTCTTTAGGCACCGGTGCATCTAGGTAAATCATCTCTGCGATGCGCGCGTGCAAGTCTGAGATATATCTTTCCTGGACTCGAATGGCCCCTGGCGAGTTCATGATATTCAATGGCCGCATCTCGGGTTTTTCGAGAGACACGAACATTGCCAGCAGTGTCCAATGACGCCCGTATTTCACTGCACTGAGAAGCAGTAGCACTGTGCACCGCCATAGCAGAAGAAACCAGCTTTGGAGATGCTCGCATGCCTCACCTTCGCCAGTAAGAATTGTCTAGGATAAGTTGTTTTAGACAACGAAGATTTTCACCGGCATCGCACGGATTTCAGTCGAGAATTCCACCGTGACTCGCACGGTTCAGAGTATAAAGCATGGAAAAGCTCCTCAGATAGATTTAGTCGGTCCTCGGATCGAAGAGTTATAAGCTGCTAGCAAGATTGAATGCTCGATGAGCCGCGAATACCGTTGATTCCTTGAATCTAGGTGGCCAGAGGCAAAGTTGCCGGATCATTGTTTCTCAATTCACTTCGTTTATAAAGCCTAAAGAACAAGAAATATCATCGGAAGATGCGAATAAGCCATGCGAGACGAGAAAAATGCCTGGAGAGCTGTTGATATTCGGATATTGTTCGGAAAAGGCCACCGATGTCGGGAGTCGGGGGCTCGGACCGACAAGCCAATGATGGCTGGCGGCAGTGGCGGGCGTGTGCTGGGTTTGGCGCTCTCTGGGGAACGCCTCAGGGGCCAGCGGACCTCACCCCACACTCTCTGCGGCCGAATCCCCATGAGCCCATGGAGGGTTTGCCGAAGAGAGGTGAGGGGAAGCGGATGGATCGGTGGTGGTCTTCCTGAATAATAATAACATGAAGCTGCCAGCTGACTTCATCGATAGCTTGCTTTGATTGATTTCTCTCAATAACTCGTTCAATATCCTGATATTCCCCTTTCTCACACGACAATGCGTCAATCAAAGCTATGGCATCTGCCCCGGATAGGGAGGCTTCGGACATCATCCTTAAAATGCGGGCTTCAGTCGCGCGGTCTGCTCACCCAGAGCTACGCAAGAGGTCCTTCAGAGGTCAGTAGAGCGATTCTCCATGGTGACCACCAGATTTGCCTGTTGCAATTGTATTATTGGAGGTCTCATGAGCTAACTCGACTGTTGCTGCACTTTGCAAGCATGCTCAGTTTCAATAGCCGCCCTTATTCGAGCAGACAGTTGGCGATCACTTTGCGGGCATTGTGAACAAACACGGTGACAGAACAGCGTTCGTTTCCCCGTTGCGACGAACTTGAGAATAGTCTAGGTTGACAATTGGTCGGATCTAGCGTTATCTCGCGGCATCAACGGGCACGCCTCACGTATGAAGGACTTGACCTCAAGAGTAATTCATTGGCTCGGGGACTAGCTGCGAAAGGAGTCAAAAAGGGGGATCGTGTGGCCATCTCGTTGGGTAATGGGATCGAATACGCAATTGTACGGTCAATTGAACTCTTCAAGGAAACCCTAAGCTAACGCGTTGAATCGCGCAGGCCACCTATGCCTTGTTTAAACTAGGTGCTATTCTGGTAAGTCGTGAGTGCTTTGCTGATACCTGGCCAAAGCTAACGCGCATCTTTGTTTAGGTGCCACTGAACCCGAACTTCAACGTCAACCAAGTTACCGCCGCACTTGGCCATCTGGAGGCAACCCATTTGATTATCAGCACGGAGGCGAATCTGCCCCGACGAGAGCCCCGCTCGAATGTCCCTCTGCTTCAACAACTTGTCCCGGATTTGGGCGCATCGCGATTGGAATCATTACTTGTTCCTTCGCTAAAACAAATCATCCTTGTAGAGAACGACAACGGCCGCGTGGACACTTCTGCTTATAAATGCACAACAGCATTCTCTTCTGTTTTGTCGGAATTGGCGGCGGATATGCGTCCGTTGCCACCGCAAGGGCTGGACCCTTTCGACATCGTCAACATCCAATTCACATCGGGAACAACATCGATGCCAAAGGCTGCATGCTTGTCCCACAGATCCATTCTCAACAACGGGGCACAGATTGGTGACCGTATGCTTTTAACTCCCAATGACATAGTCTGCTGCCCTCCGCCACTTTTCCACTGTTTCGGGTGCATCTTGGGATATATGGCCACAGCGACACATGGATCGGCCATTGTTTTCCCTTCTGAGTCGTTCAATGCAATTGCGACGCTAAAGGCCGTGCAGGAAGAGAAATGTACCGCGCTGTATGGCGTTCCGACGATGTTTGTCGAGGAGCTAGACTTACTGGCGGATGGCGTGGTGCCCTATGAGGGTTTCCAGCATCTCCGAACAGGAATCGCAGCGGGAAGCAGTATCCCTGCGGAACTAATGAAGAAGCTTCATCAAACTTTGAATTTGACGGAATTGACCATCTGCTACGGAATGACAGAGACAAGTCCCGTCTCTGCCATGACCACGACGGATGACCCGATTGACAAGCGTATCAATACAGTCGGTCGTTTGATGCCGCATGTGGAAGCCAAAATTGTGAGCCCTGCCAACCACAACGAAATCCTTCCAGTGGGTTCCAAGGGAGAGCTCGCGGTGAGTGGCTACTTGGTGATGAAGGAGTACTGGGGAGCGCCGGAACAAACCGCTGCCGCGATGTTGGCAGATGATACAGGCAAGATTTGGATGCATGTAAGTCTTCTGACCCAGTTCCCAGATCTTCCCTCTTGTCCAACTTGATAAGGCTGTCGTACTGACTACCTCTCCAGACGGGCGATGAGGCAACCATGTCGGCGGATGGATATGTAACGATTACCGGCCGAATCAAAGACCTGATCATTCGCGGTGGCGAAAACATCCACCCCCTTGAGATTGAGAACTGTCTCTTCGGGCACCCTGGTGTATCTAACGTGTCGGTGGTCGGCGTTCCGGACGAGAGATACGGCGAAGTAGTCGCTGCTTTCGTGGTTCCTCGTGAGGAGGGCGAGAAGAGAGTGACCGTTGACGAGGTGAAGAGCTGGGTCCGAGAAAAACTCAGCAACCATCTAGGTAAGCATTCTTCCAAGGTTCTGTCCGTGTTCCTGTCCGCCATTGGAACCCTTTTCCGAACGGTCAACCCCGGACCAATCTTCGTCTTGTCTGGTCTGAAACCACTGGACACCCTGCCATATGGACGCAAGGCCTGAGCACTGCGACCAGCGCCTATCTTTACCCCTTTTCCCCTTAGTTTTCGGGCCTTTTTCTTTGCATGCCAAGGCCCGGAGCACGTCTCAGCCAAAAGAGCTTGTGATGCTTGTTTTTGCTTAACCTTCTTCCTCCTCGCCCGGGCCGCTTTCCTTTCTTTTTCTTGCCTACTGTCACCTGTCGCGCAACGGCCCCCTCCCCCGTATTCTCGATGCCACCCCCTTCATCTTCGCTACATCTCCCCATTTTATTCGCTGGACTCAACCTCGTACTGGAATCTTTCGTATTTCACGTCGTTTCCTGTATTAGGTTTTTCCTTACTGTACTGTCCTGACATTTTCCTGTTTTCGCCCTGCTTGCTCTGATCTCTCTCCCCGCATGTTCTGGATGGCCGAACGACGCCGAATCAGTGGTTAAGCCTTGTGGCAGCGACAGATGATGCCGTTTCTTCCGCAGAACACGCACATCTCTCAGCCCAGCTTTCATTTTTGCCACATTTCCCCTCCCTCCCACATGTGGGAGTTTCCCGTCTCCCTTCCACACGTGCTGCTGGGCAATTCTGTGGCTGGCTGCCAGCGACAAGCCCTACGAGATGCAGTCCGTGCACCCCAAAGCAGGCGAACAATACGCTTCCAATCTCGCACCATTCATCCATTCAACCTCGTCATCGTCCTCTCCCAGCAGTTTTTTTCTTTTTCTTCCTTTTTCCTTCTCATTTGAACCCCAGAAAATCAATACTGACTGAATGATCGCGTGCACAGTTCCCAAATACGTCTTTTACGTCCGCGACTCTTCGGAGTTACCGAAGACAGCGAGCGGCAAGATCCAGAAGTTCAAGCTGCGTGAGAAGGCCATTGAGATTCTACAGAGTGAGACGCAAGGTCAGGTGTAGAATGGGCGGACGGCTCTTTATATGTTGCGCAGGTCTGACTGTGTGATACCATCTCTCGATAGATTAGCATTTAGCGTTGGTTAGGTAGCTATCTGAGTGTTCTTTTTTCCTTCTCTTTGGGCAAATTCTGTTTCGATTGTATAGCTATAGCTGTGCCCTATACATGATATAAACCGTGCAAGACAAGACTGGACAAATCATTCCTACTTTGCGTACTTTTGAGTCCCCGTAGGACAATTCATATTAGGAGACATCCATAACCCCTTTATCTCCCTACCCCTGACCGAACCACGTTCCTACTGGGGCTGACTACCCAATCCGATGTCGCCCCCTTTCTTTTTATTGCTCGCCAACCTCGAGATTACGACGTAGCAATCTCCCACAAGACGCCGGAAAGCAGCCCACTTCCTCTCGAACCACCTCTTTTCATCGTAGTTCGGTAGATACATTAGTTATTCCCTAGGAACGTCTCCTTTCCTCTGCCAGCCCAGGATCGTCTGTTACGTTGGTTGGACGCGACTGGGGGATATATATGGAGCGGGTAAACTTCATGAGGACTGTTCCGGTTCTTAGCGTAGATTTCCCTACGTAACAGGGGGTTGTTCTGTTCCTGCAGGAGAGATGAGCATGGTTCTGTTTATAGTGGCCCAAGGCCCTGGATGGACGCGACGGCAAAGCTCACTCACTCACTCTCCATAGATAATGTCCCAGGAGGCAGAGATGTACCATTAGCAGAACAATGGCACCTAGGCCACGCAGGAATCAGGTATGTCATTTTGATGGCAGGGACAGATTCATAGAATCCACCAGAAGAAGCACTGCTCATCAAAGTATGTATGGACACTCCAGAAACAATCAAAGCAAACAAACAGCTCTGTGAGAAATCCATGGACCACTTTGCTCCTTCCAAGGTTCTGAGAAGGCAAGTTCCGTGCCTGCCTCTTTCTCTGACATACACAACACATTATTTCCTCTTTCAGAAGGCATGAAGCCCAACTGCTCCTTCCTTCTCTGTGGGCATAACCATGGGTATAAATAGCCCTTCTTCTGTTTCTTTTCCTTCTTTTTCTTTCTCCCTCCTACATCTCCCCACCCACACACTCCACTCTGGTCTTCCTCTGCTTTGTCTGTTACCTCTCACTCACAGACACCTGCATCCATCACTCATTCATCACACACTCACACAACATACTAACCATCACCCTTTCCACTCTCCCTTCCCACTCCCCACTCCGCACCTCACCACACTCGAGTCCCGATGATGCCTCGCCTAGCCAGCTTGGTCTGAGGGCTCGGGTTTAGGGCACGATGATTCCCATGACACTGATCCAGCTAGCAACACCAAAGCCAGCTGGCAGTCGAAGGATGAGTGCCGATCCCCCCCTCACCTCATGCTGCAGTTTGGGTATTTCGATTCGAAATATCTCCCCCTGCGGCAGGGAGGGAACTGAACTGGCCCTTCAGTTGTCTCTTGGTCCGCATCCCGTTTTCTTTTCTCGCATATAGTATCTATATGCACCCAGCTTATTGGCTCACACCTCTTCGTGGTGGCTGGGACGAGTAGTCGATGACGCCTTTTGGTGTTGTTGATGAAACTAAGATGAGCTGCGTGTTTGTCGATAGTTTTCTTGTTTTTGGCGACTTTGTTTTCGACTCTTGGTGAGTCAGTTGTAAGTTAGCTCAATAGAAATTGTACACCATTCTCTGATACTTTTGAAGTGCAATAGACTCCCAACGTAGCCTTCGTCCTCTCATTGAAATGTGCGGCATTCAGGATGCCTGCGAACCAAAACGGCAGACTCGTGACTCCCTGACGTATCCAAGGCCCCAACGGTCGTCAAGTGATGTGACTCAACAAAACCCGGAGCCCGCGAGCCAGGAACGGAGTGCGAGGACACAAAGAGGATAGATATTCCCTTGATATAACTCTCTCCCCTGTGTTTCCTGATATTCAGAGAAGAGAAAGAGAAGATGCTGAAGAAAAGCTCGGGTTCAAGATCGGGCTTAACAGGGAGGATGTTGCACCCCCGACCGATCCGACCGTGCAGCCGAGGCATGCATAAAATTATTATACATGGGTTCAAACTTCAAGGATTATTGAAATATGTTTGAGAGGGTATCTTGAGCTCAAGGGTCTCTCTGGATGAAGAGAAAGAAGGAACAGTGTTCAACTCAACACTCCAGGCCTGCATTTGCAGTCCAAGCGCTGGTGCCCGGAATCATCCAAATCCAGCACCAATCGCGAGAAGCAGAAGCCCATGGCCAGGATTTGCAGGATATTTTTCCAATGTTGGCAATTCCGGTTGAGCTTGAACAGCACAACAACGGGATTACGCCATCTGCATGAGCGGCGGGTGGACCTGTCTGCAACCCGGCGTTAGGTCCACGGAGTCGGCGAGTCGGGAGTGCGATCGCTCTTCTCCGTGGAGCCAGGAACGTTTCCTCGGAACTCCAGCGAACACGCCCACGCACAAGTTAAGTTATGTTCTGAATACAAAGCAGCGAGGGGAATCGCTTGATTTGGGGATCCCATGCTTGAGACTCGGAGAGAAACAAGAGTTCAAGCTTTCGACATGGACAACTTCTTGTTGACAGAATCTGGGATTCCACTAGCCCCAGAGTAGAAATATTCTAGAAAAGAAGCGATTGAATCTGCCTTGAGCTTGGCTGCACCGGGGTTCCATGCACGGTTCAGTCATTGTGACAGAGGAGATTTCGCTAAATTCTGAGTGGTGAAAGCTTAATCCGATTAGACGAGGCATTTTCGTTCCTTTTGGCCTCTTGCCGCTTTTTGCGATGGAAAATTGGGTTCGGTATTGGGTAAAACATGTATTCATACCGAACAGCCCGTGCTGGGTTCGCTCGTTGCGGCTGCTTCGAATTTATGAGTGAGGGACATCGTGAAATGTTGCTGAAGAGGGGTAAAAAAGGATAAAAAAGATGAGATCATCGTCAGTTGAACGGCCGCCGCATGATCTTCGATCAGACATTCTCCTCAAGAAACACGTGGATGGCCGAATGGACAGGAATTGATTTGTTGATCGTGGCTGGCGTCGTCGTCAGTTTCCCCTTCGCCTTGGTGAGCTTGGGGGATTCCCCAGAAGCTTGGGCCACCGCAAGAGGGGAGGCGCTGGCTGCGATGATTCGCGACCAATGACGGAGGATTGCTGCATGGATCGAGGAGACGAAGGAGGTCAAGCCTTTCTAGCTTCAGAGTTGTCACCGCGTAAGCACCAAGAACGCGGGAAACAATGGACAAATCATCAGGTATGATGCTTGGGAGAATCCATCTTGAAGGGCTTCCTGGCATTAATCCCGACAAATTTCAGGGGCAATGTGTGGTCAGTTCGAGAATCGACGGTGATGCATCTCCTCGGCCTGCTTGCTGAAAAAAGAGCTTGCTTCTTTTCCCCGTGGGCGCATCCCCGCGCTGATGATTTCGCAGGGATTCCCATTGGCTTTGTTCGAAGTTGAATGCGAGTGTGATTCCGGGAGATTCTCGTTGCAAGAGTCAATCGTCTTCGTTTCTTACCAGAAGTGTCTGGGTTCTCCACTGAGGTTTCCCGCGAGCACCTTGTTTGCTCGTTCGGTGAGCGGTGAAGACAGCTAACAAGATTCAGACGCCCTCGTGCTCGTCTTCGGGAGGTCTCAACCGTTTTCATCCGCTCTGAAGCGGGAGCGTGCGTGAGCAGCACGGCTTCTGCTCCCAATTGCACGGGCCGTCCTGGTTGATGAGCTGTTCAAGAATCAATGGGCAAATGGAATCCTTTCTGACCAGGCCAGGGGGCATGAAAAATTTTTTTGTTCCTGACAGCACCAGTTGGAAGCAAAGCCGGGTCCCGCCCTGCAAGCTTGAGAAATTATCGCGGCTCAAAGGGGGCATGCAGGCCGCACCACCCAGATCGAGAACAGCCCGCCGGATAGGGATGTCTGCACGACATGTCCCGGATTTGCGCCAAGTCATCAATTGATTGTTTCTTCAACTGATGGTCTCGTGTGTGAATTGGCTGACGGCAAAGAAAACTGCTGGGATTTGGAAGCGTGCGTTGATCTTCTTTTTGTTGCGAAGGAAATGCAAATTTGTACGGCCGAAACGCGATTGGCTGTCTGCATGGATGTCAGGAATCATCTCTGGCTGCAAAAGATGATGCGCTGATGCAACCGGGCCAAGCATCGTGTGAGACGTTGCCCTTCCTGGATGGGCGCTTATCGATAGAACGGAGAATCCGAGGCATTCAGGCTTCAGCCAGGGCTGAAAATGGCTGGGCTGAGAATGTGCTCGGTTTGCCCTGTGTGCATTGTACGACGGGCTAAATCAGAATCATGGCCATGTGGAAAATAATTTTTTTCTTCTTTCCTTTCTTCTTGTCGCACAACGGCCAGGACACAAGATGCGACAGCTAGCAGTGGGAGCTTGGATTTCTGACGAGAGCTGTACGAAAGCGTATGAGAACACGGCCGTTCGGTAAGATGGGCGTATGGTACGGAATCGGCACTATTTCCCGCGTTATGCAGGCAAGCATGTTCCCTGAAACATTGCCCCAAAAAAAGAATTATGAATGTGGGGGGCGACGCTTCTTTTCGCCCACGGTACCGCGTAAATTACCCGGGGGACGGTTGGTTCTCCAGACACCATTACACAGATCGCCCTTGGCCAGCAAAAGCCAAGCAGCAATCCAAGGAAGTCCCAGCAGAGGCGATCCTCATCGCACAGGGAGAAACTGCCATCGGACATTTGACAAAAGTAGATATCGCATCGGGCCTTGTCTGGTGGCATGCGTCACCCTGAGAAGAAGGTTCATGCGGAACCATAAAGTAAAAGATGTGAAAAAGAAAGGAAAGGGACAAAAGGCCAACGGGGGAAGCTTTGGTACATCGAGAATCCGTGGCTTCAATAATGTTGATATAACTCCATCATAAACTCCTCAGGGCGCGCTCCGTCCGTCTTCCTCTGGAGTCATATTCGTCCGTCCCTCGTCCATCGCAACTTTCGGCCATTCAACGGCCTCATCACACTACCCAGGACCGTGGAAACGGAGTTACCATCCGCTTGCCTCCGTCGCCAGAATCGGACCCGGTGCCTGAGAATTCAACGACAAGCCAATTCGAAATCAACCACATCAAGAATTCCAGCGTCATCATCATCCTGCTGTCAGCACCCAAGGCGGCCGCTTCTTCGTATTTAATACCTGGGAGCCTGCCCCTTCGCCCCGTTCCCCGTCCTGCCTTGCTGGTAACGGCCCGTACCACGTATTGTCGCTCTTACTCAGCACGAACCAGCGGTACTGCGGGTTTATTACGCACTTCTGACAATACCGCACTCACTCTTCCCCTCCAACATCCTCTTCCCCCCCCGTCGTTCTCCAATTTCTCTCTCCTTCGCTTCCACCTCTTCTTTCTCCCACCTCTCCTCGTCTTTTTCCTTTCTCTTCCCTCTCGCTTCTCTTTTACTGCTTCGCATCGTCAATTCGTCTACTCTTTTTGTTTCCGCTTGTGTTCCTCAACAACTCTCCACTCCTCTCTCTCTCTCCCTTACTCGTCGCGCCTTGGTATACGGACGGACTCCGCCATCGTCCTATCGACCGATATTCCTCATCTGATGGGTTCGACAGCTTAGATTCCTTCTCTGCTCCGGCTTCTTGCTGCCGCCAGGTAGCTCGTTTCGACTTCAAGCCGTTGCCGAATTTTTCACCAGAGAGTACCTCGTTTCCGCGCCTCTCGAGGGGAACATCATAGGCTTGTCGATCTCGGGGCTTCGTCCTTTGCTTCGCCTTCTGTGGCTTGTACCTCGTCAGCCAGCAAGTCGTGTTGTCTACAAAAATCAACCATCTCTCTCGAACACTCGAGGAACAGGCCTTGGGTTGGATTCTGGCGAAGGTCGAGTTGAATATACGTTGGACTGGATAAGAGCTTGGAGCTATACCTTTGCCTGTCTAGGACTGGTTATTTGTGACAGTGTTGAAAATGACGAGCCAACCAGCGATTGCTCATGCGGTGCACCCGCCAACTCACCAGTCATCGATCGAGACAAGCGTGGCACAACCTGCAAAACCACAACCCCCTGCAGCACTTTCGTGTTCCAGGCCGTTGGGTGCAGAACTGTCAAATGTACAACCCACGGACCTTCCAGTGGCCATAGAGGAGGAGAACGAGGAGTCTGCCACCGAAACTCCAGAGCCGATCACACCCACCAGCGATGCAGCGCCGCAGTCATTCCATCACCTGCCATTGCCTTCCGATCTAAACAACCACCATAACATTTCGAAGCCCCTCATTGTCAGCACAGAAGCCACACCTCCGTCTACCCCGTCGCAGCAAAAAGGTTCGTCTTCCGGCGTTACCACTCCCCGCCGTGGCCACCTAAAGACAGCCTCGAAGTCACTCAAGTCCCTTTTCCGTCGACCGCACTCCTCCAATAGCTTTGAAGATGCAAAGGATCAACAAATATTCACAAACTTTCCGGAGTTTAAGCCCACAGCCAACGGGGCCTATCACTCAGCTCGAAAGGATTCCATCTCGTCTAACTCTCATATTTCGCCCACAACGACTCACTCAGGAAGCCCTCCGTCGCCAGGCTCGCCGTCGAGCACACTGAACGGTGGCCTAGCGACCATGCTTAGCACTTCAACTCCGCCGGAAGGCCACTTTACCTTCAAGAGACCCGTCCGTTCGTCGACCGGATTCAGTTTTAGAAATCGCAGTAAGGTCATGTTTGGTGCCACTCCGAAACCAGAGCGGCCAGAGCATAGGATACGATCTCCAAGCCTGGGCGATGTACAAGATCAGCCCGAACGCCCAGGGTTCTCGATTCCGGCGGTATCTGGAGCAGGACTGAAGGCTCGACGCATGAGTGCAAGTCTGCCTGATGGGTTTTCTGTCGATACCTGTGAGCTGAGCTCCGAATACGTCAGCTCAAGCCGGCTTCCCGGCCGAAGAGGAAAGGAAGTGGGCAAAGGTGCTACTGCGACCGTCAAGATCATGTACAAGAAAAATAGCAACAAGGCCATACCCTATGCCGTCAAGGAATTCCGAAAACGTGGCCAGAAGGAAAATGAAGACGAATATATAAAGAAGGTCAAATCGGAGTTTAGCATCGCAAACAGCCTTCATCATCCCAATATCGTGGAAACATTCCGTCTGTGTACGCATGGCGACCGCTGGAATCATGTGATGGAGTATTGCCCACAAGGAGAACTCTTTTCCCTGGTTCAAAGGAATTATCTTCAACAACGAGACAACCTTTGCTTCTTCAAGCAGGTGATTCGTGGTGTTGGCCACCTCCATGAGAACGGAATTGCGCATCGCGATATCAAGCTGGAGAATCTACTATTATCAGATGATGGCCACATCAAGATAACTGATTTTGGAGTGTCGGAAGTGTTCAGCGGAATTCATCCTGGATTGCGTTCTTCCGGTGGTGTTTGTGGAAAGAACATGGGTGAAGTCCGTATGTGTGCCCCTGGGATTTGCGGTAGCCTGCCTTATATCGCCCCCGAGGTACTAGCAAAAAAGGGTATGTCTGTCTTTCGTTCCTTTGGGGAAGTTTGCATTGCTCACTATTATATAGAAAGCTATGACCCTCGCCCACTAGACATATGGTCGTGTGCTATTGTCTACCTCACCCTTCATTATCATGGCAACCCTTGGCCTGCAGCCGACCGCAAGTACACAAACTATGCTCGTTTCATTGAGGGCTGGGATAAGTTCATGACCAACAATCCCGATGGCCTTGTTACCGACGAACGGGGACCCAACTGCGGACCGATTTTCAAATATTTGGCCAACTCTAGCCTAAAACGCCTGCTGTTGAGGATGCTTCACCCCGACCCTCAAAAGCGCTACACTATCCAGGACGTTATGAATGATCGATACTATAAATCTATCGAATGCTGTTCGCCAGTGCAC
Organism: Malbranchea zuffiana; assembly: GCA_039700045.1. Classification (NCBI taxonomy): domain Eukaryota; kingdom Fungi; phylum Ascomycota; class Eurotiomycetes; order Onygenales; family Malbrancheaceae; genus Malbranchea; species Malbranchea zuffiana. The sequence continues at coordinate 563,958 of JARUPO010000014.1, read as the reverse complement.
TTGCAAGACCCGTCTGAAGCGGTCGCAAGCTTCGATGTTTCGGGCAAGGGAAGCTGCAAGTTAGCTAGCAAGTTGATGGTACAAAAGATCCATCACCACTTACCTCCGGAGAAGAAATACCTCCCACAACATCGTTTTGAGATAGGCGAGGGTTATTAACCGCCCTCGACGATACAACCCGGTCTGGACCGAATTATTACGATCTTCTAATATTATATACCTGCATATATTTTCGGCTGATTCTTGAGCGCGACGAATCTGCCCGTACCTTTTTTTCTTCACACTTTTACAAGACTGAGTTTTAATTCAGTTTCAGTCCTAAATTCGCTTCCTTGCTATTTGCATTGCAAATGCTCAGGATTGGGCTGGGAGGCTTTTTTCGCAAGAGTTTTGCTTGCTCTCATCTTGCTTTTTTCATTGGCTGCGTCTGGCGTACCGGAGACAGGGCGATCAGTATGGCTTAGCATTTGTCTTTTTGATTCCTTTCTACAACTTTTCATCTCTCGAGTCAGACTGAACATGTGCATCAGGATGGTGATCGGCTTTCTCAGCATGATTTTTGAGTATGCATCTTTATCTATATGTAATACTGTTTCTTCATGCTCTTGCTTTTTGTGACATCACTATCCACATTCTTTGGTGTTTTGAATCTGCACATCCTGTTTTGCACTCTTCTTCATCACTGTCATTCTACGCCTTAAAAGTTCCTTCTTGCACTATTTGTCTGGTCTTTCTGTATGAATGGATGCATCGAGGACAGGGTGGATCATTGGCTTCCTGCTTGAGACTTCATTTGGTTGTCGGGTATAATATATTGTTATCTGAATAATAAATCCTGGTGACTTGATTGCATCCTTCTTCCTTTCCTCTGGAGACGAGCAATTCTTGTCAGACGAATGACCCAACGTCAGCCCAACATAAGATAGCGAACCAGTCGAGCTGGCTCCCCCTTCCCCCTCGCGCCGTGTCACCATATTCTGTCCCGGAAAAAGAAAAGCAAAAAGCCAGCGCACACGCGGCTGAGCGTGCGGAATTCGAGAAGCAAATATATTCGAGTGGATGCAGTGTAAGGCCAAGGATCTTGGGTTGCGTTTCTTTTCTTTTTTCCTTTTCTAGCAGCTGAATGGATTATGTGTTGTGTTTGGGCATCATTGAGATGAGATGGTAGGGGATGTCAAGCACCCTTTTCCTCCACCTCTTGATGATGAGGGTTGTTGGGTGGGTTGCATCGAGGGAGATCAACAAAGCGAGGCTGCATCCAACGCACCATGTTGCTGTTTCAGGTTAGGAGAACAAAGGTATAGACAGAGTTCCAGTTCTACTGTGGAAAGATGGGTGAGGAAAGCTGTGATGTGTCTGCATCCTTTGAGAAAAAAGAGTTAAGTTCTCCCGTCAAAGAACTTATCTAGTACGGGTGAGGCTGACACTGAAGCTGTTGGAGAACGGGCTCCTGAGAATCAATTTGATGTAGCGCATGGAAGCAAGCGCCTGGTATGGACTTATTATTGAGGTATATAATGCTATAATCACAAGACAATAAAGTTGCCTCTCACCATATGCTGTACTCCGATACAGCTGTTGAAAAGCATGGAGCACAGATGAAACCATCTTTAACAGGAGCACTACTCCGTATGTAGATCTATGAGGGAATATTGATATGGATGATTGCTTGAGTTGATAGTGCTTCAGCTAAGGTAGATAGTCAAGAGGCTCGCTCACAGCTTGGCGCCTACGTATGCCACCAACAGGCCCATTCGATCTCCTCCCCCATGAATACATAGTCAGCCAGCCCAGCCTTGGCTGGGAACCAGCCGATGGACGGGCGCGGTAGATACCCGCCGGCACTTCCATGTCTGGGCATTTCTCGGCGTGCTCGGCTGTGCGACGGCAAAGAGCCAGGATCCAGAAGGCTGACCAGCATCGATTCTTCATGTTGCTGCCAGACTAGCTGGACGAGGGGAGCGGTGTGCTTGTGACCAAATGGATTTCTTAACTCGAAGCTGTTGGATGGCTGGGAAGGCGGAACCGCCGTGTGTCGCGGGTGTTATCTGCTCGTCCCTCCATACCTTTGTTCTACTTCCCGTGATAAAGAAGCGCCTGGCTTTATTTGAACGACACCATGGAGAATATAGGGGGTACGATACCAACGCTTCCTCTCCGCCAAGTCGGTCCAGTCGCCTGCTGAGCCAGCCAAGAGGACACGGTGCCGCGACGTGAAACCTGCCTCAAAAGACTCATAGCCGGCGGTATCATCTATATGAGACAGAAATATCACAAGGGGGAATGAGCCGCCAAGCATGATAGTTCTGTGCTCAGGAGAAAAGGAGGAAGAAAGCCTCGTCCCCAAGTTCCAGAAAAACAAAAGAAGCAGGTCTTGATCTCCAGAGCAGCCGCTCTGCAGTTGAAACTAAAATAGCAAACCCTGGCGATCGTCAATTGATTCTGCATCTGCTGATACATCCCGCCCTTGAGACCTCCGTCTTTAGCTTGGCGATTGGAATATCCTGGTGCAGATCAACGAGCCGTGCATCGAACGAAACAATCGCCAAGCCCGTCTTGACGATATTGAAAAGGGGGCCGCCAGCAGTCAATCGGCTGAGTCCGCATCTAAGAAAGGCTGAGATTGTGTCTTGGCTGATGAACGATGAACGATGGGTTCGGACATTTCTTCGCTTTGTCCCCCCAAAGCAGAAGAAACGCCAAGCCTTGGCGGAATGCCAAGGACGGCGATGGCGCCAAGCCCAGCGGAATTTGTCCCCCCCATCACTCGAATGTCGCAGCCCGGGCGGGTGGGTGTGACAAAAGGAGCGCCGTACTGTAAAGAACAACTATTGTACTGTCACGATCGCTGGGTATCGAGTATGGTACTGAATTTCGTAAATAACGGTATGTTATGCATATGTAGCTTTTCTGGATGCAGCAAAGGGAGCACAAGACGGGTTGCGAGGAGGTTGCGCAACAGAGAAGCTCCCTGGCGGCTTGGGTCTCCTTTGCTGCGTCCGACGCTGGCCAAACAACACCCCACGTTGCCATGGGAATGGCGGGCTGCCATGCATGTTGACAGCTTCCCGTGTCACGAGAGCAATGTCGCAAGAATACCAAGATAGAAAAGGCAGCTTGGCGCGCTGTTCGAGATACCGCATACTCCAGAACTTATGAAGACTGGCTCCTTTTCGTGAACATAGAGATACTCGAAAGCTTGTGCTTCGTGGGGGGAGCCGAATATCCTGATCGAGGAAAGGAGCAACCCCGCTTTGGTTCGATATCATGACGAAATTCGCCCTGTCAAACCAAACAGGTCGCTCAGCAGGGTACAGTGCGAGGTACTCCCGATGTGCTGGGACGGTCTAGAGGCCTTGCCTGCGTAGAGATGCCCGGTACTTTCGCCAGTGTCCACGCATCGGCCTCTTAGCGGTTCCTTGCATGATCCAAAAGCGGAGCGTCTGCGAAGACGCTGCAGCGACGAGCTTGTGGCCATATCCGGTCCCGGGAATTCAGCCGACTCACGACTGATGCACAGGTCAATCTGGATGCGGCCGAATACTTTCAGTCTCGCATTCGCGCTCGCCCCAAGCGGTGACGGTTGGTCACACCGTTCTCGCGACAACAAGTACTCGCCATATTTCAGACGGATGGGGCCCGGATTTAGAAATCCTGGATCCCAGTCTCTCCATGAAGCTCACTTTTCACCTCGCCATTCTCATCCTTTTCAACCATCCACTCGGGCTCTTCTTCATCGAAATACTGTTCCTGCTCCTCGCTCAAGTCATCGTAGTCCTCGCACGCGTCAACGGTAGGGTAATCAAAGTCCGGATCAGCGCCACGGAGGAATCTCATCTCCATCTCCCAGCGCCAGCGCTCTCTTCCCTCCTCCTTGGTCGCGGGGATCTCATCCTCCTCTTCCGCTAGAATCTCCCCCTGTGGTCCTCGAGAGTATGTAAACGTCGCGTTTGGGTCCGGGTGTGCCAGCGCTTCCATTTTAAGCTCTGCTCTCATTAGATCGGCTTCGAGCGCGTTGGCGTGGCCTTTGGTTCGGCCTTCTTCTTCTCTTTCGGTTGCGGATTGGAATCGGCGGATGAGACGGTCGTAGAGGAGGGGATCTATGAGGATGGAGTTAGCGGTTTGTCTGAGTATAAAGAAGAAAGAAGCGCACCGGCTAATTCAAGGGCGGAGGAGAAATATTCAGGGTGTAGCTCCAGATATCGGTGTCGTCGATTCTTCACTTGGATGGAGGCGGGTGGATGTACTGTAGGCTCTTCGTTGCTTTCGCCATTCTCGACCGGCTCCTTGCGCTGGATGGCTCCGGCGCCGTTGCTCGTCGGGAAATAAGGCATCTCGTCAGTGATCGATTTCGATGCCATTTGGCTGAGAGGAACATCACGGAGTACGAGCATTCAAATGCATGGTGGCAACTAGAAGCATCATCGGCCTCGCAACTCCGTTGCCCATGGGCTTGAGGAGCTGGAGCTTGCTGTGAAGGCGTTGACCCCACAGAAAAAGGTACCTTGAAACACGCGACGCGCCCACCAAGGCCAATGTACCCCAATCTCGGAGCTGTGGAAATTTAAAAAAAGACACACTATCATCATTCTCCATCATATCCCATAATACCCTCATTTCCCTGGAGGCGCTGGTTTCTCTCGACCGTCTCTTTGGAAATCATCACATCTGCTTGCCTGCCTCCTAGTTGAGACAAGTCATATCTTCGTCCGTCCGATGTCTACTACGTAGTCGCTGGCCGACATTTACTTGATATTTAATGAACCCCTATCTAAGCAATTGATTCACGTCTCCCGCTTATACTTTGACCATGTCTGCCTCCAATTCTCGCGCGGCAGATGCGCGGTCATCTAAATCCAAACAGCCTCAGCCAGTCCATAGGGAGCAGCAGGATATGCAGAGAGCGCTTCCCCAAGATCAAGCAAAGTCGCTGATCCGGGCTGCGTTGATACTGGGCGTGACGGCGGTTTATTCTCATATATCACATCTTACCTTATCGCCTGTTTATGGATCCGTTCCCTCAGGCGGTTTCCACCGTCCTGGCATGTTGATATCAGGACTCATCGGATGGCTTGCGGCGAGCCAGATTCGGCATCTTTGCTCGGGGAAATTGGTGAAGTTGCTGCCAGCCCTTGCCTTTGCTATCCCAAGCATACAGTACTTCTTGTTCCAATATAGCTCCAAGATGGGACCGCTCATCGGGCCCGTTGTCACAGAGTCATGCACCTACTACCCGTTGGTTATGCTCGCAGCAGCGTCAGCGGCGGGGTTCTTGGGCCGTTTAGATCTCAGCAGCTATGGACGGCTGATTGCTGACCATGGCTCCTTTTTGGCGTCTTATATCTTCTTCACGGCGGTGGAGAAGCAGTCTGGAAATGTGTTGCCAGTATATATCGGGTCCAGCATCGCAATGACCCGCGTCGGACTGCAATTCATTGCCGCTGTGCTCTACGCAATCTGCCTGCCATCGAAATTACTGGTGCTTGCTGTTCCGTCTTTGATATTTTCGGCCCGATTCAATATCCACGTGCCGCTAGAATCGACGACCGCACTCCTTAATTCGACCCTTCAGAATGAAGACTATGTGCTGCGTCATCGTCAGGACTCGCTGACGGGGTATTTATCGGTGTTAGAGAGCAAAAAGGAGCACTACAGGGTGATGAGATGTGACCATAGCCTGCTCGGAGGAGAATGGATCCCACCGCCCGAGATTCCGAAACCGATTGTGCACGATCCTGTGTATGCGATATTTACGATGCTCGAGGCAGTCCGGTTGATCAAACCAGGCGGAGCGAAATACCGCAAGCCTAATCCCAACCCCAATGCTCTTGTCATGTAGGTGAGCCCAGTCCGGCGAGCGTGTTCAACAGCTAACCAGTTGCTTTAGCGGACTTGGTATCGGAACCACCCCGGCTGCGTTTCTGGCGCATGGTGTAAATACGACGGTTGTGGAGATCGACCCTGCTGTATATCAGCTCGCAGTCAAGTACTTTGGCTATCCGAGCGAACCTGCGCCAGTCATTGATGATGCTGTGAGATTTGTCGATCAGGCCAGGAAGAAAAATCCCATTACTCGTTATGACTATATCGTTCATGATGTCTTTACTGGTGGAGTAGAGCCTGAAAGCCTCTTCACTTTGCAGTTCTTGCAGGGTCTTCATGATTTACTGAATGATGATGGCGCTATCGCAATTGTTAGTATATGTCAACATCAAGTGAAGTACTTGATACTAGCAAATACTAAGATTTGAATCCAGAACTATGCGGGCGATTTGGCGTTACCATCCGCAGGGCTGATTGTTCGAACAATCCTCGCCGCATTTCCAACTTGCAGGGTTTTCCGAGAAGGTGAAAAGGGCGGAGCCGAAGCCCGCGATTTCACAAACATGGTCATATTCTGCAAGAAGACCAAATCACCGCTGGAGTTCCGAAAACCGGTGAAAGCGGACTACTTGGGGAGTATGTCGAGAGAGGCGTATCTGATGCCAGAGCATGAGGTCGACCAGGAAATCTTCCGAAACACGGAAACGGGGAGACAGGAGGTTTTGGAGGAAGGGAAGCTTTCAGAGCTTCAGTCGTGGCACTTTAAGAGTGCCGTTGGACACTGGAAGCTGATGCGAGGTGTGATGCCGGCTAGTATCTGGGAGAAGTGGTAATCTATAACATAGAGCTATCTATTTCTCTAATTGGTATCTCGTTTGAAATTTAGACAGCAAATACGGAGTACTCCCGGTGGGAATCGCTAAACGACATCTATAAACTTGCCATGTCCACAACCAAATTCTTCCTGATCGTCTTGATATCCTCATCCCCAAACCCCATACTCTTCATATAGCCCTCGATTCCCCCATACGTCTCATCCAACCACTCCAGCGTGCCCTTGATAGCCACCGCCTTGGCCGAAATCATCCTCTCAGCGGCCTCCGGATGGTCCTTCAACGCCGGATGCTCCCTCAACTTCACCAAAATCTCCTCCTTCAACGACGTCAGCCCTACCTCCGTAAGCTCATATTCCCAACCAATAAGCTCATCATCCACCACTCCCGCCGCCCTCAGCAGCAAGGCCGCAAAGACGCCCGTCCGATCCTTGCCCGCCGTACAATGAAACAAGAACGGCTCCCCAGGCCGATCCCGAATATGCTCAAAGACAATCCTGTACGCATTGCTCGCGCCCGCCTTTAGAATCTCTTTATACGGCCGCACGAACGCAACAGGTCCCTCGACGGAGGCATAGTCCCTGTACCGCAGCGCCAGACTGGCGGGGCTGGCATCCTGGTCTCTGAAGATGGGGACGTGCACGCGTTTTGTACCCGGGATCTCGACGGAGGGGGACTTGGAGACCTCGAGCAGGGAGCGGAAGTCGTAGATTGTGGTGATTCCCAGGGTGGAGGTGAGGGTTTGGGCTCCCTCGGGCGTGGTTTGGGAGAGGTGCGCGGCGCGGTAGGCGAAGTTTCGGCGGACGGAGATGGTGGGGGATACAGCGTAGCCGCCGAGGTCGCGGAGGTTGGAGATGCCGCCGGCTGCAAGGAAGGGAGGGGAGGGGAGGAGGGCGGACGAAGGTGAGGTTGTCATCGTCGGCGGGATTTAGATCTTCTTCCTGATGATTCTCCCTTCCTTGTCCTGTCTGTATGCTCACGGCTGTATCCCCTTGATGGGTTTGATTGCGGCTATTGATGCATCTTGAGTCGGACGAAGCCCGGCCAGCCTGGCTCCTCACGCTAGTCGGATATTGATGCGCTCTCTCGACGGCGGACGAGCACGAAAAGGAAATAGTTATTAGGTGCTCCTATCTCACTGCTGTTCTCATGATGACTTTGATCTACGATATTCAATTATCCGCAGTCACCAACACAAGGACGGGATACAAAGGACCTCCGGTGCGATTGGGTCCTAACGTTCTCTGATCACACCTCAGGATCGATTTAAAGTTGATTGATCATACGATGAAGCCTTGTTTATTTTACTGAAACTTATCATCAATCTCTAATCTTTCCAGCCCAGCCAACTCGGCAGAAGCTTTCTTCTGAGAAGTTCAAGTTACAATCTGACGCGAGGATGGGCCTGGATCGCATGCTGGATCCTCCGAGGGTCGCCGTGAAGAGAATCATCAAGACATCTCGCAGGCGACTGACACCATCTGCATGGGCCTGCAATCATGCAATGCCGCTGGATTGCCGAGCGGAGAACAGGCCATACGAGCAAGTCCTGGATTTAATTATACTCAAGGGCGAACCCTGGGTCTGATGCCGGCAACCAAAGACAAAGTAGCCAATGGCTTCGTCTTCTCCGCTGGTTAGTGCTGTTGATCCCGTCGTGATAGTCTTCTCGAATTATCCGACGCAGCGATCAAGGATCCTCTGCTCCAGCTTATTGCGGAGTTCCCCAGAGTCTAAACGATGGCGATGCAACGCTGGCCCTGGTTTTCTCCCCATCTTTATCCGTGTCTCGCTCTGCAAGTCAGCTCCACGCCCCAAATCTCACGGCATTTCCAGCCAGAATGTCACCCTCGAAATTCGATTCTGCTTCGTGAATGGTGATGACGGACTGTTCCTCGGGCATTTGCGGCAAAGCTTGTGCCACCTCTTTCTGCACGTCCATGCGGGGGATATCGTTGTCGGGCCTATCGAATCATTCCAACAATGGTCTGTGCCGCCCTCTACGACATCAATCCAGGCTCCCCATGTTCCTGGCAGGTTGGCGGAGGATTTCTTTGCTGTTCGATCGTGTTTCTAGCATCTTGGCTATCACCCCCCGGACTGGTTTAATTGCGGTTGCTTTCTTTCCCCAGGAAGCTTTCCCGCAAAGGGGAGGTCTATAAGGCGCAGATACCTCGGCAGGAAGCACCAACACTTGCATGAGCCTGCAAGTCCCAAATCCACAACCGGGTATTCCATGGATGCAGCTTCTAGCGTGACATGGAGACGAAATGAGGGGATCATCCTTCGTGTCGAATTTGAGTGCATCAAGCTGGCCGGACTGGCCCGAGCGGGGACTGATATATATATTTCAAGTCGATCCCCATCCACTCGTCTGGGGTCAAGGATGTCCTCGGGCAATTGACTCCTCAAACAACTGTCGTTCGTTGATCTATTCAGAATAGATTGTAGCCATGGCGATTGCCAAATGGCTGTTCACTGCCGTGGCCTTGGTGTCACCGGCCCTGTCATTCACTCCTGAGTAAGTTTACCTCTCTGCAATTCTGACCGTGATTCCGGTTCAAGTACGCCTGCTGACCAATACAGGCAATTGCTTTCTGCTCCCCGTCGTGGTGAGGCAATCCCGGATCCATCAGGGGTAGGTCTTTCTCGTCGCGTGGCAAGCATCGTCGCAGAGTCGATCCGCTCACTGTTTGTTTTAATGTATAGAAAGTCGCCGTCTTCCATGTTTCTCAATACTCCTTCAAGGAACACAAGTCCGTCAAGAACGAGTGGAATCTCCTTGACCTGAAGAGTGGCAAGATCAGCCTTCTTACAAAGGATCCAAATGTGTCTGAGATTGCATGGCTCGGCAAGGGCAAGGAAGTCATCTACGTCAATGGCACAAACTCCGAGGTGCCTGGCGGTGTCGAGTTGTGGATCTCCGATATTGACAACTTTGGTAGCGGGTGAGTTTGCAATCACCATGATCTTTCTTGGCCGGATATTGACCCTTGTTTAGCTACAAGGCTGGTGGCCTTGCTGGACCGCTTTCCGGTCTGAAAGCCGTTGTCACCAAGAAGGGTGATATCAACTTTGTACTCTACGGACAGTCGACATCAGACGGAAAGCTGTACAACCCCGAGGCAGCTAAGAAGCCTCTTAGCACTGCCCGTATCTATGACAGTCTCTTCGTCCGCCACTGGGATTATTACTTGACTCCAGAGTTCAATGCTGTCTTCTCTGGAACCTTGGCGAAGAAGGGTAAGCAATATAGCTTGAGCGGAAAGCTGAACAACCTTGTCTCCCCGATCAAAAACGCCGAGAGCCCTTATCCTCCCTTCGGCGGTTCCACCGACTATGATATATCTCCCGATGGTCAAACTGTTGCCTTTATGAGCAAGGCTCCCGAGAAGCCCAAGGCCAACCTCACTACAAGCTACATCTATGTCGTCCCACAAGACGGTTCCTCCAAAGCCAAGGCAATCAATGGTCCAGATAGCCCAGCTACCCCCAAGGGAGTCATTGGTGCCTCCTCCTACCCCAAATTCTCCCCAGACAGCAAGCAACTCGCCTATTTCCAGATGGCGCAAGAAAACTACGAGTCTGACAAGAGAATTCTCTACATCGCCACACTTGGAAGCCGGCCCAGCATCAGATCGCTCGCAAGCAAGTGGGACAGGTCCCCCGACAGTGTCCAGTGGACCCAGGACGGAAAGACCTTGTACATCACTGCCGAGGATGCCGGTACCTATAGGCTTTTCTCCCTTCCTGTCAACGCCGGTGCAAACACTCGTCCACGTCAGTTTAAGCAGGAAGGCTCGATTAGCGCCTTCAGCTTCCTTGGACGCAGTGACTCCGTGCTTGTGACCGGTACCGCCATCTGGTCGAACGCTCTTTATTATATTACTAGCCCTAATGGACGCCCAAAAAAGCTGTTCTATGCCAATGAGGAAGATGCGGAATTGAAGGGTCTTGGACCCAAGGATATTGAGGAGTTCTACTACCAAGGACACCGCAGAAGGGTAAGTGGCATCTGGCATTCTTCGATCGAAATAATTCTAACCTTGTGGCTCTATAGCAACAAGCCTGGATCGTCAAGCCCACCGGCTTCAACCCCAAGAAGAAGTACCCCTTGGCCTTCTTGATCCACGGAGGCCCTCAGGGCTCGTGGGCTAACAGCTGGAGCAACCGATGGAACCCCAGAGTCTGGGCTGACCAGGGATACGTTGTGGTTACTCCCAATCCCACTGGTAGCACTGGCTGGGGCCAGCAGTTCACTGATGAGATTCAGGCTGACTGGGGTGAGTAATTTCCAATGATGCTGAATGCTGTTACTAATATCATTGGCTAGGTGGTGCTCCTTATAAGGATCTTGTCAAGGCTTGGGAATACGTGAAGGACAACCTCAAATATGTCGATACCGACAATGGTGTTGCCGCAGGTGCCAGTTATGGTGGTTTCATGGTCAACTGGATCCAGGGAATGCCTCTCGGTAGGAAATTCAAGGCCCTGGTGTCGCATGACGGCACATTCGTTGCTTCTGCGAAGATCAGCACCGATGAGCTGTTCTTCATGGAGCGTGAAGTACGTACCGCTAGTATTCCTCGTATACCTATTGAGACTTGAAAGCTAACCTGATTGCGCAGTTTAATGGCACCTTCTGGGATGCTCGTGAGAACTACGAGAAATTCGATCCCTCTGCTCCTAAGAACATCAAGGCCTTCTCCACCCCTCAACTCGTCATCCACAATGACCTGGATTACCGTCTCGCCGTCGCTGAAGGTCTCGCTCTCTTCAACGTTCTTCAGGGGCGCGGCGTGCCGAGTCGATTCCTCAACTTCCCTGACGAGAACCACTGGTATGTTATTATTATGTATCAGCACCTTGGTCCAGTTCTATTTCTAACGTTCCTGCAATAGGGTCCTCAAACAAGAGAACAGTCTCGTCTGGCATCAACAGTGCCTGGGCTGGATCAACAAGTACTCTGGTATTGAGAAGTCCAACCCCGACGCCATCAAGCTCAGCGACACTGTCGTTCCGGTCGTCAACACCAACCCGTAGATACATAATTAGATCACAGCGGCTGGTAGGCAGCAGTAAACTGTCTTCCTAATATATATACTCATCTTTACTATTCATGGTCGGATAACTCCATTGTGCATGTATATAATATTCTAATCCCTTGCAATATACAGAGGCCTCCATAACGGCGTAGCAGTATTCTTTCCTGACTTGACGGGAACTCTTCTTAGAAAATTCCGTCACCATGCTCTGCTGGATCATAAAATCCAAAGCACCACCAGCATGGGTGCTGAGGCAATATCCGCTAATTTGCTTCATTATCTCATCGTCATAACACCTATTCGAAGAACAAGAACTCGCAACAAAGACCAAAAATTCATCACAAATCTTTCGCAAAAGCCAACTCGGTCAAATAACCCACAACGAGCTTAACGTGTTCGAAAATATGGTCATAGTTGAGAAGGTCAATCGTATCGTTCTCGGTGTGGATGTTCGTGTTTGCATTTGCTAATGTACTCTCTATTATCCGCGCTGCAGGGAAGCCGTACTTTTCTGCGGAGCCGTGGTCGCCGCAGGCAAAACCGCAGGCGAATTCGGCGTATGGAATGCTGGTGTACTAACGCGCCGCAAGGAAGATTAACGAGAGATATCAAAAAGAGGAACGAATATGCTTACTTCGTTGATGATCATTTTGAGGAAATCGAGAAGACCCTGGTGTATGAACTGGTCGTTCACAAGGCCAAATTCCTCCCTCGACCCTGGTTTCACGTATCCGAGAATGTCTGAATCAAGCATGGCTTTGGCGTCTCGCTTCTCTTCCGCGTACTTCGCCCAGACGCCCAGGGATCCGATATCTCCATCCTCGTGCGCGGCATACCAGTGAAATTCAATGGTATTTGGATGCTTTCCGTCACGGAATTTAGGATGTTTGAGGAGCGCTTCTAGAACCAAAAGAGACATTGAAACGCCGCTTGCGTTGTCGTCTGCGCCGGGCGCGCGACCTTCAAAGTCAAGCTTGTTGATACTGTCGATGTGCGCGGCGACGACCACCGTCTTGTTCGAGGTTCCGCGAAGAGTACCGATAGTTGTGAACTGCGGGCTGTCAGCGTGGTGGAACTTTCTGACACCGGCCGAGCGTGCGCCGGAAGCTGCGATCTTTTTCTGGACGGTGCCGTAGAGCCATTCAGCTGCCGCGATGCCGGTTTCGCTCTTGTGATACCGATTGTAGAATTCCGTTAGGATCTCGACAGGCTTTATCAAGCCAGAGGGGTTAATTTTGGAGATACACCATTCCACGATGTCACGGTGTTTCACTTTTGTTGGGAAATTTGGATCCTGAATATTAGCCTTCAGGCTCCCCTTGCCTTCCCTGTGCTGTTGGGTGATGTCGAAGAAATTTTTATCCTCCTATCATCGAGAGCCCGGGTGTAAAGTTTAGCAATGAGACATATCAGATGGTTGAAGGTTGGTCCTGGCGTGAACGGAGTGGGAAATCCGAGATATCAAGCATACCCTGATCAGATTGCCCTTTTCCTTCTCAGTAACCCACTGTGTCTTTCCTGGAGCAGTCTCAACCAAGAACTGGCCGGTACTCTGTTCGCCTGAAGATTGAGGTTGTCCCGCGACACTGGTTATCGACAGGGCCACACTCGTGGCTAGAATGGGGAGCAACCTCATAGCTCCGAATCTGCTTGGGACGATACGGGACGGACAAAATTTAAGCAGGAATAACTCTCAATCAGAATGGGGGGATCCCTCCAGGAAGCGCGGATGCCGAACTATATATCATCGACTGCCCCCGTCCATGGCCATGAATCCTTGGACCAAGTCGAGGTCTCCGCAGCAACTCCTTGGCATGAGCGGCGAGACGAAGATATTCACAGCTCAATCCCCGCTTTAACGAGCGCCGTTTGGCGGAGAACGCAGCTGGTTGATTCTCGGCGGAGACGTGGTTGACGATTTCTCCAGTCTTGAGCGCGGGAAACGCATTTTTCAGTCCAGAACGGGGGGGACAAAACCGTTAGCTAGAAGCTTCGGATACGAGGTTAACAGCTCCAGTTGGGCGCTGCTCATGTTCTGTCCAGGAGGGACAAGTCATGCCTGTCCAGTCTGCATCGCCATGAGCCCTGTCTTGTTGCTGGGTCGGGAGCCGAAAAAACAACCTGCGAACTTGGCCCTGGTAGGCTTTCGCTGGCAGCGGAAAAGCAATCTACAGCCTCAAGGACCCGGGGAGTGCTGCGCGCTAGCCCAGCCGATGATGCCTGCAGCTGCAGGCATCCGTTTCAAAGGGCGGTGTCCCACGATTCCCACCCAGCTGTTCCTTGCAGCTAAACGAGGGCCTGATGAACGACCTGCCAGTTCTGGAAGCACGATGCTGTTGTCTGATCATTCTCTCATCGGGGCAACAAGGAGAACACTGTTGCTGGACGGATGGGTGCAGTGCAACATCTTCCAGGTGCTTTGTAGTTGATCAAGGAATCGAAAAGGGCCTTGCAACCCAGTTCTGTTCTTGCAAGATGAATGCTGCCATGGAGCTCTCCGCATGTCTGGCTGGAACTGTCCTGTGGTCGGGGAAAGTCTCTTTTGGTCGCAAATCGCAATGGCTGCGGAAACGGGGTCTCGTAAATCGCGTCAATACCGTGGCTTTCTTAGCGTAAAATTGGTAAGATACGGTAAATACACAATATTACTAAGCAGGCACTTGAAGGTACTTTGCTGCAGATTCACGACGCGGCATTATTATCAAGGCTTCCCTGAGTGATGAGCAGGGAGAGAAAGAAAGCAGGTGATGGATGCTATACGCGTCCATCAAATAGTACAATAGCAGAAGAGAGGGCGGTAGGGATGCCTGCGTGCTAACAATTCTCCCCATTCTCGAAAGAACTTGAAGACGATTCTATCTGTCCAGCGGATATCTCAGAGATTCACAAGGCCAAAAAATACAATTAAGAGGGCATTGCATATAAGAAGAAAGTACAGCACAGTGGTATCAAAGGTCAAAATACACGAAGATGGGAGATATCGCCTTCCCTCAGCAGATGCGATGATTAAGAACCTCCGGGAGTCGATCGTGGACTGCCGCCTGTCTTCCGAACTAGGCCAGCGAAAAAGCTGGCTAGCTTATGGTTGTCCATCTCCGCATCCCCTGTGCCCGATCTGGGTGATCCTCCGAGGGCCCCGGCCGTTGGTGTTTGTTCTCCTGCTCCGGAGTCTTTGCGGTTTGAGACGCGGCTTGCTTCACGTTCCTAACACAATTCCATTAGCATACTGCGTGAATGGAAGGGAATCTAGTGGATGATTGCTCACCTTTAACCTTCTCACCATGTCGTCCGCATCGACTTGTATTCCACCCATATTAAACTGGACCGGCCCGATATGTTCGTTAACACGGCCGGTTTCATCGATATGTATTGGAGATTCCTTCAGTAAGCCTTCTTTCCGCATTTGGCGCTCCTGTTTCTCATCTTCCGCCTTTAATTGTTCCAGAACCTCCAACTGCTCGTTGAAGAAAGTCTGCGTGTCCGTTGTTTCCACCTCAATCTTGTTTTCATCAGAGTGGCTGGTCAATGAAATAGCGGTGTCACGGTTGGGATCGTGGATGGTTTGCTCATATATCGCGACCGCGCTGGTGCCGTCTGTCTCGGGTTGGTCTGTTGGCTCGTCCGGCGAGGTTGTGGAGGATACGCCGGGCTCTTCCTGGATTTCGATCGACCACGCAGTGCCGACTCCTTCCATATCAAAACCTTCTCGAATAATTCGGATTTTGCCCCACGAATCCCAGTTAGACGGTACGAGGATCTTATCCCTATCAATGACATTGTGTTTAAGAGATTGCCGTTTGAGCAATGAATGGATCCCGAGAGAGGAGTGTATGAGACTTTGTAGCGAGTTGGCAAGGAATGGAGTGGTGTAGATGAGGGAGGATCCATCTGATACTCGCTGATTAGCCGAAATCCTGCTGGATACAGAGAGAGGATCGGGTCATACGCTTAAGAAGGATTGTCCGCATGAACTGCAGAATGAAGTCGAACTCTTCTTCCCGCCACCCGTGGTCCTTTTCCAATTGTTCGATTTTCTCCGCCTGGCGCGAAACAGGCAGTCAGCTCAAGGAGTCTCAGAAGAGGATTTGGATGGCAACGTACGCGTTGACAAACGACACATAGTGGAATACCCAGGCCTTCATCCCACTCTCCTGGACCTAATGGTATTGACACCGGTCCACCAGAGCCAGTTGCATAAGCGGGTTCCGCCCCTATTCTCCGGCTTTTCCATTCCGACATGACCTCCTCCAGAACCAACTTAGTCTCATCGTCCAGCGAAATCAATACAGATCGCAGTAGTCGGATCCATTCCCTTAACTGTCTTACCCACACCCAAGGGTTTTCCCAGTCCAGTAAGATCACTATCAACGTCTCACGTACGGATTTCGGGTTTAAAAGCGGCTTTAGAAGGGGCGCAAAAGCAGGCGACGGGTCGGAAAGTAAATAGGCGGAAACTCGCGCGAGAATGTCTGTAATATTCGAAGAAATGGTATCAGTAAATTGCGCATGACGGCGTAGGAATAGCAATCTCATTGAAGAGCTATCGGCGTGAATAAGCTGCGACCATACCTTCCTGGTCAGCATCCAGCACGTCCTGGTAAGTGTATCCGAGCGCGAACTGGTTAGCAATTGGCGGCGCTTTTCCCTTTCTCCGTTCAGATGGCAACCTAGGATCTGATGGATCTGACGATAGAGTATCTAGAAACTCCCGTTGACTATCCGGCGTACCTCCTATTCACATATACACACATCATGTTAGCCAGATGTTTTTCTTCCTTTCAACAAAGCGAGGATCAAATAGAAGAAACGGCAGTATGCCATACGCACCGAGGACCAGCAGCGTCTTCTCCGGCAACCGTTTCCCACTCGCGACCCCGTCGAGCATGGAGGACCAGATGTTCTTCTTGCCATCTTTGCTCGTCGGTCGACTGTCAGTGCCTGACTTGGGACCTGAAGTCTGGCTGAGCGTTGACGCTCGTTGTCCTACGCTAACCATCGTAGCAACACCATTCCAAATGTCTAATTCAAAGGCGGATCTATCGAAGAGTTGCTCGCGACGAAGGAGAGAAAGGGGTACTCGGGGTTAGGTACTTTCGCAAGGAGAAATGAGAGGATGGGCGTGTGGATGGAACGAAAATAGCAAGGAAAGGAAGTAGAATATAAAGCGATTGACAGAGTAACTCAAGAAAATCACTCAATGAAGTGAGAACCCGTGAAGTGCGGCTTGAATTGGGTGTTTGTTGTATGAGGGAGCTAGCTTCTTCAAAAAGATTGCCTTGATGTCACGCGTCGCCGCATCCACTCAGCATCCAAGACCAGCACAAGCTCCTCTGTTCCTGAAACTTTTTAACTCGCCCAGCAACGTCTCTCCCTTCAACTGCTTGAAGAGGAAGGATTGTCTCTCTTTACCTTACCCCGACTTGAAAGAGGTTTCGTGTCTAGGGCTGGCTGTCGGATCGCCGCAAGATGAACACCATCCGCCAAATTCAAGCCTTGAACAAGCGGGAGTTGGAGAACGCAGTGTACGTCGAAGGCCTTAAACCCAGCTCTTCAAGGATTGTTAAACTAACTCGCCTTTTTACAGTCCCCCCCAAGCCTCATGGCACGCTGACTACCGCGACACTGCCTACATCTACATTGGCGGTCTCCCCTTCGACCTCAGCGAGGGAGATATCCTGACTATTTTCTCCCAGTTTGGAGAACCTGTCCACATCAACTTGGTCCGGGATAAAGATACAGGGAAGAGCAAAGGTTTCGCATTTCTAAAATATGAAGATCAACGCAGCACGGACCTAGCTGTTGATAATTTAGGCGGGGCCAGTATTATGGGGAGGCTACTTCGAGTCGACCATACGAGATATAAAAGGCGAGAGGAGGAAGGTCTCGAAGATAACATCGCGGCAATGAATGTGGAGGAAAGCGTGCAGCGCGCAGATCAACGTAGCGAGCGGAGCGGGGAAAGGAAGAGACGAAGCGATGGTGATGGTGACACGGAAGAACGAAGACGACCGCTGCTGAAGGAGGAGCAAGAACTAGCTCGTCTTATTGAAGAGCATGATGATGAAGATCCTATGAAAGAGTTCTTAATACAGGACAAGAAGGAAGAAGTCGAAAGAGCGCTGGCGAAATCAAGACCAAGCAGACGTAGGGAAGAAAGTCCTGGGAAGCGCCATAAGCATCGCCACCGCCATCATCACCATCGACGAAGACGTAGCGAGGAACGTTCGCGCTCTCGTGAGAGACGATCTCATCGCAGACGGTCACGATCACATTCACGATCAAGATCGCCGTCAGAAGGAAGAAGGTCTCGAAGGAGGCAGGACAGCCGATGATCCAGCTCGATTGACTCGGCCGTCCCGTCATATGAGTGATCAGCCGAGAAGTATCGACGCACCCAAACTAACAGCGGCGAGTGATGGGACCATTTCAAGTTTGTTTCCTTTCTCTCGGCAACGTATCCCGGTTCGCCCGTAATATCGCTGTCGTTCGTCGTAAAAACTTCTAGTCGGGTCGCCATACAAGCTGGAGAAAAGGCTGAATATTGCTATATGCACAGAAAGCCTGGGCCATCACCAGGTGGGAGAGCTGCTTTCGATGAACAAAAGGTTAGAAAAAACGGACACTGATGGCAATTCTCTCAGCTGCCGAGGTACCGCTTCCAACCCGCTCTCGTGCAGTACCGTTTTCCGTCCCCTGTCTCCTGTATGACAAACCTTTCCCACCTTCCGTCTCGTCCTGCACCTATAACAAGCAACGATTCGTCACTCGTCCAGCCGATCACGCCCTTTGATGGCTTCCCAAGCGATGAACCTAGGGACGGCGTATATGTTGATCCTGCGGGTGCCTCATCACCCATCTCGAAGGGGGCACTGGCGAAGGAGTAAACATCCGAGAACAGTCGAGGAAGAAGTGGTATTTTCCCGAGAAATCCCCATTTTTGGTAGAGACTCTCTTCTCCCGTAGCTGCTGGTGGTTGTCCCGGGCTAGTCCCTCGGGAGTGGGGAAGATCGAACACATGCAGAGTCGACTTGTCTGAGGTAACTGCAAGGAGCGTGTTGGAAGGAGAAATAGCCAATGAAAATATTTCTGCATGATCAACACCTCGCCTGAGTTCTGCTATTTTGGCACAGTTGCTGGAAGCGAAAACTCGTACAAGTGTTCCCTATAGTGACCATAAGCAATCCGCAACAATGTAAAAAGGGTCGAAATAGCCTTTGTTAGATGTCCAGCTTACCATCTCACTCGCGGTAGCTAGCAAAGCACCGTCGGCGCTCAAAGCCAAAGCCCTCAACGGGGAGCTGTGAGCCGGAATAATGCTAACATTCCCACTCTCAAGCTGAACTATCTGGACTTGTCCTGGCGAGCGACCTGGAAAGGCGATTATCTGATTGCCCAAGCATATCAGGCCAAAAGGATTGTCCACAGTCTCAAACACGGAGACTTTCTTGGGGGGAACAGAGAATGCAAATATATGAATGCTGTTATGCAAAGCAACCACTATGTGGGATTTGGACATCCGAACTCGAAGCACAGATGTCTTGAATTCAAGTGTAACCACCGCCTTCTGTCTGGCGTCGTCCCATATTATGAGCTTTAGGATTGATTAGTTAGACGCATAAGGAAGCGGCAGGCCAAAGACTCACTTTGTTTTGAGGGAACTTGGGCTTACGTCCTCCACCCACGAGGGCTAAATAATTAGACTGGCCAAGCATCTCTATCACGCTGATGCCAGCATTGAAATCTGCAAATATTAGGTTAGTTTGGATTCAGCAAGATTGGGAAAGGGGCAAAATATCCATATTACTTACCTCTAGACACCTTGAGTTCACATGGATCTGCATTAAAAACTGATCGGTAATTTAGAGTAAGCAATCGGTCTTCCATCAGATCTAGAGCACACCTACCACAGAAACCCGAGTCCAGCCCTATAGAGAAGCAGCTGCTATTGGTGTTGAAAGTAGCAGAGAGGGAAACTGGTCCCATGGAGTTGTCTATCACTTGTCTGGTATCCATGATGTGGTAAACGGTCAAACGTCGTTCTCATATCAAGGCAAGCAGATGGGCTCGGAGCTAGATAGTGTCGAGCAGGCAGATATACGAATAGGTACTAGCTAAGACAAAGATATTGCCAGCGACAAAATGATCAAGTAGTTATTGTAGATTTGGGCTAATCATATGCTCAAGAACGAGATAAAATCCTCAAGGTTTGATTGATTCGTTTCTCCATCCTCTCCCTCGTCTTCATCATGGTGATGAGATCAGAGACCTTGAAGTTCAGATCACGTGACACCTGCGCATTACATAAGTCCGCGCTAGTGAGAATGGCGGCGTCATGCACCAACGGCTGGGTTGATGATTTGAAACTGATCAGTAAACTGCCGTGGCCTGTCGATATTTAGACAACGGGTTTCTCTGTTCATTCCCGGTATCTATCCATACTGGTGTGTTGAGAAAACTAGATTCGACTTGTCTCACAGGACTGGCGGATCATTGGAGTATGAATATGGGGAAGCAAAAGGGGTAAAAACAAATGTTACTCAAAGTTACCAATGATAAGATGTTGTTACCGCGCCATTGACTTGAACGGGTAAAATTGGCCAATAGTATAGCTATAAATTGTGACCCTAAACCCAATCACATAGCAATACTCCCTGGATTTCCTGCTTCTCATCCGCTAACTGGCCAATATTCACACCCGTTTCATACACTAAGGCCGGTCTGTAAATCAGAAACAGACTAACTGAAAAGGAACAGCTTTCTCCCCCTTGCCAGATTTCGCCTAGGGCCTTCCCCCCCAAAGTGAACCGACAATCAAAGCAGCAGAGAGAGCCCCCTTAAACTTAGTTTCATTTGCTGCTTCAAACATCCCAAGGGCAACCTCACACCTCAACCCTTTGCCCCAAGTGCGACCTACCCTCAATTTCTATCGTTAAACTCCTCCAGGGCTCTGATTCTCGCGATATTCCTACGATCTCGTTCCGTTGTGCTACTCGCATACCATGGCTTCCACACTCAACGCTGTACGTTCCTCTCTCGTCGAGACCTGTCAACAACGCTCCCTTGATACTTTTCCAGGCTGTTCGCCAGCAGTCCTGTCATAAACGGGTCGATGGCTGTCATGCTGACACGGAATGTCTAGATCAAGATTCGTCGGAAGAAGAATGTGAAGAAGGGAATTCAGTTCAGTTTGATGGTTTGCGGTGCCAGTGGGACAGGTGTGCATAACTCAATTCTATCTTGGTTTATGCTCTCGTGCGGATTCTGACCTGTCCGTGCTCCTCTAGGCCGGACTACCTTTGTCAACACTCTCTGCGGAAAGCAAGTTTTGCAGTCAAAGGACGCAGATGATGCTGCCAATGCCCATCTCGAGGAAGGCGTGCGCATTAAGCCTGTTACTGTTGGTGGGTTGCGGATACAATTGGGCCATAACTTCGAATCACTGGCTAAAGTACAATAGAACTCGAACTCGACGAAGAAGGCACTCGCATCTCCTTGACGATTGTTGATACCCCCGGCTTCGGCGACCAAATTGACAACGAAGCAAGGTATTTTTGATAACATTGAACGGCTGGCCTGTTTGGGTATGGAAACTGACTTTCTGTAGCTTCTCAGAAATCGTCGGGTACCTCGAGCGTCAATACGATGACATTCTGGCCGAAGAATCGAGAATCAAGCGTAACCCTCGATTCCGTGACAACCGTGTTCATGCCCTCCTGTATTTCATCACACCAACCGGCCATGGCTTGCGCGAGTTGGATATCGAATTGATGAAGCGCCTGTCTCCACGCGTCAATGTCATTCCCGTCATCGGAAAAGCCGACTCTCTCACACCTGCTGAATTAGCCGAATCAAAGAAGCTTATCATGGAGGATATCGAGCATTATCGTATCCCAATCTACAACTTCCCGTACGACGTTGAGGAAGACGACGAAGATACCGTCGAGGAAAACGCTGAGCTCCGTGGCCTCATGCCTTTTGCTATTGTCGGCTCCGAGGACGTGTTGGAAATCAATGGCCGCAAAGTCCGAGCTCGACAATACCCATGGGGTGTCGTCGAGGTTGAAAACCAGCGTCATTCCGACTTTTTGGCTATCCGGAGTGCTTTGTTGCATAGCCATCTTGCAGACCTGAAGGAGATCACCCACGATTTCCTTTATGAGAACTACCGAACTGAGAAACTCAGCAAGAGCGTGGAGGGTGGAGCTTCTACGTACGTCATTTTATCCCTGTTGGAAAATTAAATACTAACGAGATTCGCAGAAGCCAAGATTCCACTATGAACCCAGAGGACCTGGCTTCCCAGTCTGTCCGCCTGAAGGAGGAACAACTCCGCCGCGAGGAGGAGAAGCTCCGCGAAATCGAATTGAAGGTTCAACGCGAGATCAACGAGAAGCGACAGGAACTTCTAGCCCGCGAGAGCCAGCTCAGAGAAATCGAGGCCCGGATGCAGCGCGAACAAAACAGGCACCTCGAACACTCCGAGGATGCCAATGGAGAGGTTGGAGCGTAAGCTCCGTCCCAAGGACGTTATGGGTCCGTTGTCGTCGTTGCTATAGGGGAGAAGGAGCTAGCTGTTGCAGTTTGATACCACTTGAAACTTTTAATCTAGCATGGGAACAGCAGACGTATATGCCCAAAGCGTGGAGATCAGTCTGGATATTGATGAAGGATGGGTGCAGTGGGCAGAAGGGGTTAACAGCACAGGCATTCGCAGAGGAAGGACGTTCAATTTCCCATGGAGATTTTTCTTTTGCTTTTTCTTTGACTTTCGAATCCCTGTGTGTTTGATATAAAGACTTGATTTTGATAGTGCTCCTAATTGCTAACTTTTTTTCTTTACTCTTCCCTCGTGCCACTTTCATCGTGCACCTTGATATGGATTTACAGGTTGCCAATCATTTCGATTTCCTTTTCCCATTCACGTATTCCCATTCCGGCTCGACAAACGCCATATACATCGGCCCGTGTTATCTCCCCTCTATTCACGAGTTCGATCTAATTCAATGTCTTATATTTCGGCTAATTCTTCTCTTTGCAAATGTTTTCTTATGCGCCTGATAGTTCCAGGACACCAACCAAGGCACGTAATTGGGCGTTGTCTGTCTCTGCTCTTCTCTTAAATTCACTGCCCATCTTGGCTTTGCGCCATTCGTGCAGACGGCAAAGTTAGATCTTCCCACCGCATACCGCGCTCAGCATGTCGCTACATGGGAAAAGGTTAATATTGCTAATGCAATCTTCTATGCATTCATAGCAAGACTTGGCTTGGTCGAGAGACTGGTCTGACGGAGATTCGATCCGCATAATCAACCAGGATACGATTTTGTTCCATTTAAGATCAACGTCGCTTACTCTCCCTCGCTTGATATTCACCGTCTTCAGCCCAGCTTGGAGTTTCCTTCTTCACACCCCTCCTGGCTAGGGCTGCGTCGTTGGTTTAAAGGAGACCCCCAACTGTCCATGAGAATGAGAATGTCAAGAAGTCTAGTTTGTCCATCTTTGAATCTGGCAACTATGATATGCCCTCTCTAGCCATTGTAAAATCCATCTTTTGAACCCCCTCTGACCAGAATCAGATCCTCGGACATATCTTCAAAAACAGTGAATAATCTTTCCATGACCCTGTTCGGTTATACCTCTAGCATATCTACTACCTACGGATCAAAAATAAAACACCGGTTCAGCAGTATGGAAGCTCTAGAACCCATGACAGCAGATATGATATTATTAGATGATCAAGCTAGTACAACGAGGAACAAACAATGTAGAAAGAAAAAGGCGTCTTTCTTCTACCTCCACAATCAAAAAGAGCTAAAGGGATATTGTGTAGAAGATGGGTGGAAATACAAGAATATCAGGGGAAAATAATTTTTAATGGGAAAACGGGAGGAAGATTGAATCCAGGAACCAACCAGACCGAAGTCGACCTAGCAAAAGTAAGAGAACAGGGTGAATAAAAAGCAGTAAAGAGAAAAGAAACAGTAGAAAATAGAAGATGGAGAAATGACGCGGGAACAGAGACAATGCGAGGGGCAACGACGGTTCATAAGCCCAATTACACATTCATCGTGGTAGCATGCTATCGTCAAGTAGGTCAGATAGTCAAAACAGGAGGGAAGCAAGGCCAAGGTTGATATGCCAATTTATACTCGGGAATGCGATAGGAAGAACGACTGGGTATCTATTCACAAAAACTTCCTACCACGGGTATTATCGCGCTAAAATGACTTTTGCGTCAGGTCACAATCGGGAGTCAAAAATGAGATATTATTAGCTGTCATCCTGTTTCTTGGGGCAGATGCGGCTTTTAGGCGGGCTTGTTCCAGAAATCCAGGCTTGCCACCACATCCTCTCCAGCCTCATCTTCATACGCGTAGATAATCTGTCGATTTGTTAGTAGGTTTGGCATCTGGGGAGTGAAATAAGTACCTCTCGAGTTGACGAATGCAACATGCGAATATTTCGTCCAGTCATGATATTCACCAATTCGCTCGTTTCAAGATGCCGTATTTCTATAAAGCTTGGCTCAAATGCGAGGATGTATGGGTACGATAGAGCAAAAGCTGTCGGGTTACCCTCCCAGGCAATCCGCCAGTCAGGACGCGCACGCCATCCATTGCGATTAACGAAAAACGAGAAGTCGCTGTAGTTCAACAAGAACTCCCCGTTTAATCGTTCGATATGGATCGGCTTCACATTCTCTTTCCTGGCGACGAAATCGAGCGATGTATCGGCCTGGTCAAGCAAAGATTGCCGCTCGGTGGTCTCGAGGCTGACTACCTCAAATCCACGAGAACACCCGACACACAGTGTGGATCGAAGGAAGTGTACGGAAGACGATTCCGCCGGAATATAAAATTCCTAAAGAGACGGTTAGCTGGAAAAAGGGGAAGCAGGGTGGATATCTCACCTTAAATGGTTTCAGAGCATCCTGGCCGCTCTGGAACATCTTGCTTAGTGGCTTCTTTTTGCCCTTGGCAAGATTCTCCATGGGTTCGTAAACCTTGATGGTTGTTGAGAGAGCCGAAGTCTTAACAGAACAAACAAGATGCCGTCCTAAGCCAATGCCCGATTTAAAGAAATTCGCATGCCCTTGAATCTTTTTAGGACGGCGTGCCAAGGAGTTCTGACCCTCAGTCGTCTCCAGAGCTTCCATGGGGTAGGAGCTCAGAGTCTTATTGGCCAAGACAAGCATGAGTTGATACTCTTCAAGTGTATCGATCTGGGTGACTGCAGTAGCGTCAAGGACACGCCGGGGCTTAGCAGATTTGTCTTTCGGCCATCTTTCCGACAAAAATATTCCATTATCAGTCCCATAGACTAATTTTCTTCCGCCATCTATAATATCAGGTTAGTTTCTATTTGCATGAGACGAGATTCGAATCGAATACTCACCAATAGGAACCAAACAGTTTACTCTGTTCGCTGTGCTGAAGAATCCTTCGCAGAGAATAGATTTCGAACAGAAATTGCTGCTGCGTTCCCTAAGTTTGCGTTGTTGTTCCTCGACTAACTCGATAAATTTTCTTCGCTGCGATTGCGTTGTAGCATAGAGTGTTTGCTCGTATCCTCCTTTACCAAGATGCCGGAATGTAACTGGGAAACCCTCTCTGGCGGAGGCTGGGGCGTTGTTAGCAGCCCTGCCTCCTGCGAGGAAGTTCGTCGACGGCCGTTTCGGAACCCCCAATCTCGGAATGACTTCTTCCATCTGCGTAATAACAAGAAGCTCTAGAGGAATAGGCTTCTTATAGACCCTATACTCTTCCCGTTTGTTGACGGACTTGATCCTCACTAGCAAAACAGCATGATCGAAGAGGTAACCTGTCACTTCAGATGAATCAGTGGGGCCTTTCTTGAAAGCCATCTTAATCAGCATAACACGGTTCTCCTCCGTAAGTTTGAGGTCGACATAGTCGCCAGGAGAAAATTTCAGCGCCATATTTAATTGCATCAGATTGAAGTGATTCTCGGATTTTCCGCTCTCTGCGTTCACGCGTGATAGGAAATCTCGGATAAGGGCTATCGCTTTTGGAATATCTTCCTTGTCTGGGCTATCATCGGCGGTGTATTTGACGACATTTTCCAACAGTAACGGGTATCTCGCTAACCTCGTCGTTGGTTTGGTGAGATAACCGTTCAGTTCAAGCTTCCTCGATTCTTTCAATCTCTCGGTTTCTTCAACGAACTTGGCGAATGCTGGATTCGATGCCCGCTCCTTTTCGAATTCATACTTTCCGTACAGCTGATTTGCACCGTATTTGATAAAAGGATCGAATCGGGGCACGTATTGAAGGAAGATATCACCAACTGTTTTGACAACCTGACTTTCCTTTTGCCGGGCATTTAATGCTTCCGAAAATCGAGAATTAACAGCCAGAACTTCGAGACAGTTTGAGAAGACCGTCCTGATGAACTTTTCGCGTCGATGCTCTGGTATAGGAGAAAGGTTGGTGTTGTGAACAGATCGTAGCGGCCGCATCCAAAAATCTCTGAGGTACTCCAAATCCTTCACGAAATCCCGCTCGGTATACATGATTTCGAAAATGATCTCCTGCCTCTTTTTCTCTCGATCATCAACTGTATCCGCGACTTCTTTCGGTACCATGTTGATCCATAGTTTCTGATCCTCGTTATCGTCGCCGTGCAGACTGCTCTTGGAGGCTGAAGATCGTAGACCGGGCTGGGGTTTCAAATTAAGCCTTGCCTGCTGCTCCAACCGCCTGGGGCAGGCAATCGAATAGCACAATTTATCCCGCGTACATGTAGGAGAGTAACATTCCGTCAGGAGACTGAAAACACCGTTTACTTCAGAAATCGGTGATTCTTCCCCCATTGTTTCCCTGAATTGATAAAGCTCGCCAGGAGCATCTCGTAGGCGGTGGTCATAAGTTACGTCATGGAAAAGCCGTTGGGCATCTAACGCTCGACCCAAGAGGAGCGCTAGGTTGCGATCGGTGGTTTTGATGATATAGGACAACAAGTCCACAGCTTCAGCGCCGGTGAAAGCATTAGTATATGCGAGGTCGTTTTTGATTCGTTCGCCAACCGATATTCTTTCCCTGAAAACCGCAGCCACACGGGAAAGCAGAGCAGGGTAGACGAGCGGGCCTCTACGGTGGGTCGTCAAGGCGCCCGCGTGCTGCCCAGATGACGGTGTCTGCAGACTGTTGTTCCGTTCGGGAGTGACGGTCGACGCCATTGACATAGTGCGGGAATTGATAGAGCTTTCGCTGGGGTGCCTAACTCGAGGTTGCGGATCATGGGGCGTGGTGATCTCTGGAGTAGGGAGCGGAGAAGAATATTCAGGTCTCTGTCTACTCTCAGGAACACGCCGGTCCGGATGTTCAGCGCGCTCGCGATCCATGCCAGACTCGCGTCTTCGGTTAGGTATGACCCTTCCGGAGCTAATCGTTTGTGCATGGTCGCGATCTGCGGTATACGAACTCATTGACATCGCTCGTTCATTGTCATGGCGTTCAGGCACAATCCGGCCATGCGGAGTTCGCGAGCCCATTGAATGATACGATTGCTGCCGGAACGCTTGAGGGGGAGCTTGGTTGTACCCATTTGGTGGGGGGTTGTACTGAGGCGGCCCCCCCATTCTCGCCATCGAACGGGATCTGTATGTATCGGAGTTCATGGACATGGGAGGAGGGACTCGTAGAGGTTGTTTCGACGGTGGATACTGTGGCGGTGGCGGTCTCGAAGGATCCATACGTTGCGGTACAGGGTATGACGGTCGAGGAGGGTAAGGACTCTGAGAGTCGGGGTGTCTAGGACGGGGAGGCTGCCACTGCGGATTGGGATATCCGGATTGTGGGTTTGCACCATAACTATTATGCGATGGTCGCATTGGCGGGGGAGGACCACGGGGTTGCATGTATGCTTCAGCTGACTGGCCGGTCATTGTGTGTGCCCGCTCCTGGACATACTGGGGAGTCTGCGAAGTCATCGTCTGAGAACGACCTGGCGGCGGAGCCCCTCCAAAAATTTCGGAAAAAGCTGCATCCCGCTGGAACGACGAGGCGTGGCCGTACGGGTTGGGCCGGTAATTCCGACCTTGCGGGGGCGGGTATTCCGCCATGCTGGTTTTTCCAGGGTCAAGAGGAACGTGGAATATAGTTCAGCCCGCTGTTCCCTGGTGGAATTCGGTCAAGCCCACAGCGGACTTGTGTTGGGAGTGTTATTGGGGGAGCAGGAAGCGTCTGTTGAGATGTATATCAATCACGGCTTCAGACGGTCGTCATGCTTCGAGGGCAAGTCTGGAGTGTATGCGAAGTGCTGAACGCAGCATTCAAACAGGTGTGCGCGCTTTTATATCGAGGAAAAGGAACGAAAGCTGTGCACCAATATGAATCCTCGACTAGTTTGAAAGGATGGTCGGAAGATTATATGAGTGTCCACATAGTCTTTCAGTCGTCGAAACGGGCCCAATGGACGACAGGACCTCGCAAAACAGCACCGGGTGTCCAAGCGAGTGGTTGGTGAGACGACGCGAACGCTCAGGAACCGATAAGAGAAAAGATCGATGAAGAAGAGCGGATTCGGGTTGGGGTGAGGTGCAATGCCAGTCGGTGCACGGCTTGTCGAGGATTCAAATGGTGAGGAGGGCACTGTCCAGGTCACAGAAGCCGGGTGGGTTAGTCAGCCCAGTGTGGCGTAAGTTACGAGGACGGTTTCGAGACGAGATCATCTGCCTAAATAGGCCTCCTCGCATGCCGTATTTTCCTCCAATATGCGAATATAATTGGCTATTTTGCCGTTTGTCCGTCAACATCAGCACTTATTAAGGAGCACCGCCCACAAGCACTGTCTGTAATTACCAATCGATACGGCGCAGACAACTGTGGCTCAGCACTGTCCACGTGAGTTATGCTTCGTGACGTCCCTTGACTGATGCCAAAGAGTGTGCGAGAGGGAACTCAGCAAGCTCACAGCTCTTTCACGAATCATTCAAGGACTTCTCTTCTCTCTATCTTGCTACACCTGCTTCGAACTTAGTTGGAGCTTCCACTTCTATTAACAGCACTCCACGGTGTCCTGAGTGTGGCTCGCAAGAGGTAGTGCGGCGGATAGGCGGAGTCTAGCAGACGGGGGAGCTGTCTTGAATTTATATTGCTCCGGAGAATTCTACAATACAATGGCGGAAAGCGAGCTTACCCCCAAGTTTGCTCCATTCGTTGGAATGGTACGTTGCTGTCCGTCTCGTTATGAGGACTTCATATTGATAATGTCAAACAGGCAGGCATAGCATCAGCAGTACGTCCCTAGTCCCTTCTCCCCGACTATTCCCCGCGATACCCATTAGCGACCGGCACTAACAAGCTTAAAGATGATTTTTGGATGTAGGTTTTAAGGCGAATCGGATATCCCCACTCTCACAGCAGCGGCTCACCCTCTCTCCCTACAGCGCTGGGCGCCGCTTATGGAACAGCAAAGGCTGGGATTGGAATTGCCGGCGTGGGCACATATAGGCCAGATCTGATTATGAAGGCACGTAGGTGAGTCCTGCGGGTGGATATAACGTTACTGACGGAGTATGCATAGTCGCTGGTTCCTGTGGTCATGGCCGGTATTATCGCCGTTTACGGATTGGTCGTTGCTGTCCTTATCGCTGGTGACATGGGCCCGCCGCCGGAACAACACTACGGCTTGTATACGTAAGTTCTAGCTATTCTAGGGCTACTTTTCATGCTAACATAGATTCCTGAATAGTGGATTTATGCACCTGGCCGCTGGCCTGTCAGTGGGTCTTGCCGGACTGGCTGCTGGTTATACTATTGGAATAGTTGGCGATGCGGTATGTGCTCCTTGTCCTGTGCTCGCAGAGATCATTTATTAAGCTAAGATGCGGACAGGGAACGCGGGCGTATATGCAGCAGTCTCGAGTCTTCGTTGGCATGGTCCTAATATTGATTTTCGGGGAGGTTCTGGGTCTATACGGGTACGTGACTTCGCTTAATTCTGCTTGTTGCTGAAAGGTTCTAACTTTGCATTTCTAGTCTCATCGTCGCTCTAATCTTGAATTCTAAGAGCTCCGAATAAGCATTTTGACAGGTTTTGCTTGCTTTACATTATCCTCGCAGGCAGCGTTTCGTGCTGTTATCCATTCTGTATACCATACTTGATCATTTGACACCGGAGTTCTACTTCTCAATGCATTCTTTGGGTTCACATCTGGTTTCCATCACTCACATTGGCGCAATTTCGAACCCGCCTTTCAAACAGGATGGAGATATCCTCCAGAAACCTCGGATCCAAGCGGAGTATTTACGTCGATTTCTCCATCTCCTCCTCAAGGACTCTCACTGGTGATGATCCAATTCGTACGTAAGCAGGCCTGCTGCTTACGGCTGTACTATAGACAGTCGCGCCCCATTTGAGCCGAGTTTCTCGCGCCACGCAAAATAAACCTCACCCAATTGCCCCGCCTACGTCAGTCAGTCCAGCTCGACGGGCGTGGGCGAGGGAACAAGCAAGCCTGCGAACCACGACCACCATGTATCTTTCACTCTTCGATTCTCGAGCGAAGTCAATGGCTGTTTTCTGGCCTTTTAACGACCTCAACTACTCCCACTTCTGTCTTATCTGGTAAAACCAAGTAGATTTTCCAGTTCACACCTTGTTTTGTTGCTACCCCCTCCTCTCGCACACAGAGCTCCCTTCCATCGGAGGGGCTGGGATGGACTAAACGGAGCTAGATCCCTTGTGCTGCACGTATATATGTCCTGATGGCGACGACCGAAATGATCCAGCAGCAGCTATCGAAGCCAAAAGGTTCGCATCCTCATGCTTTCCGCCGTAGCCAGTCTCCGGAAACAGAGAAGAAGCTTCCTCCGTATTCGTCCCGACCCGAAACGCCGCCGGATATCCTTGAATACCGCAAGCGTCTCAAGGAACAATTTCCTCCGCATTCCCTGAAGATTGGGGACTTTGAGTTGTTGAAAACATTAGGCACTGGTATGTGCCCCGAGCTGTGCTGCAAATTCTGCATTCTTCTTGTGGGGGAGTAGAAAGTGCTGATTCTGTTGTCCTTCGAACCAGGCACGTTTGCGAGGGTGTGGCTTGTACGTCTGAAGAAGGCTCGAGAAGACGAGAAGAAAAACATCTTTGCGTTGAAGGTCCTTCGCAAAGCCGATGGTACGCCAGCATTCCCTGCACAACCTGGCAGCCCCCCTCTCCAATCAGAGGAGATCCGCGAACCCGGTATTGACAAAGCTCTGCGTTAGTTGTCGAGCTGAAACAAGTCGAGCACGTCGTGAATGAGAATAGGTCTCTGGCAGCTGTTGTCGGGCACCCTTTCATAACGACGCTAGTTTCGACATTCTCCGACGATGAATGCATCTACATGCTAGTACGTGCCTGTACCTCCCTGGGCGCACGAATGATACTGGCCATTTTCTGCTCTCTTATGTGCTTGCTTGGTTTTACTAATCTTCTCGTCTTTATAGCTAGATTATTGTCCGGGAGGAGAAGTCTTCAGTTTTCTCCGCCGCGCAAAACGATTCAACGAACCTACATCCCGATTCTATGCTGCGGAGATTGTATTAATCCTTGAATACCTACACGATGTACAAGGCGTCGCATATCGAGATCTCAAGCCCGAAAACATCCTGCTTGACGGAGAAGGCCATCTCAAGCTCGTCGACTTTGGCTTCGCAAAACAGCTATTCAGTCACGAAACATATACTCTTTGCGGAACACCAGAATATCTAGCTCCGGAAGTCATACACAATAGCGGCCACGGGCTAGCTGTCGACTGGTGGGCGCTAGGAATCCTACTATACGAGTTCCTCGTCGGCCAACCGCCCTTCTGGGACCAGAACCCCCTGCGCATATACGAGCAAATCGTCGAAGGACGCATCCGCTTCCCCCCAACCATGTCCCCCGAGGCCCGCGATCTGATTACTGGACTGTGCAAAACCAACCCGACAGAACGACTCGGCTATATATCCGGCGGCACAAAGCGGGTTAAAGAACATCCATTCTTCAAGGATGTCGACTGGGATGCGATGTATCATCGAAAGTCAAAGGGACCGATAATACCTCGCGTCGACCATCCTGCCGATGCGGGCAATTTTGAAGAGTACCCGCCTCCTCCCGATCCGGCGACACAGGCACCCTATACGGCCGAGATGAGAGAGAAATATGAACCTATCTTCAGTGAATTCTAAGGCTCGACGATGCATATATACATTACATAACTTTTTTGAATATTTTTGCACAAAAACATTCCCAGCGGCGCAAATCCTTTTGCGTCGAATCTCCCTCCCATATTCTTATACCGCACATAATAGCACATATCAGAGGGCCATCCACCCTATCATCGAAATTAACTCCGAAACAAACGAAAATGAAAGCGGTGACATAAAAACCTTTCCTTGGCTTTATGAAAAATTTTCCATCGTATATAGCGTGCGTATCCTCGGACCGGGCGGGCATTTTTGGGGC
The DNA here is from genome assembly GCA_039700045.1 of Malbranchea zuffiana. NCBI lineage: Eukaryota > Fungi > Ascomycota > Eurotiomycetes > Onygenales > Malbrancheaceae > Malbranchea > Malbranchea zuffiana. The sequence continues at coordinate 531,806 of JARUPO010000014.1, read as the reverse complement.
GGTAGTTTTGGTTGTATAGTAATACAGGCGGAGAGGTATCAATATAATATGCATATCTTCTAATTGATTGTGAAATTTTGCATTGCAATTGATTCTTTCCACCCTTGTTGCGCGATAGCAACATTTAATATGATACATGTAAATTCGCCTTAGCCATTCCTGCTCTAAGAAAACGCCGGTTGATGAAAGGATTTCAATGGCAAACAATAACCGTTCTCCTTTTTGAGAAAAAAGATAGAGCATGTATGCCCTTCTGTCATGACGAGGAAGCATGGTGGCTATGAGTAAGGGAAAAGAAAGACCTGCTCGAGCGAGGAATTCAGGAAGTAGATGGCCTTTGTGATGGGAAGAAGTATACGCGGAATACTGGGTTTGGAGGTAGGATAGGAGGCCGGGGAAGAGATTCGGGTGGGTGTAAAGGTGTGCCTTTTGAGAAAAGGAAATGGAAGGAAAGAGGTTTGTCTATCTTTTTTGGTAAGGGTGGTAAGATTAGAAAAGCTGTGGTCGTTGATCGGAGAAACAAAGGTGTTCCCGTTTGAACAGGTCGAAGGGCGATCTGGATATTTGACGGACGTGTCAGTAGTCAGGCTGCGTGCCGCCTCCAAATATAGGATACTAGCTGGAATCGGGAGAATTTGAACCTGGGCTATCTTCCGCCAGGAATCCAAGCTAGATTGTTATTTTTTAGAATAGTCGATCAGATTTTAGTCGCAGAGTATTGGTACAATCACTTCCAGGCGCCTGATACAATGATAATGTTAGAAATAATCAGTAAGCAGAATAATGGGCTAAATACCTTGGAATTCATGCTTCACAAACGCCATAGGATCCTCAGGCTCTTGAGCGCCCATTTGTCGTACACCAGGGCTGAAGCTCGTAATCGGCAACACAATGACATCTCCAACTCTCTTTTGGGTCTTCATGCCCGTGAACTCTTTGTAGGTGATCATGCTGTCGTTCCCAGCTTTTGGATCTATGTCGAAATAGCGCGGATCATTGAAATAGCTGAAAATCGTATCAGTCCAGACCGCAGGGCCTGTAAATTCGACAATTGATTTATCCATTCTCCTTTTTGCCAGTTTTCCTTTCTTCTTCATTCGAAGGGCCTCCTCGGTGATGTTGGCCACGATGTCCCTGAGAATCGGATGGCCTGGCTTCGACTGGATCGTCCACTGGCAGAATTGAATCCTGCGAGAGTACCACTCTGCCCAGTCTGGACGGTCCGGATCCGCTTCTATTCCAATAACGAGGCCAAATGACGATCTATCGATATGACCGGGCACCCAGTACGCGGCTGACCTGATTGCAAACGTATCGATGTCTGAGTAGATTCCGCCACGGGCAAGAAGGACGAGATATCGAAAGAAATCGGCCTTGAGGACGGGTAATGGCATCGATTCAAACGCGTCCACTACCTCTGGGAAGGCTGCGTAGAGGTATCTGATCACGTAGACGGCTGCGTCGTCGGTGACCACTTGGTGCACGAAGCCAGGGTGCGCTTCTGTCCAAGAGGCTTCGTAGGGACGCAATTGTTCTGAGAACCTGCCAGACGACGGCGCATATTTCCACGTTTGCCAGATGTATGCGGGGAATTTCGAGTCGAGGGAGTAAGGGAAGTGGTAGCGTAGCCGTTCGCGGAGAGGTTTGAGGGCAAGGTCTTCTGCGGAGAGAGTAGGCGACTGGGTAGCTGCTGGGGAAGTATTCGAAGGAGATTCGTTATTCGTTACGGCGGAAGGGAGCGGCTGGGATGTTGTTCCATAGGAGAGATGGAGGAGGGAAACGCATGCGAGGAATCCGATGGCTATGAACACGCATCTTCGGAAGGAGATCATGGCGGATGAGGAAGCGGCAGACAGCCAAAGGAGAAATTCCAATTCATCTGCCCTCGAGAGAAATCAAAGGGGAACAGCTGTTCTGCGGGTGTTGGAGAGAACTGGCATTGAGTTGCGGAGAGGGAGGGAGAGTTTCCCAGATATGATGACGACTGCGCGAAAGTTGGATTGATCCAAGGACAAGGCCCGAAGCTCGGAGAGTCTGGGTTCTACTCTTGCAAATTCATGGTGAAAGGCGACACAAATGTCTTAAAGAAGGAATGGACGCTGAAGCTGTTGATGTGGTGTGTTAGCAGCATTCTTTTTGGTGTTGATGTTTGTTGGAGTGGAATTGGCATCAGCTCACCCAAATCGTCAGCTGAACTGGATCAGATGAGTTGCCCTGTTGCTAATGGATTCCAGAAGTGAAGCAATCAAAAAAAGCAACATTTTGAAAGACAGATGGGTGGCAATGGTTTTTATCTCTTGATTTCTTCAGATACTTTGGACTATCACAGGTGACAGGGGAAAAAAAGGAGACTAACAAGGGGGTTCTCGATCTGTTCAGGGCTCACGACCTACGATTGGCTGGCAACGGCTATCCCGTCCTGAAGCTGCGTCTTGGATCTCTTTGGCGATTACGTATGACGGACAGCACAAAACAGATCGGCCTCATCGTGAGACAAAGCGGGTTTGACCCTTTCTACGCCGGGTCCCTGTCAGGAGGGCTTCCGTGTGTCGACGGGATGGAATGCGGAGGACCTTCTTCTGTGACCTCCCCTTTGTGCTCCTGATTCTTCTGGCACGCTGGTTCTGCTGCAGGGAGCGGAGATTTCAACTCCACCGAAGAATCCCCGGTGACGCCTCAAGATCATCATCCAACAGCATCATCCTCCTTGGTCATTTCCCTTCATTGTGTTCCTGGGTGACAGTGCGGAAGTGAGCGGGTTTCAGCAGAACAGCTTCCCGCATTCTCCGTACTCCGTACAGAGAGACGATCTTCTCCTCTCAATCGTCTCCGGTTGCAACGCTGGGGACAATCGCCGACGCGAGAGGTAGCCTGCTTCTAAACGGCAATAGGAAGGCACTTTTCCCCGACAAGGCGTCAATGGAGAGAATGACATGTGCTTTTCCATACTATCTTGGAGTTGGCAAGCAATGGAAGAGAGTTCACTTGAGAAAGGGTTGCGCATCTCTCGGAGATTCGTACTCGAAGCTGACATTTATTAGCTATCCCACAACTATTACTATCCTCACTAATGCCATAAGTCAACATCCAAAACAACCAGCAAGAATGCAGCAACCAACAGCTGTTCGACGTGTTCGTGCTGATGCTGTGTGAGGGGACAAAGAAGCGGCGCGGAAGGGCAGAATAGCCCGGCCCGGGAAATTAAATTCGCCGAAGCCAATTATTGACGGGGATGATGACGCCATTGCATCGGCGATTTCTGACTGCGGCCGGTGGGGATGGGGAAAGGTCGGGACTCTCGAGAGCCTCGTCGGCAGGACAGCCGTGAGTCGACAAGATGGCTTTTTCAACATGGAGATGAAGAGGAAGATTGTTTACTATCTTTGACGTACATGTGACACAGCATGAGGGCTGTCACTCGCATCTCGTCTTTGAGGCCCTCGATTGCGCCCAGGCCTCAGTTTGGGTTCAATCCCGTCGCTCAAAGTTCATGCCTTCGTGGACTGGGGCGGTCGATACATTCCACCTCCTCTCGCAAGGCACAATCACGTACTACTACGCAGCCTGCAGAAGTCCGTCAGAACGATTCTTCTAACCCGGCCCTCTCGTTCCCTTGCCTCGATGCTCTCGAGGCCAAATCCGCCTTACTATCCGCGAAATCGCTTTCGTCCGGCCCAGAACCGTCCTATACAACGGGACACCATGAGCTATTCCAGTCGCGAGACTCCTTTCTACTAGACTGGGGAGGAATACTACGGGAATTCAACATCGCCTATGAAACATGGGGGAGGCTGAATGCGCAGAAGAGCAATGCCATTCTGCTGCACACGGGACTTTCAGCATCAAGCCATGCGCATAGCACGAAAGAGAACCCGAAACCAGGCTGGTGGGAGAAATTTATTGGACCCGGAGCTCCCTTAGATACCGACAAATACTTCATCATCTGCACGAATGTGATCGGAGGCTGTTTCGGTAGCACCGGTCCCTCATCGATCGACCCATTAGACGGCAAGAGATATGCTACTCGATTCCCCATTCTCACCCTGGAGGACATGGTCCGTGCGCAATTCCGACTCCTCGATTCCCTGGGCATTACAAACCTATACGCATCTGTGGGCTCCAGCATGGGCGGAATGCAGAGTCTGGCAGCCGGCGTGTTATTCCCGGAACGAGTGGGTAGAATCGTCAGCATCAGCGGCTGCGCGCGCAGCCATCCATACAGCATCGCAATGCGCCACACGCAGCGACAGGTGCTCATGATGGACCCCAACTGGGCACGAGGTTTCTACTACGACTCCATCCCCCCACACTCAGGCATGAAACTCGCCCGCGAAATCGCAACAGTGACCTACCGCAGCGGGCCCGAATGGGAAAAACGCTTCGGTCGCAAACGAGCTGATCGAAGCAAACAGCCTGCCCTGTGCCCCGATTTCCTTATCGAGACATATCTCGATCACGCGGGCGAGAAGTTCTCCCTCGAGTATGATCCCAATAGCTTGCTCTACGTCTCCAAGGCAATGGACCTGTTCGATTTGGGGTACACACACCAGCAAGAAACGCTCCAGCGAAGAACGGAGACCGAACGGAAGATTGCCGGTGGTCTGCGCTCCCTGGAGAATGATCCATCATGCAGCCTTACCCTACCAGCCGAACCGTACGAAGAGCAAGCCGCTGCCTCGCCATCTGCCGGCGATGAATTCACAACAGCGGGTCAAGGTATCGAAGCCCCGCAACCACCTGCAGATCTAGTAAAGGGCCTTTCAGCTCTAAAACGACATCCGATTCTCGTTATGGGTGTTGCCAGCGATATCCTCTTCCCCGCATGGCAGCAGCGTGAAATAGCAGATGCCCTGCGTTTATCGGGAAGCAAGACGGTACAACATGTCGAGCTGGGGGAAGATATCTCGCTTTTTGGACATGATACGTTTTTGCTTGATTTGGAAAATATAGGTGGCCCTGTTAAGCGGTTTTTGGAATAAAGATTTGGGTAACATTTGGGATATGTTTTTTAAAGCCTGGAGATAACTTTTTATATCAACTATCTTATAGAGCGCAGGACACATTTTATTTAGTAATATACATATTCTGATAAATGATTCGAGACTGTTTGAAACTCGAGTAAAGAGGGTGATGGTGAGAAACTGCCCTTTAGAATAGCAAAGGCAGAAGCAAAAATGTCCCTCAGATTAGCTCTCTCCTGTTCTCATCGATTTCCATGCAATCCTGTTTCCCATGCAGAAAACAAGTTTCGCGTGTATTGTGCTTGATTGCCGGATATCATGCAACTTTGGCTTTAGACACAGGGGTCATCACCGGGATGGTTTTGCTTCTGCCTTTGTAATTCTCAAGGGTAGCTTAGGGGCGTTGAATATCATTCAGACATTTTCAGGGGATAGGGAGGGGTGAATTGAAACGGTTCGGGAATGTAAACGGAAGGACATAGATGTTGGGTTGCCGCTGCGAATAGCCACCGCAGGCCGGCTCAGAGATATTGACTAGGAGCTCAAAGGGCGGATAGCGAGCCAAGCGCTTGAGACGCTGAAGAGAATATCGAAAAAAGTTGAAGATTCGAAGGTGTATGAGTATTCATTGTTAACTGTGAGAAACCAAGTTAGCTGGAGCAAAAGGCACGAACTGAATACAATTGAACAAGCTCAAGCTCATATCAGATTGAAAACTACAATGAATTGTTCGTCAATGACATGCTCAAACGCCGTTACCCATCCGGGTTACATGCGGAGCAAAATGTGGCTCGGGGGACAGTGGTTGTCCTCATATAATGTAGAGTTGGTGGAACAGAAAACGGGCCAACATACCTATAATCAAAGCTCCCACTGAGGGAAGTAACAGCGATATATCATCTTAACCACCGGGTTCCTATCGAGATTCCGACTTGTCGTAACACGAGCCCTCTCGCGCGTCAAACTGTTCAGGAGCGCCATATCAGTCAAAGATTCGCGAAGCCATGGTGTAGCAAGTCTCTAAGATCTCTGTTCATCTACCAATCACCGATGCTCCCCTCCGGAATATTCCTTTCGAGCCTTTTCTTCCACCAGTCGCTAGGGATGTAGCCGGGGATGAAATCGGCTCAGAGGGGCAGCTCATGGAAGCTCTGTGAGGATTATCGTCATTGAGACTGACGCGCCCGACATGGCCTTGCGTGTTTGCATGACTAAGAGGAGGGCTTCGTTAGTTACTGATAAAAGATTCATAGCAGTGGGAGATTTTCTCGTTCCAACTCACCTTGTCAGGGTGTCGAGCCAGCACAGCACGCAGCTTCTGAGGTCGAGATCGGGAGGAGTGGAGGGAGGTGCCAAGTGTCTGCGGCTATTCCTAATTAGGGAAGGCGTCAACACTGGGCTGTCGATGTCGCCGCTCCTGGGATGTTGAGGAAAAAAGTGCAGGGCAACAATTGGAGCTGATCGAAGAGCCAATTGACGGATTTCTTAAGTAGGATATAAAGTGTCTACATCCCAGCTTCCCTTCAAAATGGCGTCGCGATCAAACCTCAGCTCCAGAAATGGCTCCAGCCTCTAGATCTCCCGCGTGGCGAGGTGGAGACACTCATCATAGGCGTGAGACTTGGTTTGACTGGTTTGCGAGCTCAAGCACCAACGACAAAAGAGGACCTGACGCAAAGCGCCCAAAGGTAGAAATGATGTCTTCCTGGCTTCAGCGCCAGGCGAACTCTCCCTATGCGCCGCTGGTTGGAGCTGCTGTTTTGTCAGGAACCGCAGTTGCGGGCGCCATTCTGGGCTACCAGGCCATAAAACGAAATATAGCTGTCGAAAGATTAAAAGCTTCGATCCCGAACGTCAACACAGAGCATCCTGCCTTGAAGGTTAGCAAAATGGCCTACACAGTTTCTGTAACTGCATGATGGCTAATAAATCAGAGTAAAGCTTCCAGATTATGACTTGGCCACTTCGAGACTCAGCAAAGAAGATGAACGGGGTGCGGCTCTCGCACGAAGAGCACAGCAAGGGGATTATGATGAAGGTATAAAGCCACCGCAGCTCGTTATATGTGGCATGTCTGACAGTCCCGCTATCTAGAACTCATTCTCGAACAACTCGCCCGAAACCGTGTTTTCCTGACTCCCGACGGCCTCGAAAAGTTACGATCATCTTTTATAGTCATCGTCGGATGTGGAGGCGTCGGTTCTCATGCTGCAGCGGCCCTAGCTCGATCCGGTGTGGACAGAATAAGACTTGTCGATTTTGACCAAGTGACACTATCCTCTCTCAACCGTCATGCGGTCGCAACGTTGGCAGATGTGGGGACCCCGAAGGTCCTCTGCATCCAGAAGCGGTTGGAGCAAATTGCTCCGTGGGTGCGATTTGATTGCCGAAATGTACTCTTTGGCGGATCGGTTGCGGATACATTGCTGGGGCCGTGGAGTGATCGTGGAACACTCCGACCGGATTACGTCTTGGACTGCATCGACAACATAACTTCGAAGGTTGAGTTGCTACATTACTGCCATACGCGGGGTATACCTGTCATTTCGTCTATGGGCGCTGGATGCAAGTCGGACCCAACAAGAATTGTCGTGGGAGATATATCCACCAGCAACGAAGATCCTCTATCACGCAGCACACGGCGTCGCTTAAAGGCTTTGGGTGTCAATAGCGGCATTCCTGTGGTTTTCTCGATCGAAAAACCCGGTCCCGGAAAGGCCACCTTACTTCCCCTGAATGAAGCAGAGTTCGCCAAGGGCGAGGTGGGTGAGCTTGGTGTTCTTCCAGATTTCCGTGTTCGTATACTTCCTGTCTTGGGCACCATGCCGGCAGTATTTGGCTACACGCTGGCCAACCATGTCATTTGCGACCTTGCTGGGTACCCTAATGACTACAACCCTGGCGGGAAAGGGAGGGATAAATTATACGATAGCATCTTAGGAACACTTCAGTCCACAGAGGAACGCCTTTCAAGGGAAGGGGGCAAGGATCCGCTTGGATTACGGCTGCCGATTACAAAGGACGATGTTGGCTATTTGATCGAGGAGGTATGGAGGGGTAAAAGTGTGATCAGCGGCCTCTCTACCCGGCTTGTGCTTATCCGTTGGGAACGACCGGAGGGAGGGTTTGGTGCTGATCCTGAGTGGGAAGAGAGGGGACAGAAGGGTGTCAAGTTACAGCTGCGAGAGCTGGTGTGTATGACGAAAGATGAGGCAGCCCGACATGAACGGGAAATCCTGAAGGGTGATAAAAAGCCGTCCGATCTTTACGATGAGAGGATCCTGGAGAAGGTGCGTCAACGGATGCTCGAGGAAAAAGAATACGAAAGGTACAGGTGAGATTATGGACTGTACACTATGAACGGAATATCTTATCATTAGAAAGTATTATGACTATTATGCCCCTTATTACATTTCGATATTCCACTCCTGGCTCGATACGTCCTAGGATTTCTGGAGAGAGACAAGCCCAACTGCAATCTCCCCCACGAGTTCACTCTTCTGTAACTCCCTAACCCAATCCTCCGGAATCCCCTCGATCCCATAATACGCTCCCGCAAGCCCCCCATACACCGCACCAACCGTATCAGCATCATATCCCAGATTAACAACCCTAATTGCCCCCTCCCGAAACGACTCCGTCGTAAAGAACCCCCACAACGCCGCTTCCAAGGTCGAAACGACAAACCCAGAAGACTTGATACAGTCTTCATCTCGGTCCTTCCAGACGCTGATATCGGTATAGCCCTCCAATCTCTCGCGCAGCTGCTCGTCGGTGATTTCTGTGCTTGCTAGTTCAATGGCTAGATCCTGCTTTGTGACGCCGTTCATGGCGTGGACTATGAGTCTTGTGTAGAGCGTACAGCATTCTGCGCATTTGGGGTGGGGATGGGTGACTTGTGAGGAGCGGGCGGCGATGGAAAGGGCGAGGTTGAGGTTATCGGAGTAGACGAGCCCGATTGGTGAGACACGCATTAGAGAGCCGTTGCCGCAGAACCTCTGTTGGGATTGTCAACATGTGGAAGAAATAAAAATGGACGTTTTCCATACTTCATATTTCAAAGCCTCATCAATTTCAGCCTGGCCACCCTCGTGCGCATGAGGATCATCATTCTGAATGCTACCGGCGGCGGCATCTTGTTTCTCAAAAAATTTCTTCCAAATCCGTAACGAGGTTGCTGTGCCGGCGCCAATGTCGAAGCAATCACCAGTCGCAGACAGATACCCGTTTTTCCACCACCTAATATAGTTCCGGATAGCAGCTTGGGAGATAAAGACGCCCTTGTGATCGATGAGTGCCTTTGCGAGGCATAGCGTCATCGAGGTATCATCAGTCCAGGTGCTATTGAGAAACACAAAGGCACGTCAGCCGTTCCCCTTTGGCTGTGAATAACTTGATTAAAATGTCTGTGCCTACCCCGGTGGGACGTTAAATGTGTGGTTGTGCTGGTAGTGGGTGACTTTCGGGAATGAGCCCCTGGTCATGAACTCTGCAGGACCGCCGAGGGCGTCAGAGACAGCGACGCCAAAGATGGAACCTCTGATTCTGGATTCTCTGCTTGGAGATGTCATCGTCGAGGTATGTGAATTGTCGACTTATCTTGTTTTCAGGATAGCGAAGGACGTGGTTCCCTTGGATTCAATCGCCTGTGGAGCTCGATCTCAGATGGAGGACTTTCTGGTTTGGGGAAGATTGTTTGGGATCGGAGGGGCGTCCAATTCTTGTCAGTTCCTGAGACGCGGGACAAGCAGATGAGGCTCCCCGCCTTTCCCCACATGAAGCCACAATCTGGCTGCACCAAGCCATGACTCAAGACCAATCAAACCCCAGCATCCCAACATCAGTGAAAGACGAAAAATACCATCCTCACGGAGATCTGTCTCCCCATCAATCGATGAGAAACCCACGATGCCATCGAAACAGAAGCGATGATGTGCCTGTCTTCCCCAAAGGCCTCTCAGTTTGGAATGTTTTCCTTATCCCATCTTCGCCTGGAAAATGGGCCTCTGAGATCAAAAGTGCCCTTTCCTCTTGAACACCACAAAGTTGGCGCTCTTTAACGAGAACCATGAACCGCGCGGAATTATTTTTCATCGACAAAGCAGTGGATATGATTTCAGCGAGTCGATCCGGGCGATGAAGCAGGACCTCTCATCCGTTTGGTTCTCTCGCGTGGCATGAATGTACAACGCCGAATCTGCCCGCGGTGTCTTCATGTGAAGGCCCGATGCCGCTGTCAAAAGAGTTCCGAGGGCTCGAGTTGGCCTTCGCTTCGCAGCCATACACCTTCCAGCCCCCAGCAACCGTTTCATCGCTCGTGCTCCGGGGAATTTTTCGTTTCCCCGACTGATCAAACGGTCAGTTCGGATGGAACTGCCCAATGTGGGTGGGGCCCGTACCTGACGCTTGAGGCTCTGGGATCTGCTTCCAGACACAAGAATGGTAACTATCTTTAAGTTTGGCTTCCCCTATTTTTAGACCGCCCGACGAGCCGTCAAAAGGCAGAAGCATATTTGAATTTCTTAGTTGCATCGGACTTCAATTTCCGCAGCCCCGCCTGGCGAAGAATCGTTCAAAAGAGCACAGAGGGATGTTGATGCAAACCAATTGTTTTTGATGTGTTCCCACAGGAGTGAGGAGCAGTCGGGGCTGACGGTAGACCTCACGATCATGACAGGTGACAAGGCTTTCTCTTCTTGCATCTTCTGCGAGAAATCCAAGAAACCCGAGAAAATCTTTCCTGGTGGCTCGCGTTGGTGCCGCGTCTCAATACGAGAGGGATGGAGCCGTCAAGATGACAGTTTCGAGACGGTGTCATTGAAGCGCGATCCTTTTTTAGAAGATCGACAAGGCTCGTTGGTTGGGCGTCCCAGGGAACTTTCCCAGAAATTACGAAGAAATCCCTTCGTGTATAAATATCTCATCAACGAACATCGACGAGCAATGTTTTTTGTCGCAAAGATTCCTCGTCAACTCCTCTAGTAAGCTCGGACCTTTGGCAACCCCTAAGAAGTGATAGGAACTGACTTGAGTATTAGTACGTGACCACATACAAGTCAAAAGATTTACCAGCCCTCGGTAGAAAATCTGATCCCTGTGACGAGTCAGTTCCATTCCATGACCTCTGTGACTCTCTCGATACTGATATTTCGACAACAGCTGGACAAAAATGAAGCTCCTCGCAATCATCTCCTTCATTACTCTCCTCATGAGCCCGCTGACTTCGGCCTGGGTTGCGACGTTCTACCAATTCAAGGGAGAGAAAGGAAGGTCGATCCAAGGATCAGACAGCGCCAAGGCGAAGGCCAAGTGCTGGAGCGTCAAGTCGATGTCGAACAGAATCTCCACCGTGTCTTTCCTCCACTCCCGCTTGGATGGCAGGAAATGCTGCATTACCCTTTATGACGATGGCTATTGCAAGAAGGCAGTGAGCGGAAAGATGTGCTACGACATCGATCCATACGCGAATCTTCCAAAGAGCATGGACAACAAAGTCTCCTCGTTTGCCGTCAGATGCTCGAAATAAGTACTCGGTTGTTGGCAGCATCCTCCTGCTGCAGAATAGTTCGAGGTACGCTGATTTATGCACGGTTGTGGAAGGCTGGCTTTTTGAGACTGATCGTGCTGCGTTTAGCTCTTCATCTCCAGAACAGTCATCCTATACTGAAGCCAGCAAACCCCCCGACGGGTTTCCGATGGATCTGCAAGTGTCAGTACTTGCTGGTTATGTAAGGAGAGAATTGGGCGGGAAAACATGAGGGAAACAAATACCAATGCGTGAAACGCATTGATATTGTTGGAAACATATCCGTAGTAAAGTAGCAACCAATCAAAGAATCATGACAGTGGAATGTTGGAATTTTCGAAATATCCTCCTGGCGGCTTCGTGTGCTGGAACATCTCGAATTGTAGGGAAGGTAACAATCTTGGCTCTTGAGTTCTGCAAGTTGACTTCCATTATTGCCTTCAGACAGCCAGTGAGGCTCAAACCACTGCTGTTTTCCGGACCGTTCCGTGATTTATCAAGGCGAACAGGAAATGAGCGCCGCAAAGCGCACAATTTTGTGCTTTCACAATCCCTGTGTTGTGGAGAAGAGCCGGAATTGCTGTAAATTGGCCTTACCTGCTCCGGTCAAGATGCTTGCCGTTATTTTATCGGATGAAACGCTTGTGGGAAAGCTTTGTTCGATCAATATCGCTCAATTCGGTCCAGATAAACGCATAAGATATATAACGCTCTCCATTTTCTAGCCGGAGAGGACGAATGGAAAGAAATAACGTGGGAAGGCTGGATAGAAATTCCATGATCTCAAACCAGCACTCGTCAAACATCGGACCGGGCTGCCTGCACAAGGGATCTTAGCGAAGTTGCTGCTTTTGCTTGTGCTCCAGGATGTCTCCAGTCTCCCAAGAGACGGCGTCAACTTTGAAGCTGGTAATGGCCCACCCTCAGCCCAACACAGCCTTGGGGTCATTGTTTGACGAGCTCTCTCCATTGTGCTCCGAGGCGAATAGGCGTTCTGTCCAATTCCAAGCCCTCCACTCTTGGTTCCTCTTAATATTCTGCAAAATCTCTGGAATCGAAGGTGTTAGAATGTGCGGCCGCTCAGCAATCCAATGCCACCTGTGATCGCGTGAGTGTTTGGAGCCAAGCCAAAGTTCTCTCCCAGGAGGCGCACACAGAGTTTGACTAACTGCTTTGGGTTAGCAGACTCTCCTGAGACCCTCACCCATGGAACGTGACACGGCGACGACGAGGAGCAGACCAGCGGGAGTCTTGCGACATCAGCACGCATCTGAACTCTCTGCCATGCGAGAGCTGCCAGACGACAGCCATATCGCCTCTTCCTACCCCAAGACATCCTCGAGGCCTCTCCTGATCGACCTGGTGAGAAATGGGTGGCTCAACAAACCCCACGAGTACGATAAAGATAAAGGAATAATGTCGACCCGCTCACGGCGTCCGGCGTTCGTGAATTTCGTTCTCTCGTTCATCGCCTCTCCGCGCTTTAGACGATATCTTGTCGTCTATACTATTCTTTTAATCTTCGTTTTTGGCAGTTGGGTGGGTTTCGCGAAACCACAGCTCCAAGAACATGGCGAATTGATGCGGGCGCTGGATACACGAACGAGAGACCGCGTGGGAGGTTGGTTTGGGGCCAATGCCTTGCCCAAGTTCACGGATATGGTGCACCTGAAATCGCTGGATTCGAAGTTATTACCTTCAGGCCGCGGAAGGCTTGTGGTAGTGGGAGACGTGCACGGATGCAAAGATGAGTGTACGTCGAACAGCAGTGGTCATTTCCCCGTCATACGAATCGCGAAATGCTAACATTCAAGTGCAGTGGAAAAGCTTCTTTCCAAAATTTCATTCAACACCGAACAAGGCGATCACCTAATCTTCACTGGCGATCTCATCGCCAAGGGTCCGAAAAGCGCCGAAGTCGTCCAGCTTGCCCGCAGGTACGGTGCCTCCTGCGTTCGGGGTAATAACGAAGATCGTGTCCTACTTCTACGGCGGCAACTTTCGACCGGGGGAACAGCTGGAACGGCTGACACTCGCGATACTCCCGTCGCGCGTGGCGAGAACCAGGCCAATAAACTTGAAGCAATCTCTGATAATAAGAACCAGCAAAAGATTATACTTGCACGCCAGTTAAGTGACGAAGATGCAGACTGGCTAGATAATTGCCCTGTGATCCTGAAAGTGGGGGCTATCAAGAACATGGGAGAGGTTGTCGTTGTGCATGGTGGCCTCGTCCCTGATATTCCGCTGGAGAATCAGGAACCTTTAGCATCAATGACAATGCGAACCATTGATCCGGACACACATGTTCCGAGCTCGTCATCTACTGGCATGAATTGGGCAAAGGTAGGTCATGCTCTTGTCTATCATACAAAAGCAATATCTAATCAATGATATTTTACAGCTCTTTAATAAATACCAAAACCGTCTCGACCTCCGTCCGTCCTCTGACGCGCCGCACTCGATGCCGCAGCCTATGACGGTCATCTACGGCCATGACGCGAAAAAATCTCCTGCGATTAGAAAATGGACCAAGGGCCTTGATACTGGCTGCGTTCGTGGCGGAAAACTCACAGCCCTAGTCATTAACGAAAACGGCGAATCACACCTCGAACAGGTCGGATGCTTCAAGTACTATGGGTCGTGAAGTAGATATCTATATTCTTTGTCACCTTTTCACCTTTTTTCTTGTACACACTCTACTTCCGCTTTTTTGGACATTTGTTCTCGGACATAATTCGCCTTTACAACCGATGCGATGGTGTCTTGGGTCTGTATTTTCTTGGTCTGGCCTGATTCTATACCTTTTTGGAATATTCTTTACATCATTCTTGGGCGATACATGCGTACTTGGATTGTATATACCCGAACTATGGATGTTGAACTTATTGGCGGATATTGCCAATGCGCAGCTTTCACGCGACGAGCTGAATATTAGAGCAAGCTTGAAATTATCACTCACGATACATTGGCGGGTATAAAACACGACTGAGACGACGAAATGCCAGAGAGGAAAGTTCGGTGATGAAACAGCAATACTGGTGTATTTCCCCTTTCACTCGTCGACGCCAAAGCAAAAGAAGAATGCCCGCAGCCGGTAGATGTATTAATACGCAGGAAGCAGTTCTGGAAATCGCAGTAAATATTAAGGATCCAAATTGGAGAAGAAAAGCAGTCGTCGCAGGGGTATATCCGTTATTCATCAATTATTCTTTCTTCCCTTCTCAGATGAACCAGAGACGAGTGATTTAGACTGGATGGCGGCGGCCATACCATCGACGGCGTCTGAGTGGCATAGTATTAGTATGAGGAACGCGCAGGTTATGTATCGCGTTTGTCAAGTACTTACGAGCGATGTCGATGTCCATCCCCTGCAATAGGGCGCACATGGCGGTCGCGAACACGGAAAGTAAACCAAATTCCCTAGAATCAGCCCTGTCAGCACTGTATCAGGGGAAAAAATGCAGCATGCTTGCATGGGGAAAATATAGCGAACATACCACGAGCGTAGAAACAAGCCAGAAAATCGCTGACAAGAACGCAAACGCCTCAGCTGCCTTCCACTCTGCACAGAAGCCGCTCCCTCGGATTTCGCCCCAGTCCCAGATGCCACCGCAGACTCCCCTGAAGGTATGGACTAGTAGACCGAAGGCAGCGAACCAGGCGAGGGAGATGAGGAAATCAACTTTATAGAAGTGTTAGCAACACCTGATTCGGTTCCTGGAGAAGGAAAGGCAGGACGTACGGGGCCACATAAAGAACCCGCTTGAGAAGGGGATGAGCCATATTATCCCGAGAAGGATTGAGAGTCCCGCCACAACCTCAGTGTAGATCCAGCGTGCGTTGGGAGCGGCATCGTTTTTCGAGTATTTGTGAAGATGTGCGCCGACGAAACCAGCGACAACCTGTAAACAGGGAAGGAAGAAGAATGTCAGACTTGTCTTTTGCGCTTCTTGGTGATTTGCGACTTACAGCGCCGAATCCGATCTCTCCTATGCGGAGGATAATTGATAGAAGGCGTGAAAAGATAGGCATTGTGGTATCAGAGCTTGGAGAGCTTCGATCAATCAATCAGGAATGGGTTTATCAGGCTTTCAAGCTTGATGTTTTCTCAAGAGAGAGAAATCGCTTTGATTATATCTGCCTATCTAGGACAAACGTACATCAAGCATGCAAGAGAGAAAAAAGAGCAAGCGTGCTTGCTTAAGAACACAAGCTGCTCGGCAGCAAAACCTGTTCGATCGGCTCAAGTCCTCCAGTGCTTTCGCACCTTTGCACTCCATGACAAGCCACTGACGCCCCAACAGGGCCGATCCACGAAGCCAAGAGGAGGAAGATTCAAGATTGGAGAGAGGCAGCGATGACGCAGCCAGCCCTACGACGTCTCTTCCCCAGATCGTGGTCATTCTTCAAGTCTGATGCGGCAGGGATGTTCATGTGAACAGAAGTTCTCCTCTGGCTGTCATTGGATACCGCTGATTATTCAAGCAGATGGTTGGGCAAAAGGGAGCTGGACCCCGGCCCGTTGGGCAATCCGAGATGGGTTGGCCGTGAAGTCATCCACATTTTGATATGCTGGCTGGAAGAGGCGTGGTTGGATTCGAGTGGACAAGGAGCTGCAGATGATGTCAGCGGACCATGTTCGTCCCTCCAAAACAACTGAGGACAGGTCTTGAAACCGGAATATCATGATTTTGAATCTGATTATATTTCTACTCACCAGCAATCGGCTTTTAGGGGTCATTTCATTGTTTTGATCACTCTGGGATTTCCTCCTAATGTGTTACAAATCAAAACGGTCAAGTGGTCTTGAAGGGTGGTAATTTGCCCCGGGGGCTTAACTATAACTTGGTTAGGCCTTTAACTGCCCCCCGGGCTGTTTTAACTAAAAATGGCCCCTGAATTACCACTGGATGGCCCCTGAAAATGTCAACATCAGTCTTGATAAGCAGAAATCAATTGCCTGTTTATCCTATTATGCTTCACTGAATTTTAGTACGTACAGCCTGTCAAGCAGCATTTCTCCCTGTTCCTTCGCCGTATCACACGGCTTGCCGTCGACGCCACCTAATGGTACATATAGTCATAGTCTGCCCCTGGGCCTTCAGCTTCTCCGGGCGATTTCAACGGCTTAGTCCATATGATGTTACCGTCGCTACCAAGCTGAGGATATACCTCAACGAGGGTGCCGTTTTTAACCAAGGGCTTCAATTTATCTTTGTCTTTGCCTGGGATAAACCATTGCGTTCCCCCTCCAGGTTGTCCAAAAGCCGGAGCAATCGTCCCTTCATAGGCGAGGAACGGTGAGGCGACCCTGAACGCCCGATAATTGTGCTTCGGGCTGTTTGGGTGCTCGTTGAGATTTCCTCCGGGAGTGGATCGCTGGTTCCAGGGAAGAAGAGCCGTGGCCAAATAAGCGCCCCATGGGCTTCCAATTCTGTCCACAATCGAACCGATTTGGGGACTTTTGACCTCCCACTTGCAATTTAGAAAGCCCTCACACTCAGGGTATCTATACAGCAATTTAGTGCCGTTCCGGGATGTGAACATGGCAAGCCACATGTCAGGGCAGTAATCTCCCAGTGCGTTGTAGCTGTCAAACACTTCCTTCAACGCTGGAACTGTGTTTCTGAACTTCTCAGGCCCGAGCATCTTGTTGTGACAGATGCATGGGTGTGGGTAATTGCACTCATAAACCTCATGGCTGCAAGGGTCTGGACACCAACCAGGGTAGTCGGATTTCTAGAAATGATACGGTTAATTAGCCGCAGCACTGCAAACTTGATAGAGCTGTTACATTGACGCTTTGAGACCAAACTGTCAGAGACAGGAGCGGAAGACAGCCAAATGTACCGAACCGCATGATGCGTGGAGAGAAGCGGAAGAGAGCAGCTGAGTTGTTCTCGCAATCTGAGGATTCGCAGCGCAACCTGGTAGTAAGAAGGCAGGTACTAGTGTAGCATATATATTCCGTATGTCAGGGGATTGGCTTTCCCGAATGAAGCCGTAATCATTATTTATAGCTGTCTGGTGGTTTCCGTCTGAGGTATGTTCGTTGACATCGTGGAATTGAATTTAGCAACAATAATCATAAAGCGGGAGATCACAAGGCTTTGGGCGATGATTCATAGATGCCAGTTCGCAGACATGGAACTTGCTGGGTCACTTTGCGCATCGTGAAGTCAATGGGCGCGAACCGGGTTTTGTTAAGCTCCCGGATGAAGCCGTGAAGATACCCTGATAGGTTACTATTGTCACGAAGCCATTTTGAAGGCCTGGATTTTCACGATACGCTGGTCGATATTATGCTTCGGAACCGCCGGCAAGTCAATTATCTTCTCGCACGAGAGAAATTTGGGGATAGATTGAAGGCGAGTTTAGACATTCTCGGAGATGTTCAGTGACCCGCCTAAGGCTTATATTATATTAAGTAAACTGCTGGACGGTTATGCCAGAACAAACAAAAGTGGCACAAACAAACGAAAGAAATATACCCAATGAGAACTGGACAAAGCACATTCACTGCAACCCACTAGCAAAGAGTAAATTGCTGGAATTTCTCAATCATGCCTTGGATTTGAGGATATGCCTCGCCCCTTGAATGGCGAAACACATCGCAGTCAAAGTAGGATTGGACCCGTTCGCACCGGGGACCACATTCAGGCCACCCAGATAGAGATTGTCGATCCCCCAGACCTTCGAATTTTCGTCACAGCACGAGTCCTCTTTTAGGTCGTGGACGGACTCGCCTTTATTTTTCCTAGCACGCGTGGTACCACACACATGCAGTGCGAGGCCCGGGGCGAGAAACTGTGGTTCCGATCCTGGCAGATACCCGCCCAGGGCACCAGCGGCACGCTGCATATCTTCCATCATGTCATGGGCTCGATTACGGTCACCCTCACCTAGTTTGAAACGGAAAGTGGGCTGGGGCATACCATATGCATCCAGGATATCCTTCTCAAAAGTCACATAATTCTTAAAATCTGGCTCGACCTTCCCAAAAAACCGAAGATCAACGATGGTCCGTTTGTCAACCGCTGGAGGCACTGCACCGTAGGAAAAGGCATCGCGGTGGATCTGAGTGTGCCAGGGGTATTCCTTCGCTAGGGGAAGGGTGACTTGGGGATCCAAATCGGTAAAGGGGAAAGGGACCTTGTCCCCCGTTTCATCCATATGGTCTTTGACAACATCCTTCCAGCCTTCTTTGAGCTTTTTCCATTCTTCGTTCCTCTTATCGCCATCTGGATAGGGGAAAAATTTTGGGTCAGCTACTGCCTTGATCCACCTTTCTTTCAATACTATTTGGCAGAAACACATTGATTGCTCAGTCAGGTTGTGCCCCTAGATATATGTTATTCATTGATCTTCAACAAGGTTCCTCTCAAGATGTTTAACCTACCAGAGCGGGAAGCTTGAGATACCCCGGGGTGCTCGCTGAGGGGGGAATATCTTCATCTGTCGGCATCAGAGTCGAAGGATCCCTCTTGGGGGTAGTCGGCACGAAGCCCGAGTTAAATAGTAATTGAGGGGTGAGTATGGGACCTCCACAAATGATGAAGTGCGCCGCCTTGATGGTCTTGCGATTATCTGGATTTCCACTAAGGTCCTGGACCGACGCCGATTCGACTCTGGCTTTGTTGTCCTTCGATACGACGTTCAACTTCTCGCAATGGTGCTGCTGCAATAAGGTGAAGTTTTCCGGATGTTTCATCTGGCTAAAGATGGTCGATGACGAGGACCAGATGATGTAGGCATCATTGGCTTCATTGTTCTTTGCCGCGAGGGGTAGATCCTCAGCTTTTCGTAATTGATACTCGTCGTCAAGGATTCGCTTGACTAATCTCTGCCGGATCGAAGAGTTGAGAAGGCCGGGTTTCGTCCCGATTAATGTTTCCGCAGTCTTGTATAGCTCCTCCCACTGCTCATCATCGAAGATATCCGAACGCTCAACCCCCTTGAGTTGCCTCGGGATGGCACAGGTCCAGCTAAATGAAACCAATAAGCCACAGCCCAAAGAGTGTGAACCAAGAATCACGCTTACTGTGTAGACATGCCACCCACATTGCGAGATACTGCATTTGCGTCCAGATTCACAGTTGCATTCTGACGGGGATTTTGCCCATTGTAAATCTGGTCCGTACTTGTCCAAGTATTAGTGGCACATCAACTCTTCAATCTTAACATGAACTTGAACTTACGCTGGCCAGCAAACCGGGGGTAGAGTCGGGACCGCTGCTTTATTTGTAGGCACCGAGCTGGCATGCAAACTCCCCTGCAGAAGCAGGATATCAGTTTGAGTGAGTTCACTTCTGTAGACCACCTACATGGATAATACTAAACATAAATTAGTAATTCATCAAATTGAACTTCTTGACTGATTTGATGCGGATGCACTCACTTGACGAAGGCATCAATGTCTTTCTGGAAATTGATGGCGTTTTTCTTGTGCTCTCCAGGAACTCTACTTTCTCTAAATTGATGTTAGCATTATTTATCAGGTGGTTTGACCCTCTAATATGAGGAGTGACTGACTGAGTGCCAGATTCAACCATCAGTACCTTTTTGCCCTCATCGGTTAGGAGCTTGGCGTAGGTAGCACCGAGGG
Source organism: Malbranchea zuffiana (assembly GCA_039700045.1). Lineage (NCBI taxonomy): Eukaryota > Fungi > Ascomycota > Eurotiomycetes > Onygenales > Malbrancheaceae > Malbranchea > Malbranchea zuffiana. The sequence continues at coordinate 511,711 of JARUPO010000014.1, read as the reverse complement.
GGCCCGAGCCCACAACTATAACGTCCGTCAACTCGATCCCTAACATTGAAGCTGGTATACAGCCTTGAAGTGGTGGGCGCCTTACTCAGAGCATCATAGAAGTCGTCGTCTCGAGTGCTCAGCTTCATGGTGAACTTCATGGTGAGCCCGGTCGTACTGCGTACGATCAAGGGCAGCTTGCTTCACACTGGATTTTTCATGAATTTAAGTACGCGAGCCTATCAAGGAAGGAAGCAACTTCATTGGCATCAAGATTTCCTGGTTGATCTCAAGGAAACGAAGGGCCATGGTTGATATAAACCATGAGAAGGGGTTGATCCTGAATCTTTGTCGGCGAGACCGGGAAAGTTTCTGCTGCAATGAAGCCAGACTCAAAAGCTGGATGAAGGATGGATGAGAACCCAGAATGTGCTTCAAAATGGACTCCAAAAACAAGGACTTTCTCTCCAGATGTAACCATGTTGCACAGGCTGGTTAGTTTTTGCCTCAAATAAGAAACAGTCAATGACGTGGAATATTTGTTGACAACTTGAACTTCTGAATATTGGAAAAGTGTTTGGCAGAGATGATTTCCTGCTCCTCAGATCTGTATATGATGCTTCATATGGGTTTGCAGAACTGACTTGACTGTCTCTCCTTACTCTTTTATCTGAATTTTCATATTTTGGTATACCTGCCCAAGATGGCTCCCATTGTCACTCCACGATTCAAAACCACAGTTATTCAGGATGGACGTGAAGATGGCTACTGGGTGTGTTCTTTCAAATTCTCCAAGGAGGATAAGACTTCAAGTGTTATTGCGTAAGAGTCTCATGGCAAATTCTTTACTGAGATGGTTTTGCTGACAATCAATTAAAACATGCAGTTCTGGGTTAAACAGTGGAAAGGTTGAATTTCTGGAGAAAGGTATGCTCTCAACTTGAGACACAACTAAAGGTACTAACCCTTATATTTTCAGATGAACCCACAGGATGTAAGAGCTTCTGCTGGCGGTGATATCTGCTGAATATACTAAGAACTGTTGATGTCCACAGCATGGAAGGCATATCCAGTAGCAAACTTGAAACAGCCGGTTGCAGTAATACCAATGGACATTAGGAAAAATGGCTTAATGGATGTTGTTGTCTGCCATGACTTTGGGGATACCATGATTGAATGTAACATGCAGGGTGGAAACATCAGCTGGTTCGAGAATCCTGGCCGTGAGCATCTCAGCGCCGATAAACCTTGGAAAGACCACTACATTGGCCGATGGCCTGCGATGCATCGTCTGCAAGCAGGCTACTTTACACAGAGGTAAGAGGTTGATCCAGAATGTGAGGAACGCAGCTCATGTCTAATGATCTCCTAGAGCATTTCCAGAACTGATTGCTGCCCCTGTCATGCATGGGAGGCGCGACAAAGTAGGTGTCATTCTTAGTCACTGGAATTCTCTCCTTCATGCCTAACCTATCTGGCTCTCTCCCGTAGGTCACTCCGGTTCCAATCATCCGATTCCAGGCTCCGGAGCACCCCTTAGAGGCGTGAGTTTCCGGCCCTCCAATTGATGCATACCCCAACTGATTTCTCTTACATCGCAGAAAGGAATGGCAACATGATATTGTAGATGACCAACACTTTACCATTGTTCATGAGATAGCGGCTCATAGGTTCGCACGGGGCGACTTCACATCTTGCTTACGGCTTGTGCGGACAGTTGGCTGACGAGGAGAGATCTATATAACAGGCCCGATGGTCCGGCAGGATTGGACTCTTTGCTAGTCTCCTCTCGCGAAGGGGTGACTTGGCTCACCTACGAAGATGGCCGATGGAAACGAGAGCTGATTGGGACTGGCGAGGAGAGGGTCCCCGGCCAAATCGACAACTCCATTGCCCCCGGTTCGGGTGATCATTGGGGCACTGGTAGTGCGGATATTGGCAAGCTGGGAAGTGATACTTTTGCTTATGTCGCCGCGATGGACCCCTTCCATTCGACTGCGGTTAGTGTTTACACCAAAAGCAAGCACCCAATATATGGACGCAGGTGGGAGCGCCATGTTCTTGACGAGTACGGCACACCAGCTCAATTGCGGCACTGGGGAGACGGTCCGGGTCATCATATTATGTGTGCTGATATTGATGGTATGTTCATCTGGATTTGAGCATTCAAACCGCAGAGGCATTGCTGATAGGATAAGGGGATGGCAATGATGAGATCTTAGTCTCCTTGTTTGGCCCGCTCAATCGCGATGACGAGGGCAAACCCACTGATGTCTGTGCTCCCTCCCCTCCCCTAAGACCAGCTTCATTGGCTCATAACACTTCTGGCAGAAATGGCCACAGTCTGGTCAACACCCCTACAAAGTGAGGCTTCAACCCTATCCCTGACGGCGCACGCACTGGAACTGATGTGAATTCTAGGGCATCTATTGTTATAAACTCATTGATCTCGAGAACGGTGTGTTTGTCAAATGGCATATTGCAGACGAATCATCCGGCAGAGCGGCTGTTGGGTACGAAAGATTGTGTTCATTGCTTCCGATTGTGGTCGAAGCTGACAAAAGGCATTGATATTGCAGGAATTTCGCTGGTCACGGGAGAAGTGACATTGTATCCATCAGCTACAATGTAAAGGACTACTACCAGGAGGCGAACCCACAAGTCCGGTTGTACGAAAATCAAGCCCTCAAGGCGTCTGTTTCAAAGCCCCGCATCCTTGGGACTACATGGGAAGAATTAGGCCGCGAAGAAGGGATGGTGTACATCCCTGACCTACAGAATATTGACGACTCGGCTGCCCGGGACTTGATTGAAGTCGCCGAGGTCAAGATCAGTGTCGAGGCATATCCCGCCCAGGCGGGAACGAGGGTCGAGGTCAATTCAGGGGAAGGGATCAAGGTGCTCTACGGTCGGGTTGTAGATATCGAGGGAGAATTGAGACCTCTGGGAGATGAGCCTTTCCCATCCAAGGTATCCCTGGTACCCAGTGGTGAATCCCTTACTGTAAATAAGGACACAGGGGCTGTGATTCTCCGTCTAGCTCCTTCTGGTAAAGGACCCCCCAAAGATTGGAAGAAGGTGGAAGACGTACCCGTCAAGAACTTATTTGATTTGAGCGACGTAGGGTTGAAGACCCCGAAGATGGAATTCAAGCGAGTCGACAAGACTTGGTGGGGAAAGGGCAAGGAGGAATTTAAGGACCAATGCTTCTACAATCTCATCGGATTCCATTTCCGGTTCTTGGAGAGCAAACAGCACATTGCTCATATGCAATTTTGGATTGCAGGTATGCAATGACCGACTTACAAATTACAATGGTTAACGGCGTTTGATTTAGGCCCTAATGTCGATTGTATATTGCACGACCATACCGACAAATCCTTCAAGGAGCTCCATACATGTTTGTATCAAGGAACTATAGACGATTATGACACCTGCCTGGGTGGCATGTGGGCCCCCATGAAGGAAGACTACTATGAGCCTCTGGATGAAATCAAGAAGCTCCGAGCGAGGTGCAAACCGGAGACAGGTTGTCGAGGAAACTGCCAGGGGAAGTGTCTTGCGGAGTATTTGGACCACTGTTCACTGAAACCACTTGAGGAGCATGGCCGAATCTGGCACACAGACCATTACGAGCAAACAATTTATCGCGCAAACCAGACGGTCTCTTATCCGGGCCACACTTGGATAGCTGGCCCTGGCCCCAATCTTGATGTTTGGATGGCTTTGGAATTTGATGGCAAACTGAAACTGTGAGCTACGCTTTCGTTTATGTTCACGCGGGACTGCCGTCTCCTGTTGAGAATTACCTGTCAACTGCAGTTGCTTTAAAAAGCTCCCCTGATGCCGGTACTCCGTATAGCAGGCTGGTTTTGCTTAAGCGCAGGGTTTAATTTTTAATTAAATTGGAGGAAAGCCTTTAATGGATTTTGATTTCGCCTTTGCTCTTCTGCCGCCTACTCCTGGTGAAGGCTTCGAGTAGAAAACATTGAAATATTAATATACAACATATCAGCATAAAAATTACCCATCAATCCTTCAAAAACCAGTCAAACATGTTCCTAAAGACCTCTTTCCCACCAGTCTCAATAACATCTCCGTGGCAAGGAATGACCCTGTCAAAATCCCACTTCTCGACCTCTCTCAACGACTTCTTGAACCCCTCGCGGTCGGTGGCAAGGAAATACCAGATGAATCTCTTCTGCCAGATTGCAGAACCCCGTGTCGTCCATATAGGTGTGAACATTCTCGTCAATAAGCCTGGACTCGCACCCCCTTCTACCTTCTCATACTGCTGATTTGCGGGAAGATTAAAGAATAAATCTGCCTGTATCAATGTCCGCGTAGGCTTATGCAGAGCCACAATCTCCCGGTTCGGATGCGAAGGGAAATACTCCGTATCAAACTCCGCGTTGAATTCCTCGTAGATATTGGGATCATGTCGCTTCTCCGGCGTAAATATAAAATCGATATTGGCCTCATTCTTCGTTTCGGGATTCTTCTCCCGTTTCTCTTTCAGACCCTCTGGTCCAATAATCTTTGCATCTGGGTAAGCTCTTTTCCACTGGCTGAGGAAAATATGATGCTCGAGGTCCGGGGCGATGATGTATTTGATGGGTGATCCAGAAGCGGCGAGGATGCCCTTGAGATGCTCTGTCAATGCGACGGGTGAGAATACAGCGCTGCACCCGCTAGACATGCGGACTGGAAGAATTTAGTAGATATAATAGCTCTTTTCATGTATCTAAGTGATGTGAATGGGGAAACGGGGGGCTGCAGCTTCGGGGATCAACTTACCAATTGTACCCCGTCCACCGATCTTGAGAACTCCAAAGCGTGAAAATGGCACACTGCATGTAACTATTCTCGGGTCCAGCTCACGAGTCACCATGACCGTTTCAGGCTCGCTCGGGACAAGTTTTGGAGACATGATGCCCTTGCCACTGGCGAATGTTCGTGCAAATCTAGAGCCAGCGGTCGGCGTATTCGAGTGTGAATGGCGATAACAAGATGTGGTCGCTATAAAATACGGCTTGCCGGAAATATAGTTGAAGAGATTGAAATTGATCGGCGCGTTTCTCCTCTTCAAGGAGATCAGTTTTGACATGCCTTTAACTTTTGGAGGTTGGAAAATCGTGGTTGTCCTTGCTCTGCTTGATAATCTCCCCTGCCAGGATCGGGATCCGGTCACCTGCCAAAGATAATGTCATGAATTCGATTAAAATGTAATATATGATTCCATGCCTGCGCGGACCCAATTCTACGGGTACTAACATTAAAAGAATTATAGTGCAAGAACCAGAATTCCGCCCAGGGTAATCAAGCTGTAGATAACGCCGACAAAATCACAAGAACCACCCGCAATTATCCCTTTCATCTATGCTTGCCAGCTTCTCGTACCTTTAGCCTCCGCAGATTTGTATTCCTCTCCCGTTCTATGAGGAATTATTGATTCCTTAATTGAAAACATATCGATGATCTCCTCCCAGGCCTCGAAATCAATGCTAAAAATGGCTTGGTGTTTCTTGACTCCCTTTTTTTGTGCTTCTGACGGTAGCTGTGGTTCAGTTGGATCTATCAACAAAGTCAGCTTATAGCCAGAAAATGGATCGGCTTGCAAGAAGGGTTAACATACGCAAAGTAGGGAGGCCTTCGTCGTCCAGACCAAGACCGACGACCCCGTCCCGAACCAGAAAGCTCACATAAAACAGATTTTCCACAGTCTGTCCAAATGATTTCGGGTTTACGCAGAATTGAAATAGCGGAATTCCGGCGTTATCTGATAATTTATACTTGCTCATTACTCGTCGAGTCTCCTCAGGCGACACCTCGCCCATTTTTCGAAGCTCGCGATTTACCGCCTCTTCGCCTCTTTCACATATCTCCGCGATGATCTCTCTAATTTTGGAGCATATAACCGTCAGGTTGGCTGATTCTTGCTTTTCCAAATCCTTTTCTTTCAGCTCTTGGGGTCGAACCATCTGGGACTGATCTACACGTTCCTGTCTCGCTCGACGCTGACTCTGTTGACGGGTACGCTTCTGGAGGGAGAGGGGTCCAAGTAGGAAGCCGGAAAGGGACGGGCGTATGTTGTTCGGAAAACACGCTTCTCGACCAAGCCTGTCCCAATTGAAAGCATCGTCCTCGTCATCACTATCGCCTGTGTCTGCCTGAGTACGGCGCCGCCGACGTTGAGTACTGAGCCCCAATTGAGTAGAGGTCCCGTCGACGGGTCTACTTCGCATAAACGATATGCATTTTGAAACAAATTCGTCCACATCAATCCCAGTTGATGCATCCCCCAGAGTCGCCTGGGCTGTTCGTCGGTACGAAAGGTCTGCGGCGGAGACCAAGAGGCGCGAGTCTAATGTAGCGTCGGATGTTTGCTTTACCGATTGGAATAGTTCATTGGCCTTGAGTACGGTGTCACGGATGCCGTGGGACTGAGGCTGGATGAATTCCGCCCGCGAATCTGCGCCATTATCAGCATCGAGGACGATGTAAATATTGGGAGAGCGCAATACCGTTCAAATTCGTTGTAAGATCCCTCAACCCTTTCCGCACAGCCCGCCGTTCTTCCGGGTCTTGATCGGGATCGTAGAAAGATGTATCATGGACTTGATGCAATCGTAGCTGGTGCAAGGCTTGGCTGTTTGACGATCTACCAGCGCGATCTGACAGTCTGAGCCTCTTGTTTGACGCGTCCGGCATTTCTAACGGAGCTCTCGACGATAGAGACTTTTGAGAACGATGTTTTCGCTTCTCGCCGCGCGAAGTGGATGTGTGGTTTTCCTTATCTGATGAAAACGAGGTCGTCCCAGAGGATGCGGTGGGAGAGTTTGTTGGCGTGGACGAAAGCACTGAGCCGCTATCATCCGCAGGAGTATCTCGAGGGGCCATGTCTGGCGGAGCGAAAGAGGATAGACGAAGCCAGCGGCTACAGGCCGAATCAGATGGTTGGAAGGACGTTGGCGCAGTATTCCCTGAGGTACGTGATGTAGAAGGCAGCAAACATGAAGGAATTTGCCTGTCGCGAAGCAGAGAGCAAGCGTCAAATGTGTGCACTTCTATAACAATGCTTAGTTCCTCAATTCATGAAGAGATCAAGCCCAAATATAATCAATCACATCACCACCCTGAGACTCCTTATGTTCCCCTTTCCAGCCAAAACGCGTATTAATTAGCGTGTTTCTTGAAGTGGGCGGAGTGCCGGATATTCATTAATCCGTTATGGGGGGCAGTGCCAAGCCCACTAGGAACCGCTCCTTTGGTTCTGCCAGTGACCTTGACATCACCACAATCAACAGCAGCTCTCGCGTACCAGACAACAGAGCTCCTCCAGCAGAGCCTTCATTCTCCAAGACCAAGGTAGCTCCTCCGCCAGATACTGAAACAGAAGACGGGGATGATTCCACTGCACAGTCTGTGATTTCTGATGGGTGGGAAGATCTTATGGATACCTTCACCTTTGCAACGTCCACTCAGGTTCCCCTGCCGATCCGCGTCAAGATGTACGTGCAATGCCACATCTAATACCCGCTGCTTCAGCAGTCTACTTTCGATAACTGACTCTAAATAGAATCAATTTGGAAGGCAAGCAGAGACAAATCCCCTTCTCCGTTCTCCTTCAGAACGATGAACTCCGTCACCTCGGATCGAACCAGAGCCCGACGTCGGACCTCTACGTTACAGCACAGTTATGGACAAGCTGTAAGCCCCTCGGGGTCCCAATGCAGACTGCATACAAGTCGTTTAAGACAAGCCGCACGTGGAACGAATGGCTGGAAATACCAGTGTTAATCAAAGATGCGCCTCAAAACTCCCAGCTTGCGATTACTCTCTGGGACCTCCAACCAATGGGTGACGACTCGTTTCATGGACACTCGGTACCTTTCGGAGGTACCACGATTCCTATCTATGATGAGGACGGCACATTGAAAAAAGGGAAACAAAAATGCAAGATTTATAGACATAAGGCGGCGGACGGTTTCTCGAACACCACGACCCCGAGTGTCCCCGCGCCGAAAAGGCAAACCGGCCAATTCGTTGAGGAGGGCCCTACACCCGAGGAATTGGAGCTGGAGAGGCTCGAGAAATTGTTGAAACAGCACGAAATGGGCGAAATACCCAGGGTTGATTGGCTGGATCAATTGGTTTTCCGCGCGGTCGAGAAGAAAAAGCTAGAGGCTGAAGAAGCCGCGAAGAAGCGGACTCTGCGAAACAAAGTTGCACGAGAACGGCACTTGTCTGAGTCCAACGAGAATGGCGCAGGAAACGGAGGTGATGATACAATTGACGACGAAAACTTCATTCTCTACATTGAATTTCCACGCTACGACTTCCCAATCATCTTTCAAGATTTTGAGTACCCTCCTCCTCCAGTATCCTCATACGCTCCGCAGACACCTTCTGCCTCGAATGCGACCCTTCGACCGGTCCCAGAAGTCCAGCTAGGTCCAGGGATTGAAGGTGCCTCTGACGACGAGGATTACCCGATTATCAAAGTTTACGACCCAGAAGTTGGACAAAAAGGCAACCCCTGTGAAGACAAGCACCGCAGATTGGTTCGCAGCCATCGAACGGGGATTATGGACCGCGACTTGAAACCCAATTCAAAGATTCGAGACGAACTTAACGAAATACTCGCCTACGGCCCCACTCAAGAATTGAATCCAGAGGAAAAGGACCTTATCTGGAAATTCAGATATTATCTCACACGCGACAAGAGAGCATTGACTAAATTTGTCAAATCGGTCAATTGGCAGGACTCAGGCGAAGCCCGCCAGGCTGTAGAGATTCTTCCAAAATGGACGGAGATTGACGTCGACGACGCTCTCGAACTACTTGGTCCGACTTTCGACAACTCGGAAGTGCGTGCCTATGCAGTTGAACGTCTTCGGAAGTCAGATGATGAGGAACTCCTCCTCTATTTGCTGCAGTTGGTGCAGGCTTTGAAATTCGAAGTCTCCCCGAAGGACACGCCAGACGGTGCTGCCCAGGACTCTTCACTGACCAATTTCCTTATCACCCGTGCTGCCAACAATGTGTTGTTGGGTAGCTATTTCCACTGGTATTTGATGGTCGAATGTGACGACAATGGTGCTGGAACACTCTCTTCCCACCGTGAATTGTTTGCTAGAGTGGAGTTTTACTTTATGGTCGAGCTAGAGAGGGTTAACCCGGACCAAAGAAAGACGCTCTTGCGACAAGGAGAGCTGATTACAGTCCTTTCGAAAGTTTCCAAGGACATCCGATTTGCTAAGATCAACCGAACTGCTAAAATAGAGCAGCTCAAGAAGTTCTTGGCTGACCCGAAGAACGACATCGTGCATATTGATCCACCGCTTCCACTTCCACTGGACCCGGAAGTGCGAATCACGGGCTGTTTTCCTGAGGAAGCGAATGTCTTCAAGTCTTCTCTTTCTCCGCTTCTCATTAATTTCAAACAATCTGACGGGCGAAAGTATCCTGTGATTTTCAAAGTCGGAGATGATCTCAGGCAGGATCAGCTGGTCATTCAGATAATAAGTCTGATGGATCGCTTACTGAGGAAAGAAGGATTGGATCTCAAATTAACTCCCTACCGTGTACTTGCGACTAGTGCTAGTGCGGGAGCGATGCAATTTGTGCCATCTACATCCCTTTCAGCAGCCTCAGCGAAGTACAAAGGCTCTATTCTGGCATTTCTTCGAGCAAACAACCCGGATGAAAGCGAGCCATTGGGCGTCCGTAAGGAGGCTATGGATACTTACATCAAGTCTTGCGCCGGGTACTGCGTCATCACGTACCTCCTTGGGGTCGGTGACCGTCATCTGGACAATCTGCTTATTGCGCCTGACGGGCATTTCTTCCATGCTGACTTTGGCTTTATTCTTGGCCGTGATCCCAAACCTTTTGCGCCGATGATGAAACTTTGCAAGGAAATGGTGGAAGGAATGGGCGGTGCAGACTCGCCCAACTACCTTCAGTTCAAACAACATTGCTTTACAGCCTACACTACGCTGAGGAAATCCGCGCACCTCATCCTCAACCTTTTCAGCCTGATGGTGGATGCCAACATTCCTGACATTCGGGTCGAGCCAGACAAAGCTGTTCTGAAAGTAAAAGAACGTTTCCACCTTGAAATGAGCGAGGAAGAAGCCATTCGCCATTTCGAGCAGCTGATTATTGAAAGTGTGAACGCCATTTTCGGTGCCGTGATTGATCGAATCCATGACTTGGTTCAAGGCTGGAGGGCTTAACCTCCTTTGCCTATGGCGGCTATTATGACTTACGAACCCTCATCCTTTTTCACCGCCTCCCATCGGGTCTCTGCTTGTGATTCGCTTGCCTCTTATCAGCGAGGCGTTCCGTGCTTTCCCTGCGATTTTTCAGGCTGCCTGGAGTCAATAGCCTTGATGCAAATAGAGTACCGCATATTGGTCCCATTTGGAAGATACCCCTTGATAATGATCTGCTATGCCTAGGTTTTCCAGCCTCTAATTATTAATCTTTCCTTCGAAAGATGATTTCCTGCCACTCTTCAAGAACATGCAAAAGGAATCAAGGAATAATCTGGATATTGAGAGCTGAGATAAAGACCATGGAATGATATGAAACAGTGTGCCAAACAAACCCCATATTTTACAGCTCCACGTAGTAGTTACTACCCCAAAATAAATCTATATCACACAATAGCGAAGTTACGTCCCTTCACCGCCCCTCTCAACATCAGCACTGCTACTGTAATGTCCACTAAACAAACCGCTCTCCTGAACAACCACCTCCTCCTGCTTCTCACCCACCCCATCCCCCGCCCTCTTAGCACTCTCGTCATTCCCCTCCTCATCATCCTCCGGAGTCCCAGGCCTACACGCCCACGAATCGACGATTCTGAGGGTATCTCGTCCCCACCAACGGTTCATGAGGAGTAAGCGGAAGGGAACGAGAAGGATAATTAGTACGGGGAAAGCGGGGGCGCCTGGGGTGAGGGTTAGGATGAATATTGCGGCTGTGAGGATGAGTTGGAGGACCGTGTAGAGGTGGACGGGGAGGTAGGAGGGACGGGAGGGTGATACGGAGGAAGTTGGGGTGGTGGATGGGGGAGTTGGTGTGCTGGGGAGACGTGGAAGTTCTGACGGTGGGGTGAGAAGGTATGCAACGCGCTTGAGGATGGGGCTGCGTTATATTAGCCTAGGCTCCTCGTTCTACGGAGTTTGAAATGAGGTGCGCTGGTGACTTACTTGACCTGTAAGCTCTGCTCCCCCATGAATAGAAATAGACCCGCAAGAACACTGGTGGGCGTCAATCCCAGAACCTTCATGAAGGGCGGGCTGACGAATAAGAGAATCCCACAGGCATGCAGAAAGGCAGACCATCGTTGTTCGTAGACACGTCTGACCGCGGAAACTTCAATTTTCTCGTCTGTGTCAACGGAGACTGGTTTCTCTTCCTCCTCGGCATGCATCAACGATTCGGAATGCAGGGGAGCTTGTGGAAGTAATCCGTTTGCAGGAGGAATGCCCAGGATCCCGCACATCATAGTGGTGGTGCCTAGGAGGACGATATCCCATGAGAAGCCGCCTGGTTTGCGAGTGCCATATCTGTCGATAGTGCAGATGATGGAACTGATTTCATGATCGAAGAAAAATAGAATGGTGATGATGACGGCGGGGATGATTGCCGCGAATATCCATGGCAGTGGTAGCTTCCAGAATTCAACGAAAAATCGTTCGCGGGCTGGTGACGTTGGTTTGAACGAGGTCGAAACGTGTAATGTTGATTTATCAAGGTCTGCGAGCTCGCCAATGCGTGGTAGGCCAATGAATAGAATGATCGAAATCGCAGCAGCATATTCGGACAGGCCGAGCCTGATATATCGGTGAAAGAGAGGCTTCCAACGCTCTGCTGTCGACAAGAAGATGGCAACGAGCATGGTTCCAATAGCGCCTATAATGGCGTAGAGAAAAGCCGCAAATGAGAGGTTGGTATGTGCGCGCTGTAATTCCTGGATGGCCTTGTGGAAGTATATAACGCTGTTCAGAAGGGAGAATATCTCAGTGGAGAAAGTCGTCACGTATTTCATAGTCCAGTCGTGTGCATTAAATATAGCAAGGAGATAATGAAGCCATCCCGCGTGGATGAGTGACCATGCCATAAAAGGGAGAAACGGAATCTAATATCATTTAGCGTGATGTCGATAGTCTGCGTATTTTTTGGATATCTGACCTTAAAAGAATCTCTGCAAAGGGAGTATATACTTTGCGCAAGAACGGAAAAGGGACCAGTTACGCCCAATATTGTCAGTGGCTGGATGGAGAACCTAGAAACCTTCGTTAGAAAGCTGCCATGGGAATAGGATAAGAACTATAACATAAAGTGGTGAAGGATGCTCGGCCCTTAATTCCGCTAATTGAGGTACTTCTGCATTGAAGGGGACTCACAAGGCAAAAATGACCCCACAGATACCAGTACTAAATACTACCTCAATAGTGCCCCAGTTCTCGCCGGTCAGTACAAACAAGTCGCTCGCAAAAGTTATTCCAGGCAATAGATTTGTGAAGAAGACATAAACCGCGCTTGCGAAGATCTGCTGATTGAAAGACTTCCAGTCAGACAAATATCGTCGCCGTATATTCGAAATATCTTGGCTGAGAAGGCGGAAAGGCTGTAGGCGGCCTCCTTTCAGGAAAAGCCTCTTCATTCTTTGAGTAAGCGTCTTAGTATCAGCATCGGAGCTATAGGGCCTCGCTGTACTATCCTGGGCATCTATTGCGTCTCTTCCCCGCCGAGGATGCCTAGAGATGACCGGCAAGTTCGAAAGAGCCTTGAGCCTTGAAGTGAAAGTCATATTTCACACTGCTGCTAAATCAGTCATGATGAATCTCTCCGGCATTTGGCCTCCTTGACGAAGCACTGGAACGGTTTGATAAAGGCACGAAAATGAAGAAAGAACAAATTCCACATCATGACGCCCAGACCGTTCTTGGTATATATGCCATGGCTGCCGTGGACAGGGACCTCGGCGAAGTCTGGAATCTGATAAGTTAGCTCAGGATCCCAGGGCAAATCAGACGGCATCAATTGGCGCGTGGAGTTTAAGGTTAATGCACGGGCCAAGAGTCTCGTGGAGCCTCGCCGCCTTTTTTTGCCCGGAATATCTACTCTTCCGGCCTCAGAGCCAGGAACAATCAAGCTCCTGTAGGAACAATTTTTGATCGTTGAGAGCTTGGAGACGGCCTTGTCTGGCTCATCTACCCTACGGATATTGGTTTCGAAATGTCCTCGTTCGTTCCTCGGACGGTATTTATGGCGTCCGAGTCTGTTACGCGCGCCTACTTCCCCGGTCATCATCGGGCGGCGCTCACGCGAATGAAGAATATGCTCGACGACGTGGACCATGTAATTGAATGCCGTGACTACAGAATACCGGCGACCTCTGTGAATCCGGTATTCGAAGAGCTTATGAAGACAAAACCACGAACGATTGTTTATACGAAACGCGATTTAGGGGGTGGCTTTAAACTTAAGGACCAAGAGGTTCGTCTTCCTATCCTGGATTCGAGCCACAAGTTCTACAGAATACTAATTCGATATTGCGTGAACGTTGCAGAGGGATAGGAAGATTGAACGATGGGATCGTGGCTTAAAAGTGTTTTTTCTTGAGAAAGTCAGAAGTAACGCTGTACTTCCTATATTGAAACTGTTTCGGACTGCTCCGCTCCCGAACGAGATTACAGCAGGTTATCGGGTATTGGTGGTGGGGATGCCGAATGTAGGCAAATCGACTCTGATCAACAGGCTCCGGACCGCATTCAAGAAGAAAGAGGACCCATTCCGAAAGAGAGGTGAATCTGTCGTTCGAAACGTCCGTGTCGCTAATACGGGCGCGGATCCTGGCGTCACAAGAAAAATCGGCTCGGCCATAAAAATTGCCTCAAGGCCCAAGCACGGGGGTGTTTACGTCTATGATACTCCAGGTGTCTTTGTCCCGCAGGTTTCCGACACCGAGAGTATGATTAAGCTCAGCCTTTGCAGTGTGGTGAAGGACGCCCTGATTCCCCCAATCACAGTTGCCGACTATATTCTATACCATATTAATTTACGGCGGCCGATTGCATACCGCGAGCTTAGTCCGCCTACAAACGATATTATACAGGTGCTGGATAACCTAGCGCTGAAACATGGTTGCTTGGGTAAAGGGGGCGTTCCTGATCTCGAATTTGCCGCCCGCAAATTCAAAGCGATGTGGCATGACGGCAAATTCGGTCACTTTGTGATGGATGACGTGGATGAAATTACGAGGAAAAAGAAGGAGGCGTACGCAGCGACCCCCGAGGGAGCAGCGAAACTGGCAAAGGTGGCGGAGAGGAAAAAGTTCAAGGAGTCCAAGCGGAAGCAAGAAGAGGACCTCGAGAGTGTAGCAGTGTCCGACGCCGAGCTTGAAAATCCTATCGAATCGAACTCGAAGGAACAGTCGAACGACGATAAAGAGAATAATATCCCTAAACCGAAGGACTCCTCACTTTCCCCTGATGCCACCGTCGAGAAGGAGATGAAAAACTAATGATACCCTTGTTTGCTTGTATTATAGAATGATAAATGATACCAACTGTACAATAGACGCTGAATTTTGGATGAATTATGAATAAAGATAAGAACTGAAAACAGACGTGCCAGGCCAGCATGCATCGACATTAAGAAAACAGAACACTCCCCCCATGCTCAAAGGATCTTATCTAGTAACCTCCTTCTTCGCCTGTCCACCAGTTCCTCTTGTACTTCGTCTAACGTGGGTAACCTCCATCCGACACCATCTCCAGTGTCACCAGGCAGTGGTTCCCAGCCTTTGTCCGCTGATACATCACCTCGTTTGAGCATATTTTCAAACGCCTCCTTTTCCTTCATCCTCTCATATTCCAACAGGGTCCCATCCTCCTCATCCAACCCATACCCAAAATACGCGGCATCAACATGCTTCCGAAACATATCACTCCTCGCGCCCCCTGAATCCTCCAGCTCATCCCCACTCCTCTTCCTCGCCGCCGCCTCAAACATCTCTTTCACCCCAGGCAAATCCCTCGCCCTCCCAAAATACCGATATCCCTTCCCGCCGCCAGGTATTTCCTTCCCATCCTCATCATACACCCTCCCGCCGCCACGCGTATAATTCGGACCCCCCAAATTCCGTATCTGCACCTCCCACATAAATTTCTCCCGCATCAACTTATTAATTTCGTCATTGAGATCTCGAATTTGGTAATCGCTTAGGCTCTGATCTTGGATGCGTGTGACTTTTCGAGATATCTCTTTCAGGACTTGTCCGCGCCATTTCTCGCAGATCGGGATCGTGGTGACGGATGTGATGGCTTTTGGGCGGCGCGTGCGGCCTATGTCGAGGATTCCGAGATCGGCGGCTTGAGCGGCGCGAAAGCGGAAAAGCATTGACTGCGCTTTTTCGCTGTTGCGAGCCTGCGAAATGAAGAATGTTAGCCAGGCGCGCGCTGTCCATGGCGCGGGGAGTAGGACTCACCATGGTTGCGAGGAGGACGGAGAAGACGATTAAATTGGGTAATATATAGCCAGTGGTGCCCTTTTGTGATAGTCGCGTTATTAGAGAATTTTTATGTTTTGACACAACAAGTACTTTGTCTTGGAGGCCAAAGCTTGACGATGTCCTCCAGCTCCAA
Source organism: Malbranchea zuffiana (assembly GCA_039700045.1). Classification (NCBI taxonomy): domain Eukaryota; kingdom Fungi; phylum Ascomycota; class Eurotiomycetes; order Onygenales; family Malbrancheaceae; genus Malbranchea; species Malbranchea zuffiana. The sequence continues at coordinate 496,064 of JARUPO010000014.1, read as the reverse complement.
GCTTCAAGGCGGAGCTATTTTGATGTTCTCTATCACGTGATACAATTTTCTGGCTGCATTTTAGACTGCACTTAGCAGTTCTCTCTAGATTCTCCTAACTCCATGACACAAAAACGGCTCATTATACAATCTTCTTTCCTCACACATATTCAGCACAACGGTTAATGGTTTAATAGGAGGTATATATTGTCATTGAGAAATCCCGCATTGTGGCAGGTGAGGCTAGAAATGAACATCCGGCACAGGCATATCCCAATCAAGATCATCAAGCCAACTCAAGAACTTCTGGCTTGTTAGTTGTTCATTGATGTCGACCTCGACATTATCAATGGGCAGTAGCGCCGCATCAGGCGGGCGAACACCCTGCCTAGATCCGTCCCCGCCACTGTAGATTTGCGGACCATCAGGCCTGGTGGCTGCTTCTTCCCCGTTCCTTTCAAGTGACGGCGGCTGGTGGTTGAGAGTATCATCTAATAGTCTAGTGAGGACTTTGTTAACTTCGACACAGGCCTTCCAGTTTCCAGCTGACGAAGGTAACGCGTCGACCCCACATACTAGGGTGCTCAAATCGCGAATGACTTTGGAACGCGATATGGAGGGTGGAAATGATGTTCCGGCCATAGTATGACGGTAAAGTTCGATAGCGAGGACACCAGCAGGTGGATAACCGTAGGATAGAAGCTATCCATTGATGCCATGGAAATTAGCGATTTGTCCGGAATTAGCGGTTTTCAGCGTAGAAGAGCAGACTTACAATCCAGTCATCGTCAGCAAAGGACTTGGACCCCAGACGATCCGGCCGTCGAATGAAGTCCAGGACCATAGAGAGGAGTTTCATCGAAGTATCTAGGAGAGCCGTAATATCGCATTGGTTATTTCGACATAACACCTGCTCTATCTGGAAGATACATTGCAGATACTCAAGGTACATGACCATATGTACAAGAGAGGTGGGGGTTTTATTCCCACCCCAATAACTTAGATCGTAGCGAAATCGCGCAGGAACTGCATCCCATAGCCGCTGGCACTCTTGGTATATACTACTCTCAAGATTAATTCTAGCGTCGAAAGTTAACCAGAGTCACTTACTCCAGAGTTACAGTTGAGCCTTCAGGCTTTCGGCCAAGGGATATTTCTAGAGCATTCTCCTTGACAATTGCCGTCTTATATCGTAGTCGCATGACGGTCGCTGGGCGAAGGTGCCGTCCGCACATGGGGTCAATGTTCCAGCCATCACGGTCTAGCTGGGAAAGGGCATCATTAAGAGCGTCACCCTGCAAAATCAGACACTCATCTGGGAGATCCAAGGGAGGCGAGACGTCGCAGTATTGAAAGGAGACCCGGGGAGGCCGACCAAGAAAGCTAGCAAGGCATTTGTCCATCCGATATGTGCAGGTAAACAGTCTCTTGCGAGTCTCTGCAAGAAAAAAGGGGACACGAGGCCCGGGATTACGGTGCATACCTAGAGCATAGATATCGGACACTAGATCACCGACTGCTCTGTAAACACGTTGATCTGAGGGGCGCGTCAATAGCATTCAACGAGGGAATTCGTGGAGATCATACTTGTTTCGTTGAGAACAAAAGTCGATAGGATAATTTGCACATGCCGCAGCCAGAGCAAAACGTCACTAGTATTATCATGCCGCTGACAAAGTTCGATACACTCCCTGCTTGCCGCAAGCATCTCTGATAAGAAAGCGTCTCGCCTGAGTGGACGTCCGTCCTTCAGCAATAAATCCGGATCATCAGTGTCTCGAACAAGTACGCCCATACCGGCCATCGCAAAGGCGAGGCCAACGAACTCCCATCTCAGATTCTCCCCTGAATATGAAGAATAGAACTCCTCAGCAGTGGTCGTGGCGCCTGCTTCAAGTAGTTCAGCAGTGGTTCTTCCAATCTTCTCGTAGAGACCTTCCCGGCCGGGGCTACGCGGCCTCGAAAGCTCCTTTTTAAGATAGTTCCATGTTGGTTGAAACGCATTAAGAACTAGCGGCGCTGGAATTACGGTAAACTCGCACTTCTCACTGTAATAGCTCCTGGTGAGTTTCTCGTAAAGTGGGAAACCAGATAGCAGTTCAAGAAGCCGAGATCGAACACAGAGATGCTTGCTCTGCCAATGTCCCAGTTCCGGTGGCAACGTTGGCAGCGCAACTTTCGTGAGGTCAGGGGCGGTGTCCTGAAAAACGGACAGGAAGCTTGTCGACCCCAAGTAGGAGACGTGATTTGATGAACTCTGGTCACTCGCGGATTCTTTAGACACATGAGAAGGGCTGGGAGCAGCAAAAGCTTTGTCGACAAATGCCGCTTCATTGAACGAGGTTCGCCGGCGCTTTGTCGGTCTCCCGACTGCGTTTCCGGCCTTGCGGTATTCTCCTTCTGGCCTTGTTAACGGAGCCGGGTGATAATAACACTGTGCTACCGGGTTAATATGCACTGCTGAGAACGATGTTCAGTTACTTGCATGGACCTGAATCTTACTTTAGAAGCATTCCCGCGTCTTTCACACCTGTTACACACGGGAGAAGTATGATCGCATCTGACCTTGGAAATTCGGCATGGTTCACAAGAAACGGGCTTTCCATTCCGTCGGAACATGGCAGACGGAGGTATGCAGTCCAATGGAGTCCAACCTTCGGTCCACAGTAAGCAGTAAGCAATAAAGAAGTGAATTCCGATCGGTCTAAATGTATCGTGGCACTCTGAATCAAATATTCAGGCAAGATGAACCGCACGAAATTCACTTCAGGAGTCAGGGGAGGAGGTCTTCTTCGGAACTCGGAATAAATTGAAAACCTCGGAATGCTTCGGAATGCCTCGGAGTGATCGAGCTCCGAAGATATTCGATCAGGCGGCCAACACTCCACCATTGTATCAACATCCCCTTTGCACATTGAAAGTGGTTTTCATAATTGACTGAGGCCATTGGCATAAAGAGGTCCAGCTTCATTAATGCGATGTTCCCCGTTGTGCCAGTTCTGAAATCATTCCATTCACGGACCCCGGAGCCACGAGCGGAAAGAGAACTGCAAACTGGAACAAGTCCATTGATACCAACCGAAATATTACAGAGTAGTCGATTCATTAATCTCATTCACATTATGCATTTCGCAGATATACATACATCGTATAGCTTAACGCAATCAAAAAAGAAAATGCTGTCCAGGAAAAAGGGCAACCTACCCATGCAAACAGATACACAAAAGCCTGGCTAAAACAATCCAGAACGCCGAATTAGCTTAGCTCATAAGAAGCCCTCATCTCATAAGAAGCCTTTCGTGTTACTCGCTTTCCTCTGCGGAACCTCAATTGCGCCGTTTGGCCCTGTGCCGACAAACACCCCGCTTCCACGACGGCTACCAAATCGTTCTCCCATTTCGCTCAAGCCGGTATAACCACCGGTCCGCCCATATGCACTACCTCTTTCGACGCGAAGAGCTTTCCACCCGTCCAATTCGCGCTCAAGACGCAGCGACTTCTCCCGTTCTTCCCGCAGCTCACGCTCTGCGCGTCGAGCTTGAATTTGGTTCTCCGAGTCGCTGGCTTGCAACTCATCGATCGTCTGCAAAAGGCGTTCGACTTTGTCGCGAGATTTGGAAATATCCTCTGTTAATTGAGCATTCATCTTATCGCGACGTTCGATTTGGGATTGCAGATCTTTAACCGTGCGATCAACATTACGAACGGAGCGCTGTTCCGCATTCCGCTTGGACTCCTGATCATCCAGTTGGGTTTCAAGCTAGCTCCGTGTTAGCAGCATCACGGGAACACCAATTGATATCATAGACTTACCTCCTGAATACGCTTGTGCAGGAATCTAACATCCTGGCTGGCCGAGGAGTATCCCTTGGTTTCAAGGTCAATACATCGCAGTTGCGCCTCCTTGAGCTGCTTTTCCAACGCAGCTTTGTCTTTGAAGAGTTGAGCTGTCGATTCGCGCTCAGCGACAATTTCCTTCTGTATCTCGGTGACAACGGATTCTGCTCTCCTCATCTTTCCAACGGCAGCGCTAGCAACGTCCTCTTGTTGAGCGAGTTTGGATTTGAGCTCCAACAATTCCCGGTCCATTTCGGCCGCATTGCGGACAGATGGGCTTTCACCGTTCGCAAGGTCGTCTAATCGTTCTGCAGCTTCAGCAAGGCGACTCTCGAGACCTCGTTTCTCCTTTAGGAGTAAATCCCGCTCGGCTGCGACATCGTCGACTGAGGTCCGAAGATCTCGCACTTGTGAAAGTAACGACACAACCTTGCTTTGGGCGTCATTATGAGCGCGGACTGCCTCGTCACGAGAAATCGAAACATCTTGTAGCGTCACTTCCATGCGCGACTTCTCCTTCGCCCAAGTAGAGCTATTTAACACTTCATTGTCCCATTTGGATCGAAGATCTTCGAGCTCATCACGAAGGCGTGTATTTTCGCCACGGATATGCAGGACGTTCTGCCTCTCAACTTCCAACTCGTTCGTGATGGTAGAAAATTCCATCTGATATTTTTTTCTGGTTTGTTCCATTGATGATTCCTTGTCCTCAATGTCCATGGCACGCTGGCTGCGATAATCTTCAAGTTCGTTTTGGAGTCGCCTCTTTGCCTGTAATGCAGCGTCAAGGTCGGCACTAAGATCTTCGATTTTCTCCTCGTAAGCTTGAGTTTGCCGTTGTAAGTCCTCGACAAGGCTGTCCATTTCTTTGCGTTCGGCCATGATAGTAGCGCACGTATCTTCGGCCTCTTTCGCCTGTGATTTCGCAAACTGTTCCGCACGTGTAGCCTTGAGGACGGTCAGTTCAGCTTGTTCTAGTTTACTAAAGTATTCATCTGCCCGGCTCTTATAAAGGCTCAGGCTGGATGACACATCGACCAGCTTCGATGTCTCGGCATCCAAGCGGATTTGCAGGTCAGAAAACTCCTGCAATAGCTGGCTTCTGCTCGCTGCGTCCTGCTCCCTTGAAAACTGGAGCTCCTTTAGCTCTGAACGAGCGTCTCGTAGCTCAACTTCAAGACTCGATCTTCCATGCTTGAGCTTATCAAATTGGGATTTGGCTTCGGTGAGATCGGCCAGAGCAGCGTTGTGAGCCTGGAGGAGCGACCGCCGAGAATTTTCTTGGGCGTTGAGCAGGTCATACAACTCTTCATGGGACTTGGCTTGCACATCGCGAAGGGTTAGCTCGCCAGAGTGGATGTTTCTTTCGAGTGTCGACACCTTTTTCGCAGAATCATCCAGTTTCTCGTGAAGACGGCCATTCTCACGTTCTAGAAGCTGCATTCGACGGATAGAAGGACTTTCGTCCTGCCATGTATCGCGAGCTGGGGTTGCTCGGTCAAGCTGGCTCTGGAGATGGCGGTTCTGCATTTCAGTTAATTGAAGTTGGTTCTGAACCATCTCGAGTTCTGCTGCGAGGTCCATTCTCTTTTGATAGGCGACCGTGTCGACAGTCCTATCTGACCGGCCTGAGTCTCCAGCGCCCTCCGTCAGGAGATTGTGACGTCGAATAGGTGTGGTGGGATTCGAATATCGCTTGAAAGGTTCCGAATTTTTGCGAAAATGCCCCGGAAGCCTTGGATTGGCTACTGTGTTTTGATCGATTTCCTCGAGTAGCGCACGCTTAGAGGAGGAGTACCGGGTATCAAGTTCGGCCATCTCATCTGCATGACGGCGACGCATCTCAGCGAGTTGACTCTCAGCCCTCATACGCTTCTCTTCGCTAACACGAAGGTTCTCCTGGGCGGCCTCTAGGACTGTGGCGAGATCCACTTGTCTGGTCAAGTCTGGCTTTACAGCTTCCCATGACTCGGGTGTCTCTGTCACTTCCGGGTTGAAGACTTTGTGGAGCACCATTAATTGGTGATGGCAGTCAACAATTTCCTTGTTCGCCTGCTCGAGAGATGCCTGAAGTTTCCGGGTGTTAGCTTGGGCCTGAGATTTGAGCTGCCGCTCAGTTTCGAGATTCCTGTTCGCCTCAGCTAGTTGGATATTGGCTGAACTGGCCGCCTTTTCAGCGTTTCGGCTGGCCTTGTGCTCTCTGGCGACCTCATGGTTCAAGTCTTCGACGCTGAGAGCAAGTTTTTCCTTCTGCTTTTCTAAAGACGTGATGGTTAACTGGCCATCCCCGACTTGTCTCGTCAGCTGCCTGTTTGCCTCTTCTAGACGAGATTTTTCACTTTGAAGCTGCGCGAGGCGACTTCGCTGGGCGTCTCCTGCTCGGGAGTTGGTGCGAGCTATGTCGAGATTTTTCTGTTGAATTTTGTTGAGCAGGGCGCGATTATCGTTCTCAGAAGCTGAAAGACGCCCCTTCACAGTCACCAGCTCCCTCTCAAGCCTCTCTTTATGCTGGTCATGTCGAATGCGGAAGTTCTCCGAGTCGGCGATGAGCCGATTCAGGTTTTGAACCTGTGTCGTGAGACGGGCACGCTCTGCCTCGACCTCTTCAAGTTCATGGGTTTTTGCATCCAGATCCTTCCGCAAACTGGCTTGGCGTTCATTCGCATGAGCCATCATTTTCTTCTCAATAGCTGTCTCAGCATCTAAGCGAGCGCTCTCCGCGCTAGAGATCCGCTCCCGGAGTTTGATTATCTCGGCCTGGAGCTCCTTTTTCGTTGCGTCGGCCGCAGCCCGCGCCTCCTTAGCCCGTCTTAACGTATCCTGCTGAATGTACATTTCTTTCTCGATTGTGATCTTGGATTCATTAAGGGAATCGAACCGCTCCTTTAGCTGGGAGAGTTTGTGCTCCGCGAGCATTTGCACGTCATCTCTCGATTGCCTTTCTCGGCTGAGTTCGGCTTGTACCTGGTATAACTGTGCTTTGAGGTCCTTGACCTGCTGATCAAGCATTTTCCGACTCTGTCCAGACTGCGCATCCTCGGATAGTTTAGCCTCCAGAAGTTTCTTAGCGTCTTGCGCTTCGCGTTCCAGAGTGGCATTTTCTGATTTCATTGCATCCATCTGTGCTTGGAGATCCCGAATCCTTTTTTGCATATCGTCGTGCCGTCGGGTAAGAGAGGCCTTCTCCAATTCGAGGCTTTTCCTTTCCGCTTCGTGCTTCTGAGCATCGCTTCGCAGAATCGACAATTCCCCTTCTTTGCGTCGAACCAAATCCTCATAGCTGGTTGAGGTGGACGACAGCACGGAAACTTGCTGGTGGACTGCTTTATTTTCGCTTTCGAGATCTTTGACTTGTTTCTTGGCCTGCTGCAACTCCTTTACTGTGTTTGTCAGCTTAACCTCGAGGTCCTGATCAGATTTCAGCAATTTCGCCTCTATATCTTGGAGCTTCCGTTCTTTCAGACTGAGATGGCTTTTGAGCATCTTTATCTCTTGATTCAACCGATGAATTTCGCTATCTTGTTTCTCATGCGTGGTCTGAACAGTGTTAAGTTGGTCGTTGAGATTTGAAATCTGGCTCTGGAGATCCGTTTTCTCGCCTTCGAGACGGCCCATAATTTGAGCTGCCTGTTCTAACTGAGTTCTTCGAAGCTCCAGCTCTTCTTCCGTTTTCTTTTTGGCGAGGATGAGTTCGTCTAACTGGTCTTCCAAGCCCTCCTGGTCGGCAATAGCCCCAGCAAGCTTTTCAGTTAGTTCGACCTCACGAAGTTGAAGCCGCTTGAAGATTTCCTCCTTGTCAAGAGCTAGAGCCCGCTCACCCTCGAGGACCTTCTGAACGCGCTGTATTTCGAGATCTGCACGTCGGCGTTCTTCCTCTAGCTTTTGCCTCTCCGCGAGCTCTTGCTGAGCCTTTGCCTCAAGTTGCTGAATTCTCTCGTCGCGCTTCTTAACCTCGCCGGCTGTGCGGGTTTCGCCGAGCAGTGGTTTCATACTGACTAGTAGAGACCACCAGGGTGATGATTTCAGGCCAAGGTAGAAATGAAAGTTCCGCTGGATAATGCGCGTAGCTTCCGCACGATACAGCCGTTTATTGATGATGCGCCTTTGGATGTATCCTCGGGAAATCGATTGAAACCTTGACATGATGTCTCGTATCAGTGCATCTCGCTGTTCTTCAAGTTCAGCTAAAACGCCAGCCCTGAAAAAGATTTTGGTAAGACCTATACGATATAAACTCTGGTCGAGGCCGAGCTGTTCGACCATAATGTGGACGGCTGCTTGGCCATCCAGGTAGCCTTGTGGCATTTTTCGACACAGAACCTCGTATCGTTGCCTAAATTCCGTGAACGAGAGCCGGTTTGGAAATCCTGTACGGGCAATTCGAATGCCTTCCAGGACACCGTTGCATCGGAGCTGATCCAGGACAAGGGGCCCGTTGAACAATTTCGGTTTCTTTTTATGGTTCGGGAGTATACAACGAACAAAGTGAGGATGTGTTGAGTGAAGTTGCCTCATCAAATTTGCGAGTTGCTCCTTATGCCTCTGGGCCACAGTCCGAAACAACCCCTTTTTCACGACACTCTTGGAGACGCCGTGGGTATCATCGGGATCCGCGCAATCAGCGAAGAGAGCAGCAACGTGTTTATCCTGAGAGGTAGACAACAACCGGGCGACGTTATCGTTGAGAGGATCTTTATTCTTTTCCAGCCAGTTATCGGTAGTATACTCGACCTCGGCGGCGTAGTGAGTGAGAACGAATCCTTGGCTTAGTCGAGATGCACGATACTTCGGGGATTTTCGATCCCACAAGGAATGTAACTTGTCAGTGAAGGATTTATCGGTTGCCTTGGGCATTACTGAATCCTCATCGAGGCAGGAGAAAATGCCGATGGGGTTGGACAGTTCGATGAGGTCAATAGTCGGCTGCAGGTCTTTGCCGAAATCTATGAACTGCCATTCGATTTGCTCTCGAGCGTATTCCTCCTGCTCCAGGACAAACATGTGGTGGTTGAAGAATTGCTGAAGTTTCTCGTTGGTGTAGTTGATGCAAAGCTGCTCGAAGCTGTTGTGTTCAAAGATCTCAAAACCAGCAATATCCAGGACCCCAATAAAATGGCCATCTTCACCACCAATACCGCTTCGGTCTAGTCGTTTGTTGATCCTTGTGACTAGGTCCCCAAATCCGCGCTCGTAGATACCTTTCGCGAGTGCATCGAGCGCCAGCCGAACCTGCTCTGGGGTCTGTACTTTTTCCACCCATTCACGACCTGCTTTCACCCTCGGATGTAGCAAGGCTTTTATAAAAGGTGCCACTGGGATCCCAAGGAGACTACAAGCACTTTCCACACTGCGATGAGCATCGGCTGCGAGGGCCGCCTGGTCCGCGCGCAAACTCTCCTTGGCAACCGTGATATTCCCAAGGTGCAACACAGCAGACACGGTTCGCAAAATTGCAGCCTGGTCCGTTTCAGAAAAGTCCATCACATCAAAGGCTTCCATGAGCGCGTTCCACTCGTCTGTGTCCGAAACACCATTGATCGATTCGTTCCCATCGCGAGTATAAGCAAAGTCTTCGATGCCCAGATTAGAAAGATGGAGGAATTGTCGGATCTTTTCGTCTGACCCCCGAAGCAACTGGTAAAAAATATGGTAGCTCCGTTCACTGCGGTTAAGCTTCACAACGCGAGATTTCTCCAGGAGATACCAGTCAATAAACGCTCCGCAGATCTGTCCGGTACGACTAAACTCGATCCTGATAAACTTCCCGAAGCGAGAAGAATTATTGTTCCTCACTGTCTGGGCATTACCAAATGCTTCAAGAATGGGATTGGCGCGCAAGATTTGTTGAGATAAACTAGAAAGCTGCTTCAGCCCAGACCGTCCCTGGGAGGAGTCTGCACCAGCTACTGCAGCAAGATACTGAATGACTTTCTTAGTGTTTTCTGTTTTGCCGGCACCCGATTCACCCCTAGGGCGGCATCAGTCGTCTGTCTAACCATAAATATGAGCGTCGCGAACTTACGTCACAAGGATACTTTGGTTTTGCCCCTCTTCTACGAGATTCCGAAAGGCTTGATCAGCCATAGCAAATATATGAGGACGCGTGTCCTCTCTATTCTGGCCCTTGTATAGCTTAATGTACTCATTTGAGTAAATCGGCAAAGGGCAATAGGGGTTCACAGTCACAAGGAAAAGCCCGGAATAAGTCTAAGATGCCGTTAATCAGGGAGACCAGGAGACCCGTAGCTTCACTTACGTATATCAAGTCGGACTTGTATCGCGAATGTAAGTTATGAACCACTGAAGCCTCATTCAGGTGTGTGAGCTCGGCCATGTCATCGGCCTTGTCAAACTTCGCAGGATTGACCTTGTCGACATTCTCAAGACTAATTTCGCGTTGCTGAGTTGCCAATCGTCAGCTAGATCCATCCTTAGCATTTGAATTTCACTCACGCTGCCGTCATCACACTCAACGAGTAGTAGTCCATCATCTAGTTCTTTTATAACCAAACCTCGGACGAACGCCTTTTCGGTGTCTTTCAACCACACATATCTCTTTCCTGAGAAGTCATTATCACCCTCTTGTCCCCGTATCTGATCAGCACCCTTTTTTAGTTCTTCCGCTTTGATAAACTGAGGCGCAAATGTATTAGAAACAGGAGTGTGATTGCGGACGGAATTCGAACGCGGTCGGTCTCTCGAGTTTAGATTTGGGGCGGATATTGACGGGGTGAAAGACGATGTACGGTTGTGAGCCCCTAAAAATGGCTGTGTAGATGTCGCAAAGGCAACGGATTTTGGCCTGCCAGTCCTCGTTGCTGGGGGTTCAATGGGCGCCGGCGACGGCGAATGGGAATTCCTGCTAAAAGGATTGTGACGCCTCGACGCAAAGTTATTTGAAGGAGAAGCCATATCTGGCAATCGCAAGGGTTTCCCAAGTTTAACAAAGTTCCTTCATACGCAGCGCACACTCAATACCAATATGCCCTTTGGAAGGCTGTCGGCTTGAATAGATGGTTGCAGGGAGTGGGTTCTGAATTAGCTATGCTTTGTAACGGGAAGGAAACTGATGGCAAAAAAAAAACAAACAAAGAATGGAAAAAAGATCATTCCGTCATAAGTTCATTATCCTTTACAATTGTAATGTGTAAAGCAAAGCAATGGTTGATATGGAAGATTCGTCGTGGTTGCTCTGGTCGGGCCTGTTTGTTTACTTTTGGTCAAGTTGGGGTCGCCTGGTCCGTGCACGGCGCTAAGCTGCACAGGGTCTAGTCACGTGGATATCGGGATTCGACTGCAAAAAGTCACGGACAGCTCGCTCGACCTCACATCCCTCTCTCACTCCATCACGTCGGTTCGTCGCGAGTGACAACGTCTACAGCTGACTTCATTCTAGGGCGGTACTTTAGAGAGTACATTTATTATGGTCCGTGAAAGCATACCCGTTGTGTTTTTGCATCTTCGAGGCTGACGCCAAACCTCCCTAGCAGAAAGAATAGGAGCGTTGCGCGGCACCGACTTTTGCCCATGATATCCATCGACTTTGCTATGCTTTTTTGAGAAATACGTTTGTTGTATAGCACAATGTCCGGTTATCCACTTCCCCCTTTCGGGGGTCACCATAATTTCGCAGTGCAATGGAACGCAGACACGCGCAGCGGACAACCTAGGGATCCGCCATATCAGCCATACCCGCCTAATCATTTCGGCATCCCTCCTCCGCCGATGTACACGAACAACACACCGAACTTCTATCCAAATATTCCGATCCAGGGTCTTGGCACTCATACCAGCGCTTTAGGCCCAACCCCTCTCCCTCCCGCTCAACCGCCTCAGTACTCACAAGCTCAGTACCCCCATCCTCCCATTCCGCCGGTTGGTTTTCCACCGTTTCCTCCAGCAACGCAATCACAATATCCGGGCCATGCTCCCAATCAACCCACGACCTTCCATCCTCAGGCGACGATCAACGAACCGACTGCAAACGATTTGGGTGCGACAGAAGGGGAAGATATGATGGATGTAGAAACGCGCGAGGAAGGCGAGCTGTCGAATGAAGATGAGGCTGCAGAGCAGATGCATGACGCACCCGGAAAAGATACACATCGTAAACCTCATGTGGAAAACGACAGTTCTCAGGAGCAGCGTGCAGCTCACAATACTTTCGGTAGGTTGAACCCCTGATTGGTTCTAACCAACAGCTAACATGTATGGCTGGGAGAACGCAACCGGTACAACTTCAGCTCAACGCAGGGTTTGGCAAGCAGTGAGGCACACTTAGACAAAGAAGGGTTCCACGCATCAGCGAATGGCATGGATACAGCTACACAGGGTTTGTTGATCCCTACTCTCAATTTACCCGACCAGCGCTCATTCTCTTCCCTCTCCAGACATTACCATGCAACGATCACCGGAAAATGGGTTACCGCCACATCACTCTTCTGCCAGCAGGGAGTTACGTCTGCCGGTCGACCATTCCCCCGATAACGTTGAACGAAGAACCGACGACCCTCTAGTCTCAATATCCAATGGGAAATCCTATTCTCAGTTGCGATCGCAGGCACAAGGAGCTCTATTGAATCTTGCACCACATAATATACGTTTCCAAGAGCTCGTAAGAGAGGGCGTTGATCCGACTATACTCAGGAGTCTTTACGACGACATTGGCTTGAAGATTACAGGACCAGAATCGAGCGATGAAATCGAAACGGATCAAGCAGCAAGCAGTATATTTCAACCCCAGAAACCTTTGTCCGATCAAGTCGATCGCACCGCTCCTCCCGGTGGTCCGCAAGCTACCTCCGCCCTTAACGAACCTTCAAGAAGCTCGGCCATCCAACGAGGAAAGATGCCTGAAACTCCGCAACTGCAAACAGCGAACGCGCCCGTCATCCCACCGGCTATAACGACCACTAAACCCCTAGAGCGCAAGGACTTGATCGCGCGTATGCTAGCTGCCAAAGCGGGAAAGACTACCCAGCCTCAAATCACTCCCTTAGAATCGGAGCCGTCATTAGCAGAGTCTTGTTCGAGCGCCGAACTGGCAAACGGTACTCCCTCTGCTTACCCTGCTGATGCTTCTCCCGAAATCGAATTCAAGGTCAAAGAGAAGAGCAAAGCACAGACCGAGCTGGCAAGGCAGCGAATTGAACAGCTCAAGAAACAGGGACTAGGAAAAAATCAATCGATTCCCACATCCGCCTCCACCGCACCATCGTCGGGAACAACGACGACCACGACCACTAGTAATGGCACGCCCGCGGAAACAATAATTCCTTCGGACTTCGCATGGCCTTCTCAGCCACAGGCTTTAAAACATCCACTTCCCGACCGCCCACCTGAGACACAAGCGCCGCAGGGCCGAATCCCTGGTTTATTTATGACTAGTACTGAAGCAGAACCTACAGCACGGAATGATGATCAGCGAATGGATGTGGTCCAGGAGCCGGCACCCCCCGCTCGGTCCTCCCGTAAACGTCCAAGGGCTTCCGATTTCACAGATGATGTGATTCCAGAACCCCCGCCCAAGCAGTTGGGCCAAGTGGCGGCCGGGACAGATCACAGAGTCATCATTGACATCAGCGAAGATGAATCGATGTACGATTCCGGAACAGAGGCCTACCCTGACAATAAGGAAGGGTGTGATAGGCAACCCATACCTGACACCACGAAGCCAGCAGCTATTCCAGGGTTTTCTACTCCGTCAAATTTCCCTCCAAGACTAGCTCCATCACTCCGTTCGACCTCTGCTAGCTCTGTACCCCAGACACCCGGAAAGGGGAAGGAAGCGGAAGATCTGCGACAGAGGCACCTGAAAATCATGGAAATGCGTCGGAAGATAGCAGATATGGAGAGACGGCAAGCCGAGAAACGAGCCGCTATGCAAGCGCAGCCTACCAGTTCTGGAGCTATTTCTTCTCCGCAACCTGCTGTAAGCCCCTCCAGGAACCTTCAACACGAACCAGAAAAGGCCACGGGCCTCGATAATGAAATAGCCAACGCTTCACCGGCCCAAAATAATGTTAGCGCTCCGGATGATTCAACCAAAATCCCCTCCGAAAAACCAAGCACCCGTCCTATTCAGGCCAGTCCTCCAGTTACTACGACATATGATCAGTCAATGAGCCCTTCGCGAAGGTCTCTTTCTTCTCTTGAACCCTCGAAAGCCGAGGAACTCCGACAAAAGTTCCTTCGAAAGAAGGAAATTGAATCTGGTCTCCCAATTCTGGAAGCTGAACTGCGAAAGTCTGAGATAAAACTCGCCCAATTCCGCGAACAAGAGAAGCAATTGCTCGCCGAAATTGCGAAGGGGAAGACCGGAAAAGCTCGACTGATAAAGGAATTAGAAGGCTTAGGCGCCGAAATGAATGGTTTATCATTCGAAGAAATGGAAGCCACAGAGGATCGTACCGGTGAGATCATTGAAGAGATCGGAGGAAGCCCCAGTGAGTAACTCCAAATTCGACAAACCTAAACATCAGAAGTATCGTTCTGGAACAACTTGTCTTGATCCATAAAGCTCACATATTCTTGTCTTCTCGCTCTGGTAGTTCCAACAATGTCCGTTGAGATTGAAAAGCAGCGCGACGAAGACCTAGGAGCTGCCGAAACCGTTGCAAAAGTGTCTTCACATCGTCAACAGGTTTCTTCTTCGCTCCCTATTCGAGAGTCTGTTGAAGTGCATGATTCCGCAGCTCCTCAAGAAGCTATCGACGCGCATGATCAGTTGCCCGATAGCAGGCCGTCTTTGCCAGACCGTGAGAAAAGCATAACTTCTTCGCGATCCAGCTCTGCGATGGACGAATCGATGGGAAGTGTGGATGATGAAGATATCACGGCGGGGCCAGATGAGAGTTCGATAGCGCTTGAGAAGGGAGACGTCGACATGGACAATGGATCATTACACTCCGAGCATGGAACTGCTCCTGCCGGGGAAGTCTTGACAACAGAGCTACCGATAATTCCTCTCAGTGATAGCAATCACGAAAGCGCTGCCTCGGACCGCGAACTATCAGTTACCTCGGATGCATATGAGCCACCCGAGCCTGAAGAAGTTCCTGCATCTAACGCGTCCAATTCACCTCCATTCAGCCCCGCCCCCGCTGACCCGGTGCCTCTTGAGGAGCCCCAGCCTAACTCGGCGACAGCCGCGCAGCAGCATTTCGAGACACTAACGATAACTGACCAGGAGCCCAGGGCGAATGCACCTGATGAAAGCGTAAAGGTACACCCTTGAGAATCATCTATGTTTGAAACAGCCCTGATACCAATCACTAGGACGTCTTGGATAAGCCCCGCCGTTATTTCACCGAATACACCAGCCCGTTGAGTCATTTCAAGGCATACCGTTATCATCCTCGTTTCACAGATGACATTGCAGGAGGTTTTCGTTCTCTGACATATAGCCATAATATCAATCCTCGGAAATGGCTTTGTTCATTTGAGGCTGCTGGCGGTGTTTGTAATGACCATTCATGTCCGGATCAGCATTTCCGGGATATGGGTCTGAGTGGTGCGTTGATGGAGTGGATATTTCGATATTTTGATCACCCAGGCTACTCCCACCCACTTTCCTTTTCATTTCCCCTTGATTTCTCCCCATTCACTTTTGCACTGTGTGCAAAAGTTGTTCCTCAGCCCATTTCGTTCTATCTTCTCCCTTTGGCTGGTTGGATGCTGACGTGAGTTTCCTGTTAACCCCGGCAGATGATAGAATCCTCGTGGAAATGGGATCCCTGAGGGAGGGGAAGACTCCCGCAGAGCGTGAAGAGTATGTCTCCGGCCTGAAACAGATCATCAACGACATGCGGCGGGATAAAGTGAAAGACTTTAATACCGTCGCAACGGAAATCGCTGCCTACCGTAGTCGATTCCTTAAAGACCCTTCCCGAGTGCTTGCTCTATGAGAACAAGCCAACGTAGGACTGTGTGGTCTCCAACCCACTACTCTGAAAGGTGAGACGGGTTTACATCAGTCGCATTCAATTGAACACAGATATCCGCCTACTATGACGAACATGCCCATCAGGCGCCGCATCGATTAAGACGGGCACTCCGACCCCCGTACCGTACCCCGTTCTAGCTGTTATGACAGCGCCCTAGTACTTTCCTTACTATATTTTTTCTTTTCCGCGGCCTTTCGTCCGTTATTCTCTTCCGTTTTGGTGCATAGAAACCGGCCTGCCTGCTACTTTCAAGCATGGCAAAAAGCGTGGAGTTCGGTTTTATTTTTTATCTACAGGGATTTGAACGATACCTCGAGTTTCACCCAGACTCGACTTATTCACTTCATCTTTTATCAGGCGAAATTTATTGCCCTGAGTTTCACTCGACGGAAGCCGATCGATCTACAACCCAGCTGCTTGAGATCTTGTTTGCTGGAAGAGGAAGGTCTACGAGAGAGGAAAGCTCGGTTACATGAATGGAATATTCTCAAATGGCTTCAATTCTTCCCATCTTGGCAGCTCACCTTCTGATGCATGCCGTGCTCTGGGGGTGAGTTTTGCCCTGAAAAGGAAGAAAGAAAGAACAGTGGCCGCAGAAAGTCAAGGGAAGAGATTTGAGCACGGATTATTCTTGCCCTGTGCTGTTGCTTAGGGATTTATTTGCATGTGTTTTTCCCTTCCCCCTTTTCACTATACGTTTGCCCCTGAACGCACACCCCTGCATCCCTTGATTTTGTAAGTTTAGCCATCGCAGCAAATGCATACATGCATATATTTCTACCACCCAATCATAAGCAACAGTGACAATTGCCCTCATGCTAGTTCTACTTACAGGCTTTGATAATCTTGAAACCATACTGGAATGATTGTTCGCGTGAAAGGCTCCCAAGATTTCCACAAGCAGTAACAGAGGGTGAAAAAGGGGAAGAAAATGGGCTCGCGTTTGACTGCAGGTTAATTTTTTTACATTGTCATTCTTGCCCAACCTTCTCGCCACCACTGAGCCACAGCATCAAACGGGCGTGGCTCTGGGCATCAGGATAGAGTTCCATCATCTTAATCTTATCGACTCAGCCTTGGGGCCTTAAGTTAAATTTTGGGTTAGCCTCTGCCCTTCCAGTTTAACTTTCAGGGGACGATATTACGAGTAGTTACTTTCTGGCAGGGCTGAAGAGAGCCAAGACAAGGGAACACAGCATTCATAAAACCGCCAGGGAGGCGGGGTACAACTTTACATCGAACTTGAAGAGAAAGAAAAGCTTCGGCGCCCTGCGTTGGGGTCTGCGGGCCCAGACCGTTCCACTTGTAGGGCATGGGAGGAATCTCCACATCTGATACTACCTGCGGTCATCGAGTGTCCCCTTGCTAGCGGACCATCATCATGGCCCGTGTTTGCAGCAGGGGATGGGCGGAGGATTCAAGGGCTCCAGCTTGACGGGCATATCATGCTTCAATAGCCCTGTTCCGCGCAGACAGTAATAACTTGTAAGGGCTGCGCCCCTGGGACCTTCAGTATATAACGCGATTATTATTGAAGTTCGACCATGCTAACTACTAGCCTTGGTATTATGCTAGTAGCGATGCAATGGAGTGAGATGGAGAATCTCCAGTTTTAACGTCCCCCCTGTAATGGACCTAAGATCACCCGCAAGCGCCCTTTTGGTCATGTGCGAGTGACAGTTGTTAGTTTCATGGCTCCGCGGAATCCCTGACGGTTCTGAACCATCAGGCCGGAAATATCGGGGAAATTCGAAAGCAAGCGAAGCCGGCGAATAAACAGAGCAAGAACTAGGTAGAATTCGACGCAATGTCATGGGCCAAGCTGAAGTTGCAAGCTGATGGCACTTCTGTACATGGATGTAGAACTTGGAGAAGAAAAGAAAGAAGCAAAAGGGAAATCCTTGGATGAAAGTGAGGACATCCATGGCCAGCGCGCTAGGCTGGAAGGGGACAGGTATACGAATGTGAAGCAAGGTCTTCCTATTCCTGCTGAGCTGCAGCTATAGCTGACTCGGTCCCCTCTGATGTTGTCCGTAGCTTGTGCATGATCGAATTCGCCGTCTGGCCCTCGTGATGTCGAGCTGAGGTTCTTAGCCCTGTTTGCGATAATCACACGGTGGTTGTAGGCGGGACAGGGTAACGACCAGGAGGGGTCGGGCGAATTGATCGAATGAAGCCCTGCACAGTGGTGGTGATCGGGACCTGCATGCGAGGGTGGGACCAAGGATCAAGGATACGTCACGATCGGAGTGAGGCCTGGGGGGGTAGGAGGAGAATCCCAGCGTCGGAAGGGATGCCCGGAGTCCCCACAGTTCGACTCCTTCGAGAAGTTGAGTTGAGCGACCTTATCCTCAATGCTCCGTGGAGGAAGCAATATTTGAGAGAGCGGAGGTGCAGATGACCCCTCGCCAAGGCGATATTGATTCATCCTCCTCCCCGAGACATCACGATCCTTGATGATTGGGCATCGACACAACAAACCGTTGTCCTTCGGGCCGGTTGCCAAGCCGCTAGAAGGCTTCGAGAAAGATGTCAGGTGCAATCTTTACACCGCGCTAGCCGGAACTGGTTGTCGATGCAAGGTCCGGGGATGAGAAAATGCGCGAATTACCCTCGGTAGCTGGATGATCGAAGAAAATGAGGCGGGATCATCGTAAATATCCTAGACGAGAATCCGGGAATCCTCCGCGTTCTTTAGCGCGCGTGCAACGGTAGCAGATGACCCTCAGGCTGCTTTTGGCGCTGCCGCGTTGCCCCGACTTTGTGATATCAATGAGGCATTTTACGTCGATACGGCACTGTTATCCGTTCATGAGAAGGGGAATTGCGTATACCTGTCCGCGTCACTTTGGATGAGTGACGCCCGGTCGGGGAGAGGCCGGTTCGCCTGTGCTCACGCTTGCCTGCCCGGATCGTGCTTGGGTCGTATCCTGACCGGCATCAAACCAATATCCCGCGAACCCATCGCAGCCACACCGATGAACGCCTTCCAAAGTCTCGAATGCTCTCTTGATATGCCCATCGTTGTCGTGAGATTGCACCGCCATCGCGGGTGGCTTGGCAAACAGTCCAGTCCGCGCCTATTTCACGTGATTTATCCATCCCGTAAGCGACGCCAAGCCTCCTTGCCCAGCGGAATCTTAAGCGAGCGGTGCCAAAAGCGGAAACAAGCCATTATGGCTGAGCTTCAACTTTGATTGACACATCTGGCCCCGCTCATGTGCAATTGGCCCTCCACAATCCCGCTTAGTCCACTGACTGAGTCACAGTTCGCTGAACATGAAGCAAGCGACTCGTTAGCTCCTGCAACTTCCCGCGCCTACATGAATGAAATCCTGAGGTCCTGAGGAGCACGTCCCAGCTGAAGAGAAAAGAGAAGGTCAAATATGCACGCTTAGTTCTGCCAGATTTCCCGTTCGGCCAATCGCAAGCTCGAAACGGCACCTGATCTGACCTGGCCCCCACACAAGTGGGGGGTTGCCAAGGGGCACTGCCAGCAGCTGAAGGCCCCGGCGTGTGTCCGGAGGCTTCAAACGATCATACCTCAGGCAACCGATCGATCTGACTCTTCTTTCTTCACCATTCAACGCTTGCTTATTGGAAGAAACAAAAAGGTAGCTGGAACATGGGCGCGAGGTTGAATAGCCGGACGAAAATTTATTCGGTGTTCGCCGGCCGGCCGCCGCCTGGATGAGTAACTTGTAGGCAACCAACCTCTCGCTGGAGGTCGATTCAGGCAACGTTTCGCGAGCACTCCGAATCCGGTACGGAGTGATTGATTAGGCAGCAAATCCTTGAAGGCCACCAGGCTGCATATCTGAAATTTGTCACTCTGTCGTCCCCCTTTTTCCGCGGTGCTCGTTGCGGATTAATTGCTCTCTCGGATATTTTTGAAGATGATGATTGTTTTTCTTTCAGGTCGGGTCTTGGTTGGGTCTGCGGGGGAGCCCACCCTTGTTCGCATCAAGCTAGCGCGGACCCACTTTGATTGGGCAAGGCACTTTCATTGCAAGAGCCTCAAAGCCAGTCTAAATTTAACCTCATATTCCTCTTTTGACTTCTCTTCCTGATTCTCGCGAGACTGCGACTGCTCAACAAAGCAACCAAGGTAATAAAAATTGTGTTTATTTGGTATCTCCAGGATATCCGCTATGCTTAAAAGGAAAAACAAAAGTCACTGCCATCTAAAAAGTGGAGCACACAAGCTGCGTCGGCAAACAATACCCCGAATCCCAAAAACTCCATCAATGATACAGTTGCCCCAAAAACGCTTCGAAATATCCATGCAATGCTCTAATGTGTTCATATTGTCGTAATCCTTAATCCCATCGCTGCGCTCAAAATGCTAATCAAAAACTTCCCAGAAGTACGGCCGAAAGACAAATGCGGTGCTGATTCGTTCGCTAGACGAGTGTCAGTGATTTGTATCCTTGGTTGCAAGAGCCAGAACTTTTTACCTCATAAAACATTCACAATACGATTGTCAAATCGACGGTCACTTCACATGCGTGCAGTATGCGCAGGCATCGTGGTCGCATATCAGGCAGCGCGATTGGTGCTGGAAAACTTTCGGGCCGTCACCGCAGTTGCAGCAGATGTATAAATCGGTCGCATGCTGGCGCACCGGCATTTGTACGCCGACTGCCATGGTTTCGAGGATCGTGGAAGGGTGCGCGAGGGCTAGTCTGTGAAGCTCCGGTTGGTGAATCGCTGGAGAGGGAGTAGCTTCAACGGCGCAGGTGTACGATTGTTCGCGCTCGAGGCACTCGTGTTGGCAGCAGCCGTCTCTTGGGTGGTGGCAGTTGATACAGGCAGGGTAATTATCGATATTCATGGGACCGAATCCGCACTTGCAGCAAACCCAGTGAGTAGCGTAAGGCATGGGTTTCGTGGATAGCAATATAGAGGTTAAAAGCGTAGAGGGGTCTTTCCGCTAAAAGCTGGTTTAACTGGATAGTAATGGTTTGATGTGTGAGGAATGAGGACTGAGGAATTGAATTTAAGCCGGGAACAAACCAGGCTTAAATAGAAGTAATCCGAGAGAAAGGCAATGAATGCCTGGAAGAAGGCAGATACATAGGATGGATCCCATTTCGGCCTTTGTAAGCATCGCCCCGAACGGGTCAGGTGGGGGACCCGACTCAAAAGGCGCCAAGGCAACCAACCTTAGCCTAAAATGGACTCAGAGGAAGCTCTGACAGTGCCCCGATGTGGCTGACATCATGAATTAAGTCCAGGCACAAAATAAACCCGGCACCGTTGTAGATCCCGCCCTTGTGTTCGGAGTGCTGGATGACTTCGGGTCTCGTATCGTCATGTCATCTGTCCAAGCTTGACTCAAAGCGGCCCCACTTTCCAGTCCCTGCCCGGCGGAATCCTAAGGCAGGGCACCAGCGGAATCCCTGGGTGGCCTTGCTTGGCCACGCTCCCCAGGAACCCCAAGGCTGGGCCCGCTTCACTTCCCTCCAATGGCACCACGCCCCGCGCTCGGTGAAAGCCGCTGCAGGCTCACTCATACAAAACTCAAAACAGATGATTCACCTCTGTCCCTTTTTGATTCTGTGATGACTGACTGGCTTTCAGACACTCCAGGCAACACAGTGAGTCGAGGTTTGGGACTCGCGACTCAGGCTTTCTTGTTTCACCAACTTTTCACCAAAAGCTCGGAAAACGAGGATTTCTCATCCAGTCAGGCATCTGAGTTCTCAAGTACCAGAAGGCAGACAAATTGAGCTGCGAAAGGGCGCGATTGTCTGAAATCAAGAAATAACTCGAAAGTTGCGATTGCACATAAAATCTGTGCTTCTTTTTTAAGCTACTATCTGGCAAGGAACCGCATTTCAGAATGAAATGATTATGGGAGTTTCAAATAAATAGAATCGTAGAAATAGGAATATTGCATAGCCTAGAGTCCAAAATTGCTTTAAACACTGAATAATCAATATACAGAACTCGGCCCCAAAGTTGATAATATCGACTTCGAGGACACAGGTCATAAAAATGAGAGCGCACGGAATCGTCTTGGAGACCAGCTCCTTGTAGATCAGAACTCATCTAGAGCCGCAAAAGCCGCAGGCCAAAAACATCCAAAGCAATATCGTTCTCAGGAAACCGGTTCCTGAGTTGAAATAACCTCCTCAATGCAGTTTGCACACCTGAAAGTGCTGCAGCCAATGCATTGAGGGTACAACGAGGAGTATGGCCCAGGCGCCCAACAGTTCTGGCAACAAACCCAAATACGAGTGTACCTTTTCGGTGGGTGCAGAGGCCGGGTGTGACCTTGCGTTTGGATGCTTTGATTAGCTTGGGATTCAAAGGTTCGATGTTGCTCCGCGGGATCATCCGGCCGACTGATATTATGACTTGTATTGGGTCTGTCCTCAGGCGCAGCTCTCGCACTCGACGTAGCTGAACGTTCGTACTCTTGCAACTGGCGCAAACGAAATGATTCCTGAAAGGCTCGATCGGTTGGGGAGGCATATTGTAACATGGTGTGGGTGCTGGGTCGCCGGCCGTTCCGATCAGGGGGATATAAAAGGTAAACTGGAGACGGACAAGATGTCATCCCCTCTCGAAGGCGTGCGCGTGAAAAAGAATCATCCTGTTGGTTCTTCGGGACCTCAGTAGTTAGTATTGAAGCGGTTTGGAGCTGAGTGGGGGTCTTACAGCCATCAGCCATCAAGAACATCCAACACTGCCTGTTTTATCAGTATCTCTGAGAGGCTGATGACTGGAAATTGGAATACAATAAGGTGCGAGATGGAACGAGGGAATATATGTACCGTCAATGAGAACCTAACCTTCTATTCCAGCCGAAGTGCAGAAAGTTCGTTTGCAAATGTGGATGAGAGCTAAGCCCTGAGCAAGAGTTGTATACTGATACTTGTGAGCGGTTTCAGGAGACGCCTTGCGAGAGTAGGTAACCACGTGGAAAGGCAATTTCCCAGGCGTCCAGATTTGCCATCCGCTGGTCAATAAGGAAATCGAAGTAAATGCCATCGTAAAGAGCGACGAGGAGAGCGCTGTCAGTTAGCCACATGCTGCTATTAGGGAAGTCCAAAGTAAGAAAGCCTGAAACCGGTCACTCCGACTCGGCCAACGGTCCGTTCACATCAGTCCAAGTTACAGGCCGTGCTGAGGAGAGGCCTGAAAGAATAAAGCCGCTTTACCACAGGGCAGTATCCAGGATAGAGCTGGCGGACCATGATATGACCGGTTGAGACATTACTTGGGCGGAGAGGACTTTCAGCGGAGCACGAAACCCGTTGGAATCCATCCTGGATTGGACGCAACAGTCATACCGAAAGCCACCAAGTACAAAGGCGACCGTGTGCAAAAAAGTGAGTTTCGGGCTTCCAACCATGCAGAAGGGCGGCAGCGTTTCGTATTGCAGTCCACTGGTCCTGGTCTAAGGATAAGGAAGTGGCTATGGTTAAAAGTTCGGGCAACTTTAAACAAAGCGTACTTCCTGCATCTCAGCCGATGGCTCACTAGAAAAGAAAGTTCGGGTTGACCAGGCTGAAGGGAGTGCGGGAAGGCAGACACGGACACGGCCAGGGCCTCGGAGGGACCGAACCAAGCTTCTGCTCAGCTTGTCCCAGAAAAAGCCCAGAATGCTTATGGGCCTTGTTCAGCCAGAAAAGAAGGAAACAGGCGGTTGAAACTACATGATGTCGCGAGTAATGTCGCCAGTCCGACCTTCAATGCAAGTTCTCAGCTTGAAATATAGTAGCTATGTAATGAGCCATCGGGTTGTCAGGAATAACAAAATAACATACTGCAACTAAAAATTTGCAGAATAGCAAGATGGTGATGGAGGTTCATCAAAAATGAAGAGATGTTGTTGTCGTCGACGTTGAGGAAGCGGGGAGGGGGAGTTGTTGCGGGGAAATGTATGTCACGTGATATGATTAGCGCTGGTCCGTGCGTTCATTAGTTAGTAATCAGCTGAAGCTCGATCTTTGAGGCTGGGATTCGAACGGAGCTCAATGATGCTGCTCCGTCAATAAGAGCTCTCAAGTCAATTAGTTACTTGGTTTATTCTGTGCATATTCTTGATACGGTATTGCTTAGCAGTTGCCTCATGCTGCTGTCCAGAGAAGGGTCCTAGACAGGGCCCCAGTCCGATGGCCTGCGACCAGAAGCAGGCAAACCGCGCAGCAGCGAAGGTCATTCCAGTTGTCGTTGTTGGTATAATTGGATATGGAACGTTTGCATTTACAAAGCCACTGTGCAGTAAGTAGTTATGGCTAGCAGCTTGAGATTGATATTGTGCTGACTGTGTTAGTTGATTATCTTATAGGTACTATAGCTGCCGAACGACCACCCCGGAAGGGTTTGGCGGCTGGACTGCTCGCTGCATTCTATGCGCTTTTGATTATTCTAGTGGTGTCATATATTAGAATCCTTTCCACCATCAGATGGAACCCCGGATACGTGCCTCGAGGAAGCCGGTGGACTCCGTCTCATTCAAAGAAAAAAACAAAGTCCAGAAGCAGGAGTAGGAAAAGACGGCCAAGGGACAGTTCTCGGAACGGTGATATAACAAGCTCTCGACAATGGGATCCAACGCAGTCACAAAGTGAGCAGGACACTGAGAAGGTCTCATGCGCGTTTGATGCATCCGGGCTGGAGGAGTTCTATTCAAGAGACGTCTATGTTTGTCAAATGGACGGGAGACCCAGGTGGTGTGGGAGTTGCTGTCAATTCAAAACAGATCGGGTGCACCATTGTCGGGAGGTTGGTCGATGCGTGAGAAAGCTCGACCACTTCTGTCCATGGTATATACTCTATTCCCCTTCCTCTTGCAAAAGAAGCCGTTGCTGACAGGGCGGGGATAGGGTTGGGGGAGTAATAAGTGAAACGTCATTCAAATATTTTATCCAATTTCTATTCTACGCCTTCCTATTCACGGCTTTTAATGTGGTTGTGTTTGCGATATTTACGGCGGAACTTCGAAGA
The DNA here is from genome assembly GCA_039700045.1 of Malbranchea zuffiana. Lineage (NCBI taxonomy): Eukaryota > Fungi > Ascomycota > Eurotiomycetes > Onygenales > Malbrancheaceae > Malbranchea > Malbranchea zuffiana. The sequence continues at coordinate 471,342 of JARUPO010000014.1, read as the reverse complement.
GAGGTAAGTGTCCATTCGGACCTTTTGAAAAATGGAAATATTCAGGCCTGTCCGGCGTATATCTTATTATCGGCTCTCGAAACGCCCTTGCTAACCAGTTTTCAAACACAGGCCGGTTATGTAGAAGTTCACTGGCTTGTTGCAATAGTCCTGTAAGTGGTTATCCCATATTCCCAATGATGGATGCCCTTCTAACGTAATTTGCCAGGAGTGGGTTTTTCCACCTCGTCGCAACAGGAATGTTAATCAGTTCTCTACAACTTGCACTGCTAAACTCCTCGACGATCGAGAGCCTCGATCGAAAATCCAAAGTATGGACACTCGCAATCTTAATACCCCGACCCAACGATTTCCACAACTCTCCAGCCGTGCAGTATCGCAAATTCCCTACCATCGTCTTCCCAGCTCCTACCAACCCCTCAACTAATAAATCATCTCAAACCGCCGCGAGCATGGCCCCTCGCGAATTCGCCATCTTATCAACACAACCTGGCGAAAACCCATTTGACTTGGGTAGTCCGCTCGCCAACTTCAAGGAGGTCATGGGCCACTCCTTTTTGGATTGGATTCTGCCTCTGAAGCCCAGTCCGTGTACAGACCACAACAGCAGAGAGAGTGCATATGCTCTTGGCCCCGTCGTGCAAAGGCTCAAACGCGACGCTGGTTTGGACACCAGAAACCCCAAAGGCTAGAGTCACGTGTTTTATCAGCTTGACGACAGACAACCCTGATATTGAGTGAAACCGTGTTTCTTTTGGATATTGCTCTTTACATTCGCTGTACGGATATTCCTGCGACTCAGCGATCGGAGCTGGCGCCGTCGATCTCTTTTGCGTTTTTCTTTTTCCGCTCCCAATTTCGGTCATAGCCTTGCGTTGCGGGGAGACTGGGGTTGTTTCGCCTCCCCCGCTGCATGCTTCGGGCTATTGTAGTCATAACTTTTTTTTTGTTTTTACAGTCTTGAATTGGAATGCTTCTTGGATTAGGTTTCGGGGTTTGGAAGGAATTTTCGGTCATACCGTTGGGGATGATACCCGGATACATACAATAATACTACTCGATACTAATGTCTTTTGCGCGCGCGGACAAATACCCGGTAATTGAAGAGCTAATGTTTTTATGAGCGACGGATGTCTGGGGGAAGGGCGGACATTTATTCCGAGAGACGCCGATGACACATGATCATGAATCATATCAAAAAAATAATGTTTCGATTGGTGTTACAATAGGAGTCTAACTACATGTAGCTATTTTGAGAACAAGCTGATCCAGCAGCCTGGCGGACGGGAAGAAAAAAGAAAGGAAAAAAGGCGGGGGAAAGTGGAAACACGGAAAAGGCAGAAAGAAAGAGAAGAACCCCGAAACAGAAAGAAGAAATCGTGAATCAGCTCCTTACATCAATGCTCAAACATATTACATGAAACAGTATACAAACGGAAAAAGAAATCCAAGGCAGAAACGAAAATCGCTAAAATCCGAAATCAAAACATCTATATTAGGCAGAAACCAAAGGAAATCAAACCGAGCGCAAGAAATCTATCGAGTCTACCTCAGGCAAACAATGTGCATATAAAAATATCTTGCGGATGCAAGCGTTCTCGTGAGAGCACGATTAGATAGAGGCTAGTCATGCACCAGGCATGGCTCATGGAGGCTTCCGTTATGCAGCGGAGAGCGCAGATTCTCGCGGACGATAAATAATAGACTGGCTGCTATGCAAGGATAACAGCAGTCAAGAAGGTCGACTATTGTATTTCGAAGCATTCAAGGCATTTTTCATGCCCGCATTCGTAGCATCTGTCAGGGCACATGGCTGGGTTGTTGAGGTGACCCTCACAACAGTACCAGAAACCCCTGGCTAGTGGGCGAGATTCCAGGCGTGCAGTAGCATCGTCGTACATCTGACAGTTCATAACAATGTAGTTTGTTGGCAGCATTATACTGGCAGACGGCGGACTCTGGAGAGGCTTTGGGAGCAGAGAGAGGAAGTAGTTGAGGTCATCCAGCGCCGGTGATTCTTTCGTGAGCTCTAAGCTCTGGTGGGAATCGAAAGTTGGAGCGGTGGTTTTGCTTTTGCTTTGTTCGTCTGACTTGTTGCTGGTGGTATAGACAGGAGAATCAGAAGCCAGTGACTGGCTAGCACTACCGACTTCAGATATTGTTATTTCGCTTTTGAGAGAACCCGGTGTGTGACTAATGTCACGTTTGTCCATCTTGAAAGTCGACCGGAGCGGTGAGGTTGGAAGCATGAATAGGATGATTTGGAAGACAGAACAAGATTTTAAGGCCCGACAGTAAGAAAAGTGAGAGGGTCGAGGATTTGAAAGCGTGATGATAGTTATGCTGTGACTATATCAATGCTTGAAGATGAGTATGAAACGAAGAAATAAAAAAGAGGTGTGAAATCACAACTTCTTATAGCAGAGAAACGTCGAGAGAGGAGAAGAGTAGCCTGGGGCCAAGTCGAAGATCATGGCCCTACGGCAAGCCCTGTAATTGCAGGCGGTCAAAATCCCGCCTTGTAGGCTCAGTGAGAATGCCTCGGGGGTCATCAAGGAGAGCATGACTCGATTTCAGGCCCTGGCAAGAATCTAACCAGGGAATGTGCAGTTCTGAGCTGAAAAATGGTGTAAGGAGTTGGAAAGGCAACCCAAAAGCACCACTTATCTCGCCGCGGAAATGGTCTGGCGGTTTCTCGCAATCGCAGTCGCACTTTTGATGAAACCAAAAGGCATAAAGTCGTGACAGAACCAGCAGGCGGTGCGAAGAAAAAGGTCGATCTTGGCCCCGCGGCAAGATAGAAACGGCGCCCGCTGGCGAGGCGGCTATGTAAAATGCAAAACAAATATAATTGAAAAGATTATTTCGGGGAGGAAAAATTCCGTTTGGTCCATTTAATCGCCTTGCTTAAAGGGGCTCAGCCAATTTCGGCCAAGAACATAAACAGCTGTATGTTCGGCCCCAAGGCTGCTGTTATGACTGGCGCCAGTGCCTGTCGAAAGCTGGTCCCGAAATACTTGAAACATAGGCTTAGATCGGCGAGGAGACGAAGCAAAAGATCAATAATCGTGGTACGGGGTCACCTTCCCGGGCGGCGTTCTCCGGAAAAAAGATCATGTTGTCCCAGGCAGCCGTGCCCTGGTAGGCTTTGAAAGGCGAAGAGAGTCAACAGGCGTCAGTATGGAAATTTGTCACCTTCCCTCTCGCCTCGTTCAACCGGCTGATACGGTCGCAGAACGAACGGTGGGGCTGTCTCTTGACAGAGGCGGTTCTCAATTGCTGGGCGGAATTGACTATTATCATCCAAGCGAACCGCTCTTTCAGCAATGTGCAATCCCCTCGGAGCATTGACTTACAGAAACCAGGGACTGGCCATAGGGCTGGGAATCCACGAGGACATTCATCGGATTGTTTCCGTGGCTGTTGACGCTGTGAGGGATTTTTTTGGTGATGGGAGAAGAACGATCGGGGGTTGGATGTCGAAACGGCGGTTTGAGGGGAAGCTGCGATTTGAGCCGCATGAAGTAAACGACCTAACCAACTGCATGTTTGCATTCTCTTGGCCTGCATCAAGGTTCTTGTTTGCAGCGGCTTGACTGCAGAAGACTGATTGGGCGGGGTGGGCGACGCTCTCCCGGGCTCCAATCACGCCCACTCCTTGGTAGATATCGCGATTGTCAACATGTTGCAATATGGAAAGATTGCTCACACCCCATGGAACGCAACACTCGATGAACCACGGCTGGGGTTCGGCTCAGAGGACTGGTCGCCGGCCCGACACCTTGAGCTTACCGAATATGCACTTCACTTTATCTGCCTCTTCGCCACTGTTATTTCTTGATCTGATACTCTATGAGTATTGTCCGCCGTCCGGCATCCCGTTAGGCCCGGCAATGTCTCGGGCTGCCTTAATTATGCGTAGTTCAGCATCCCCACATTGAGATTTCGCCACTCATGAGCTCATTGACTTTGGGATTATTGAAAATACGTCACGGCAGAATCCCATGACCTTGTTTCGTCGTCGTATCCCGCTGTGAATTCCCTCGTCCAATGCGCACTGCAACACGGATTCGTAACTCAGGTTTGAACGGGACTGAGATCGAGAGGCAGATTGGGCGCCGTACGCCAAAGCATGGGTTATCCCAGAGCAAGTGCTTGAAGCTGAGACTGTTGACTGACTCTAGCCCTGCTCGAGGAACTGTGTCGCAACCATATTGCCTTTTGTCTGCCTGACTGCAACGAACTGCTCTTGGCTCAGTCGAGGAGTTCGTTTGGGGTTTGGTGTCAATTCGTAGAGGCCACCTGGAAGGCATTCCAATGGCCAATGGTATTTTGTATACTCCGTACAGATTTTCTCAACGTGCGCCAGACTCTGATGTTTGTTGAAGTAGTCGAGAAAGCCGTTCTGACTGTTCACGAGACTTCAATCGCCTTTGGCTTAGCAAGCTGGACGTGAAAAGTGTAAAGGCACGCCCTGTTTCGACGTCTGTTCGACGATTGTGTCGTCGGAGCCGTCTGGCTGGGAAGCAGAGTTAGTGCGAAGTTGTTAGCCTGCTCCACCATCAGACAAGTGCAGAAGAACCCTCACAAGGTCGAGAATTGGTTGTGGCCCCTCGGTCTTCTCCTGCAGAATCCAAAAGCCTTTCCACCCTTTGCTGTTGACGGTCTGCTCTGCGGGTGCCTGGTGAAGCAGCGGGGGAAGACAGCCCCTCGGCTGCCCAAAAAGTCGCCCAAGCAAAAAAGATCCAACCTCGAGATTCCTCCGCCTCAAGACCGACCACCTTCGCCAACGACGGTGCTACTCACGCAGCACTTTTTATCCAAACTTAGGACCATCAGGCTGTTTCTCGTTCAATGTAAGCTCCAGCTGTCTGTCTGTTTACTCTCCTCCAAGCTTGCCTGGCCTTCGTGGCGACGGGGCTTCTCTCACCCCGCTCCAGTTCTCAAAGGCCAATACGGCTTTACCGGCTGTCTGCCCCCTTTCATCTTGCAAGATTGTATCTGCAATCCAGTGCACAGTTCTACTTTGGTTTAGTTGTATAAACTGAGCTGACAACAGATCACGGATCAGAAGCCCGCGAACCTATCACGCAAGAAGCCCTGAGCACTTCACCACCGTATCGTTTCGTTTTACGAGCCTTCCTCACTCTCTACCCTACTATGAGCAGCCCACATTACCGTATGCCGTCCCCAGATGGCAGGTGGGCAATAGACCCAGCAAGGACCTCGACAGGGGATGTTTCCTTTAGCGACACGGATCCCTCTCGTTTTCAGCGTCGATCACTCTACAATGGATACCCGTCGTCCAGATATACCAGCGATCGCGCATTTGACCCGGCCTATAGAGGTTACTATGACTCTCTGCGCTCCGCCCGACCTGTTGAAGAACGTGTCTTTGAAGCCCAGCCGATTTCTTCTCGAACATATCGCTTACCTGGTCAAAGTACAACCTCAAAAACCGATTACGCCGTTCGCCCCCGGAGCAAGACTGCGTCGGACAACGGACGCCGGCCGTTGAGCATGATCATACCGCCAACCACGAGCCGTCAGCCAGTCGTGACAACAGGTTATGAGAGATCGCGAACACCAAATCCTGATTCGGAACGTTATATCATTCCGGCATCTCCCGCACAAGCTCGAGATAGGCGGACGTTTAGTCCTCATATCAAGGATGATCGCTTAGTGCCAGGAGATCGGGAGAGGAAAATGCGGCTAGAGAGTGGCTACCTTACCACTGGCGGTAGCCGGCGAAAGGCCTACCCTGTCTCGGCATTAGAGCCTAGAGCGCATGATATCGATGCGTATGACGCGTATTCGTACACTAACCCCAAGGAGCAATTCTACCGGGATTCTGACGCGATACAAGAATCTCGTCGGAGGGAAGGCGAGAGAAGGAAAGGCGAGAGAAGGAAAGCAAACCGTTTAAGCCTGAATGATCTGGAGCCTTTTCTGCCTCGAGTGCCACGTGAATCACGCACACCTGGCCCCCCACCGTCTGCCAGGGGATTTAGTAAAATCCCCAAAGATGAGAACAGTCGGGAGCCCAGCTACAACAGTGACTCGCCGCGCATTTCTGACGGCATTCAACGCCGTGGCTCTCGGCGGAACCCTGTCGATTTACATCAAGGCAGGGACAGATTTCCCTATACCGGTGGCTATGATTCCTCCGGCGATCCACGTGGATACCATATTCGGAAAGGCGAAGATGATACCATTGTCGTCGACGACCGCCCTTATCAAAGTTCTCGAGAATCTCGGCGACCAGCTTACGAGCCCAGAAGTGTTGATGACCGAAAACATCGGGAAGATTTCGATCCTACAAGAGATGTCCACGGCGGATTAGCTACAGCCGGCCTCGCAAGTGGCTATGACCATCACGATAGATATGCACATAGAGACGCGCACCGGCTTCCGGAACAAACTGAGTCTCGAAAGTCCCACCACCGTTCGCGTCGGAGAGGAAGGGATCACCACGAGAGCGATACAGACGAATCTTCCACCGACGAGGATAGGGAAATATACCGAAGCAAAGGGAATCGGCCGAAACGGGACCCAAGTATAGATCCCAGCAGGCACGAACGTGACTCTAGCGCTTTAAAGAAAGAAACCGGCTCTCAGATGGTGATGGCCAGTCCTCCAGAGAAATTCCTCGTCGACAAAGATACAGTTGCATCACCAATGGAAGCAAAACCCCGGAACCAACTAGAGACCATTCCACCAAAGGGAATCCTCAAAGCTCCGACTGAAAAATTCCCAGAAGACCACACCGCAGTGCGCGAAGGTGTTGCCCCCCTAAAGGAAAACAACATGAAGGGCATACCCTCTGGAGCACGCTGGACCAAAATTGACCGGAAGCTCGTCAACCCCGCTGCATTAGAGGGACATGAACGATTCGAAGAGCGACCAGACTATGTCATTGTTCTCCGGGTTTTGACCAAGGAAGAAATTCAAGGGTATGCAACTAGAACAGCCGAGATTCGAGGTATGTCTCTATCAACCTTCTAAAAGAGTTCAGCGTTAACATTATGACAAGCACGATACCCTAATGCCCCCAGTCGACGAGATCGTCGCAGGGGTAGAGATAGAGACGATGAGCGCCGGTATGGGCGCGATAGACACAGCTCCGATAGCGACGATGAGGATGATCTGAAAGAGCCCCTTGCGATTGAGGCTCCTCCCGAATCCAGACGAGCACCTCCGTCAGATCCTCGCTCGGAATCTGGTAGAACGAGGCAACGATAATCTGCTGCTTTAGGCTGAAAAATTTACTTTCGAAAGTTTTTTTTGTCTATATATAGTTCATCTGACATGATGTTATCTAGCTTTGCATTTTTATGTCTGCCTTGACTTCTTTCGAATGTCTACGACATCAGCGATTGTAAATTTCTGAAATCTCGAGACTTATTTCTAGTTCAATTTCCTCTCTGGATACCTTCCACCCATATGATGACCTGTCATATCGCGAAGCCATCGATTTACAGCGAGATACAATCAACAGAGTACTCTCACGTAACTACAGACAACTAAGTACATCAAATGCTTCCTGGAAAGGAAACAACTAACAGTAGAAAATAAAACCTCAGCAAAAACAAGGGATCTCAATGTACTCAAACATCCTTATCACAATCGCACCATCAACTTCATTTCAAAATCACTTTTCTCAGCCCACCTCCCATCAGACAAGAAGAAAAAAGCATAAAAAACAAGGACAAAACTCCAACAGCTCATCACGCCCATCTTCAAACATCTCAACTTACCCTTCAAATGAGTATGTAGTTACTCCTCAAAATCCCCTTCCTCGACAACCCTCTCAAAACAAGCACGCGTCCCCTCCAGAATGCGAAAGATCCGCTGCCGATTCAAGAGCGCCCGAGACCTCCTCATCAACCTCGCAGTCGCGAAACAAAGATACTCCCAATCCAGGTCCGCTTCCTTCTGCATCTGATAGTCGTCATCGTCTTCGTACTGGGGACACTCATCGTCAATCTCGACGATCAATGTACGAGGGAACTTCGATTTCCAGTACGCGTCGGGAAGACTCCAGCTGAATGCTTTGGCGGCGTGGGTTTTGTCCTGCAGATCCAGGAGCTCGAGGATGAGGTATTGGACATCGTAGGGGAGAGGGAGGAGGCTGATGGTCCCGGTCTGTCTTGCGCCGCCTGCTGCCTTGATATTTCTGGACCTTTCAAACATGTTGCCTATAGCGTCGATGTCGAGGGGGTCATAGACCGGGATAGTCGCGTCTCTGAGCGATGGTTTGCGGAGGCCGTGCGGGTGGTGTTTCCAAGGATCCGAAACCAGTTCGCCCGCAACCCAATAGTAGTAACCGCCCCCCGTCTGACCAACGCAGTTCGCGACTTCGAAGGGACGCTGGAACCATCTCTGCTTGAGCGCCTCGAGGAGAGGGACGAGTTTATCCTCTAGAGTTGTTCCGAAGATTCGTTCCATAAAGTCCCAGCAGTGGGCGTGGACAGCATAGCAACGCGGATAGCTGGGTCGAGGCGAGCGGATGACCCAGTGCTCTTCAAAATCTTCGACAATGGCCACGTCGTCATCTGCGGAATAATCGAGCTTGTCCCTGTCGGCGTTGTTGGCGCTATGCTCCTCATCTGGCGCGTAGACAATGACTGTATCACAGGCACATTCTACTTCTTCAATCTGGATTACAACAGAAAGGATGTGGACTGGGACCTCATCTGTATGGTGAGGCTTCCTGACTATAAACGCGTTTTCTACGTGTCAGCCACGGGAAACACGGAGGGAGGAACGCGAAACTTACTGCAGCGAACGTCGTTAAGCCAGTAGATCTTCTCTTCGGGGATCCAAAGCTGCTCTGGCATCTCTGGTGCGATTCCGGCCATTACACCGCAGGCCACGCAGAAGGCATTCTTCGGATCCTTGCACATCGTCGCGTGCTAGAAATGCAGATATTGGAGTATCGGATTCGGATTCCTCGAAAGGGTAGTGGGCAGGAATTGCAAGCTTGAAGAGACACGAACGAGGTGTTTCAAAATTTCCTGGAGGGCGGTGTTATCTTCACAAAGCAGATGAAGGAGACGACGAGGAAGAAGAGAAGAAGAGGAAGGGAAAGGTGCACGAGGAGATGAATTCGTCGTGCCATTCTGTTCATGCTGCTGAGGGGTGAAGTTCCGGACTCTAGCGGAATGTCCCCTTTTCAGAGCAGAAGTGAATAAATTGTCACTTCAGGGGAGCAAGTGAGGTGAGAAGCCCCAAAGAAGGGCTACAGCAGACCATACCTGTGCAGGAACACCTCCAAGGGATGTCCAATAACCGTTTTAAACAGCTAGTAGAGAGTTTGAATGTCTGGGAAAGCCCCTGATGTGCTCTCAGGAGAAAGTAGGCATAAGAATCAGGAGGCATGGATGGTTGTTTCTCATCTCCTAATAATACATCTTATGTAGGAGCTGATGGAATGACAATTCCTCACATCCATATAAACTATGAAGGAGGCAGACAACACACAGAAGAAGCACCTACATAATAGGTAGCCCTGAGTCTCCGCACTGGGATCAGCTGAGAGTACTCAATCTCCTCATACAACAAGCTTGCAAGTCTGCTGGTTGCACCCATGGCCCATGTCTGTCCTGGGTTCAGAATCTGGACAGGGGACAAGCAGAGATGGACAAATCCTCAGGAAACACAGGAGTAAGGTTATCAGTGCTGACAAGTTCTCCTCTATAAAGCAACTCCTATTCGATCGAGAGCACCGGAAAAGGCCTAGTTGATATAGCAATCTTCGGGACTTGAAATTTTCTCCTTGGTTGCTTCGAAGGTGAAGGAAGCATCGTTTCGAGGTTTTAAAATGTCTCCTCCAATCACAGCCCTCAGCGCTCAGCCTTCAGTCAATATCAAGACTCAAACATCAACAATCTGTGGTCATTGAACATATTCCTACCAAATATCCATCAAATGATCTGTTGAATTCCCGCTCCAGTTACAGCTTCCTTGGAATGTCAAATGTCAAGCAACTTGAAGACGCTAGCATTCTTGACCACTGCTGTCCCTACGTCTCTTGTGTTGCGCACCAGCTAAATCTCTCAGGAGAGATATCTTATGAGTGCAGCGGGGTGAGAAAGGGTAGAGGTTTGAATCTATTCATGAATAGGAAAGATAGAAATGATACCCCGATATGAACACAGTCTGTCCAAGCTAGATATTGACAAATAATGTAAAAGCAAGGCCTGATTCTGCAACTGTTGCAGTCAGATATCTATACTGCCCCCAGAGAATAAAACTGCACGATAAGACAAGTCAACAAGCAGCTGAAGACAGAATATAAATAGCAAACCATTTACACAATGATATCCTTCCAGCCAACAATCTAGCCAGAAGTCTGGCACCTCCTTGTCATGCTGGTGTGTAGATAGAGAAGATAAATGTATGAAAAGAGAAAAACAAGCCAGAGAAGAGAATCTTCAAATAGAAAAAATAAAGTAACACACAGGATATATCAAACAGAATCATGAGAGTAAATAACAGGGAAAAATGAGAACAGAAAATACAGTTAGAAGAAGCATTCCTACAGAATATAGCACAACAAATCCCTGTAACTGATATCATGAACAACTCACAAATAGAAGTTCCCAAGTCATATCCCAATGTTGGATTTATTATTCCCTTTTTTGTAGCCAATTTCCCTTTTCCCTTTTTTACCATGTATCCCATTTTATCCCATTTCCTTTTCCTTTTTTTAGTTTTTATGTTTGAAATCCACCTACGGCTCGACTTCTTCTGCGCTCCTCGACGAAGCAGACGTCGCCACAGCTGGTACCGGTGTCCCGCTCCCACCCTCTGATTTCGCCCGTTTAGTCCGCTCAAGCCATTTCCGCTTTCCGACACGGGTCTCGAAATGCGGTCCGATGTTGGATACTTCTTGCCCGGCCGTGAGCATCGAATTGCGCATTTTGATACGGTATGCATCGACTACATCGAGTCAGCAAAACCCTGAGTAAGTAAGGAACTGTAATGCAAAGAGGGAGGACTCACGCGATCGCTGAAGAAACAGCTGTCTCCCCGAAAACACCCGGCTCTGACCCCAACTCATCCTGTACCCCAAGTCATTCAGTACAACCTCCTTGGCGCGCTTCCGTTTCCCGATTTTCGGCACAGCGACCGTCCCCTCACCCTCGAGCATGGGCACGGGTACAACCGTCCTTCCAACCGTGGCACTCTCCCCATCATCATCATCCCCTTCCTCATCACCATCAAAGAACCTTCTCCCTCGCCCCGTATCACCAAACGGTCCATGGACGGGGAAATACGTGCGCGGAAAGACAGAATTCGACTTTCGATACGAGTCGGGAATCTCTTTCATATCAACCTGGTCAAGCATCACCTTGACGCGTACTCGACAGCCACGCTGCGTGTCTTCGACAAGAATGAATTTCCGCCTTCGGCCCTCGGGCAGGTCTCCGAAGAGTGTAGAGGCTTCGGGGGATAGGGGGCTGTCGTCGCCTCTTTCTTCACGTTTTGACGATGATGATGTTGTTGCTGTGGTGAGGGCAGAGTGTTTTCCGTAGTGGTCTAAGCCCGGTTCGCGGAGGGGAGGGGCCATGGAGGGACCTGCGGGGGATGCAGAGGAGGCGGCGGAGGGATAGGAAGGGTACCCGTGGAACACATGGCTCGGACGTAGTTCTGTGTGTGGCGCGCCGGGAGGAGGGTAGGAGGTCGTCGAGGCTGTTGATGGACGATGAGAGCCATTGGCGTATTCGTGATTGCCTATATATTGGCAATACGTTCATCGTATTAGCCTACGCTTTGTGTATCTGTTTGGTCGAATCCCCAAACAGAGAAGCTCAAACGGATAAGAAGGGGGAGATATCTTGTGGGTACGATGAATTCATGTCTTCGCACCACGAGAGCATGTGTGGTTAGTGGATAGCAGGGAGGAATGGGAGAATCAGCTGGTATGATCATATAGATACACAGCACAACTCATCGTACACAAATATTCCCACACAGCTGCTCAGACATGGACAGAAGAAGTATAGTCAAGTAAAATCTCACAAGCAAGAAAGAATTTTGTACTGGAAAGAAACGAAAAACGGTTTTGTTGTCAAAACGAGACACTTGCGCCGCAAGCACCTGAAACTGAAGAGAAGAAAAAAGAAGAAAGGGCAAAAAAGTAACTCATATCACATCTGATGATGAAACATACCGCTAACATCCTCTTGTCCACCGCTTTCGGGATGGGCGTGGTGGTGATGAAGTTGGGGTGTTCCCATGGTCAACGCAGGGGAAGCACCCAAGGGAGCACTCGGCACTCCCGAGGCGGCAGGGCCACCAGGGCCCGCCAGATGGTTTGCGTGTTGCGCTGAAACAGACTTTCGGTTGTTCAGCTTGGCCATCCTTCGCACTCTCCTACTGCGCAACCGTGGATCCTGGTTGCTGTTCCGCCAGCTATCCACGGCTCGCTGAATCAACCCCCTCTTCCCACGTAGGCAAGGGTTTAATTCTGCAAGAGCCCATCCTACCGCGTTACACTCTGTCTCATAGACGAGGCGGTTTCCTCGGTATTGGTCTTTTGTGCAACATGCGCGGGGGTACACGCAGTTTTCGGTTTTGAATTCTTGCGACAGATTTTCAATGTTGATGTTCTCCACGTCACACCGGATGGTATATTCCATCTTGACACGGTCACGCGAATATTCAAACGCGATCCACTGTACCCCGCTGCTATCCTGTCGCACGACCAGAGGCGTTGTGGCGGGAATTGGCCCAGGAGCCGCGGTGGTGTTGGACGGGTTCGAATTCGGATGACCGTTTCCGTTGGAGACCGGAGGGGCTTGTTGTTGATGGGAGGAGTTGAGCGGTGGTCGTTGTGAGGATGTTGTTGTTTGTGGTAATGTATCCACCTTTACATGCGGGTTGTGGGCGAGTGGGCCGGCATGAGGAGGCGGTTGGTGTAGGTGAGGCTGCAGCTGTGGTGCACTCGTCTGGGTACCGACAAGCAGGGATTGGGTTGTGAGTTGGGGGTGTTGGGGAGCGGTTGAGTGACTTGCGTACGGGCCTGAGTGGATCGGGTTCATCGGCGGGTACTGAGGATATCCATACATCCCCTGTGGCATCTGCGGCGGTTGGCCGTAGAGACTCCGTCCATGCTGATCATGGGTGGGCGGGGACGCGACGGAGGCCGGAGAATTGGACTGTGGCGTGTGGTATATGGGGGGGTAAGGACGCTGCATCTGTGCGGTCGCTGCCATAAGATCTGGTGCTTCTACACACGTCATCAGTTTGAATTCTTTATTCGACGCGTGGAGTAAACAACAACAGGTCCAACAGAGAGCACATACCAGTGGAAGGATAATGCCCGGCGCTTGTCACTGCGTACGCACTCGGGTGCGAGGTATAATAAGCCGTGTCTTGGGGTCCTGGCCCGTACGGGGGCTGCCGGTGCAAGGATAGACCGTTTGGGAGTACTTGAGGCTGCGAGTATGGGGGTATCACCGAGTTTGGCTGATGAGGAGATTGCGGGACGTGTTTGGGTTGTTGCGAGTAGTCTGAGGGTCTTTTCGCGGGCGGAAGAATCGGAGGCTGATGTGAGTGTTGAGATGATTGGTTTCTCTGCTATCCCATAAGAGGTCAGCAAGCCAATTGATGACGATTGAGTCAAAGGTCCAGCGCGAGCAAAACGCACTCAAGAAACAGATAAAACAGGCTGGCAGCGAAAACGAGTGAAGGAGTTGGCACCGCGAAGACAAGGGACACAAACGCGCGTAGGTTGATTTCCCAAACAGGCAATCCACGGCGTCGCCAAAGATGAATGATATCAAATCGCGTCAAATAAAAAATAAAAAATAGAAAGAAAAAGCAAAAAAAAAGGATTTCAAACAAAAAGAAAACAAGTCAAGTCCAACGGCTATGATGGAGCATAATAAGAAGCTTGAATGGGATCAACTTGAGGCGTGGATGAGTTGGTGGAGGCAAAAAAGCAAAAAAGGTGGGCAGCTAGGATAGTCGATCTGGCTCGGGTTTGGGGTGGGCAAGCCAGGGTTCTGACAGGCCAGATGACACGGGAAGAAGGGGAGCCTGGAGAAAGGGGAGAGGGATATACTAACAACAACAGAACAGACCGCAATAGGCGGATATAGAAGATGTCGAGGGAAGAGGAGGAGATGAAAAGCAAGAGAGAGGAAGAGAGAGAGGGAGAAGAAGACAGGAAGAAGAGAAGAGCTTCGACGGGTATATGTAATGAGCGGCCGTCCAGACAAGAGAAGGTAGCATCAGATGGAGAGAGACACCCAGGCTGGATTCGTCGAAGGATCAACAAAGGCCCGGCGACGATCTCGAAAAGGCTTAGGGCTGTTTCTTGGGGGGGAGGAAGGAAGTGGAGACACTGGAGAGTGGAGAGAGAGGGGGACAGGGGGAGGGGGAGGGCGTGGGTTTAGACGGGGATGGGGCGTGTGCGGTGCAGGACAGGGGACGACGGGTAGAGGGGCAAGGGGAGAGACAAGGATGTAACATCAGCTTGATCACCGCCCCACAGGCCAATGGGAGCCGACGGGTGCCCCCACCCTAGTTTTTGGTGCGAAAGGGCGAGGTGTGGGTGGGTGGGAGATGACGGAAGAGAACAAGAGAGAGGGAGAGGTACCCAAGTCAAGAAGGGTTAGGAGAGAGGGGAGAGGAGAGTGAAGACAGCCCAGAGATGCACAGGAACAGCCAACAGAAAGCATCGAGACACATATTTTGCTTTTTGACACACTGTTCCCCACGTGCGTCTAGCTGGGAACCATGATCCGCAGCAAGGATTCGGGGGGGACGGAGAGGCTCGCTCAACACGAGAGAAAGACAACGCACAGGGGGGTGGAAGAAGAAAGCGAGAGGGGAGAGACGAGGTACCAACATCAGAACCATGTATCGAACCCGCAACTCTGAGCTTGTTTCATCGACGTCGGCACCAGCAAGAGAGAGACGAGAGCCAGAGAGAGACAGGACAGCAAAAGACGCGCGAATATCAATCAGAGCTGACCAAGCAGCGTCAAGGCCACCGTCTCTCTCACTCTCTCCTCTTTTTGCCTCTTTTGGCGTTGTTCGAGAACACAAGCCAAAAAAAAAGAAAAAGAGAGGGAAAAAAAGCAAAAAAAAAAACACGAAACAACGCGTGTCGAGAGAGAGCGAAAAAAGAACAAAAGCAAAAAAGTGTCACGATATACTCACAGGATCATCAACAAGCGCAGGCGGCAGATCTTCCTTCTGGTACTTTGTTGGTGCCGGCGGTGGGCCCCCGCTGGCTTGAACCATGGCAGTCATGGCTTCGACGAAGCTTCGACAAAAAATAAAAGTACCGCCGTATATGTACCTATCCTCGTAACCTTGGAACTCTGGTCCAGGAACAGGAGACAGTAGTAAAGAAAATAAGAGCTGGAGGGAGCGCGCTGCGTTCTTTTTCGAGAGAGTACAATGGCTGGTAACTGGCGGACGGCGGGGTTCTGGTCTGGAGCCGATGCTTTTCCCTTCTGGCAGTCTGGACGGTCTGGTCTTCTCAGAACCTGAAAGTCGACGGACGAGAAGGGGGAGGAGGAAAAAAGAGCATGGGACAAGGGGGGAAGGGGAGGAAATGAGGGGGAAGAAGCAAGGAAGAGGGAAGAGAAAAGAGGGTTTGGCTTCGGGAAGACGAGGATCAGGGCGGCAAGGGTAGTTAAAGGTGACCGTGTCAACGAGGGCAGGGCGCTAGGCAAGGAATCGGATGTGGATTATCAACAGGGAACTGGATGTTAACAAGCACTGTCAAGCAGACAAGAGCAAGAAAACGCCACGCCACCAGGCATCAAAAACGGCTTTTTAGCTCTTTCCCCTGGGCTTGGACGCAGTTGTTTTCTTTTCTTTTCTGGCGGGCGGCGGGCGCTACTGTCGGTAGGAGCAAAGGGGGCGAAACGGTGCGGTTGACGATTCAAACGGTGCGAGAAGTGGAGGGGGGAACCAGGGTTGCTTATTTAGCCCGTCTGCCGCGCACCCATGTCTGACAGAAACAGTCCACAAGAGCGCACTGCAGCAGAAAAGAGAGAAAAACAAAAAGAAGAAAATAGCCTGGAACGAAGAGAGAATGAATGTAGTATCACCATCCGCCTGTCTGACTGCCTCAATTTAACAAGAAAGAGCGAGACTGACTCGGCGTGTGCGAATGTTTCCGCGCCGTCCCCCCTCCGTATTATTCTTATTATTAATGTTAATGTCGATGGCGTGCAGCGCTGAAATTAGCATCAGGGTGCACACCGATATCGACGGGGTTCCTCAAGACCGCCCTGAGTCTGGTCCTCTTCTCGTCTTCGTCTTCGTCTCTGAATCAATCAATCTGGCGGAGGGACGACAGCAGCTGATCCACTCGTAACTTTTTTTCGTCCTGTTGTGCAACAAGGCCATTCATTCAACAACATCCTTCTTCATTTCTCCCACGACAAACAAACACAATCCAGAAAGGAAAAAGAATGGGCACCAGAACAAAACCATTCAAAAACAATCATAATTAGCCGAAAGACAGACGAGACTCAACGTCATCTCAACAGCTGCGAGGTAGCAAGCTCAACCAATTCCCGCTGTGCAAAGCACTAGTACACATGTCAGACGTCGGCAGTTGGCAATAACCGAAAGTTGGAGATGAGCCCTTTTTTTTCCCTCCTTTCTTTTTCTCAACAATGTGGCAACACAACTTGACCACGCGGGAATAAATCCCTCCCTCCCCTCTCACTGGGGGTTCTTGCTGAGGCTGAAGAAAGCCACGCACAACCAGCAACCATCAACCACTCATCGATGTCACCCACCCGGCGGACCAAAATACTCAGATCCATCAAGGAACTTGAATCAAAGAAAAACAAAGTTAAACCCTTCACTCTCGTCCCCTTAGCTTCTCTCCACCCAGGAACGGATCAAGCAAGCGGGGGGATCTTGCCGTGGTCGGCCCCCGGCGCAAAAACACGAGCGACGGACTCCGTGCAAGGGGTGGCGGCAGGGAGTGCCAAGGGGAGCTCCAAGTTTTAGTCTTCATTCTCTGTACCTCAGAATTATGAGATTTGTCTTGACATCTTGATATGCTGCTGGTCAAAGAAGGACGGAGAAAATATTTGTGATTCCGGACTGTGGAACTTGGATGATTTCATACTGCCTTCTCCACACGCCATTATCTCATTGAGGATAAGCTCAGCTTGGAACCAAGGAAGCAAGAGAGGAGATGCCGAGCTTAAACATTCTTTTTCTGTCCTTTTCTTCCTTTACTTCCGTTGAATCTTGACGAGAAAGAGTGACTTGCTTCAGTTTGATGACTAGCCTGACTACAGCAATGTCTATTACCCGATGTCCGTTCTATTTTTTCCGCTCCTACGAGTATAACTGATCAAGAGCCTCAGAACTCATCAATATCAGAACGGCAGGTCATACTCCTCTTCCTCTGCATCAGATAGAAAACACCCTGAGAACAGACGGCGGCAAGCAGAGTTTCCGATGCAGCAAGATCGAGGCCCGAGTTGAAACGGAATGCTTGCAAGATGAAGGCGGGGGAAGCTTGGAGCCGACACGATCGGGTCAGCTACGAGGGCGGGGATCATCACCAAGCAAAGACAGGTCACAGTCTCCACCCGGGAAAATTGAAGCATCGTCATTCTTGCTATTCTGGGATTAAGCTCGGAACCCTTTTTTTTTTCAGAATCGTGGAGCATGATCGTATGTCTTTCAATGAATGGGATGCTGAAGTGGCCTGCCACAGCCGCATATGTTAAAGTGTAAGTCAACGATGGCGACTGTCTGGGACAGAACTCTCCTGGTTCTAATTGCTCCAATTTGAGACTATTTGGCATCGCGCCTGATCGAGACACGCAACTTGACTCGATGGAAGCTTCCTTGGTGGAGATATGGACTAATTTCTAGCGCAAGAGGACGGTTTGTTCGATCGATCCCGATGAGCCGACATGGAAATCAAGTTTGGTCTTCACATGATATGATGATCAATGTACTCCGTAATGAGGTCGCTTTTTGGGAAGAATAATATGGATGAGTTTCAAGTTGCGAATTGTCGAATCCAAAGTCAAAAGAATCGCGTGGAAAGAGACTCGAGAGCAAAATCTCATACATAGTCCAGCCAATGACAACCGCGAAGAAACCTCCTTCCACGGCCGAGGCGCCCTCATCTGTGATCTTCTCGTTTGGCGGCCTTAATTGTGGAGACGGAGGTATCCGTTTGAGCACATTTTCGGCAATGGTGCGCCTTTTGGGTTTGGACGGATGCTTTCCGCAGAAGTGACTTGATCTGACTTCTGATCACGTTTCAACCATCTCAAGATTGAGCATCACCAAAATTAGCGGGGATTGCAACATGCTCGTGGTGGAGGAGATCAACACTCGCCGCCTAGCTGAATCTGGGTTGGGGCCGAGCCTGGAACCTCGATGGGCCGTCGAAACGGACAGCGGGCCCCCCCACGCTGTCGCATGGGTAAAGCATGGATAAATCTTGAGCCCGCGGCGAGTGGGTGGGTGCCCATAAAATTGGCTTTGGGCCACGAAAATCGCGGGCAGCCACGGTTTCTGGAAACATTTTTGGCTCAACAAGAAAATGCATGAATAATGGCAGCTGAAAAATGAGGATTCTCAGGTGCGAGACGCGATTTGTCAATCATGCGTGGCGGCTCGTTCTGCGCGTGGGAGTCGAGGATGCCCAATGAAACACCCGTCAATATCCACGGGTAGCAGAAAGTCAAAGAGGACATAGACACGCGCACACACGGAGGACGGAGAGGATGTCCGAAACACAATTCTGAAGCCATCAAGTCTGAATTTTGCGGTCGTCGTATCAGCCACGGCACGTTGATTTCCATTTGGACGACGTTCCACTCGACCACTTGACCGGTTGAAACTAGCAGCGCATCGAGAGCGGTCGTTGGAGTTCACCATCACTCCTTAGATCGAGTTGTGCTTGCTGGAAGAGGCAGGTTGGTTGAGCTGGGGCAGTGCTCGCATTTCGGAACAGACGCTCCGGGCCCGCCGAGGTGATGCTTGCGGGTGCCAAGGAGGGACGCAGTCATTGGCTGCTTTGTGGTAATTTTCCTATTGGACAGATTTAAGCGCTGCCCCCTCAACGGAAGGAATCTCGAGGACAGGGTGGCATGAGCTTGTCTTGTCTGGCTTCCCGTCAAAACCATGCCCTCAGCGGGAATTCTTCTTCAGCAGGTAGTGCCCTGTTGTTTTGACCTGGTTCAATCCGTGCCTGGCGGATATTCAGGATGGGCATGTCCCTTTGACCCACTGAACAAGGGATTCAAGTCTGGAGAATCCTGGAGCTGCACTGGCCTGCCCGTTGCTCCCCCATGTGGCCCGAGCAGCAAGAGCGCGACGCGCATTGCTGTGTGAAATGACGGGCATGAAATTCCTCGGGGAGCTGCAGCCGTTCGTATCGCCCACAGCCAAGGCCGCCGCGGCGCAGATTCTCGCCGTTCCCCACTCTCGAAGTTATTTTGCTTCTTTGGCTTCATCATCGCTGACTCCTGAGGCATCATCGGAAAGTTCATCCTTTTTGTCCGGAGTGTGCCTGGTCAGTGGTCGTCGTAATGGTGGCTGCTAGCGTCGCATTGGGTCAACAGCCACCAACAGCGCCGTTCAAGCAAGAAAACGCAGCCAGAGCAGAAACAAGTCCATGGCGGCCCTTGGCGTGGATTTCAGGACTCACTATGAAACCCTGGTGCTGATCATCGCCGGCAAGCCAGGCAGGGGTGGTGGTGATGGTTGTCATCCCCCCCCGTCTCCCGTCGACCTGCTCCATCTTTCGGCCCCCACCGCCTTGCATCTCGTCGCGTTTCGTCATGGTCGATTTGGTTCGCGCTCAACCTCTTCATCATCATCACTCCATCACATCATTAATCTCCGGCAGCATGCGCTCGTCTGTTGAGCCGATTGGGAAGGTGTCCTCTCTCTCTTGCACCCGCGGAAAAACCAATCAGTGTCCCCCAAATTTCTCCGAAAGACCCGGACGCAAGCCCAACTGCTCTCTTGCTTCGGAGCCTGTCATCACGCAATCTCCCTCTCCCCCAACGCCCGCTGCTTTCCCACCAATGACTTCGCAACTTTTCCGTACCTTGGACAAGAAACCCGCGTGGCAGTAATCCTTCCCGGGCAGCATGGTTCGGTCCACGGCCAATCCCACATATATCTGTCTGGCCGTTATATGTCGCCAGGAACAGGGATCAGCTTCACCATGCTTCTTCCAAGGTTGTCTCCTTCTCCTTCCCTGCTTGATGTCCAGAAGACTCTCCCTCCCCTCTTTTCCTGTCTGGGGCAATGGGCGAGGATCCGGGAAGAATGACTCGCAGGTTTCGGAACAATGACCCTCCAGGTCCGGCTGTTCTGAGCCGCAACTCCCAACGATGAGATCATGGCTGTCTTCCAAGGTTGTGAGTGAGTTGGAACTCATCTGACTGCACCACCACCACCACATGTCTGCAAGCATCTTCTCTCCTTGCCTCCTCCATCCATGAACCACCTCACCCTGCTGAAGGATCTTCCTTCAGCCGCAGGATGATCACCCAAAAAACCATCCACCTGCGTTTCTCACCTGCATGAGCGGAGGACTTTCTCCAACTGCGCCCTTGGGTTTTCGTCCAGGCACCTATTCTCGGCATCTTTCTCTCTGTCTAATTCCTCCGAGACTCCGTCCGTCGGAATGAGCAAACTTGAAAGTGTGTGTGATCCATGCCCTGGAGAAAGCACGCTGATGGAGCCAGAAGCAAGGATTCTTTCGTTTCTCGACAGCTCTCGTTGGGCCGTTGGGGCTCGTAATCGGCATGGGCTGGCGGGCCGTTCCTGCTGGGCAAGGGTTCTGTTGTCCCACATGAAGTTGATGTGGATTCATTGATCGGGATAACCATCAACAGATCTGAAGCACTGAACGAAACACAAAATCTTCATTTAAGGGGCAAAAGAGGACTGCATTAAAAGGATCTGCTTTGAACTCAGAACATTAAATACAGCAGATAATCGGCAGCTACGAACATGGCGGTATGGTATATGTAGTTCCTCGGTATATACGAAGGAAAACGAAGAGATAGAGAATCTGAGAAATAGCAGTTCCTTTTTTCCTTTCCTGCCAATGAGAAGATAATAGTAAGAACATTATTGCCGTAGATATGTATGCATGGCGGGTAGAATAGGCTTCTAGGAAATATGAACAGATGTGGAGTGAATAGGGGA
Source organism: Malbranchea zuffiana (assembly GCA_039700045.1). Classification (NCBI taxonomy): domain Eukaryota; kingdom Fungi; phylum Ascomycota; class Eurotiomycetes; order Onygenales; family Malbrancheaceae; genus Malbranchea; species Malbranchea zuffiana. The sequence goes on along the minus strand of JARUPO010000014.1, from coordinate 450,156 downwards.
GGAATGTAGAATGATTACACTGATGTCGGAGAATGAGAGCATCCAAAGTACATGGATAGAGAAGAGGAGGAAAGGAGAGATGCCCTTGACAGTAGGAGAGAAGAGAATATGTAAGGAGTAAATAAAAATGTGCATGGCGGGACGAAGAGGTGGTAAGAAGAAATGATAAATGATAAGAATATATATATCAACGAAGAAGAGAAAAAGAAGAAATGTCAATACTTAGATCGTCTTCCCTCCGCAATCAGGAATCTTGATCCCGGGCTTCAGTTTCCGCGCGGGATCCATTAGGCCCCATTTATCTTCCCATTCCTTGCCTTCTTCATTGTACTGGACCTTCCACGGCTCATCAAACGCTTCGAACCTGGTCCTAGTTAGCATGGAACCATCAACAGTGGACGAAAGAGATCATACCATAGATAATCCGTCCCATTCTTCAACGCAGGACAGACCCAGTCCTCCATAAACTGATTCATCTCCTTGATCCCAGCCACTGAGCCAGATTTCTTATCCGCGCAGGGACCCGGAACACACATGTTGCCGCCTCCGCTCGGCCATCCGACTTCAGAGACGACATTCAACTTCTTCGTCCCCTTCGTCAATATCACGTTGTGACCCTGCCAGAAGTCCCAGGTCCAACCTGCCGCCTTAGTCGCGGACATCCCGCCGAAAAACGGATGGACGTTGGCCATGACCACGTCGGAGATGTCGGCGAGTCCCTGTGTCCATGCGTCGCCGAGGTCGGATGTGCCGACGGGGAGGTCGACGTTTAGGTCCTTGAGTTTCTTCTTCACGTCCTTGATGTAGTCGCTCAGCATCTTCAGGGTTCCCGGGGTGTTTTTCCCGCGGAACAGGACCTCGTTGCCCACCACGACGCCCTTGAAGACGGATCTATCCTTGCGCGACTCGAGGATCTTGAAGGCTTGTTTGACCTGGCGTTCGCTGGTGGTTTTGTTGTTATGCTCGATCCAGATTCCGAGCCACACTTTCATGTCCTTGAGCTTGAGCTGGTCGATTGCGTGGAGGACCATCTCGGTTTGGTTGCAGTCTGTGCCGTAGAGTCGTAGGGTGTTTGTAAGTTGGCCGAGAACGGCCATGTCGCGGGTAACGTTGTTCTGGCTGGGAGGATATTTCAGGCACAGAGGGTACTGTGTTCCCCAGGGGGTATACGCCATGCCTGGGAAGACCTTGTGTAGTTCGGGGTTGTTCAGGAGCTCCTTGATATCATCCGAGTGATCATCGAGGTCGCCGTTGATTTTCGTATCGTCGTCGGCAGATTTGCCATCGCCTCCCTTGGAGCTGGACTTATCACCACCACCACCGCGAGATCCGAGAAGCCCTCCCGCAACACCACCGGCAATGGCTCCCGCGACAATTATCACAATGACAACAACAATGATCCATTTTTTGGTCCTTTTCTTCTCCTCTGTGCGTTCCGCCATCCATCCACTCTTCTCCCCAGAGGCCGCATTGTATGCTGGCTCGCCAGCAGAGCCGCCAGGTAACTGTCCGGCTGAACGATTTCCTGGACCTAGCAGACTATTGCCTGCTGCCGCCGCTCCCACTCCAGCGGCAGCTCCCGCCGCAACCGGAATACTATTATTACTCGAATTCTTCCCTCCCAGGCTGCTGAGGACCGATCTTCGTTTGGGAGGACCTCGAATGAAACCATCGTCACCGTCATCGATGATATCATTGGGATTGATCACGCCGGGATCCACGCCTCCCCACGACCTGCGCTGTCGTTGATATGGATCATCGTAGAAGCCATCATCATAGTGTCCTTGCGGATGACCCTGCGGATGGCCTTGTGGATGACCTTGCGGCGGGGGATAGGCGGAATCGGGGAGTAAATTCGCATGACTTCGCGACGGCGGCGGGTGTCCGTATCTACCGTCGTTCATCCCCGAACCTCCCAAGGCCATACTCGACGAATACGGCTCATTGCCGCCCCTCGATACTGAACCCTCAGATCCGGAAGGTAGGTAGGGAGAATTGGGATGGTGCATTGGCGGCTCCAAGTCAGGATGATAGCCTCTCGGAGCTTCCATCCCAGCTTCCCGTCGATTATTATACTGGTCTGCACCCGCACCCGCCGCTCCCATACCGGCCATTCCACCACCACCACCACCACCACCAATCGCCGCGGGGCCCAAGTTATCCCGGTGTTGTTGCGGATGATGGGACAACGGACGGTCTCGTGAATACTCTGTTATTACCTCTGCAGGATAATCTGCGCCGGCCGTGCGCTGCGTGCTGAGTCTATTGTAGGCGCTGTCCGGATGAGCAGCCGGATGCGTGCGACCGGAGGAGTAGGGGTGTTGTTGTTGTTGATGCGGACTCTGGTAGGCCTGGTAAGGGGACGATCGCGAGCTGGGCTGCTCCTCAGCTGGGGAATTGTGACTAATGCCCGGGCTGTACGCGCGGTAGGGTGAATGAGACATTGTTCCGCAGTGCTCAGCCTTCGCTTCCACGTGTGCCGGCGCGACACACTCTGTTCAAGGCTTCGACAGGGCTTCCATGGACTGAGGATGAATTTTTTCGTCGCGTTCAAAAAAGGAGGTCTTGAATCTTCAGCATGTGGCAGCAGCAGAAACGAAAGGGGGGATCTTGATTAAAAGGACTGACGATACAACGAATGTACACACGCAAAGAAAAACAGTATGTACAGACAACTGACAGAGAAGAAAAAGCGAGCGTATATCTGCTGCCACCGAGCGCTGATCGAAGGTGAGACCTCCCGTGAGAATCCCTCCCCCCCTTGACCCTTGGGCCCTGACCCTCGCCCAGGCTCGGGCTGTCTGGGGGTTGTCCGTATTTCCTGATCAGATGGATGCGCTTGTGGCTGCGGCTAGCTGCATACATGTTAGCGCCGGCGTTAGTGGGGCACATTGGCCAATAATGGACCAGGAAAATACACGCCAAGACGGTAATTTGATTGCGGCTAGCCCAGTTGAGTTTAAAGTCTGATGTTATTTTGGCGACATTTCGTTTTTCCGGGTTTAGCGTCAACATTTGTCACTCCAGTAACAGAGCCGCAGCTTCACCTATAGGCTATCGGCTATCTGATGCCAGTGATATGAAGAAGTGATACCGTCTTTTGGTCTTCTTTCTCGAGGGCAGCAGTATCCGCACTGGAGAAGCAGCTGGTTATGTCTGAAGCTGGTCGTGTGGGATTCTGTCCCTTGGACTGGCTCGAGAACTAGCGAAAGCCACGAGCCATGCCTGGGCATTTGCTCATTGGGACATCGGATGAAAGGACATTGCTTTGACTGCCATGTTGACATACAGATCAGCGTGCTCGAAGGCAGATGTCAATCCTTCAGAAGCATCCTTTGCACAGTCTACTCCCTATGAGAGAGAAATACCGCGGAAGTTTAAAGTTGTCTTTGTCGCGCTTGCGCCTATTCCCCGTGCAGAACTGGCCCGCACGGACATTCAATGGTTTCTTTGTCGTCGGACCGGAATCCAGAAAGGATCCATTGGTTATATGCGTGTGCAGTTTCATGTCTGTTAAATATTCGATTCATCATGATTATGTAGCAAACATACTCCGTATTGCTTTGCTTTTCGTTCTCCCGATTATTAAACATACCCTCGGCACGATCAGTGGCGACTCCTCGGACTAACCGGGCGGACTTCTGAACGGCGACTTCACGGTTCGAGCGGGACCAATGGATATAAAATATATATCTGGAGAAGGTAGAGACATTGTCCTCTTCTCTCAGAATCATATATTCAATCTTTCCCTTAATCACCAAAGCAATACCAAGTTTCTACAATACGGCAGCAACCTACGAAGTAAACATGGCCTTCTTCCGAGATATCATCGGCGTGCCTCGCAGCACTGCCTCCACTTCAGACAGCGTCCTGGTCATTATCGATGCGCAGAATGAGTAAGACTCTATCTACTATTTCCTCTATTCCTATCAATATTGGACGACATCTTAATTTCTATAAGGTATGACTATGGCGCTCTGAAAGTTCGGAACGTCGAAACTAGCCGTAAAGTCATCGCATCCTTGCTTTCAAAATATCGTGCGACGGCACAGGAAACGGGAAAGCAGAACGTGGTGCACGTTGTGCACAAGACACCCGAGGGGGCGCCCGTGTTTACCCCCGGCACCGATCTGGAGGAGATCTTTCCCGAACTGAAGCCACTAGAGGGAGAGAAGGTAATTCTCCGCGAGTATCTTGAGTCAATCCGAGTTTACGGAGCTGACGTTTTGTGACGCTTAGGTGGTTACGAAGAACTTCCCAAGTTCGTTCGCAAAGACAGACTTGCAGGAGTATCTGCAGAGCCTCGGAGCAAAGAAGCTTGTGCTAGTTGGCTATATGGTTCGGTTTTCTATTCTGTCCGTATATCAAGGAATCGAACTGATTCGGAAATATAGGCTCATGTGTGCGTGTCGACCACTGCCAGAAGTGGTAACGAGCTTGGATATGATATCGTCGTTGCCCAGGATGGCGTTGGGGATAGGGACCTTCCCGGTGTTGCTGGTGATGAGCTCGCCAGGGTGAGTCCACATATGCTTGTAAAGAGATTAACGCTTGCTAACGAAGTGGGTAACAGGTTGCGCTTCTCGAGATTGGAGACGCCTTTGGTACACTTGTATCCAGTGAGGATATTGTCTAGTGCACGTCCGGGTTCATTGCTTTGCTGTCGAGGGATCAAGTGCGAGGAATACTCCTGTAACTCTATTGGGGTATCATAGAAGCAAAAACAATGCCAACCTCGTCAACTTTTCGGCCAGAACAGGCTCATCTTCCAGAAAGCATTTGGATGTGGGTCGAAATCCGGAAGATTGATCGAATTCCGTGTCTCTGTATATTCATTCAGTGTCTTCTCTTCCACCTCGGAACTACGTAGAGTTAGCCAAATTCTTATTGATGCAGGACACTAGGAGACGGGGTTCCCTACGTGTTTATTGAGTGCGTAGAATCAAGTGGCCCACCGAAAAATAGCGCTGGTTTGCGGGATAGCATATCCACGAGATGGGACCTCTCGGCTCCGGGCGCATACAGAAAAGTGCCGCCATCGATCTTTGAAAAAGCTTCAGGATCTTGAATGACCTCGATGTTAAGAGACTCTAGTAATTGCCTATCGAGAGAGCTGAACACCGGATCTTGCGCATAATATTTGCCAGCAAGCGTGATATTCGAACGAGCTACGGACAGAATCCCGAAATCAGTGGAAATGTCTTTCTTAGATAGCCAGCCTTTTATCACAAAAAACATACAGAGAAATTCCAATATCGTTCCCAGCGCCACAAGTTGAAACATCGATATAGCCCTCCGATCAACCAATCCCCCGCGAAGGAAGCCACTCGGACTCCCCAAACCGACACAGACGCAATTCCCAATCTTCCCTTCTAACCTCACAGTCTCCCGTTCCAGCAAGTCTTTCACACACTTCCAGCTCTGCGAGCCTATCCAACGCTCCTTGCACGACTCATAACGGTCCCGAAGTTGTTCAAAGGTTAGTCCGTCGGGGATTTCGGCGGGGACCAATTGGTCTTTGAGGACCGGGATCGTCGTCGGAGACGGTTGTTGTTGCTGGGGTTTTCGGGTTACTTTCCTTTTTCCGGAGGTACTCGTAACAATGTGTGTCCAGCCATCATCATCGAGGACTTGGGTACGCCTTGGCTTCACAGGTCTGTTTCCGTGTGAACCGCGCTGCATAGCAAGACGTTGCTCGATATGATGTTGGGACCGTTTTTGAGAGCGTCGTCTGGCCGCAAAATCGTCAGACCATTAAATCACGTGATTATGACGCAAAGACAGCGCTTGGGCCACCCCCTGAACCACAACCGTGCGTTCTCCTTTCAGACGACAACACTCTCTGTGATTAACTCTCTTCATACTCCGCCCTTTCACATCTACTTCTGATGGCTACTCTTTGTACCCTCTAACCTTTGCGCGAATGTTGCCGCTCTGTTCTGCACAATGAGTGCGGGGACTCCTGCTCGACTTTCAGATCAACGAGGCTGGGCGCTCAGAGATCAGAGCTTCCACGAATGAGGAGCCGCCGCAAGGATACAGATGCTGGGCAAAGTGTGACCAACGATCCCATTGGCTTGACATGCATTCTTGTCACAGCAAGCTGCAGCCGAATCATCGTCGTTGCGCAGTCTGCACCCTCGGGAAAGACTGCTGATTCTGGCTCTGATTCGCCCGTCCGGTCCAGGGCCGGTGCGATCAGGTTGATGCGAGGGAGATGAGAATTTGACGATGGGGGCGGCAGACGGGCCAGACGGTCGCCCCCTTCTTGGGGACTTGGGGGGGCAGATCCAACGTCCGCGGGCAGGAGACTTGACGCCCATTTATCCATATCCGCCCCGATATTTTATAATCTCGACTTTCAATGCGAGGAGCAGGGGAATCGACATATTGATGCGGAAGACCCAGTACAATCCTTGTACGACGCTGGCTGATCCACCACGGCGCCTCTGAAAACAAGGGCTATTGTAATCGACGACCTCCCGCAACCTCTGCACTTTTCGATTTAGCCGCTGGAAACCCACCTCTCTCTTTTTTGAAAATCTTCGCCTTTACTCCCTCGAAGATTTTGCAACCCGTCTATGTCGTCCTTGACCATCGTGGCCGGAAGATAGAAAGGCTATAAGCCAGTTCATCGGCCCCGATTCAACGAGAGGGGCGCTCCTTGATACCTTCTCGCCTCAACCCTCACGACATTCGTGAACCGCCCCGAGTCCGTTTCAGCACAACTACACAGCATGCGACGAACACACTCGATACGCCCGTACTGGGCAGTTCTTCTTTGCTCTCTCTTCGCCACGATTGCACACTCACATACAATCCTCACATATCCCGGATGGCGAGGGAACAATCTTCATACCAACGGGACAGTTCAGGAGACAGATGGATTAGTAGCTCAAGTGGCCAGCAATGCTACCAAAGCTAATGAGCTAGTATATCCGTATGGAATGCAATGGGCATATCCATGTTAGTATACAGTCGATTTCGGCCTGTTCTCTCATACTGATCGATTCGTTATTCTAGGCGGCGGCATGCCCATGTCACAAAACCGAACGAAATGGCCGGTCAAAGGCGGCGCTGTAGCATTCCAGCCCGGTTGGTTTTTCGGCCACAAGACAGCCTTTATGTACATCAACTTGGGTACTGGAAACACGCCGGAGAACTACAGTCTTCCCATGATACCTCCTTTCCAACTCGTGGGTCCGACAGCGGACCCTTACCCGGGAACCTTCTGTATTCCTCAAGTTCCACTGCCCAAGGATTTGCAAGTGAACATCGGCGACAATGCGACTATCCAGGTTATCGAAACAGCAGTTCACGGTGCTGCTTTGTACAACGTACGTTTAGCGCGGTCATTTGTCTCTTACATTCTCTAACATCAAGTTCCAGTGCGTCGATATTACCTTCGCAGACCCGAAGGACGTCGAACCAGTGACAAGGGAAAACTGTTTCAACTCCACAAACATCACATCGAAAGTGGTTTACACCATGGAACTCGACAGTTCGGCTCCGAGTATGGCTCAGACGATTCACGCCGGGCTTGGACTTATTCCGTTGCTGCTGGTCGGCTATTTCGGTAACTTCTTCTAATGGAATGGAAACGATTGTATGAACTCGGCGTTCCAGCTTAATTTTAAATCCTTATATGAGAGCGTTCCCTGGGATTTGCTTCTCATCGGCTTCCGGACTTATATAGCCCAGATGCAGAAACAGCCCGTTTTTCTTTGGAAACGGGTATAGGAGTATCTTACGGCGGTTTCTGTGGTGTGCTTTACGTTCTTTGTGTGAGATCTACTACCTGGAGTTTATGATATCCAAACTGTCCGCTTTATAATTTATACTCGTCAATCAAGACTACTTGTTGTTCAATCGTGCAGCCTCCTTTCTCTATACCCTCTCTCCATTTCTCGGAATAGGCCGTTTCCACGTACGATATACTAGTCAATATCAGCAGCCAGCCGATCCATCCCCCCGTGTAACTAGACTCGATGCGATCCTTTGCCATATTCGACCAACCACGAGCGGGGCTACCGAGGAGTCGAGGATGCCGCGTCTCGTGCATCAGTACGGAGTGCCATCGAAATCTGGATGGGGTGATCGCCCAGTCGACGACATTTATTGGGCATTCGTTGATGAGGAGTACTTCGGCCGTTTTACCTGCATGAAGATAGACTTTTCTTTGGTCTTGGAAGGAGGAATTTGCTGATGAAGATGCAATAGGCCGAGTCGAAGAAATTGTATGAATATCTGAGCTTCGACGAAATTGTTGATCTGTAGCTCGCCGCAGAGAAAACAGATACCACATTTATTTGACAGATCAGCTATTCATGAACTCCAGAATTCCTCGAACAACTTCATCTGGCTTCTCTTGCATCACCCAATGCCCTGCTCCCTTGACTATTGTACTTCCACGAAAGTCAGTACTGACTTCTGGGTTGCCCATTCTCTCCACTGCACCAGGATCCTGATACATCCCCCAATCTCTATCACCGCAAATAAATGTGAAAGGGCATTCTATCTTCTTTCCGGCCAAAATGACCATATCATGGAGAGGGTCTCGCCGTTGCTGTTGACTCTGCTGCTGCTGTCCGGCGCGTCCTGAGTGTACACGGTACCAATTAAGACCACCCTGGAAACCCGTGCGCCCGAACTCGGAGACATACACCTCCAAGTCTGGATCTGGGAGCCAGGAATGGGAATCTAATACATCCGCTGGAGAAGAGTGCTTGACTATATCTTCTTGAATGGCTTTTGGCATAGTGTAGTCCAAAGGCAGAACGTAGTAGTGTGGCAGCTTAACCAGTTCGGTTGCTGTCCAGGTATCCAAGGGATGAGGTTCATTTCCTGACCATGAAGCACTCTTAAGATGGAAATAGCCACGCAAAAACGCCTTTAGGCCCTGGGGAGGATGCACCATATCTGAATTTGCAGACAGCGTGGAGTAATATGCCTTGTAGTGCTTCCTCCCCAGAGCGGCTAACTCCGAGTGGATATCAACAGGCTTCGCAATGCTGCTGCTGTTTCCCACGTTCGGCTTTGGCATCCCCCGGAATGGATGGCTCATCAACACGACGCTCTTAAAAAAATCCGGTCTCGCAACGGCACACAGCGCAGCGGAGACTGCGCCAAAGTCATGACCCACGAGACATCGCACTCCCCGCTCGCCATATCCAATTGCATGAACAAGGAGGATCATGTCACGGATTAATTGAAGAGGTGAGAAATCACACAGATCGACGTCTCCGTAATCCCTGTTGTCCCAACCGGTTGTGCGTCCATATCCGCGCTGGTCCGGGGCTACGACATAGTATCCTGCGTCGGCCAGGGGAAGTATTATCTTCCGCCATGAGAATGCTAGCTCTGGGAAGCCGTGAAGAAGGAGAATTAGCGGGCGATATTGGGATGGAGAAGCAGGCACCCCAGCCTCCAGGATGTAAAAAGATAGACCGCCCGATGAGGTGGTGTCGATTTGGCGGGATGATATCCCCTCAGGGAGAGGGAGAGGTGGAAGGGAAGAGCTGGGGTCGTGCGCCATGACCGTTGGACAAGCAGGGATTCAAGTTCTTGGAATATATATTTAGAAGAGTAACTTATATAATAGCGCGGTATCTACAACTTCTTGCTTAATTCTCAGAAGGTATAGTCCTAGAGATATCATGACCGTGACCCTTTATGGCCTGAGTGCCCGGGTGATGCGGAGACATTAGCGATGCACAGCCGAGGTTGTGGTGGCCGCCTGGGCGTTAGTAAGCCTAACCCACCCGACGGCACGCGCCCCGCTTGGTTCGTCATTGGGGGCGGGTTAGGGGTCTTGGTGAAAGCACTGCTTAACATCCTCCCCAGCACTCCAGTTGAAGCTGGCGTTGGATAACGAGGATTCATGGACGGCTGCAGGCCGTTTCTGAGAGGCTGAGACTAGCAACGCATCTTACCCAGTTCTGTGCTACAAGCCAGCATCCAACACCTGGGAGGATTATGCCCCAGCGGCTATATTTCCATGTCCAACCATTCCGTCTGGGCCCCCAAGTCGCAGGGGCAAGGTGGCATATCCATACCACCAAAGACTTGACTACAATCACACGATGGATACCTGCCTATTACGATATGCAAGTCAGGGTTGAGGATGGGATGGGCCTTGGAAAATGCAAACGGAACTATATTAGGCATCCCGATCAAGATCAGTCTATATATGTGAGCCTTGCTGCCCTTTTAAGGTGCTACTTCTAAACGCACCTTGCACCCAAGTAGACCGGCATCTCGATTTTTCGGGACAGCACACTTATATGATCGTTGGGACTTGCCAATGATGACAACTGATCGCGGCCATGGAGGCTCCGAATTTAGGACAAACTTCCATATTGTCATCATAGGTGCAGGACTGGTTGGGCTAGCTTCAGCTATCTTGCTTCGGAAAGCTGGGTATAAAGTCACGGTTCTCGAACGCGATACTGAATTGCGGGAGGTCAGTATATATCCCTGCGTCCCCATCATCCCAACGTAATATGCTAATGAAATGCTAGCTAGATTGGAGCTGGTATCCAACTACCTGCAAACTCATGCAGAGTGCTAAATGAAGCCGATGTTCTTGCCCTAGTGAGGAGTCGCGCTGCAGAACCAAATAGCCTGATTCTACGGTCATACGAAAATGGAGCGCTGCTCCGGAAGATGGACCTAGTTCCGCACGTATGGCGTACTTACGACCTACCGTCTCTCCTGATCCATCGCGCAGACTTACGAGATGTTCTTTATGCGGAGGCCCAAAAACAGGGTTCCGATATCATGATGGGAATCAATATCGATCCTCAGAGAACGGATTTTGCCAATGCCGTTATCCGATACTCCGAGTGTGGCCATGAGAAGGAACGAGAGCTCCGGGCTGACCTCATCATTGGTGCGGACGGTGCACATTCAATGTGCCGTGCAGCTCTTACAGGATGCCCAATTAAAGTCAAGTCCACCGGAATCGTCGTCAATCGAATTGTTATCAACACGAAGCTCATGGAACAGGAGGACGCGCTCAAAGATCTAGCTTCCGTTCCCAACGTCCACTGTTGGCTCGGACCCCAAAGCCTTGCCATCTGCTACAGGTTGAAAAACGCATTCAATATCTCGCTGACGCGCCCTTCAAACCAAGACGAGGTATTTCTCGGGCCACGGCAGGCAAACATTGACGAGCTTCGATTGTTTTTCAAGGATTGGGATCCGAGAATCAGACAATTACTGGACATCGCGCAGGAGTTCCAGGAATGGTCACTTATAGACGTGGACGAACCGTCTTCCTCATCATGGGTTCACCCAAATGGGAAATTTGTATTAACGGGTGACGCAGCGCATGCTATTCTTCCATACCTGTAAGTTGTCGAATTTCTCCTATCTTCATCCAACCAGCCAATAATAACAAAACCCAGAGCTCAAGGCGCCGCCATCGGTCTAGAATCCGCCTCTGTCCTTTCAAATCTCCTCTCCCACGCCCAGACCCACTCTCAGATCCCTTCCCTCCTAACCCTCTACAACGCCCTCCGGCAACCCCGAGTAGCCCACATCGCACACGCAAGTATCAGGACGGGCGAAATATGGCAGATGCCCGATGGTCCGTTACAGATGGAGAGGGATAGGCAGCTGCTGGCAAATGTTCCGCCATCAGTGGGGTATCCGAATATGTTGGATGATCCGGTCTTTCAGGAGTGGCTTTGGGGATTCGATGCGAAGGAATGCGCGGAGAGGGCGTGGAGGAACTATGTGAGGGGAGCCACGAGTAGTAAGCTTTGATTCGATATATGTTGAGGCAGACAGTATTGTTATGGAGAGCTTTCTGTTGTTAGTTATTGAAGATATACTAGATAGATGATATTGAAGATATACTAGATAGATGATACGTTTTTTTTTTTTTTTTTTTTTTTTTTTTAGTTTCACGCAGATAAACAGGTTTTGGGTGATCTAATATGGTAGATACTTAACACTGCGCTGAGCTGAATTTATGCATCCGTCAGTACAGCCAAGCACTATAAATATCCACTGCTAGGCTGTAGCAGACAACTTGACCCTGCACAGACATTCTGAAGCCAGCCATAGTTAATATGTGTGTGACAGGAATGAAATTCCTGGAGAGAACCAATGCTACCCTGTGTTGCCTTGCTGAACATTTAATCTTGTTTTAACTGTGCTTTCAGATCCACATTGAATAGCAAAGAGGTTTAAGCAAATTAGTATTATCATTATTATTTCTTAGTAACACATACATCCGTCGCGCAGCCATTTGTATGAACAGGAAGGTAGGTAGGTCATGTTGAACTGAAACACTGGCCAGAACAGTGACAGAGAATAGGCAATTTTATGTCCAAGGTATGAGGTTTTAACAACAGGAGGAGAGCCGTTTGCCGTAAGACGAGATTCCGACGCGCGAAATCATGCCGATAGGTTGTTGGTATGATTCAGCCACATTGTGGAATGAGTGCTGAATTAAAGAGGGAACCACTGATCGAACCGCTTGAATGGATCATATACCCACTTGAGAGCCTTCAGCGCCACCAGGTTCTTCCCGTATATGATTGAAAGCGGTTCGTCGCCATGAGCAAAGTTGATATAACTAAGTGAGTGTATACTATTAGTCGCGATATAGAAAAAAGCGGAAAGGAAATCTGATAACATACGAGCTTGGAGACAATAAACCATCCGTCTTGCGAAGGAGATCTCGAACTTTCCTACCAAAAGCGTTCGCTTTTTCATCTAAATTTGGGTCCTCGTACCATGGCATTATGATGCTGTGGAATTTGATATGCCGGAATGGGAACGACGATGAAAAGCTGGAGGCAGACAATGCCTTGCTGGTCGAGTAGCACTCTACCAAGAGCGAGGAATTGCCAGTTCCGGGATTTTTCAAAAACTCGACAAATTCGTCCCAGACCTTAAGCCAGGTCTTGGAATCCAGTTTATTCATGGACACTCCATAAGCTGGTTTCCTTCCGCCTTTGACGCAAAGAGGGTCTCCAGCGGAGTTCCACTTGTTGTACGGCACTTCCGACGTTGCGTTGAGAACTGGTCCGATATCATAAAATACTGAAAACGCTTCTTTTCCCGCCTTCTCGTCGCCTAGGTAGAACGGAAGCACCATGATGACTGGAGAAACCGAAGGTGCACCCGAAGTGGCGAGGAAAAGGTCAAGTTGCACCTCTGGTCTATAGTCGAACTTGTCGATAGCTTCTACAATAGCTTCGAGCTTGTCGGGTGTGTATGTTAGAGACCCGGTCCATGCAGTATTCGCGGCCTTCTTGACGGGATAGGATCTCACAGTCGCAGAGGTGACAATACCGAAGTTGGGGCCGGCTCCTCGCAATGCCCACCACAGCAGGCGATTGTTCTTCGGGTCAACCTTGATGGTCTTGCCAAACGCAGTTACCAAGTTGACAGAAAGCAGCTCGTCGGTAGCCAGTCCATATATACCCATCATTCGGCCTACACCACCCCCAAGGGCTGCACCCAGATGACCGACACAGTTACATGTGCCACTCGCAACTCTGGCATTATTTTCGTATGCAGCATCTGTTATTTCGGAAATGCTAACCCCGGCCTGCAACTTGGCTTCGGTCCTTGCTGCGTTGAACTTGACCTTGTTAAGTTTCCGCAGGTTGACAAGGACGCCATTTTTGCCCAGATTGAAAGTAGTGGACCACCCATTCCCTCCATTTTGGGCTAGAAATTTGCACCCATGCTTTAGGGAGTATTTTACCTTGACAGAATTATCAGCGAACTGGAAGAGGTGACACAAACGCAACCAAGACTCACGGTAGCAGCCACATCTTGCTCCTCAGCCACATGGACGACAGTTCCTGGATCGGGCTTTTTATAGTCACTCCATCTTTCAAGTCCGTCTTCTGAACAGCTAATCGTTGCGCGGGAAGATAGAGAGGACTTGAGTTGCTTTTGAATTGTCGAGCAATCGGGGCATTTCGCTGATGCCAGAAGGCAAAATTGGAGGAGGGCGAAAAGAAATAGAGAAATCATCGTTTTTATGCTTTCATGCGCCAGAAACAGCACAAGAAGCAACCTAGTCACTGCCAAATTTGGTCACTAAACAGGACAGGGCCTTAGTTAATAGTCATGTCGATGTTGAAGAGTTGTAGCAGAATGCCTGAGTCAATTCCTTTTCACGCGCGGTCGCAAAAGAGAAAACAATGACTGCGTCAACAAACCCTGTTGGCGGCAAGTGATTTGAAACTGGCGAGCCACGTGGAAAACGTGGTCAGCGCTCCTCGAGGGTGAATCGGGATCTCATCCCCTTTCCCACTCACGAGTTATTCCGGGAAGAATATGGCGCGTGGCGAGAGCAAGGGGTAAGACCGGAAAATTCATCTGCTCATGCGAGCTGCGTCCCGTGTGAGAGAGCCTGATAGGCGCGGCGTCCTGAAACCCGATCCCAATCTCAAGGTAGTCACAATTCTCGGCTAAGGCAGAGAATTAGTCACCTATCCACCGGGAATCTGCAGGAGCACTGGCATCCTGAAAAGCCAACGTTAGCATCTGACAAGGTCCTGTCCCGTTAGCTTGAATCCGGATATAAAACAAGGGCCGGTTTGACCGATCGCCTCGTATCAGCCCAAGAAGGGGCTATCCGTTGATGGAACGCTCTTTCTCGGCACCAGAGCCTTCCTGTGCAAAGGGAAAGTCTCAGCCCCGCAAAGATCTCCTCATCTTCGGACCGTATCTAAAATGTCCGGCTGTATATCAGACTGTAGCATGGATCCCATAAGCTGTTGATTCCGATCCTACAGGCTCAGCCTTTTCTCCGTATTGGAGGTTGCTTGCATTAAACAGCGCTTTTGTCCGCTTTACCTCAAATGTCAAACCATTTCTGCTGGATCACGCGCAGGGAAGATGCCCGAATGACCGATCTCAGCATGGTAATCACCCGAAAACTCGTCCGATGTCTGCAGACGAGGTCGATCTGAGGTCATTCGTGCCGGTGCGGATTAATAAAGTTCCGCAAGCCCCTTTTTGCTTCTTTCGTGGTTCCTCGCTCCAACATCAGACATCTACTCCACGGAGGAGCAACGCAGGCTGGTTGGCCAAAATTCCAATCCAACCCTCAAATAGCATCGACTCTGAGTGCCAGAGCCTTGTCGCTTGCAAAGGCAACAAAATCCTATCCTCGTTCTGCGCCAAGGCTTGCTTGAACAATCTCCCTTGTTCCCGACTCCCCGAGTGCGAACTTGAATGCAGGACGGCACATAAGGGAGCCAAGGAATTGAACTGACCTTGTCGATTGTCTGATGTCTCATTCTTAATGTCCGCGGGAGATCTCATAAAGGCTCGTTTCAGCCCAGCTCCTGTCCTACCTCGATCGAGCTGAGAGCTGCCCGGAAACAGAAGCCTCCGCATCATGACCGGCCAGTCTCATCTTTCACCAAGATTGTTACTCCGTACATTTATTACGCAACACTCCGCACCTCTCATGCATAAACAAAGTATCACTTGGCTATTTATGCCAAGGTCTTGTGTTGTACCGGCCGTTGGTGGGGGAGAATGGACAAGGATATCATCCTTCGGTGATTTTCCTTCACTGGTAGACCGAACAGTGCCCCTCCTCTGAGCATTTTCCGGCACCAGATGTGCAATTATAGCGAAGAGCCTTCCTCATGCTGTCGCGCTGTCGCAATTGACTTCTGCTGCGTTGCAAGGTGGTTCTCGCCAAGCCACAAATCCTCCCTGAGAATAATGGCATCAGCCAGGAGATACCTCCAGCCTTTGGCGCCACATTCTGGCCCATATGAAAGCGCACTCGGCGCCCCGTCTTATTTTTGCTGCTTCTACTATGGCCTTGCAGCTCTTGAAGAGACTAATTCTCAAGAATTGCTGGAGGCGTGATGTTAGCCCGAGGTGTTTTGTCCCAATCCCCGTCTTCAATTTCCCTATCCTTCGGTTCGAGGAGGGCTCGTAGGGGATGTATTTTTTCTTCTCGCTACCAGTACGAGGCGCGACCAGGAATTCTTCGGAAGTCTCTGATAAAGGCGCCCAGCAGGGCTTTGATACCCGTATCTAAATCCCCTTCGAAATCAACGTCGCTCACGGTCCGCCGGCAATCCTCGTCGCAGATTTACCCACCTTACAGACCCCCGCAAAGGGGGATACTTTCCATTTTGCCTTCCCCATGGGTCCCCTATGCCGAATTGATGCGGATTGAGAAACCAGGAGGGCTTTATGGCGGCTACCTACCCTACTTGATCGGCTTGAGCTATGCTGCATGTGTTGCTCAGCCAGCTATCTCCCCTCTTTTTCTCGCCTCTTCAAGCACCGCATTTCTTATCTGGACTTTCTTTCTCCGCGGCGCCACCTGTACCATCAATGATAATCTTGACCGGGAGTATGACCGGCAAGTTGCTCGTTGTCGCTCGCGGCCAATTGCTCGGGGCGCAGTGACACCAAAACAGGGACACATTTTCTACGTTGGCTTAACAGCCATTTGTGCGGGAGTGGCCACACAGCTCCCACACGCCGAGCAATGCCTTCATTACGCTATTCCGATCCATTTCTTACTCAGTGTGTACCCTCTGGGTAAGAGGTTCACCGACTTTCCCCAGCTGATTCTGTGCGTGCCGCTCTCTGGCGCCATATTTATGTCATGTGCTGCTTTGGGTATCGAGCCGCTCATAGTACAAAACACATCCGTCGCAATCGCCACTGCATGCATCACTGCCTCCCAGGCAGTGTGGATTGTCATCTTCGACTACGTCAACGCCTGTCAAGACACAATCGACGACATAAAGGCCGGAGTCCGATCAATGGCCGTACGATACCAAGATACATTTGCGTTTATCTCAGTTCTGGGGACAGCTCAGGTCTCCCTACTCGTTGCGACGGGTATACTGACAGGAATGTCTCCGATATATTTTGCTATCTCTTGCGGTGGTAATGCGTTTTGGTTAGCTGCAATGGCAAAGACGGTGAGCCGTGCGAAGCCGCAAGTCTGTGGATGGTGGTTTTCATGGGGCAGTCTAATAGTGGGAGGGACGACGGTTGCTGGTCTGCTCGGGGAATACGCGAAGAATTTGGTCCAGGAGAACAATGAGAAGGGCCATGCAGAAGAAGATGGAGCTAGGACTGAGGGGAGCCAAGTCCGTACTTCCGCGCAATGCACCAGGTTCTGATGTTTCTCAGGAGGAAGGGTTGTCTTCCATCTGATATTTGTCAGACTATCAACTAGGATCACAAGCCAGATTCCCCTTGCTCGAATTGATACATTCGCCAGCAACTCTCGTTCTCGCTTTTCAGCAGTCCGCCCAAACGAGCGCGCGCGTCGCAGATCTCCCGTATCAAAGTGTCTCAGTGGCGACGTCCCCTCCTACCTTCTCTTTCAATCGAACTGCCCTGCACCCGCGCCACGCACTGGGCCTAGATTTTCTGCTCAGAATTATCCACTCTTCACGCTCGACTTGTGTCTTCAAACAGTGCAATCCTCTCGACCCTGCCGCCTCGCTTCCCCCGGTATTCCGCTTCTCACGCAAAACATCCTCTAACCTTCCCCTCTCCCTCGTCCTCGTCCTTGCCCCTGTCCCTGCCCTTGCCACTGACGGTTTTCCCCACAACTACAACTAAAAAGGGCGTGGGAGACCCTGTGCATAAACGCACCAAGCCCAAATCATCCTTCTTCAACAACGCATCCCAGAGACCCCGTTCATCATCACGCTCCTCAAGAACCCCCCATCCCACCAAATTGCATCGCCCTCGCATTTCCCTTCCGAGACACCCGGACACCGCTCCACCCTTCACCTCAAAGAGTAACCTGAGTAAAGAGCACGAGTTCTGCCATCCGAAGTTCCCGCTTACGGGAAGGAATCGCCATCGTCCAGGGAAAGAGAAAACGACGTATCCTGATCCTCCGCGCTCAGTAACTAAAATAGCCAAGCCCAGCATCATCCCACGATCGACGAGGACTGACCTGTGGGGCAAGGGGGCCCGTGCGGTCCTTCCCGCGTCCGGTCTTGGGGTGGCGTGAGCTAACTTGAAGGTCAGCGGGGCGAATATAAGTTTAATTGCCTTCGCGTCCATCGACGGCGGGGTTTAACTGGGAGAATGCTGGTCGAGAGCAGGATATTACGCGGAAAACGCATGGGGATTGCAATGCGAGTTCAAACACACAAGCTATGTTAAGATTATTGTCCCGTGGTGGTATTGATGGGCGTTTCTTAAATTATTATAGAGCAAGGTTTCATTCGTCATGCGCTTATGCTCGGGAAGAAGATTGTTCTCGAACAGATAGGAACGATGCCTCCTTCTCCAAGCCCTTGGCGCCGGAATATCGCAGTGGGAATACAATGAACTAAAACAGATTCATAGCGTTGCAATGTTTATGAAACAGGCGAAGCTGATGTATCACAAATCACCAAGCATAATCTCGGCAGCTTGTTCCGCCAGGGCGTAAAGAGTGGCCTGTGGATGTCCCCCAATCGGCACGGGCAAGACGCTGGCGTCAGCAACTCGAAGTCCATGCACTCCGTAAACGCGAAGGTCCGTTCCAACCACCCGACCCATTGCTGCTGAGCCAGAAGAATGAAAGTGTGCAAAGCCCGTCGCCCTAATCCGAGCATCGATCTCCTCATCAGTAGACTCGGGCGTCAAAGTTGGCATCCCAGGAGGAGCGACGTCGCTTTCAAAATATTCTTTGCCAGTGTCAGTGCCTAGCAAAGCTTCCAAGGTTCGACGTGTGCCGTATATCAGGGCCGCACGGTCGACATTCGTAGAGTAGTAATTTGGATCTATGACTGGGGGGTCGCTGGGTGAAGCGGATGAAATGCTGATCGTGCCGCGGGAAGTAGGCAAGAATAACATGATAGACGTAGTGACATATGATCCATCAATAGGTATCCCAGGAGCACCAACGGGAGAATAGACGAGCATCGATTCCACATGGCTTCTACACGAGCTAAGCATTGAACGCTGCACATCAGGTATCTCTTTTCCCGTCTGAGCCTCGTCTTCTTTCAATGCTTTCTCAAGAATTTCAGAAGGCAGCTGTTGACAGACAATCCAATCGCTTGGAAGACCTTTGAGGTATGCAGGATTGGTAAAACCAGAACTGCCCAATGCAAGACCTTTCTCCGGATTTCGTAATTTGTATAGTTGGAAAAGCGCAAAATGGTCGAAGAGGTGCTTGCCCACGTCAGGCACATCTGAGATGACAGGAATGTCATATTTAGACAGAGTAGTTGCTGGTCCTATTCCCGAAAGCAAGAGAATTTGGGGTGTTTTCAAAGCACCGGTGGAAATAACAATCTCCTTTCGCGCAGCAAATTGACGCCCGTCAGTCAGTAGAACCCCAGTAGCTACTTGTTTCCCGTCTTTCTGTGAAAACATCACACGGTGAGCGGTCGCCCCGGTGACGACACGAACTCCCTCAAGGTTGTACGCGAGGTGTGCGGGCTGACGGACGCCGTTATGCCAATTCTCGTAATTCTCACTGATCCCGAGTAGAGATCCCGAACACGCGTCCGGTTGTTCCTGGATACCAAGGGATGCCCAAGCAGTCTTGACAACCTCGCGTAATGGATACTTGCGTTCCGGGTCACTCGCAGACACAGAAGTTACGTGCATAGGCCCGCTAAACCCATGCTGCTCAGGATCCGCATTCTTATCGAAGAAGTGCTCAGACTTTTTGAAAAACGGTAACAGCCCCTTATAGCTCCATCTCTCATCTCGAACCGCTTTTGCCCACTGATCGTAGTCCTGAGCATCACCACGGCACCAAGTAGCTAGATTCAGTACACTACTGCCGCCGAGAACCTTCCCAGCAACAAGTTTATGAACGCGGTTGGCGGTATTAGGCTGAGGGACCGTTTCGTAGGACCAGTCGAGCTCTGAACCAAGTAGATTGGCAACACCAGCGAACGAGGTGGCGTTCGGATTACCAGCGGGGTCCTGTCCAGCTTCGAGAATCAAAACGTCGAGGGAGGGGTTGTTTTGTTTGAGGCGCGAGGCCAGGGCACAGCCAACGAGGCCGCCTCCAACGATGATGTAGTCAGCTTCCGAGGTAGCCATACTAATGGGAGCGTCAGCGTTTGGGAATGAGAAGATTTGAAACTGTGATATTGTATCAAGCGTACAAGGCCGGAGTTGAGGCGGTCTTGTATACTCTAAAGAAGATGACAGTTGCGAGGAAGAAGCCTTGTTGTGGACGCGGAGGAGGAGGAGCGCTGATGTTGAGAGCTCACAGGAATGAGTTCTTTCCAATGACAGGGGTAACTGTGTGAGAGAGAGCTGGAAATTGTTGAAGGCCCAGTTCCAGAGGAATTCCCAGCTGTAAATGTGTTGAGAGCCGGAGCCGGAGCTGGAGGTGAGGTTGTGTTCGGCCCCCTCCCCCGCCTTCTGCTGTGAAGCAAGGACATCTCAGCTCCTGCAGTGTAGTCAGCTATCAACCCATACATGTTAGACAAGTACAAGGCTCAACCCTTGCTTTCGCAGCTCAGTATCAAATGTTTTGCCTGGACAACCTACGTTTTCATTACTTCAGCTCTCCCGGAATTAGTAACAGCCGTGATCCCTTGTAGTTCTACAAGAGCCTTGTACTCTGTACAGCTCAGAGGATGCTGTACATGGAGAGCCTTGTACTCCCTTCCAAAAGATACGCATCCAATGTCAGCCGGAGGCCGTAAGCCGAGACATGTGGACCCCGTGCACTGCCACTACATGGCTCAGTACTTGCGTGAGTTGGCCTGGTGAAATGTAAAAGCTGATGTGAGTCTCGCTGTTGGCCTTCAGTAAAGGAGGACAGTCTGCAGGGGCTATCGCGGGGAACAAAGTGTGGACTTTGAGTCGACCTCTCCTGAGGCCTGGTTATCGGATGAATTGTTCGTTCAATGCAAAGTTCGTAGCATCTTGGCGGGGGTTCTGACGCTGGCTGTCATTGGATAACTTTACTAGAATAGTGCATTCCAGACTTATTTGTACAATGCAATGAATTTGCAGAAAACCGGACTCCGTAATGCCGCCTGACATCAAGATTGAGTAAACCACGCTGGAAGATGGACGAGCGAAAGAATGAAAGAAAATAGTAGTGACAAATCGGAGCTCGTTGCAAAACGCGACAGAATGAAGGAGCATTAGACTTTCGAAACCTGCTGCCGTATATTTTGTTCAACCGAAATGCCATTGTCGTAGTGATCTGGGTCACTCGGCGTGCGCACTCGATCCAGTGCTTCAATATGTGTATCCACCCTCATGCCATTTACCAAAGTGGCTTCATCTTGGTCATCGAACCCCGAGTTCGGCCAGTGAGTGCTTGGGCGCTGAAACCGTGAGTTGTATGAGTACGACTTCAAGTGTAGGGAGTTTGCGGTTGATGGTGTTCCGCCCCTGAGACGAATCCAAACAGGTCGTAGTGTCGGAAGACAAACACTGACGACACTCAGTGAAACTTCGATGACGGTCCAAAAAAAGACCGGGGCCGTGTAGTCTAGTCAAATTAGCATCAACGGGTTGGCGCAAGGGACAATAAGTTACTGACAGGTCACATCGTTGGGGTGATAAAGGTACTCTTGCGCAGTGATGATCACCATTGCCAATCGAGTTACGCTAACTGCGCAGACACTGCGCCCAGATTAGCCCTGAGAATCGTAAAGACAGCCGTGTAACATTACATTGCTCCTAGGAAGAACATGCCCAACACAGCCAACTTTTGCCTCGGCGGTAGTTTCAGTTTCAGGACCATTGGAATCGGCATGATGATTATGATGAAATCGGTGAGGCTGTCGGTAGCGACGGAAGTGTAGTATAGAGGCAGGACGTTAACGCATTTGTTTCCGTAGTAGGGCTCGATCATCGGCGTCACCGGTGTGCAAATAAAAAGGTAGGCGAAGAAGAAAGAGATCGTCCATCCCGCAACCACCGCTAGCATAATTTTGGCCACCAGGCGGAATGGTCTCGTGGAGAAGATGCTCTTGTAGAAGAACAAAAGGGAGGATTTCGCACAACCAAGGCTGATGACGGATGTCAGGAGCAAACCAAATTTGCACTTCTGCTGTTAGCCCGGATATTCAACTGCTCTGGCTCCCGAGGCGCTCACTCTTTCGTATGTCAGAAACTTGGGGTCATCTGGCATGACTTCTCCTTCCGGGCTAAGAGACTGGTGCTGGCCAAGCTCTCCATTAATCGCCGCTGTAATTCTCATCAGTGAACCATTCCTGCTGCTGATGCGGGGACATCATGCGTACCGACGAGTTGCAATATACACGCCGCAACGGAGCAGATCTATATCTTCTTAGGGCCGACCAACATGGCATGGCTAATGTTTTGATCGCATACCAAAGACACGAAAATAAGGTAATCGTCCAAACCAAGACGTCTGCCTTTAAGAGTTTTCGCCCATACCCGGAGGCCCACGACGACTAGAGGCAGGATCAGAAAGGCAATCCCAATGCCTATCATCCCCCCTTGCGTGTATGCGTCAGGCATGGTGATGAGGTGGAGTCTGAAATGTGTTCAAGCTCTTGAAGTCACATTCTTCGAAAAACCAAAGGACTGAATGTCGTGGGAGCGAAACCAGGGCCAAGCATATTATCCGTTCACCTAGCTCCCTATTATCGGACACTATTCGAAGAGTCGAGGGAAAGATGACCTGAATGAAAAGGCTGTATGTGCCACAAGGCGTGTAGCATCAGAAGATATGATCTCTCGAAAGCCATGCGAGTCCTTTGTCCTATATTCTTCAGGTCGATTCTGCAGGATTAGTCATGGGATCCCTGAAGTCTGGGCGCTGGTTATAATTATCTCAACACTGATGAGTTCGTTCCTTGGTGCTGGGAGTGAGATGCTTCGGGGGGGCAATCCCCAATGCCGTGTCACCATGGAGTCGGGGTCTGACCACCCAACCTTAAGTTAGTTAATGATCAGCTAGGTTACCAGTAGTGCCCGTACAACGATCAGAAAAAGCAAATTGGCATGATCTGCAGGCTACGGTGCAGGGTGTTGAGCCTGATGTCTGTCCGGACGGTGACGGGACATGCTGGAGCGCACGGAGTCCGGGCTGTTGTTTCTCGACACATTATTCTCTCCTCCGTCAACCGCGTCTGCCAGACGATCAAAAGCTAGACACTGCAGTTAACGGCTGTTAGCATAACAAAGCTTGCTCGGGAGGCGAATGAAACTCGGTTTCAACAATGGCAGGCCTCGACTCCGTCTTTGGCAAAGTTGAGTGATTACCCTTCCCGGGATGCAAGCGATGCAAAGCCAAGAAACCCAAATCCCCAATCCAAGGCCTGAGTTCTGCACAGCATCGTATGTATCCTGGCCATTATCACCGGCTTGCTATGGCTGCACTTTCTGGCCTGCCAGCTCGTATGTGTGCCGAGTATCTCCTACATTTTACGCCCTGACGTTGGGCAACCGAAGACGCCGAGCAGCCGAGAGCGGAAATCTGCTTAGTCATTCGTGCCAAGGCCGAAATCGCCCCTTTTCTGAGTTCAGCGCCTTCGTTCCAGGTTGACAAGCAGTGCGGTTGTCTATGAGACCATGAGCCATGGCATGAAAGAAGCAGAACAATGGAAGCGGCCCGCGAGACTGGTTGCGCCAGAGGACGTGCACCCCAATCCGCGGTCTGGGGCTCGCGCGGCTACACAGGTGGTTTTTCTAGCACTATTCCTTCAGCAGGATTCGAGGACCAGCAGGTCGGACCTTTTCTTTCACATTATGATGTATATCGAAACCACATCTTTGTTGATGAAGATGGTTGGTTTCGTACTTGTCTCCCTTTATCCCGAGTGGTCCTATTCCTGAGCCAATCGAGATGATGTTGAACTTGAAAAGGAACTCGGAGCTGGCGAAATTCTCGCGGATCAGTATGACTTGCTTCGAGTCTTACCAATGGCCATATTATAGCAGACGAGGAAGGGGAGATACCCAACTAGTTACCTTACCGCGGCGGATACTAGCATTCTATCGTTGCCAGAAATGTTTAAAACGCGTGGAATTAGGAGACATTATCAGATGGTACCACGTTATCCAGCTCCGACCGACTCTTCGCCTTATACCTTAGGTATAACTATAAAGCCGTTATTATAGATACGTTGTTCCGAGCAAGGCAGTGATAACATGCCCTTTAACCTTGGAAAAAGGACGTGAGAAGGCTTGTGGTAAAGAAGCTTTCCACTGGCTTTCGAGTTTCACGAGAACCCACACCAATTGGAACCCGCCCTTTTCCCGTAAACGGGTTTGAATCGAGGTTCGCAGGCCCGGGAGAGCTTGTATCATTCTCTCATATTGCGACTGCTATATGTAGGGCTAGAGTTGGGGGTTCCTCGTTGCCCTCCATCCCTGAGAAGCCCTTTCAACCGCCCTGCCTGATGAAGTGAGCTGCCGAAATGTCCTGATATCCGCTTTGATTCAACGACCCTTCCTTGACGCTGATTGCACTGCAGTAACATATTACTCTCAGGTATATTAGTTTTATTGGATGAAAATGTGTGGGGTGGGATTGAACAGTGCGTTCTCCCATCTCCTCTCCACTTTTTTGGGAAGCTGGCGTTGTTCTCCCCTTGAAGCACTTGATGAAAAGACACAATTCGCCCAGTGATGTCAGCCATTGATTGATGATATTCTAAAGTAAGGCCAAAGGTGTTACTTTGTTCTCCAGCAGTAGTTGGGATGAAATGCGAGCAGGCTTATGGCTCGACGGCGTCTTGGGTTCAGGATTTGCTGCGCCTACCGATGACTTATTGCAACAAAGGACCATTTAATGATCAGGAGAATTCGGCGCCGTCGATATGATATCTCCTGCCCTTGCTATTTGCCGCCTGTTTTTATGCTTTGAACTAGCCGTTCCTTCGGCCATCAGCCTAACAACCGTTTCGCCACCATTGTCGAAAGCAGAGGAGAACCCGTAAGTGGTGCGGGATAGAGACCTCGGGGTGTTGCAGATGGCCAATGTGATGGAATTGAGCCATATTTTCATGTGATTGGATCAACATGCTCCAACTGAGGGGATAGGCGCCATGGACTGCCAC
This sequence comes from Malbranchea zuffiana, assembly GCA_039700045.1. Lineage (NCBI taxonomy): Eukaryota > Fungi > Ascomycota > Eurotiomycetes > Onygenales > Malbrancheaceae > Malbranchea > Malbranchea zuffiana. The sequence goes on along the minus strand of JARUPO010000014.1, from coordinate 425,170 downwards.
CCTCAAATGCGGATCAAGTATTTGCATCGCACAAGGACGTAGTCCGGGAGTAGAGTCAGATCCATAGAATTATTGTGCGGATTTCCGTAGGCAGTCAACGTGAATCATTGGAAAAGTTTCCGCTTGAGTCAATCGATATCGATAACGACCCTGTCACAGTATACAAGGTGAAGTCCTCCGGCTGCGTAGAGATACTTAGATAGATAGTGTTATCCAGTGCCGAGGTCGTTGACTCTCCCCCCTCAACGGCCAGTCAAAGCTCTGGTATCGTACTCCAAGCCTAGCCCATTAGACCTCTCTCCCCCAGAACGTGACCAAAGTGTGAAACAATCGGCGGATGGTGCGCTTGTTACACTCTCTTTGTGATGCGTAGGGCATGACTGCATGTAGATCGGCCGGCAGAGTCGGGTAGCCGGGGAGATATTCCGATGGAGAGAGTGTTGGCGGGAGGGAATCAAGGAGGGTCGAAGTCTGGTTAATCTCCAAGTCAATTGCATTGCTAACCATGGAAGCGAAAGGGAGGTATCCTGCTCTAACCCAATACCTGTAGCTGTCGGCTGCCCTGGTTTGAGCTCCTTGTCTGGGCCACTGGCAGCCGGAGGATTGTAAACCGGGCGAAAACCCAACTATTTCATGGTAAACCGGCATTTTAATCTACAGGACAAGAGGTCAAGCTCGTAGACGAGCAGCTCTCATATTGCTTCGTTCTGGTTGGAGTTGTGTGTGGTTGAACTCAATCTGTTGGCAGGCGTGCGCGTCGTGTTTGGTGAAGCAGACCCGCGGCTGGGCAGCCGTCAGAAAGTTGGCTACCGGAAGACATCATCACACCCATTATTCCCAGAATCGAAGACAACCTTCGAATACACCAAGATCCTCCCTGCTATTCATGGCGCCCCTCCACGAGAAATGATATTTACACGATGTTCCGGCGCAAACGAAGTGCCTCTCATGGGGTAAGTGGCCTCCCATCCTCCTGTTATCAGGAGCTCCACAAGCTTTCGGCATTCAGCCCTATACCACCGACTAACCAATTTTTTTCTGCGATACAGCCAATTAATCCAAACCCATCAGCATCTGCCCAGACTGCCGCGGTGCAGGCCTTCCGCGCGTCTCGGGCTGCGAATGACGCGAAACTCTCCTCTTCAGCTGCAGCAACAGCGCTCCGAAGGCATACTCCGCCGCCCAACTCCGTCGAAGATGTCCAAACGAAACGCATGCTCCAGCGGCAACGGTCGGCTTCGTCGATTGCCACGAAGGATAGCTTACGGCAAGGTCGCCAGGGCGAACTTCGGAGGACCAGCAGCTCGGGCTCGATGACGACAAGGACGTTTCGGGATAAAGATAAGACGTCTGCCCATCTCAGCCGTGTTGGCCCACCAGATGAGATTATCCCCGTGCCTCCCATTCCGCAAGGATATCGCCGGGCTGTGAGTGTGGACACTCCCTATCGTGCACTTTCTCCATCCCCTCAAGCCAGAGGGAGACCGCGGCGGAGCGTGGATCGATCTCAACACCCTCAAAGCTCCCATGCGTCTAGCAGATCATATTTGCAGAGTGGGACTACGAGCCCCCCGTCAGACTTGGAAAGACAAGATAGCAGGAACTCTGTCAATTTCTCGTATCCCAGGGGTGCACGCCCGCAATCACCACGGCAGCTATCATTTACAAGCGTGGCAACGGACGCTGTACCGGCACAAACCCCGTCAGTTTCGCGCACTCGCGAACCAGAAGCTGAATCTAGACCATCAGAGCATGCTCTCCCGTCTAGGTCGGCTAGAAGTACGAAAGATGCGGTTTCCGCAGGTGTACTCGAAAGAGAGGCTGTCCCGCGCGAGTCTGCCCGACACGTTAGCAAGCCTAGTGTACATAATACTAGGGTGGGTAGCGGCTCAATGGAACCGCGGACGGATCTGAAAACGGCACCAGCGGATCTAGATACACAGCAGGGGCGCATAGAGGACAAACAAGCGGCGGCGCATCCTCGACCGGCTACTAGACCTAACAAAGTGCCTATTCCCAATGAACAGCACCTCACAGAGAGCAAATTTCAGACTACCATACCGAAACGACGGCCATCCGTCGTCCACGAAGAACTGGAACCGCACGATGATCGTGACTACCGGTCTAGAAGAGAACCAAGGCGCCATGATCAAGCTGGTCTTTCGAGAGAAATCGCCTCTTCGAGTGAACACTCCAGACATGGGTCACCGGATTTAGTTCAAGGAAAAGTTCTGCAACAAGTCGCCCTTGCTAAAAGGCAAGAACAGCTAAGCAGCGCGGCTCAGGCGCATGCTGAGGTGAAATCAGGACAGACTGGCTTTGCCCACGAGTTACCGCTACATCTTCAGAATGACAGGCCCCCGTCACTCAGTCCAACAAGGTCTACCCGGTTTTCTGACCATTTGGAAATCGTACGGCCAGGGGAGCATGTGCATGAACCACCTCCGCGGTCCAAATCACCTGCGAAATCAGCGTTGAAGACCACGCATTCCTCCCGCACAGTTTCGCTAGAGCGGTCAATCCTTCAGCCAACGAAGCCAGATGCCCCGAGTGAGACTTCTGAGGGAACGTCTATGCTGTCTGACGAAGGATCAAGAACGAGCTGGAAGAAGAAACAGGCCAAAGTTAGCTTTGAAGACGAGGCTGAAATACTGGGCTCTACCGCGAGTCCTCCTACATCTCCTGAATCCCCCATACCTCACAGTCCACGGTATAATATCGTCAGCCGCCCAAGAGGAGAGCTTGAGCAGGACCAGTCCAGAGGCTCTGCCGAGTTTGACGAATTTGAGGCGATTATGAAACCACGCCCTGCTCTTCCCACATTTGGAAGTGTAAGAGGCCGTAAACGATTTACAGATGACGATAGAATCAACGAAGCGAACCGGAGGTCATTCTCTGATAGCGCTACTTTCGGACAAGTATTCTCCAGCGACTACGCCATTAGCGATTTCCTTAGGGCAAATAGAAAACAAGACAAAGTAGCTCAATCGAATCAACCTATGCCACCAGAGGTCACATCGGTTGAAGGTACGGGCTACGAGTCTACTTCTGAGAGCTCGTCAAGCGATGAGGATGTTGATACCGGCAGCATTGAGCATGCACAATACGCAACACCCGAACGTGGGCTTAAGAGCGGCTCGGAAGAGGCACCAGGTAAGGCCATGTCGGACGCCGATCGGGAAAAGAACCCGGATGAGCCTGTGGTGCCAATTATTGCCCTGCAACCGGCTACCCCAATGCTAGAAGGGAACAGGACGAGTGCTGAATGGACTCGTGTTCCCAGCGACCTCCCATCATCGACTGGCGTTACAGCTTCGAATCAAAACTTAATCCATAGCAAGGGAGAGAGCACAGATCAATTCAAGCAACGGTCCGTCGAAACGGAGCATGATAAATCAACTAGCCAGCCAGACCGTCAAGACGAAGACCAATCTGACTCGGGTGAGAGTATCTATAGTGATGCAGCGGAAGATTTATCTGAACTCGAAGGTGACGGATTTGGTTCGATCAACGCTATTATCTCGGGTGTTCCCGGTCGGCCGGCTGCCGGAGAAGCACTGGTTCCTAGCAGTGATAACGCTGTTGTTACGGCTCCGCCCGTGGAAGAGTCGTGTTCGGGGGCAGCTGCTTATGCGCCAGGACATCAGACTGGTGGGATCAGTCACCGGCGCTCAAAAACTCTCCCCCATAATATGGTTTTACTTCCGCCGCGACTGTCCACCCCTCTTGATACGACTACAGTCGCGGGCCCGCCGTCCAGCCAGCGTACGGAGATTCCTCTGGATATAAATGCTGAGCGTATCATCGCTCAAACTACAGAACGCCAGTGGCCCTCACCCCAGAATGGGGAATTTCCTGAGCAGAGAAAGACTAAACCCACTGAAGACAAAGGAAAACCGGGAGCCGTAAATGGCCATATCTCGTCCCATGTCGGCTTTCCGCGAGCTTCTATTTATCGAACTCTGTCGAACGGTAGTGATTCGTCGAGCAGCTTTAAACGGGCGAGGCGCCCTACCTCGCATTCAGGCCGCCACACAATGAGACGGACGATGAGGACATCATCCGGAGATTATCCCTTGGAGCATCCAAAGGTTACATCATTCCCGGCTCCTGAAACTCGTTCCACGCTACGGACGACTTTACGTGGCCCGAAGCAAGATCGCCAAAAATCATTTTCGTCTTCCCATTTTCCTGGTTTTGGCAAAGGATTGAAACACAAACCACCGCCGGGGAAATTCCAGGGTGGCACTACAGGTTTCCAATCACGGATCGTTGAGTCGAGTGACGACGAGTCCAGTCTTACACTTCGACCAGTTCGTGGAATACCGCCTCGAAAAAATGCAGTGGATGGCGATTCCACGGAGCTTGAAGATAGCTCAGATTATGATAATTCCCACAATGTTATCAGAAAGTCGCGTTCAACTCGGCCGTCTCATCAAAATAAGACAACGCCGGTTATCGCTGCTGCCATCGCCGACTATAAAGTGGTTTCCGATGGGCATGGCTCGATTCCCATAGCCGGCGAGCGGGTGGCGTACCTTCCACCATACTATACGAAGCCGAAAAAGGGAGTCCTCGATCGTTTGGGGCTTTCCAAGCGCAGTCGCCGTGAAGAAGAGGAAGCAAGAGTTCGAAAATCGAAACTGGATAGTCCGGCGAGGAGAGACACTCCATTGGAGCGATCTCGGTTTGAGCTTCAACAGATTCGCAACACCAGCCCTACGGGTTCAAAGACGAAGAACAAATGGCACGGAATGCCGTCACGGCTTCAGAAGCACGGGAATAAGCTATCTCACGCACCGCCATCTGCTTTGCCTTCTTTTAAGGCCGACGGAATCACCTCTAATAATCAGCCTTCTAGGAAGGAGAAACACGGGAACCAGGTTGGACATGTAAAACCATTATTCGACGGTAGTGGCAGACCCCATACGTCCGATGGCGTAAGTCGTCACTCCTCTGGTGCCTTCTCCAGCCCAATGAGCCCAACCGGGTCCAGGCAACCCTCATGGGCCAGTCGGCTGCTTCATCGACAGCAGGACCACCATGGAGCGGATAATACCTTCCACTCCGGTTCCGCAGCGTCAGATATTGGACCGTCCACCGGCTTCATTGCCCTTCCACCGCCTCAGAAGAGGAGTAGATTCCCCATGCTCCGAAAGGCCTTGGGTCTCAAGTGATAAATGAGATGTTAGATTTAGCACTTTTCACTTCTCTTTGACGCGCTGATGTATCACAAGTACCTCTATTTATTATTGACCCCAGTGACATGTTTCCAATGCCCCTTTACCCTTATGAGATAGCGCATTTTAATTCGGCTGATGCTTTCATCATGTTTCTTACGCGGCGCTTTTCGAATGTTTACCCCCGATATCCTTTATAGATTACGTGTATGTTACCTTTGACTGGACTTAGAGGCTGGGTAGGAACGGATGGAACGGAAGAATCTTGGATAGGAAAAGGGGCGGTAGTGTTTAATTCGGACTTCGAGAGGAAGTGTGGTAATGTGTTTGAATGCTGGCCGATGGGTATGTCTTGTGGAGATTGGCGCTTGATGGGTTTAAGATTCTTCTTCTCTGTTCATCTTTGCTCGGACATTTACAGACTTGAGGGAACATTTAATACTGCTTAGCCTCTGTTTGATTCTAGAGCATGAGCTTAATATATAACGCCGCAGGATGTTGCAGTGACTGGCAATGTCCAACAATTTCACTCTCGATTCTGACACGACTTTACTCCATCAAGCTGTAACTGCTATCTACTTCAATTGAGGAGCAGTGAGTGATCTAGCCTGCCACCCTCGGATTTACTCAAACTACCACTGGATGATATTCTTCTGAGTTCAGCAGGATTGGTGCATCACGAAACGGCTCCTGGAAAGGGAGTGGCAGGACCGTTTGCACATGCAATTGGCTTCATCCCCCTTGTTTCGGCTGTCAGCGCCTGTTGTTCCGCGAAACTGGCGGTGGTTGGGAGGGAAACCGGGGGATGGACAAGCTGGGAGCTTGTGGAGATATCAGGCCGTGGTTGGGACTGGGTCCGTTTGATGGCTGGGAATCGGGTGGCTGGTGAAGAGACAGCGGATGGCCCATGGTTCGAGCCATTGAGTTCCATTGAGTGCGGAGGGATCGGGATGTTGAGAGGGGGTACGATCACCAAGCCAGTGTTGTATTGCTCCTCATGCCAGGAGGTTCACTGAGGCATCTCACTGTCAACAGCTCATCACCGATCAGCTATGAAGAGCTCATCCTTAGCCTCGGCAATGTGGTGATGGAGCTGACATAAGCCGCCCAGCCCAATAAGCGGAGTCCACGGAGCACGGGCCCACATGCCAGCCACACGCGGCGCCCATTGGCCACATGGTGGCTGGCTGGACCTGGCGGCTAGACCCGAAGCTGCCTAGTATTGTTTACCCGTCTTACCCGATCGGGCAAACCACAACAAACCCTCGTCCCCAGCCATCGGGTTTGTTTACATCGCTCGCAAGCTGAGGCCGCCCAGTGAATTTTTGCTTTTTGTGTTTCTGACTGGCGGTTGAGAATCACTCTGACTGGCCCAGCAACCACCAGCCATCGGGCAGACATATATTTTGGCCGTTTCCCCCCTGCACCACAAGAAATCCTTCTTCCTTCTTCCCTCTTTCTTGTCCAACCCTCCATCAACTTCCACAGCGTCAATCTTGCACATCAATCCATCCCCCTTCTTTTATCATCATTCCATTAGGACTGAGATATAAGGAAGCAGAAAGCTCAATCTCCCTTTCTCTTCCCCCCAATCTTCAGCTCCTCAGAGACAGAAGTCTTTTCTTGTCTCGCCTTTCGAATTGGTTAACGGTTCGAAAGGCATTCGAGAAAAGACGTCCAAAGACCAGGCAATCTGGACTTTGACGCCCGCGTCCCCATCCCCTTCAGTGTCTTCCCGTCCTCGTACCGGAGTGACGCTGTCTCTGAAACTACTCATACGAGAGTAGAGGGAGAGGTCAAGTTAGAAACAGGTGCTTCGCGCGTCGGACGGGAAGATACTGGATACGAAGGCCCGCTCCCTAATCCCAGAGTCTACGGCAAGGAAGAAGTCGACGCGAAGTACCACCAGTCCGAGTACCACCGCCCAGCACGCTCCAGCAGCCACCACCACCAGCACCACGACGACTTTGTTGTCTACGAGGAGAAAACTTCAAGTCACAGGTATCCTGAAGTAGAGCTTTCCCGTGAGAAGTACGTTGCTCCATCAGTCCAATTGTGTTGGTTCCCAAACTAACTTGTTATTGCAGCTATTACGACAACCACACCCACGACAAGGCCGGATTCCAAGCCAACCTCGACGTTGCTGAGCGTGAATATCGTCGCCGCAGCTCCCCCGAGTACCAAGTCCAGTACGAGCATCGACCAACTCACACCCGTGACATCGACGTCTCCTACAGCGAAGTCAGCGAGCCAATCGAGACCCACAGGCCTAAACCCCAGGTCCGTGAACTAGACTACGACACTTCGTCCAGCAGATACGACACCCACATCCAGGTCGAATCCTCTCGCCGTCCAGTTTACGACGCTCCAGCACCAAAAATGGGTTACTACGACGACGACGGTAACTACCACTCTTTCCGCCGCGGTGTCGAGCGCGCTGCCGACCGCATCCTCCACCCTCTCAGCCACCATGACCACAAGAGTGAGAGCGTCATCAGCGATGAGCGTGGCCCTACCCGCGTCCGTGAGGGTATCCGCGAGACCGTCAGAGTTGTCAAGCCCCGTCACGGCCATCCCCCTGACACCATCACCATCCCCTGCCACTTCATCCGCATTGGTGACTTGTTGATCTTGCAAGGCCGTCCCTGCCAAGTCATTCGCGTCTCTGTCTCTTCTCAGACTGGCCAACACCGTTACCTTGGTGTCGATCTCTTCACCGGTCAATTGCATGAGGAGTCCAGCTTCGTCTCCAACCCTTCTCCCTCCGTGGTTGTCCAGAGCATGCTTGGCCCTGTGTACAAGACCTACCGCATCCTTGACCTGCGTGACGATGGCTGCATCACTGCCATGACCGAGACTGGCAACGTCAAGCAGGGCATCCGCGTCATCGACCAGGGCGGTCTCTTCAGCCGCATCAGCGACGCCTTTGCTGATGGCAGAGGAAGTGTCCGTGCCCTTGTCATCAACGACGGCGGTCGTGAGCTCGTCGTCGACTACAAGGTCATCCACGGATCCCGACTTTAAATGAAGAAAAATTTGTTAGTCCAAGTTCCCACCGTCCTCGTTTGCTGTGCATAGACTTACAATTTCATCACAGGCACCTCCAACATTCTGGATTTCAATGACCATGCAACCGCTGCTATGCTCTGTTACGAAAATACTTCAATGGATTGGGATCTCGGAGAATTTTGATACGCTTTGGTGGATGCACTTTTTTTCATTTCTCAGTTATTGTGTCGTCTGTGCTCTTTTTTTGTTTTCGATATGTGAAATACGAGTGATGGGTTGAATCTGGTAAATTTGGAATGTCTTTTTGTTTCCAAACCTGTATTTCAAGATGGAAGTAATAATGCAACTTGATGATGGATAAAACGTGTGACACCTTTCACCACCTTCAATGCTTTGGCTTTGATGCTCTGCATCGACTTTTTTGTTTGCTTTCGCCTTCGAAGTCCCTTCTTGAACCTTCCGTGCCCCCGAATAATATCAATTGGGTCCCTTAGCTCAGTTGGTTAGAGCGTGGTGCTAATAACGCCAAGGTCGAGAGTTCGACCCTCTCAGGGACCATTGATTTCTTTTTTCTATCTTTCTTTTTAATTTGCTCAGCAATGCTTCGACAACTTCACATAGAGCTTCCATTTCGCTTGCTCGGATCACTGCTTTAGATGGTGATGCTCCTCGTTTCTCTTTTTGCCTCTTCGCATGGAACCCCGCCTTGTTTTTTCTCAATTGCCTCCAGCATCAAGTAAGAATGCTGTGCGATCTTGTGCAAATATTTAGTTTCAATTACGTTATATAGTAGGTACATAAGTCGATATGTAAGTAGAGTAAGATAAATGAGCGCTCGGATGCCAAAAGCAAGGTCTAGGAGAATAGAGAGAAGAAGGGAGGGGTATGTGTCTTCATCAGTGTGAAGAATTCGCGTCAACGCCGGACGGAGGGTATAGCCATGCTAGCTGATATCAGTCGCAGGAGAATATATTCGTAATGTACATGGTATCAATGGGGAAAAGCCGGAGGAGCCAAAAAATGGTTCGGAGAGTAGTAAAAACGAGGTAGACAGATATCCAAATGGTATGTGTGCGATGAAGAAAGGTCAAGAAGGAAAGAGAAAGCATTTTGTCGGCAAGGTTAAATCCATCGATAGATCCGTTCTGTTGGATCAGGTCATCCTCGACGTCTGTCATTTGTCTCCGTATTTGCCGTATTCTTGCTGCCATTTCAGTAACCCTCGCGTCAAGACGTCCATCATTTCGACGCTTGTTAATTCTTCGAACGGTTTCTCCTGTGGCGGTTTAAATTCTCCTGCTGCTGTTCCTGGAGATTCGCTCTCGCGGTTCATCCCCTCCAAGAGTCCCTCATCTTTAGCCATATTTAAAACTGCCGCGGCCGCCGCGATGGAGCTATCTGGAGCTCCGGTGCCGTTTGCTCCGTCGGGAGGTGTCGTGTGCTCCCCGCTCGCAGCCATCTCAACCTGCATGCGGGATATAAATTCAAGAATCGCAGCTACCCGTCGGCGCATGTCGTTGAGGCTCGTTCGGTTCGGGTTCATATAACGCGGTTTGCTAGGCCTACCAGATTCTCCGCCGTTGAGATAAGCACCATTTGCCCCGTAACCGGCCCCGAATTCCCCGTTGCCCCCATCGCGGGATTGGCCTCGCCGCGGTGAGTTTATATTCGCCTGATTGGGATCCCCGCTTCCGTTTAGGGCGTCGCGATCTCTAGTGTACTGGTTACGACCAAGGCGGCCACGCCGGGCGGGTGGACGCCCGGATTTTCTTGTGGAGGGTTTCGGGGCTGGAGGTTGGGCGGTGTCGGGTGTGTCAATCGTTGTCTGAGCTGGACTTGGTCCATTGGTGGTATTTTTAGAGGGTGAGGTGGCTTCGGTTTCTGACTCTATCAGATCAAGGAGTTAGCTGAGTGAACTGACTGGCAAACTATGAGAGAGACTCAAGAGACTTACCATCCCCTTTTCGACGATCAGGCTTCCCTTTTCGCCGAGTACTGGCTTCAACCGGTGTTTCTTTATCAATTTCCTTCTCGGAAGGCGGAGCTTCCTTCTCCCGCTGAGTCCTCGAAGCTGCCGCTCTGGTCTTTTTGTTGCCGTTGGTGTTAACTCTTGATTTCGATTCGTCATCGGACACTGGTTGCGACTCGGGTTGGCTTTTAGAAACGGAGGATGAGGGTGTAGGCGAGCCAGTTCGTTGCCTCTTGGTTGATAGTTTGATTCTAACGAGAAGTCAATGGTCAGCGTGACATCATTTAGAAAGATGTGTCGAGAAACGTACATTTCACTGTCGCTACGGGTTCTCTTGCCCCGGCGGCTTGCGGTGTCTTCTACAACGGACTTGTTTTCTTCTTTACTTTCTTCTATAGCCCTGCGCAGAAGTTCTTCTTCGTCATAGGCCGCTTCTCGACTGTTCATAGTCGAGCGTCGTTTGCCCGCAGCTGTCTCGCCATTGCGACCTTTCTTATCTCTTGTATTTCTGGTGTTCTCGGGGGAGGACGTGCTCGAGGATCGCGGCGAGGGCGTGCCGGCGACCGGGAGGTACTGAGAAGACTTTTGGCTGCGAATTCGTAAGCGTGAAGTCCACATAATGAGGAATGAGGTGAGCCGAAGAGAAAGGCTGTGCTTAAGTGTAAGGGAATATTGGGGATGAAGTTGCATAGAGAATGAACAACATGGGGAAACTGAGAATTAACTGAATAACACGAAAGTAGTGAATGCTTCCGGAACTTCTTAAACATGAATAAACAATAGACCATTCAGAACTTACCCATTCACAGCAGTGATAATTTTGTGCAAGTCTTTTCGGCACTTTTCACAAAAGTACTCGTCAGGACTTGAGGCTTCTTCCATGATTCCCACACAGCCACCATGCTGCCACACTTTGCACAAGTCGCATTGTATGAACAAGCTGCCAACATCTTCAGACAGTGTATCTGAAGGAAGATTGGAGGCATTTAAACTCAACTCTTCCTTGACACCAGTTTTGGGAGCATTCCTGCCGAGCGCATCGCGGGAAGACGGTGGCAGGCCAGGATACTCCTGCTGGCCACAGATGCATCTGGTTATTTCTTCCTCGTCTGCTTCTTCCTCTTCTTCTTCATTGCCAATAGGATGGGGAAGTTCGTTTTCTTCGTCGTCTCGGCCACGCTGCCGATGCCGGGTGTGTGGGAGGTCGTGCTTCGCTCGAGCGTCGGCGTCATCGACGGATTGCGACAGCTGGGTAGACGACCTCCGTGGAGTTGATAGCTTGTTATTGGAGCGTGTGGCCCGTTCCAAACGGGTCAGAGGAGTAGGGACGTTCGATGCGTTGGTGTTCTGCATTGCGGATGGGAGCGGTTGGGTTGCGCGAGCTCGAGAAGAGCGACGAGGTGTCATGACGAGAGGGCAAGCCCCCGTGAGGATTTCGGATGCGAGATTTTGCGACAGCTAACGAGACGGTCTGAGATGGATACGAGAAGAGGGATCAGAGGGATCAGCCAAAAGGAAATCCTCTCGACGGCAAAACTGCCAGATGAGGAGGCGGAGGAGAGGTCTACAGGAAGGGCGAATCGGAGGGTTCCAAGGCGATTGAAGCTAATCTGAAGCAGTCCAAGGGTTCCAGAGCCCGCAAATGATAGAATAAGTAAGAATTTCAGTCGCTACATGCTCTGAGATGGTCGATGCTGGGTTGTGGGCGAGGTGCAAGGAGGAGAAAGTTGCAGGGCGGAGACGGACGAAATGCCTTCGCTAGCCCGTTCCCCGCGCACTGTCATTCTGATCTCACCAAGGATCCATCCATCAATCGACAAACCTTCAAGAAAAAAAAAGTCTTCAACGTGACTCCACTGCCAGGACTGCTCTGTGATTTAAAAGGATGGAGCTATTATTACAGAATTGAACCTGGCTGATACGCGCTGTGCCACTGCTTTGCTGCAAAACGCGATTGGGAACAATTACGACGCGCCAATGTCTTCGAGGCGCGCGAGCAATCCGATTCTGCGGGCTAGTTCAACGCTGTTCTGTCCATCTGTCTATCTGAGATCATGTTTTCTTATCTTATTTACACTTGCTAATGGACCAGGGAATCCTGAAGAGTCCAGTACTCACGTCGTTTCTGCGCCGTCGCGCCCCGCTCCCTCCTCTTCGTCTCATCAGTCTTACAAGAGCCGGCGGGACACTCGATCTCGTTTCCTATAGTCTACGTCATGGAAATAATGCTTTTGGGAGTAACAGATAGCTCACCGCGACGCCCCTTTGATTTTCGAAAGTCCAGTCAAGTGAGGAGCTATAGCCTGATGCCCGTTTGCCGTGCTTCCGAATTCCGATCTGCGGGCTGCTCCGTATATGAACGAGCCTGCAGTGGGTTGGTACCTGGAGGAATTGCCAGTTAGATTGATCAGAAGGGTCCTCCCTTGTGGTTGTCTGCTTCATGGCCAGTGGGGAAGCATGGTGAACAACAGTTGGCGTACAGGGGGGATGTTGGCTGAAACATAACATGATCCTCCCCATGGCCTTTCTTTCCCTGAGAGGATAGAGAGAGAGAGAGAGAGACAGGACTGTGAAATTATGCCTTGCCAACCATGAATTGGTAGAGATGATGAATGTCAGGCTAGGCACACGAATGACCTGCAATCCAATCATACTACCTAGGTACCTGCTCACCAGTGCTGTAGAGCGACGACTTGCTGCCCTGAGTTCCCTATTGACCAGTCTCCTGTGTAATACCCCAATAGCCATTCACAATCAATACTCTGTTCATCTTCCTAATATTTCGCCCCTATAAATCGCCATTTTGCCTGAGGGGGCTTTGCCCTTCCCAAAGAGGCTAGCTGCGTGCCAACGGCCGCCGGTGATTGGCCGGGCACCCAGGAAACCCGAAAGCTCTCTTGGCTGGGCCACCCTTCGATATTCAATCCCAAGGACAATCCTTTTGACGACGATTTTGATCCTCTTCTTCTTCTTCGGATTCCCTAGCCTCTGCTGTTCTCGGGTTGCTCGTTAGACCTCCTTTCCCCCCCATCGGAACTCCGGTCTTTTGCCAGCGTCTTCCGCCGTTTCGGCAGTGTGTGATTTGTCATCGAGTGTGTGCTGTTGGCATTTGTGTAAGTGGCACTCCAGGCCTTCAAGCCGGTTTGTTCTGCGTTAAGCCTTCAGTATCGTTGTTAAAGGTCAACAGGCTGGTAGGAAGTGTCTACGTGGGACGGCTGGCGCTATAAACCGTGAGAGAGAGGCCCCGCTGACCTGCCTCCTCCGGATATCAGATCCTTAGTTATCCTACGTCGTTGGTCGAGGAGAGACATTTGCCGTGGATCGAAGGAGGGAAATACAAAAACAACACGCACAGAGCTTTTATTTGGTACGAAGAACGGCTGTTCAGTCGTAAAGGGGGTTATCATCATGGCTGCTACGTTAAGTATGTTCTCCAACCAGACACGGCCAGGCAGATATCCCTCCAGGCCGAAAACTCCAGAGTCGGCCAGGAAGGATTTGCCCACATAACAGGGAATGACAGATACACCCGTAATAAACCACGGACTCTTTGGAACCAAATTTGCTGATGGCCCTGGACGCGTAGGCGGGACATACACCTCCACTCCTGACACTCCTTCGCCCGTTTTCCCTGATCGTCTCATCAGGCCACTCCCGAAACGGCCTATTCGCTCCCGCCTGTCACCCGATGTAGCTGATTCCATCTTATATCCGCCTGCACCGCCCGCTACGCAACTGTTTTACGCTCCCTACAATAATACGGACGCTGTGAACAACGCCAAGGTGTATGTGCAGCAGAATTTTGAGGATAGGGATTATAGCTACGAGGCCAGAGAGCAGTATCTTGAAGAGATCGCCGATTTCATAGACGAAGACGGTAGCGTGCTCGTCCGACGTCCCAAGGAGGAGTTTTACCCATCCCAGGGAGGCCGACAGGAATATGCAAGGCATATGGGCTCGCCTTCTCCGAAGACTAGTTCCAGTGGCTTGGAAGGTTACGATGCTTTTGAGAACACGAATAATAAGAAGAAAAGGAAAATACCCACTTCAGGGAGCTTGGGTTGCCATAACGGCTTGCCGGCGGATATCTCGAGCATCAGCCCCTCCAGTGTCAATGGTGACGGCCCAACCGTCCTAGATGACTCTAGCGGAGCCGGCTCGTATTATGGAACAGGGAACTCAGCATCCTCTGCGAGCTACGGAATATCGGGTTCGGGAAGAGGGCGATATGGTCGCAATGCCGGTCGCTCAATGAGTGGTCGAACGGCACTCGCAGCTCAGTCTCCAAATCCCCGATTAGGAAATCGTGCGGGGACCGGCCATCGTGATGGCCAAGACCATATCGGTAAACCTCACTTTCCTTTTTAGCAACTGAAATCATCTTGCTGACAAAATGCAGAGGGCTCACCTAAAGGCTCAGATCAAGGCATAATTTCCACTGCTATTGCAAATGCAGCCGCACTCTCATCTTCTTCCCCCCATGGCGAGGAGAACCAGAGTCTTCTAGACCAGTCCAATAGATCTCCACCGTCGAAGACCCAGTTCACGTTTACTTGCGAATCCGACTCGTCGAAGGGAATGGTATGGCAGTCACAGAACTACTACTCTATACCGCAACACCATCGACCAGTTCCGCCACACTCCGCACCAATGCCTGGACAAAGGTTTTCTACTCAAGGCACGCAGACGAGCCCAAATATAGCTGGACAGGGTCCCAATGGGCAGCAGCATGCTAACCAACCAGCAGAGCCAGAAAAGAAACCGCGTCGGTCGGCGAGGAGTCTGTATGCTCTAGCCGCGCGCCAGCGTCGGATACAACAGCAGTACACTAACCTTCACCATCCCCCCAACATCGAGGATATCTGGATTTGCGAGTTTTGCGAGTACGAGAGTATATTTGGTCACCCTCCAGAAGCATTGATCAGGCAATACGAGATCAAGGATCGGAAAGAGCGGCGGCGGCTGGCCGAGAAAAGGCGACTTTTGGAAAAGGCGAAATTAAAGGGACGCAAGGGAAAGAAAGCACCCAAGAACGCCGTTAAGAATGCCGCGGCGCCGCAGCCCGGTCAGCAACAAGGTTATGACCGACAGCCGATGCCAGATCAACCTCCGGGGAGTTATGACGGCGTAGAAGAGGATTATATGGAGCCCATAGAAGGGGAGGAATACGAAGACCGCATTCCCGCGCCATACCCGCCGCCGCATTCTGTGCCAGATAAACAGGCATTGGCCGGCAATACCCATGGCAACATCAAGCACCCGACAGCACAGTCGCCCGAAGCGTTAACGGCAGGTGGTTCGAACCGGCCTGCCTGATATTCGGCTCCCCCGCCTGGGTCGCCAAAGTTCGGCTTCACCGGGCTCGTGCCTTTCTGCTTGCTTCTTGTTGCCCTCTTCTTACTGCTTGCCCTACCCTTTTCGTTTCCATTGCGTTATTCCTTTTTTGTCACATAAACATCCTTGCGCGGTTCTTGTTTGACTTGCATCAGCATCCCCACTCAACATTGTTCGTTTCCATTTTTGATGACCATAGTGCATGTATTGGAGCCGGTGGTTTTCGGTATTATTAGCTGGTTGATTGTTGCGCAGCGCCATTTTACATTGTCAGGCTGGATCGGTGAAGCTGGCGGCGAACGGTGGATAGTGTTGTGTCTGAATATCTCGCAGACATTCTTATATGCTTTGCAGTATACCTATAGCGGGCTTGTAACCCACGGTTCGGGTCTGTTATCGTCAATGATGGCCGAGGCATTCTCTGGAGTATGGCTTGGTACACCTGCGATCCTTATTTCCGCTTACTGGTTGGACTTGTCTCCGGTTAGCTTATCGCTTACATACGTACGATGTAGATAGAGAATGACAGAGAAGATTCATAATTACAGACTGGCCGCTTGGTTGTCGAGATCTTCGTCCCGCCCTTAAAGCTCAGTAGCCGCCGTTGAGGCCCCCCGTTCTCGCCCCCACGGCGCTAACACCTGGCGCTTAGAGGCATTCGCCAATAAGCTGGTGTCCCCAGACATCCCCAAGAGAACTTGACACAATATCTCCAGGGCCGACTCCAAACAGCATCAATCAGCTACGCTGAGGATGTTTCACTCGCCCCAGCATCCGTCACGATTTGATCATGGCCAATCACCCGAGTTCCATCCGCAGTCTTGGAAACAGGGTGGAACGTTATGTTGCTTTCTTTAGAAGTTCCGCTTGAACTTTTTCCCTCCCTCTTTCTTCTCCTTGAGGAACGGTTTCACGATGGGGTGTTGTTTGTGTTTCATGGGTTCTATTTCCGAGGCCTGGTTAGCTGGGCGGTTAGGTCAGACTGTGTTGTTTGAGTGGATTGATTCGAGGAGAGAGGACGCCTGAAGTCCGAGGTTGAGCATGATGTGTTTGAAGTTTTCAGGGCCTCAATGGGAGAACGGGTGCAATGAATGGGAGTTCTCAATATATAAGAGGCCCTCTTGACCTCTTATTCTTCCGCTCTCTCTCTCTATCATCATTCACATCTCTACTCCGGCCTTTCAGCATCATCTCTTTCCTTTGTGTTTGGGTTTCCCTTTTTGTTCTTTTTATTCAAGTGCATTGATTGTCTTTCTCCTGTCTAATATATTCACTTCTCAATTCCTTTTGAAGAGAAGAGGAGAAAAAAGTTATCAGTGCTGTGCACTATCCTGTCTGTTTAACTGTATTACTTCGACCTGGTGTCTATTTCCTTCACCTTTGTGCCTACGACATCGAGTCACGCAAATCGTTCGATTCACCTGACTCGACTACCTGTCCATTCATTCATTCACGACTTCCGGCACCTGAACGCTTGAGTAAAAACGGAACTCGAAAAGCTCACCTCCCTCCTACCTGACCCCCTTCAGTCAGCCACAGAATCGAAAACCAAGCTTGAAGTGTTTCCTTCGTGAAAATGTTGATGAAAAGACTTATTATCGATGGCGTGCGCAAGCGCTATAGCGCCGGCAACGTTCTCTCCACGCTCGTCGAATCGACTCTTCGCTTCCTACAGTTCGTGTTTGCGATTGCTGTCATCGGCCTGTATGCGCAGGATGTGAATAAGGCGAGGAAAGCTGGGACCTCGCAGAATCCCAAATGGGTATGGCAGACAGTCCTTCTCCCGTTTTCTGGACATGCTATTCTAACGGGGTTAGGTCTATGCCACCGCCATCGGTGCTCTCTCCTCCATCTCCGCCCTCGCATACATTCTGATCCCCTGTGCTACCCGTCGTCCGCTCTCGCAGCTCCGTTCCCTGCATCTACCTACCTTCATCTTCGACGGGGTAGTCGTCATCTGCTGGCTGGTGGTGTTCGGCCTCTTCGCGAAGATGTATATTACCGTTGACGACGAGAAGAACAGCGGGCTCAAGCGGATGAAGCATGCTGTCTTTGTGGACTTGGTCAACTTGTCGTTTTGGATTGTGAGTATGGCATGGTGTGGGCTGCGGTGGTGGAAGGGGGGGAAGGAGGAGTCGGAGATGGAGAAGATGTATGATGAGGGAGAGATGAGGGAGGTTTAGATGTTGTTCCTAGGATTTTGGTTTTGCGAGAATATGCTGGACTGGTTCCTCTTGCATTGATGTGTTGAGCATCTTGGGCGTTGGGAGGATTCTTTTTTTTTATCTGCTGCATAGTTATCAAGTTTTAACACAAATAATCTCAGAATATTAGTCAGTTGATAACCTGTGGTTTTTCCTTGAATACGTCCACTGGTGGAGCGAGGGCGTGTGGTTGCTCCAGCCTCACCTTGACCAGCGAGTGAGGCTCACAGCTTGATGTCGTCAGACGCTGATGAAAGTCGGTGTCTAGAACCAGTTGTCCTGCATGACAGTGTTTCCCCTGAGCGCGTGTGGCCTCCTCAAGCATTCCGATGGGACAAGAGAATGGATTTCGGGGTTCTCGTATCAGGGCCTCGTCAGGGTCTCGAGCAAGGGCTTGCGTATGTGTTGGAGTTATGCTGGGGTAATTGCCATGTGCCCGCCAGATGGCTATTCCCGCCGTGGAATTGCCAGGAACATCCATGGCCAACTGGGCTGTTAAGTCGATGGATGCAACAACGTCTTCTCTTCTCTGGCCCCCTTTTTTGCTTCTTCGGCTTTCTTTTCGTTTCTATTCCTTTTTTTTTCTTTTCTTAGGTGCTCAGTGCTGAATGGGCAGCACAAGTCGTCATCAGTCCGATCAGGGCAGGCGAGAAAAGGAAAAGGGGGCCATGTCACGTCGAAAGTGATGCTGGGTGTTGTTGTTGGCTGGCTAGTTGGTGCAGGGCAGATGACCTGTCTGGATGGCTGGCCACTACTCTTCAACCTTCAACAACAACAACAACAACAACCACAACAGCAGCAGCAGCTCGGTCGATGAGTTGGATCCAGACTGTGGGGGATTCCGTGTCTGGTCTTCGATTAGCGATCTGTATTTTTCTTCTCTTTTGCCGTCTCTCAAGCATCTCAGTCAGCTCCGAGTCTTTAAGACCGTGACCCCAGCCCTCTCTTTCTGCTGCCTGGCTTCGTGTTTCTTTGTCCCGTTCCTTGCAGCGCCCTTCCTCGAACTGGCTGCCTCCGCGCGCTGCAAACCCATTCGGCTGCACACGGACTGAAAGCGCGTATCCGATCCTCCTAATATAACGCGACTCGTTTTCTCGCGAACAACCTGAGGCGAAGCAGCCGGACGATCCCATCCTGTTCCTATGCTTCCCTTTCTTCTTCTCTTGTATTTATAGACGATCGCCCTCTTCCTCGGTTGATCGACCTCCTAATGCTTAATATTGTTTCCTTGTTGGCCTCTCCTCCTGATCTCCCGCAGTCACCCGGACAGTTCACGTGAAGCACCTAGTTGACCTCTTCCCCCCTCCCTCCAAATTCACCCGGCCAAACATATAGAAAAGGCCATTCTCATCCTCATTGTCTCTCGTCTAACTTGATATTTAAATAAGTTCCTGTCTCTCGTTTGTTGGCTTTAGGTCCTGAGGCTTTCTACGGATAGTCTGCTTGACAACTGCCCATGACTTTTGCCTCATTTTCTTACCTCTGTTTCTTGTTCCCTCTTTTACACCAAGTGTGGTGCTCCAGCGCACCATGACAAGCGCCCTGCCAAATGGCCTGGTCGCGAATACCGATCATGTTAGCTCAGAGCTAGAGAGTACGGATCGGATAGACCAGGAGGATTTGGCGAAACTATGGCGAGGTGCGACATCCCCTCATTTTGCTTATCTATTCTTCTGACCGCAACTCTGCCAGTTTATACCACGAATAAATCAACCCTCAGTAAAGACACAGGTAGACGACTGGAGAATCTGTTTTGGAGAATTTGGAGCAATGAGTACATTAAATCAACTATTACCGGGACGACTCTGGCCCGGTTGTTCATGCACATGTCGGAAACCAGTTCGACGGTAGGAGCTAGACATCGTCACATTCTTGAATGTATGTCCCATCTAACCTGGCACTTAGGAAGTAAGCTTCCCCTCAAGAATCTCAGTATCAACCTCCGTAGCGACCAGCAAGAACAGTTCCAGAACGAATCTGTCTAGGAAGCAATCTGGGAATGTGCATGGGTCCGGGTCATCCCCCCTGCCACCCTCAATTCTGAAGAAATCTCGCGCAACCTCTGATAATCCGCCGAAAAGTGCTCGGTTTCACTTTACGGTGGACGGCAGCTCTCCACATGGGTCCATTAACCCTGGATTTGACGCGCAGCCTGTGCATAACGAAGCTGATATGAGACGGAATATCGCGACGAGATCGTCATACGTTCAAAGGACTAGCTCCTCACCTCTCGATGACGGAAGGTCAAATGGTACTCCTCCGACCACTCGATTCCAGCCTTCATTTGGCCGAGAATCACCAACACAGCGAGTCTCTCAGCGACGTGAGTTCACCTAAACACCCTCATCGAACCCGACATCCTAACTCCCAATAGTCTCACCCGCATCCATCGAAAATCAATCCTACAGACGGATCCCGCGTTCCCATCCATCCTCAAACCATCAATCTAGTCAAATCTCACCACGCAGTATCATACCACCACCGCAATCGATATCGATATCTCACACCCCGCCGTCGGCAGCTACATCTCTGATAGAACCCGACTTCCGCACCCGCTTCATCAAGAAACAGCTTCGCGAATCCCGCATCTCATCATCTGCTTCCGTCTCCAGAAATAAATCTACCTCTCGATCATCTTCCAGCGAACCCACCGCCATCCCATCAAGACCAGTTAAGGACCATCCAGCCTCTTCTCCATTCTCCTCGAGTCTAGCAACACTTATCCAGGCAGAGAGTGTCCCCCACAACGAGACGCAGTCGGATATTCGGCTGGATTCAGAAGATCACCCTGGAGAGGGTGGTGAGGGGAGGAAAGTTAATGGGATGGGCTCCCCGCCTTGTTCGGGGAGGACGGAGCAGGAAAGTCGGCTGAGTAGGATACTGGAGCAAGATAGGTGAGGGATATAAGTAGCGGGTTGGGTGGTCTAGAAGGGGAGCGTTAGGGGAAACAATCTATGGGTGTACATGGAATCCGGGAAAACAGATAGATAACAACAGCTTGGAAAAAATGGGAAAGAATTTCCTCTCCAGGAGTCTGAGTCAGTTGAAAATGAATCATTAAAACATTGGTATGTAAGGTAGTCTCTATGGAACAAATCGCAAAAGGGCAAAAACCAGTCCTGCTGTAAGCAAGAAGTAGAACGCCTAGGTAACCTGTAGAAAAGGAAGAAACCATAATAAAATCAACAACTCCATGAAAGGGCAAAGACACAATTCATGAATCCCCTAGTCTTCTTTTCAGGGGGGAAGGATTAAAAGGGGTATAGAACATGATGAGGTCATGCTCAGGAGAACTGGGGTGCACGTCCCTGCAGGGGGTTTATTGTATTCCCAACAGCGAAAAATTAAGTAACGGTGTATCCGCCGTCAACACGCAGATCGGCACCGGTAACGTACTTGCTCGCGTCGCTGAGGAGGAAGGTCACGGCACCCATGAGGTCTTCGGGAACACCCATCTTGCCCTGTGGGATGAGCGAGGTCCATTTTTCGTTGAGATCAGGGTTGTCTTCGAGGATTTTACGAGTTCTAAACACATCGATCTGTTAATATCCACAACCAAGAGTGAGGGAGGAAGCGCTGGAAGGAAAATGGGGCAACATACAATGCAGTCAACATGTATCCGGGACTGATACAATTAACTCTAATCCCCGAGCCCGCCCACTCGACCGCCAACGAGCTGGCCAAATGCCGAATCGCTGCTTTCGCAGCATTATACGGCGCCTGCGGCTGCGGCACATTGACAATCGCACCGGACATACTACCGATAAACACGATACTTCCCGGCGCCTTACGCTCCATGAGATGTTTCGCGACACCGACTGCGAACAGGTAGGATCCGTCTACGTTTACGGACCAGATTTTCTGCATGCGGTCGTAGGGATAGGAGATTGCGTCGAAGTTTTCGGTAAACCCGGCGGAGGTCACCAGGTGGTCTATGCGGGAGTGGGCGGAGAGGATTTCAGAGATGCTGTTGTTGACAGAGTCGGGGTTGCCGACGTCGGCTTGATGGGCGGTGATTTTGGGGAGGTATTCACTAGATATGGGTTAGTATGCGTGTGTTAGGGGAAGGGAAGGAGAACATACGGGCCGAGACCGGGGTTTTCTTTTTGGAATTGTTCCAGCATGACTTCTGCTTGGTGCTGTGCTTCTTGGACTATGGGCTCGTCAGCATTGATATTGGTCGTTACGGAAGTGCATGGATATCCTACCGTTCAGGTCGACAATGGCGAGATCCGATCCTGATGCCACGAGCGCCTGGCCCATTACCAGTCCCAAACCACGAGCTCCGCCCGTGATGACAGAAACCCTATCCTCCAACGAGAACGAAGCCAACGTCCTCTTGAAATGTCTCCCTCCACGTCCCTGAACGATGGGGGATTCCGGCATCTCAGAATCGGGCGGGTATTCCACCCGCACGCTCTCGTCTGTTCGGGCATACTGGCCTTCATGGGTTAACGATTCGCCCGGCGGGGCGGCGGTGGTGTATGGCTTTAGGGGATCATCTTTCTTCTCATTCTTGTAGAGGGCTGGGGAGGAGGAGATGGGGCGGATGGAGGTGTTGATTGTCAAGAGGGGACGTTGGGTCTTTGTTGCTGCCCTGGAGCAATTGCCTAGGCCGCGTGAGACATGGCGGCAGACTGAAGATTTGAACATGCTATGCTATGCTCTGAGTTGGGTGTTGCTTTTGCTGGGCTCTAGAGGAGATGTTAGCGGACAGGATATGATTGAAGCCACCATGAACGCAGTGGTGAGAAGCAGGTTACCAACAGAAATAGACTCACCAGTGAATAATTGAATTTGAAGCAAAACCAGGTAATGTGTGAATTTTTGAAAGCTTGAGCTCAAGGAGTAACCAAGTGCGGTTCCTTATGAATCTTTCGCAACACAGGCAAGAGAGTGAAGGGAAAGAGAAAAAAGGAAGAGAAGAGGCAAGAGAAAAAAAAGTGCAAACTCTGCAGCAGAAAAGAATTTATGTCACGATCCAAGATTGATCTTCCGGGTCAGATGATGAGCCAGTCTCGGTGACAAGCTACGATGGTGCAACTCGAGCTTCCCTGGAACTTGGAAGTACCTCCCTCCTGTTAAGGCTGTTCCCTGGGGCTTCTGGGCCTATTCCAGGCTAAGGCCCAGCCCAACCAGCATGGCCACGGGGGCGCGGCTTTAACTGTACCCTGCCGCTAAACTGCACTAAACTACAGTTAAAACCGGGGCCTCGGAAATAGTGGGGGCGTGTGCTGCGAGCCTTGTGGGGAATCAGGGGGGTCAGATGAACAGCTTTAATTTTTTTTTGTTGGCGATGTTTCGTTTTGGCGTTGCTTCTATCAGCGGCTCTACCGGCCGACACGGTGAGAACTCAGGAGAGCGGGAGGAGGGATAGGAGAGAAAAAGGGACAAAGAATGAATGGGCTTCCAAGGTAGTTCCACGAACGGGGTCGTTTCCCCGGAGAAGAACCCCCCGGATGCGGGATATTATTGAGGACAAGAGGACGCGGCTCCCCGGCTGTCCACCTGATACTGGCGCAGTTCCTGAAGGGCGGTCGTGAGCGGAAGGGCGGAACGGCATCCGGGCCAAGCATTTCCTCCCCGTCCCCATCTTTTCCTTTCTTTTCCCTCCACCGCTCTTCTTTCATTTCCCGCTCTTATCCTCTCCTTCTTCGACTTCTTCTCCGTACTCTGTGTTTGTCACGGCAATTACTAATCTTTCCCTGCACCGACGTGGATGAGCTGTATTCAACAAGATCCAGTCCCTGTTCTCCACAAATCTTGCCTGAAACCCCATAAAAATAGGAGATTTTCCTTGCCTCCTCGAAAAATTCTCCGCGGTGACAATGCCGTTGTTCCACCATATCCGCCCTGAGGCAATAATCAATCAGTCTATTCTTAGCTGTTGACGTCCGCCCTCGCCACCAGGTCGGCCCAGTGACTCTATGCCATGCATCCTGGGTGAATTACAATAAAATGGTCGGGATGTCCATCCTGCGACATTTATTCACTCTTGGAGTGACTGCAACGACCGTGCAACCCATTGTTTTTCCCAACCTCCGTCGACATCTCTCGGTCACCTTTTTCGAGATTCTTTCTCGTTTTTATGGATTTTGCCACACTCTGGATTATGTTGAGTGGACGATACGTACGAGAGACTGCTGGACAACCCGCCGCGGAGTTCATTCTACGCACTTCGGACTTGGATATTGTCATGTGTAAAACAGATTCAACGGAACGATGGCGATTGAACTATCAAACTGGATGCAAGTGTGCTGCTCAACAGATCTCTATGCTCTTCGCATTGCCATTGTCGCTACTTGCTTCCCGAGAAAACATCCTTTGGTCATTGGATTTTCTCCCTGACAACTTCATATTCCGCCCCTCACACACCCCAGTCCCGGTATACCGTTTTCGCAATGGGATTGCCACAAGTGAGGAATATCCTTGATCAAGTCACACAGAGGCTTGATCGGGTCCATCCAACAAGAAGTGTGTTCTTCATCGCGGCAATTTGAGGGGACAATTGCCCGTCGCTCAATGAGAGGCAACTCGCATGATGAACCTTCACCGCGCACTTTTCACTGCCAAGAGGCTGAAGACTGTATATCCCACGGCTAAATACCACCTGTTTGAGCGCCCGCCCTCCCCTACTCTTTTCTCCGCATTTAGCGGATATGCAGCGTTTGTCCAGGCAGGCGCAACTTTGGCCACATCACTGGAGCGGAATCAGTAAGGATGCATCGCAGAGCTCGCTGAGGCTTTACGTCAGAGTCTTGGAGCAGAAACGCCACTATGTGATGGGCCAAATTGCGCATTTAAGGCTGGGGGTGGGGAACGAGAACGGAGCGGCCACATGTACATTGGAATCAGCAATTTCAAAAGACCCTGGGTAACTCACCAGCAAGCACAGGGCAATTCATTTGGGGTCATTGGGTACGCCCTAGATGTCCTCAACAAGCTCGAATAGGAACTCGTCCTCGATACAGATAGCGTGGCGTACGGTAGCGCGCTCACGTTCCTTCCCCCGTTTATAGATGTCCAGGGGTTCTGTTCCCCCAGTCAAAATGCGAATCCGGGTGTACATGCGACGCCATCATGGAAGACGGATGCCTCTATGGCTGCGTCAAGAACAGCCGAACGGGGACCATCATGGGCTAAAATGGAAGAATAACCCGGCCTGTTCCTGAGCGGAAACTTAGGTATCGGCGACTACGGAATGCATCAATGAGCACACTTCTCGAAACAATCTATACTGTCACGAACCCAAAGAAGGAGTGCAATCTGCCTGCTAACATCGCCAAATGATGTGGGAAGGGAGGTGGGTAGTCGTGGATTGTCCCCAGGTCACTATGTGACGTTAACATTCCGGCTATCCCCAAGGATCCTGCGTGGATAGTCTGGCAGATATCTTGCCAAGAGGGCTCCATGCCTTGCCACAGCCATGAAGATCCTTCTCGAGACTGTTGAGAAAGAAGAATGATTAATCCACTTCTCTGAGTTTCCAATGACTCAATACCTCATGGAATTTTATTTTACAAGTGTTGAGCAACAAGGTTTTATCCATATTGATGAATGGATGTGTCAATCTGAAATGTTGAAGAACTGAAGAACCACAACACTGATCTATAGGCCATTGACTACCTTTTCACATGGGGACAGAACTCCATCAGAAAATCTGGTTCTTATGTGTGAACAACACATTCGACAGGTTCATCACTGTTGATTTGATGAAGAAAATGATTGTCCAGATTGTTAATCTTGACCATGCCAGCATCAGTCCCCTTGATCAAGATTGGGAAGAACTGAATCTGGAGAAAGGCTCTGAGAATGAAGGGACATAGCCACTATGAATCTGGGGGAAGCTGAGAAAGAACATTTGATGAAGCAGACAAAGAAATTGTGAAGCAATTGCTTTGCAGTCATCTTTACCAACAGATGAGTAGGGTGTTGGCGGCCATGGAACGCCCTGCCATCCTTGAACGCTCATGATTGGGGCTGCTCTTCCTTTGATGATCCGGCCATCGCCAACTCCCTCCGCCGCGCCCGCCCGTATACTCGGGATTTGGGCGCGATCCCGAACTATTTCTCTTTTCCATCCAGCGAAGGCTATCTTGGCAATCAGAGCCGCGAGTATTGAATATCGCGCGCCAGCATCTCATGGATCGACCGATGCAGTACTCCAGAACTCCTTGGAATTCTGAAGCCGAAGTAGCGATTTCTCATTCTCCTTCTCTGGCCCAGCAGGCTCGGAAAATTGAAACAAGCCTGCTTAATGTCGTTGAATGCTTAGCTCTTGATATATTATCGGGAGATCATTTATGGATTGAGCGCAACTCCTCCGGCCTCGACTGCACCTCCTGTGACTGTCACTGGACAGTGATTCATCCTCATCTGAGAACACAGATCACTCCGGCTATCAAGAACTTACCGATCGTCCAAAACCCCCTGTACAGCCTGAGGGAAATGCCTGTTGTACACTTTTCAGCTACAGGAGATAAAGATGGCCAAGAGCTTCTTTTTCAGCCGTTGCTGCTTTCACAGGGCAATCTAAATGACTTGAAAACTGCTTGTGGGCTGGCAGGGAGAGACTCAGGACAGAAACTCCAACGTCTGGCAGTAGTGTGGCCATGCCAGCTAGCGACCTTGTTGGCACAGCTTGAGCCCACGCGCAGATGTTGTCCTTCTTCAACAACTGTACTCCGATCCTGAGGTCAAGGTAGAGATCGACATTCTTCTTGAGATGAACAGACTTGATGTGAAACTTGACTCTGAACTGGCACACCGCACTCTGCTGCCCGTTAAAATGGAAACCCAGTCATGAAAGCAACAAAAGAAAACATTGGACATTACTCTTGGTAATGGTAATGCCCCCTGACCTACTTCCTAGTGGCCGAGGCAATGAAGATAAATTCACAATCACATTACTTCTGGTCCATGGGCTTCTAGATTCTTTGAAGAAAAGAGCAAACCAATCCCAATCATCGAGATATGGCAAGCAACACATCAAGAGTCTCTTCGGCTTCGATCGGTCGGGTAGGACTCTATCTAGAACACTAGCAAGCTCGAGGTGCGAAGCCCTTGCAGGTCGGAACTGTTGAGCTTGCGGGAATGTCGGAGCCGGACCTTACAAGAGGCTGAGAAGATGAAGGGCGTTCTTGGATTTCATGGCTGCAACAAAGGGTGATCTGGTGGGTGTAGTGTTGGCGGGATGAAGCGAATCGATCCCAGTTCTATCATATCTGTGAGTCGAGACAGTAGAGGGGGGTCACGGTGGTGAGGTAGCAAGCGAGACCCAGCTTCGAGTATCCGTTCCCTTTGGTTGTCGTCAGAGTGGATGTAGCGTCTCATTTCATCATAGGTTACTCTCCCGAAGCATGTTGAAATTTCACAGTGGAATGTTGAGAATAAAGAAGGAGCTTGCCATTGGATATTTATGGCCTTTCCATGGATCACGGTTTTATTCTTCTCTTCGGTTTCCTCCTTCCGGCCTTCAACCTATCAGAAGCGGGAAAATGTGTGCTGATCCAACGTTCTGGGGTATGCGGTGACCCGCAGGAGTATCAGACAGAGCTCATCGAGATCAAGCACGCTCCGAACCTATCAGTGCCTGCGTCGAAATAATTGAAGGCTTGGTTGGAAGTGTCCAGCCTCATCAAGCTTTTTGAAACCGATCAATCAGATATTTCGTGGAGGGTCGGCGGTTGGGGAACAACACACCGAAAGAGGACAGTGTTGAGAGCTCGTCTTCCTGCACCGGACGTTGTTTCACCGAGAGGCTGCACGTTTGTATCCACTTCCCGCCATGGCACTTTCGATATCCCAAGCAGGCCTTCTAAGGTCCAGCATCCAGCCAAGAAATGAGACGGCGTCGAAGCAAGGTGCAGGGAGAATCCACTCCAGTTCAGATTTGAAGAGAGAAAACAGGATGGGGACACATGGAGCAGTTTCATTCGATGGGGAAGAAAAGGAGGGAGTACCCTGCAGAAGGTTCAAACTTGATGCTTGTCAAACAAGTGAGAAAAATGCGCGAACAAGAATGGCGAGCGGAAGATGGCAAACAAATCAGAAATGTTAGACTTGAGCTCAAGTGTGGCGCAAGAGGCAAAAATCAGCCGCTGGAGGGAGATGGAGGTCACACTGGCCAAACAGTCCATCAGCCGGGAGCCGCAGTGTATTTCCAGTGTGGTGGCCAAGTCGTCCTCAGACGTGCGGCTCCTAGTTTCCCTCGCAGATGGGGTGAATTGGGGATGGCTTTTTGTAACCAACCAACAGCCCAGTCTGCGATCCCGTCCATCATGCAAACCGTGACCATCAGGTTGTGTTCCCACGGTTCCCTCCCCAAGGAAGATCTGTCAGTGGCAGCGACCCCGGAAGGCCGCACATTCTGATGCTGAGGTCGAAATGCCCAAAAACGCATGAGTGCCTAACAGACGGCACCAACCAATCGGAAGCCAATCAGGCAGACCAACCGCGTTTGAAGTTTGTCTGGCTCTCTCAATCTGTTCAACCGCATCAAGATGGTAATTGCAGGAAAGCCATGGGAGTCTGCTGGATGACCTTGTGTGGGATGTGTCGATTCAGTCTCAACAACAACACGTTCCAAGAGGATCCTAGGCTCTTTGGGAGAGGAAGGCCGGAATAACCATGCTGGAGGAGTGACCATAACGGCCGTTCAACCTCTAGAACCTGCACCAATTGCTTTTCGAGATATCGTCCGTATCAAAGAGACTGCAGGAAAATCTCAACCTTCCCAGTGAAGGGTCCTCCTCATGCAGAAGTATGCAGGCCACACAGGAAGCAGGCATTTGCTGCCTCTTGACTGACCCGATTCTCGCCGGCTGCCCACGAAAACGGCCAGATATGTAGTTATGTCGATGGAGCAGTGCCTGAGCGAGGACTCTTCAATATCGAACCTCCTCTCGCAGCCAAAAGACCTTCATCTCTCCCTCTGCCTCTTCCTCTCTCTTTGTGTCGTGCTCGCTTACGAGACTCCCGGCTTGTTCGTGGCACCAAACAAGGGCCACTCCCCTCCAGGGCCAATCACCACGCGCCGTGCTGTCCCCACCGGGCCCTTCTGCTCACCCCTCCCCTCGGCCCTCTCTGTCCTTCTGTGCCCAACCTCAACCTCAACCCATTCTTCTTCTCTTCTTCTCCTTTCCATCCTCTCTTCTTCGTCTTCTTCTTCCTTCTCCTCTTCTTCTTCTCTTCTCTCAACGACTCTTCTTCTCTTCGCCGTCCTCATTCACGTCCCTCCATCTGAGATCCCCTCAATATTGTCTTCTTGACGCTCTGGAGGACGTCTGAAAACTCTATTCCTGCCGTGACAACTGTTTCTTCACGATATTGCCGCCACTTCAGCGTTTGCAAAGCGGTCGCCTCAAGCTGAGGATTATTTAAATACCCGGGCTCACAAAGAAAGAGTGTCTTCTCCTACGTCGAACGATAACGTTGTACGTGGGGTTCCTTTGTGGTGATATAATTCCAGCAGGATCTTGGACTGTTGCCTTTGGACTTCCGTTGAGGCTACTTCTTCTACCCCAAGGCCGGCCGTTTTCTTTTCCTGGAGATTCAAATTACCCAGACTGGATATTTTCGGCGAGCAGAATATCCATCGCCTGACCTGACAACATTTTTTGAATACCCTGGAGCCTTCTCGCTGGATTACAAGCCCATTCCAGAAAGCCCTGAGGCCAGCTAAAGCTGTCAAGCCAGAGCATTTCCACAGCTAGATTCACTTTTTTCTCTCTTCCCGTGATTTTTTCACATTTAGAAGCCTTCAACAACCCAGTCTACCCATTCTCGCCCGAGGAAAAGCCATATTACCCTAGGAATCTCTGTCTCTTACCCCAGTTCAAATCTCGACTTCTTAAAACCCCATCGGTTATCTATACTTCACCGACTTAAAATGGCCAATCGCCCTGGATATTCTGAACACGACCGAGTGCCCAGCGAGCGGCAGAATGAATATTTCTTGGAGAAAGACGGTATCAGCCGCGAGGTTATCCAAGCAGATATTTGCCGCTACCTGGGAAACGATGCTCTGGTGAAGCCTGGGACTCACCTGGTTGGCTTCCCTACCCTTTTACACCCAATGTGGTTGTGTAATTGCAAATAGCGCAGACTAACACCATTCACAGGGACGCCCGGGATATTTCATTCGAGCTTATCGAAATCTCACCTCTGTAAGTTGGCCTGTTATATTTACTCTTCATCCGATCACTAACATACCTTCTACTTTTGCAGGAGATGATTGCGGATTTGAAAGCAGACTCGGCTCGGTGGGAAGCTGATGTCGCACGGAGGGCAGAGAAGGGGTTTCCAAGAGGTACCTACTTCGAAGATCATACCCTTTCAGCAGGTCCTAACGAGTTTCTAGCATATTATGACTCATCCAAATTTCGTGAATCTCATCCACAAACAACCTATCCCCCGGTTACTACTACGTCTTATATGGAGCCTTATAATTCTCCGCCTGCAAACACATATCCCCCTCAGCCAAATCCCTCTGGATACCCTGCTCAGTACACCAACCAGCCTGCTGGCTACCCAGCAGAACAGCCCGGATATAGCTCCACAGCGAATCCTTATGCACAACAGGGACAGTCACCACCACCGGTTACAACCTCCGAAATGCAATCTTCTTACACACACGCCCCCGGACCTACATATGCCTACAATGACCCGAGGGCTGCTGCGCCTCGTTATGCCGGCCAACCTTATGAGAATGAACCAGAGTACTCTGGAACTGTTACATCTGGAATGTCCTATCCCCCCACAAGTGCATCAATGCCGCTGGACCCAAGATATCCACAAGAGGCCGTTTATCGGGATCCTGGAAATCGGTCTGCTGGACCACTCCCTGGAAACCCCCAACGCCGGGCGCGCTAAATTTACTCCCTGATGTTGATATTGATTTCATACTTTCATATGATATTTCCACGCCATGGACTGGCCGAGATATATGATGAATGACAAGTCCGGGACATTTACGACCAGATCACTTGCATACCACGCCAACACACTGGAGTTGAACCGAGCGGCCTGAGGATTCCGGGACATCAAAAGTAGCCGGCGTCGGCGGTGCGCCAACTAATTGTAATGGGATTAGCTGTTTCTGTCTGTGCCGGTCTCGAGGAACTTTGCGTCTTATTACCGGTTACAGTTGTGACGGATGGGACAACTGGCTCTTATGGATTCGACTGGTTAACACTTCTCTTCGATGATAATGATAGGGTGGCTCTGTGATTTTTCTTCTTTTCTGGGAATGGTTCTTAAAATGTGTCTTCTAGGATGTACAGTTTTGTTTACTCATTTTTGCTTGGTTTCTTCTTTTCGTGAGTGTGAAGTTTTGGTCTCCTTGCACTCCCCTCTGCCACAGCTTGCTTGGGAGTTTTGTCTCGCTGGGGTTTCTGTCGAGAAGCGATTTATAAGTTCTATAAATGCGAGGCAAGGCTGTTGAAATGGGATTTAGATAATGCATTGGGGGGCGTCGTCTTCTAAAACGGCTATCCATGGAGTCCGAGTCCCTTTGGCTATGTGTTGTTCCTCGGTGGAGAGCCCTTGGGTCTTTTGATTTTTGTTAGCAAACTGCTTCTAAATACCCTTTTCCTGCCGATCGCTGGCTCGCCCTGTTCTACCTTTGGCTGTTGACTTGAATGAGAGGGCTTCGGTCCAAGAGATTTTGTGCTCCAAATACAACTTTTTTTTGCAAGACACGTACCTGAGCTAAAGGGCACGATGCCCGGACGATAACCAATTTGATTTGCCCTGTTTAATACCTTGATCTACTATAAAGAAGTACAGTTCTGCTTGACGGCTTTTTCCCAGCTGGTTTTCAACCCCGACGTCGATGCGCTTTCTGGGTCACCGTTCCGAGTTGGATATGCTAATGGAGCTGGTTCCCTTATTCAAAAGAAACCCAGATATACACAATGAAGGATATTCGTAATGTCATTTTACTATTCAATGCTAGCGTTTTCCTCGATCTTGAATAAAGTCGAATTGGGGAAATCGGTGGTTGATTGAAAAGGCACGAAAGGAACAAAACACTACTCCTGCCGGCTCGATGTCGATGATCAGTCAACGTCGCTAACATGTCTATCCCTTTATATACAAATTACACAGTGGCAGAAATGAATCCACCCTTCCGCCCCGCCTCGCTTCCATATCGAGAATACTCCCCTCCCCTCCTCTCCTGATTTCATATCTTTGACCACCCCTCCTATACCCGGCGTCCTCGGAGATATAACGAAAACAATTAATACGAAAAGCGGCAAACGAAAGAAGTTTGATGGCGGAGGAATATGGTTGCGAAAAGGTGACAAGCCCAACCCTCCCCCAATCACGCGACTATGTTCCATCGAGATTGTGAGAGGGGAGGAGGATTGAGGCTGCGGATAGATAAAGCTTTTCGTGGGTTTCGTATACGTTCTTTTCGATTACTCGTCTTCGAAGCCCTGGGGTATCTTTCTGGGTCCGGGGGGAACTAGAGGGAGAAGAAGAAGAGGTTAGCTTAGAGGTTGATAAGATGGGAAATCCGGTATGGAAGATCTGTTTGCCAGTGACTGGTCCATAGCATGGGAAACCATGAGATAACAGAGTCACATCAAGTGAAACTCCGTGGATCCTGAGCACAATTCTATCGTCAAGGGAAGCGGTTTGGACATACTTGGATAGCTCATCGGCACAGGCGCCGGGTCGACGTCTCCCAGGTACCGTCTAATCGGAGGCAATGTGACCAGCGCTACAGGACCCAGACAGCCCATGACGATGGAGAAGAAAATGGCCGGTCTTTCGTTGGCGGCCCATCGCATGTAGCGGAATGGGGTTGACCAGAACAGCGGCTTCGACATGATGGGCTTGCGGCAATTGCGTGGCGGAGGTGCTTCACACGTTGGAATCAATTGATGGGCTAAAAGATCCGGGCAGAGGAATGAACCCCTCAAGATGGCTTTCGTGGGGCGAGAGGACCGAGGACTGGTGGCAGCGGGTTTGATGATGTTTTGTGCCCGCGGTCTGGGAGGTTGTGCTTGGGGTTTCTGCCGGTCTTGGCATTTCCGGGATCAAACACGTTGCTTGTTATCGAGCTGCAACATCATCGAGCTTCACAAAGGGGAAGCCTTGGAAGAATGGTCAACTACATCCGCAATTCTTGTTGAAAATTGATTTTGTCTCTTAGATTCTTCTAGGGAGCTGTTTCCCATTCCCCTTTCCTTCTCCGCATCACGCCCCGCGCCCGGGTGATATCTGCACTATGCGGTGGCTACTTTCTCTCCTCCTCTTTGGTCTATACTACAGCGTTGTCGAGGCATTAAGTAGCTCGGGCAATCGATTGCTTGTTATACAGGAGGACTCTTCCGAGAGGGAGCTATTCTCAACGCTTTGGGGAGATCTCCAGAGTGAGTTTCTATTCAATCTATAGCTTTCGTTCCTGTCGACTCTTAACACTGTATGTCCAGGTCGAGGATATTCGATAACGTACGAATCCCCGAAGAATGACAAGCTTAGTCTCTTTCACCATGGGGCTCGAGCCTATGACCACCTAATAATTCTCCCTCCAAAATCAAAAGGTTGTTACAACCGCCATCTAGATCCAGTGGGATAGACGAAACTGACAAATAGTCAGGACTCGGGCCAGCATTAAAACCGCAAGCACTTCTCGATTTCGTGAATGGAGACGGAAATATCCTCCTCGCCCTCTCCGGTACCTCGCCCACCCCTACATCCGTCATCTCCCTCCTCCTCGAGCTTGACGTACATCTCCCTCGCGATCGTGCTTCAGTCGTCGTCGACCACTTCAACTACGACGCATTCTCTTCTCCCGAGAAGCATGATACCCTGCTCGTCCCCCAACCAAAGAAATTGCGCTCAGACGTGAAGAACTTCTTTTCCGGAAATGGCGTCTTGGCTTTCCCGAATACCTCTGGCCAATCCCTGGGGAATGCAAGCCCGCTACTTCTGCCCATCGTGAGCGCGCCCGAGACTGCGTATTCTTACGATGCAAAGGATCAAGAAGGCGGTGCGGGTGAATCGTTTGCGACAGGATCGCAGATTACGCTTGTTTCTGCGATGCAGGCAAGGAATTCTGCGCGTGTTACGGTTCTGGGCTCCGTGGAGAGTCTACAGGATAAGTGGTTCTCTGCCAGTGTGAAGGGATCGAAGGACGGGAAGGAGACAAAGACTATGAATAGGGAGTTTGCGAAACAGCTTAGTGCCTGGACATTCAAGGAGACTGGTGTCATCAGAGTTGGGAGAATCCAGCACTATCTCAGTGAGGATGCTGCGAAAGACCAGACACTTGAAGCTAACCCGGCCATTTATCGGATCAAGAATAACGTGGTATGTATTGCCTTGCCCTTTTATAGGATCCGTCTCTAACGGCAACTTGCAGACATTCGACATCGAACTTTCAGAGTATAACTTCGATGGCTATGTTCCTTTCCAAGTTCCCGAGAACGACGCTGTCCAACTCGAGTTCACCATGCTTTCACCTTTCCATCGTCTTAACCTCCAACCAACCTCCAAAACGTCAAACAGCACCGTCTACAGCACCACTTTTACCGTCCCCGATCAGCATGGTATTTTCTCATTCCGGGTTAATTATAAACGCCCCTTCTTTACCAATGTGTATGAGAAGCACGAGGTCACAGTGCGCCATATTGCGCATGACGAATGGCCGCGCAGCTGGGAGATTACAGGTGGTTGGGTCTGGATTGCTGGATTGTGGTCGGTCATTGGCGGATTCTTGGCCTTTGTCCTGGTCTGGCTATACTCTGCGCCTCCGAAGGACAGCGTGAAAAAGGTACAATAGACCGATATTATTTGATGATACATTATGGGAATATTTGGGACAACTATCTTCGAGTCTTGTGTTATCTTTTTTTAAGACATATTTTTATACACCAAACAGTAAATTCTAGGGGCTACTTATCGATCACATAGGTAAACAGAAGATGAGAGGAATATGCCATAACCATGCTCGGGTATTCATAGAGTCTCAAGCCGAACCAACCCAACGCCAAAGCTCAAATACTATACAAATCCCAAAAAACGAATAGACGCCCCACCCATGCAAAGGTGTCTACATTCTTTATAAGCCCCTCGTTTTCTCCGGATCCATTTTCACTTCATCACCACTAATCTCCTTCACGGTCTGGAACGCAGGCTTCCCACCGTATAGCTGCGGAACAGGCGCCCGCTTCTCAACTACTTCGCCTGTAGTTGCATCTGTTTCCTTTGTGAGCGCGACGGGTGGGTGGCCGCGGAACCGTTTGCGCATGTCAACCATGCCGCGCCTGAAATGGGTATTAGTCGGAGCTGTCATGCGGTGTCGATTGCTGATCCAGCGACTCTTATATATTTAGTGGAAGACGTACTTGCACTCTGTTAACCCCTTCTTTAACTGTTGGCATTTTGTAGGGAGTTTCTCGAGGTTCGGCGATTGGAGGCACTCGTAGGGGCTGTTTCGGTCGATCATTATGCAGTCTGATTCCTGGAGGCAGTCCGCTAGGGCTTGGCCTGGAAGAGAAGAGGGAGATTTGAGTTAGTGGACTGGTTATGTCTGGGTTTGAGACTGATATGAATTCTGGAGAGAGGGGATGGGCATTGAGCATGGAGTATTGGGTGCGGCGTACGGATGTCTTTGCAGGATCCCGGCATTATGGATGGTTCTTTCGGATATCCCGTAGACCGAGACGTATGCGTATCCTATTGAATGTCCTGCTGTCTTGGAGAATTAGGTTGATATCTGCTTCCGTCTGGTCTCATCGCACCGTCTTTTCGGCTGCAAATGTTTAGTGGCTTCTGATTGGCTAGATATTTGAATTGGCTGATTTATGTCGGTGACGTCAGGGGGTCCTTCCCTCTCCTTTTCGCAGCCAAAAAGACATTCTTCTTGCATGTAGAAAAGGGCACAGCTCAACTATTTCGGGTTTCGGGCTACGATGGAATTCATCCCATAGGATACTGCTTTTTGTTACTGGGTGATTGTTAATCTATTTATATTCCGGTGTTTGTTGTTGGACCGGTGGAGAATGGCTAGGATACCTTTTTTAGGGAGACTGTTCTGGTATGTTGAGCATATCTATTCAATGATGCAACGAAATATCAATGGTATATGCTGAGATCGTTGTAACTGATGTAGGAACGAATATCTCGCTCTCTTCGGGTCGTTGGTATTCGTCTTTTTGGAAACGATTCTACATATCATCACATCCGCGCTTCGTGAGTGAATCCAGGAGATATTCTCAATTACTCCGTACCCAGCAGAGGCTAATTAATTCTTCAGCTCAACCGATAATCGGCTTTTTCTACAGGCAGTCCAAGAGGTTGTTCCACGCCCTATCCTCCCCACAAGGGCGCAAGTCCCGCCGACGGCAGACGGACTTTTCGGCGTCAGTTGCCAACGCCTCGGACTTTGTGGACCTCTGTGCGCTGTTTGGCTATACTGCCGAGGAGCATATTGTACAGACCAAAGATGGATATTTGCTGGGTTTGCACCGGTTACCGCACCGGAAGAACGAGCATGATCTCAGCGTGAACAGCGAGGGAGGGCCCCAGAAGCGGGTGGTGTATTTGCATCATGGCCTTTTGATGAATAGCGAAGTCTGGGTCTGTCTGACGGAGGAGGAGCGTTGCCTCCCATTTCGCCTGGTCGAGCTAGGCTACGATGTGTGGTTGGGGAACAATCGCGGAAATAAATACTCGAAGAAGTCGACAACCTGTTCGCCGTCCTCAACCACGTTCTGGAATTTTTCGATGGACCAGTTTGCGTTTCATGACATCCCGGATAGCATTGAGTATATCCTTTCGTTTACGTCGCAGAAGTCCCTGTCGTATATTGGTTTCTCCCAGGGGACTGCGCAGGCATTTGCGACGCTTTCGATTCATCCGGCATTGAACAAGAAGGTCGACGTGTTTATAGCTCTGGCGCCTGCCATGTCGCCTGCAGGCATGCACAGCGGCGTGGTCGACTCGCTGATCAAGACATCCCCGGACGTGATATTCCTCGCCTTTGGCCGTCGCAGCATCCTGAGCTCGGCCACCATGTGGCAGGCTATTCTCTACCCACCCATTTTCGTTCGGATCATTGACATCTCGCTATCCTTGCTGTTCAACTGGGGTGGCGCGAATATCAGCGGTAGTCAGAAATTGGCCGCCTACCCTCACCTCTACTCCTATACCAGCACCAAGTCCGTTGTTCACTGGTTTCAGATCATCCGCAACCGGAGTTTCCAGATGTACGATGATGATGTGGGACCACTTCATTCTATGAGCGGTGTAGGACGCTACTATAAGCCACCCAAGTTTCCGACGAAAAATATCAGTACGCCAATTGAGATGGTCTACGGAGGAAGTGACAGTCTGGTGGACATTGATGTGATGCTTCGAGAGCTGCCTCGGCATACTGTCGCAACGCCCATCCCGCAATATGAACATCTCGACTTTCTGTGGGCGAGAGACGTGGATAAACTTGTTTTCCCGTATGTTTTTGAGGCTTTGGAGAAGCATGGCCCGGAAACCACCCGTGGGCGGTCTGGCCAGACGATAGATTCTCTTCCGAATCATGTCGAGCCTCGCGATAAAAGAAATAATGGCTTGCCGGTTAAGGAGCTCACCAATGGTGGAGGAGATGCAGAAAGCAATAATACCTGGGATAGCTCTTGAGAGCGGTGGCGATTACGAGTATTATTAGCTAGAAACGCGCGGCAACGGGATTTGAGATCTTTTCCGAAGGCGCTCCGACCCTTTACTTTTGTACATATTCATGATAGATTTGTGGGATTCCGTCTGGCGGGAAACTCCGGGGGTGGCGAACCGACCCGAGTTCGAGCCGAAGCTTTGCTTTTTGGAGGTGGATAGTCGGCGCCGGGCGTTAACTTAGTCGTGGCGCACAGAGCTAAGATCAATGGAAGAATTGGGAATTTTGAGAGTCAATGAGAATGGTTTGACCTGCTGTTGTCGCAATAATATCGAGCTCTTCATTCCTCCTCGTAGATTTGTCTTCGTTGTGGTGGAGCAAAGCAAGAAGTGGTGTCAGAAGTTCTAGATCCCGCTGTTCCCCTTTCGGCTCTTCTCCCTCCCCCAAGCAAATGTTTCTCCAACAACTTCAACATCACCAAAGACGAACCCAACCCACACCGTTCTGCACGATTTTGCAAGACATGAAGTGAACTAATCGGGTTTTCCTGCGAGTTCTCTACGGGTCGCCAGCCGAAGTTTTCTCCTTGTCCTTCTTGACGTCAAGAAAACAGGGAGAGCGGCTGCGAATTGGCCACACCATAGCCACCGAATATTGGCCGCTGCAAGGGCAGACAGACCAGTAAGCACTTTTTCTATCCCAATCCCTTTCCTCTCGCCCATGAGCAAGTCATAGCTCAAACCGTTCTCATCATTGGTAAGTTGCTGATCTGAGCTCGCTACACAGGTCCCGTCGAGGTGTTTTTGTATGTAGTTCTCCCAGTTCCCCACACCGCGCGCACCGAAATCTCCGTATCGACTGACCTTCGACAACCTGTCACAGACACGGGCCTCCCATCCAGGGATACCAGCATCAATTGAGAAGCATATCCCAGTCCAATTGGGCACAATAATATCCGACCTTCCTGTTGGCTCTCTTTTTTTTGGGCTCCCTGCCTGCTCCGCTGCTTTGAGACCTGCGGCTAAGAAATAAGGTACGCCTAAATATAAACAACGAAAAAAAAAGAATTGAGAGAAATCGAACAACCGGGGGGAACCCAAGAAACAAAGCAGGGACAAGGGAGAAAAAAAAAAGAAGAAATCGTCCCCTGCTGCCCCCAACGCTGGTCCCTACCGCTGTCGTCGTGCTACAACCTGGACCCTGGTCTTACCTCCGTTCGCGTACATAGGTTCAACGTCAGATGCCCTACCGCCATTGCCCTATTCCAGAAATTCCACTACCCGGCGGACGCCGCCAGAAGCAACGCCATCTAGCGCGGTGAGAATACCCGCCGGCCTCAGTCGTGAAAAGGGGGATACACAAAGCCTGTTTATACGGGCTAACAGGAAGATCTCGGAGTTGAAAGGGCGAAGAAACACTGAAAGCGAATAAGGAACCAGAGCCGGATAGGAAACATCCGCTTGCCCAGAGTCTACAACTTTGGTTCTGCTGGGATATTTCAGCTGTCTCCGGGTGGCTTCGGGCAAAATTTGCGGCCCAACAGCGACGAACCCGTCGGTCAAACTGCCGAGAATAAGATGCCATAGAGTACCTTGCCTTGTCTCAGTAGTCTATAACGCATCGTAAATCATTTCGGCCGCAGCCTCGCACCGTTAGCTGCATAGTACCTCGCCCACCCCGTCCTCTTGTATCGGACTTGATCTTGATCAATAAGAGTGGTGAGGATGACTTCCAACCTTAGGATCCAACCACGGTGAGTCCTCTTCTGCGAGCACCTTTACCGGCGACGACCTAGCTACTTTTCCCATTCACGATACCCTCCCCGTCTGCATAATCTCGCTGACAGCTTCGCTCGTTCCTATATCAGGCGAGAGTACCATATTGTTGTGCTGGGCGCTGGTAGGCCAACATAATAGAAACCCGACAGCTTCACAAAACAATGCTGACGATGCTTGCTTATTCCTTTTTCAGGTGGTGTTGGAAAGAGCTGCCTAACAGGTATATATTCCTCGTTATTATGAACATTTATCCCGCACTTTCTTCTGTTGGAATTCCTTCATCATATTATCTTCCTCTGGCTAATTTCCTGCTAACGCACTATTATTTTTATAGCGCAATTCGTGCGGAACGTCTGGATTGAAAGTTACGACCCGACGATCGAAGATTCTTACCGGAAACAAATTGAGGTAGATGTAAGTTCAGCCTTCTCGTCGTGGTGTTGCGATCGGCTTTCGACGCACACATGGGACTGACCTTCATTTTGCCTTAGGGCCGACAATGCATTCTAGAAATGTGGGTAACGTGCCTGGTTCCTGCATTCGAAGCTCTATCATTGGGATACTTACGGCTGAGATGCATGCGATTTGTCCAATGAAACGTTGGCTAATAAACTATGTTTGGCACAGTTTGGACACGGCTGGAACGGAGCAATTTAGTAGGTTCTACCCGATTTATCATATCAAGCGTGAATATAATGTAGCTAACCTTTATCTCAGCTGCGATGAGGTAATTATTTCCATCGGGCGCAATCTCCAACTTCCTGCAGCGCGAACCCAAGAGCTGCGTTCCACGCACCATAAAGATGCGAAACTAATTGCTACTGCCTATAGAGAGTTATATATGAAGCAGGGTGAAGGGTTTCTCCTTGTATTCTCGATAACGAGCATGTCGTCGTTGAACGAACTCGCCGAGCTTCGCGAACAGATTATCCGTATCAAGGATGACGAAAACGTACCGATTGTCATCGTTGGTAACAAATCCGATCTCGAAGAAGACCGCGCCGTGTCGCGGCCGCGTGCTTTTGCTCTATCCCAACAGTGGGGGAACGCTCCATATTATGAGACCTCTGCCCGCCGCAGAGCAAACGTCGATGAGGCATTTGTCGATTTATGCCGACAGATCATCCGCAAGGATATTAAGTCTGCCCGGGAGAGGGATAAGGAACATGCGGCGGAACGAAAAGAAGGGCAGAACCGCAACGACAAGCGACGCCATCGGAAACGAGGAAAGGTAAAGCCGGATTGCACAATTTTGTAACCGCGCAAACCCGACTATGCCTTCCCGTCGTCGTTGGTGGCTTGTCAAGCTATTTTGACTGTTCCCTCCTTTTCTCCAATTGTTTCCTATCTCCGTTTCCGATTTGAGCTACGCTGCTCGGGACCTACTTCCCGGTATTATGAGACAGATGTTCCCTCGGGTAGCCATCGCATGAGGTGTCTTTGCCATTCTACCGTTGCCTACATCATTGTCGCCAAAAAAAAAGTTATATTGGTCTCATTTCATCTTGGGTATAAAAAGGTACATACTGAAGG
Organism: Malbranchea zuffiana; assembly: GCA_039700045.1. Taxonomy (NCBI): domain Eukaryota; kingdom Fungi; phylum Ascomycota; class Eurotiomycetes; order Onygenales; family Malbrancheaceae; genus Malbranchea; species Malbranchea zuffiana. Next base: position 384,539 of record JARUPO010000014.1, on the reverse strand, counting down.
TACTGGGTCATGACAGCCATAACCTTTCTCTTCCAAGAAAATTTGGATATGTATATATTTCTTGCGCGTCCTTGGGCAGGTCTTGTTCTCACTTTCTTTCTTTCTTTCTTTTTAGGTCGCCTTATCCTCTGGGCATCTGTTTCAAGAGGTTTTACATACGTTCTGTTTCTTTTACTTCTCGCCTGTCAGGCCACGGGTATCTGTCTGCTTTTTTTTTTTTAACGTGTATATCTGCTACGGCGACTTTTCTTTTCTTTTCTTTGTCTGTCGCCTTCTAGACTTTGAAAGATACGCTACCATACCCTTTCCCTTCTTTTTGAATATATATATTGGATTGCTTCTATTCCACCCCCTTGTTACTTTATCGGAAGCTCCATGACCGTCTGGGATAAGTGTGCAGCCTGTAGCAGCCTACTAGAGCTGTCTGAAGCTTTGACGTGAGATACAAGCTCCTGATTTCATGGCAGATCTTGACACTCCGGCTCTTCGGCTCCGATGGAGTACAACGACAACAGCAATGGAAATGCATTTTATTACACGGCCATGTCATTCTACAGGATAAAATATTTTTACATATTCATCAAACATCAGGGTATGTTAACCTCGGAAAGCCATTTCCTTCCGCCTCCCCGCTCCACCACACATTGTCACCCTCAGGTTTTCTTGTCTAATTGAAACAGGAAACCAAAAAATGAACCCCAAAACCAAAGAGCAATCTAAATTGAGAAAACAGACTTGAAAACAAGAGAAATCGAAGGGGACACCAAAAAAAAAAAAAAGAAATTCTACATCCGGAAAACACCAAACTTCGTCTCGACATCATCTGCCTTTCCTCCTACGGACGCCGCGAGACTCAATCCAAGCACCTTTCTCGTATGCGCGGGCGGGATGACGCCGTCATCCCAGAGACGGGCGGATGAGAACATGGCTTCCGACTCCCGATCAATACGCGCCTTGAGGTTAGGGTCCGCGGTTTTCCCGACGGCTTCCATGACGGAGGAGAGCTGTTCGGATCCCATTACGCCGATCTTGGCGTTGGGCCACATATACATGAATCGGGGGGAGTAGGCACGGCCGCTGGAGTATCCATTGTCAGTACTAGTAACAAGGTGGGAAAGAAAACAGGTTCAAGTGAAGACATACCACATTCCATAATTTCCGGCACCGGCACTGGAACCGAAGACGACGGTGTACTTGGGAACATTGGCGCAGGCCACGGCGGTGACGAGCTTGGCTCCATTCTTTGCAATTCCGCCCTTTTCTGCATCGGCACCGACCATGAAGCCGGAGATGTTTTGCAGGAAAACGAGCGGGATATTTCGCTGGGCGCAGAGTTCGATGAAGTGAGCGCCCTTGAGCGATGATTCGGAGAAGAGGATTCCATTGTTGGCAACGATGCCCACTTGTTGACCGTAGATTTTGGCGAAGCCGGTGACTAGGGTGGAGCCGTAGTCGCGCTTGAATTCGGCGAATTCGCTACCGTCCACGATGCGGGCGATGACTTCGTGGGCGGGGATTTGACGCCGGAGGTTTGTGCCTACGATCCCCGAGAGTTCGGCGGGGTCGTAAAGGGGCTCCTTGAATGGGGTGGATGTCAGTGGGAAGGGTGTTTGGGGCCAGTTCAGGTTCGAGATTGAGCGGCGAGCGAGGACGAGGGCATGGGAGTCGTCGACGGCAAGATAGTCGGTGACACCGGAGATGGAGCTGTGGAGCTTTCCACCGCCTAGGTCTTCAGCGGAAACGATTTCGCCGGTTGCGGCCTTGACGAGCGGGGGGCCAGCAAGGAAAATGGTGCCCTGGTTCTCGACGATGATTGTTTCGTCGCTCATTGCCGGGACGTAGGCTCCTCCGGCGGTGCAGGGACCCATGACAACGGAGATCTGTGGGATTCCAAGGGAGCTCATTCTCGCCTGGTTGAAGAAGATTCGTCCGAAATGGTCTCTGTCTGGGAAGACGTCGGCTTGATGGGGGAGATTGGCACCGCCAGAATCAACCAGGTAGATGCATGGCAACTTATTCTCTTGCGCAATAGCTTGTGCTCGTAGATGCTTCTTCACAGTGATAGGGTAGTAGGTTCCCCCCTTGACCGTGCTGTCGTTGGCCACAATCATACATTGCACACCTTCCACGGTACCGATTCCAGTAATGATACCACCGGAAGGCACCTCATCACCTGGATACATCTCATGCCCCGCCAGAGGCGAGAGCTCAAGGAATGAAGTCCCCGGATCAATCAGCGACGTGACCCTGTCGCGCGGCAGCATCTTCCCCCTCGCCAAATGCTTATCCCTCGCCTTTTGCGGGCCACCCTTTGCAATTTTGCCATGCAGCTCTGACAGATTCGCCAGCAGCTCATTCATCTGTCTTGCATTCTCCTGGAAATCGGCCGATGACGTATCCACCGTCGTTGGCAGAACAGATATAGCCGATGCCTGGTGGGCATGGGTGTAATTTGCAATTGAGCGTGAGCCCGCTGCCGCTGCTGCTCCCGGACGGAAGAGCGCCCGGCTGTTGGGCTGCCATCTGCTGCTCAGCTGTGCATTGTGGGAGAGGGCGTATCGAAGGCTGCGGAGAAGAGGTGTGGACGGAGCGCGGATTGAAGCGGCCATGGTGCTGGGAGAGATGTGCAGTGCAGTTGTGTTCGTGAGGGACTTTGGCTCAAGCTCTCAGCATCATCAATGGGTGTTTGTTTAGAGCAGAGATTGATTCAGAGTAAAATTGCCGGGCTGCGGTATCTTTTCTTTTTGTCTCTCCTGTCTCTGCCGCAGCCTGGAGGTTTCCTGCCGTCGGCCGATCATGTGGGAGGTTCGGCCCTGCGAGTGCGGGACGGCGAGAATAGCCGCGGGGAGCCGGGCCGCGATCTGCAACATCGGGCAGGTCTGCCGAGACCGTCAGACGAGCACCGACGTGACGACAAGAGGAACAAATTGTCAACTGGAACACTTCATTCTTTTCTTCTTTTTAGCTATCTCCCTTGAACAGGTTAGCATCACCAAAATGGCTTCTCCGTGTCTTCCTCGTCTTCTCACTCGCACCTCCAGAGCTGCTCTCTGCAAACCGAGGCGCCAGCTTGTCCCGCTCTCATCATGGCGGGCAGCTTCAACAAAGCATCCTCAGGGTTTCACTCCGCCGACGGAGGCGGATCTTCTGGAACTGAGGGAGAGCGTGCAGGAATTTACCAGTAAGCCAGTTGCAATGTCAAGTGCTAGCTAGGTCAATGGCTAAACACAGTTGACAGGGCGAGAAATCACGGAGGAGGTAGCCGCGAAGACGGATGCGGAGAATAGCTTCCCACCGGAAATGTGGCGGAAACTCGGTGAAGCGGGGTGGGTGTGCGTTCCTATGGAAAGTTGTTCAGGCTTCTAACAGGAGTCTAGTTTTCTGGGAGTCACTGCGGACGAAGCATATGGTGGTTTGTCCATGGGATACCAGGCGCATTGCGTCGTACTGGAGGAGATCAGCAGAGCGTCAGGTTAGCACCCAACTGGCCTTTTGCTATGCTTGAAGTTTGCTCTAACTGATCTATAGGAAGCATTGGCTTGTCCTACGCTGCTCACTCGCAACTCTGCGTCAATCAGCTCTCTTTGAACGGATCTCCGGAGCAAAAGGCCAAGTTCCTTCCCGGCTTGATTTCCGGTGAAAAGATTGGTGCTTTAGCCATGTCTGAACATTCTGCTGGATCAGATGTTGTAAGCATGAAGACGACCGCGAAAGCTGTCGATGGTGGATATATCCTCAACGGAACGAAGATGTGGATCACAAACGTGAGTTCTAAGTGCCCGTAGATGTTACTCTTTCTGACGTACTTGTTCATGTATAGGGCCCTGATGCGGATTTCATTGTTGTATATGCCAAAACCGAACCCGAGAAGGGCTCAAAAGGCATCACCGCCTTCGTTGTTGAGAAGACTTTCAAGGGTTTCTCCTGCGCCCGAAAACTTGACAAGCTCGGAATGCGAGGATCGAATACCGGAGAACTAATCTTCGAAGACGTCTTCGTCCCCACCGAGAATATTCTTGGCTCCGTCAACAAGGGTGTAAAAGTTCTCATGGAGGGCCTTGATCTAGAACGTCTCGTCCTCAGTGCCGGACCACTCGGGTAAGAACCTTCCTTACCAGTACGGATAAACCATTGCTAACAGCCAGTTCAAAGAATCATGCAAGCCTGCCTCGACCTCGCTCTCCCTTACGTTCATACCCGCAAACAATTCAACACCCCTATCGCCCACAACCAGCTCGTCCAAGGCAAACTCGCAGACATGTACACCAAACTCGCCGCCTCCCGCGCCTACACCTACAACACAGCCCGACAGATCGATAACTCCGCTGTTTCGAGCGAGGGTGTTTTGATCCGCACGCAGGACTGTGCGGGCGCCATCCTGTACGCTGCAGAACGGGCTACGGAGTGTACGCTGGATGCCATTCAGCTGCTGGGTGGTAATGGCTATATCAATGAGATTCCTGCGGGGCGGTTGTTGAGGGATGCTAAGCTGTATGAAATTGGGGCGGGGACGAGTGAGATTCGGAGAATGGTGATTGGGCGCGCGTTTAACAAGGAGTATGCATAAACTGATGGAGACGATGTATTATTGTTAAAAAGGTGCTGGTGATGGCGTGGGTACTGTTACGTATTTATTTTTTGTTATATTAGATCAATGATACCAGTTTAGTCCTTTCGCCTTAGCATTGCTAATGGGACACTTTGTGTCTAGATCAAGGAATATTGTTTTCGTATGCCATACCCAACAGCTACCTTTTCCGTTCTCGTAGAGACGTCCTCGTCCCTCGAGTAAGTGGAACATCACGTTGTTTCCCCTTTACATCCGTGGAATTATCTATTTTCCTTGTCTTCGGGGCACGTCTGGCAGTAGGATTGTCCTTTTCATCCGGATTATGTTCCTTTCCCTCTGCCACCATACCATCGGACAATTTCCTTTTCTTGCTTGGACGGCCTCTCCTTCGAGGGAGCGGGTTGTCTTCTATGCTCTGGCTCTCAGTTGAGCTTGTCACGGCCTTTGGAGGACGTATGACAACTTCCACTCTTGGGTATCGCGGATTTGACGAAGTTTCGACATGCTCGGGCGGCTGCGACTGGCTCGTATCAGGGTTTGCGCCCTCTTCCAGCGATATGACATGTCTCAGGTGCGAGCCAGGTTTCTGCTTCCGCGGAGGCGGGCGGTCAAGCTTGTCTGTGCGCAAAGATTCAACCTGTGGTTCAGGACTGGCGATATGAGATGGTGGCGGTGTAAAGGAGTTTGAATTAGATGGCGTATCGTTGGACATTTCAATATCCGCTTCGTCGCCTGATGCCTCGCTGTCCAATGGCAGCAGATTTTTGGAAAAGCCGTTCACCGTTACCGGAACGGAGCTTTGTTTTCTTGGTCGACCTGGCTTGCGACGAGGTTTTGAAGAAGAGGTCGTTCCGTTCAATGGAACCGGTGATTTGCGCTCGTTGGGAGGTGGTGGTTGATACTTGAACATCTCTCGCCAGTTCTTCAAAAGTGACACCGTTTCCCCCTTGCCGGACTCAAAGAGCTGAACTTGATGCAACGAATGGCCTGGCTCCCTCCACACGACACCACGAAATGATCCGAAATCAAGGTGTGGTCTGCCACCGTTGTCTGTCTCACTATACTTTCGCTTCCTCCCGGCATTTTTAGAGATCCCTGGAACACCTTCACCGTTATCTGGCGACTTCTCTGCATGTTGTTTCAAGAGCGAGGGGTCGTCGTCGTAGTATTCATCGGTGAGGTAATCCCAGTCTGTATCGCTATCTAAGGCTGCTTCGAGGGCGTGATCATCGAGAAACACGGGAGAGTGGGTAGTCCCACAGGCAAGGTCGTCCTAGAACAGTCAGTATCACTGACAAGCTTCAGCAATTGAAAGGGCGATGCCTCACAGCCAGAGTCTTGTCCCCGTCGTCAAAAAAGAGCCAATCGTCTTCGAAGTAGTCGTCATAGTACTCATCGTCGGACATCTTTGCCTATTAAATATTGGAAACCGCGAGCTTTAAATATCACACAAGATCTGAGGCAATGGAGAATAGGTTGAATAGTCGCGTAAAAATTGTCAATGGAGCAGAGACCACTTGACTTTGCGTTGTCCTGTAGGATGAGTTGAGGAACAGGGATTAGGACGGCACAAAATGGGCGACACAGTCTTGGTAACGAGCGCGCTGTATACTCTCTGAGCAATGGGTAAAAGGAAGAGATGAGAATATCTCAACAATCGCAGAATGAAGCCTTGCGCTGAACCGCGGTGGTGCAGTTCTTGACTGACGTAATCGCGAGCCGCCAAAAGAAGAGTCTCACGTGATCTTTTTAATTTGGAAAGTTACGCGAGAGTCAGGTGACCGCGTATTCCGATGGTAAAAATACGTAATTATCGGCGTCCGTGGCCGAGGCTCGCTTTCCATCGGCTGGTGCGGAGAAGCTGCCGGCCCTGCCAAAAAGTCCCATGACGACAAAGTCGCCGGCCGGCTCACGGTTGGACAGCTCCGGCAGATGAGAGATTGATATTTTCTTCCCCATTATTGAAACAATTGACCTCTTCTTCACGATAGTAATGACTCCTTTTTGACATCTGCTTTGGTATCCAGTTCTATCGTTGCCATGTCGTTCATCGCCCGCCTCCCTCCCAGCTCCCGAAGGGCCCTCCTCAATTCCACAATCCGCAAATCCTCTACGCTTTCGAGCTCTGCCAGCCGGGAGGGAACGTCTCTCAACTCTATTCTCATTGCCAATCGCGGAGAGATTGCACTGTAGGTTGCGTCTCCGGTTCCATTGAATACGCTGCGTGCTCAACTTCTGTAGACGAGTAGGACGGACCGCTGGCCAACACGGTGTGCGGGTAACGACGTTATACACTGATCCAGATGCGCGCTCTCAACATGCTTTGAGCTCTCCTTTTGCGTTTAATCTCGGTGAAACATCTGCATATCTCGATGGAGACCGGATAATAGAGATTGCCAAGCGGGAGGGGTGCAAGGGAATTCATCCAGGATATGGCTTTGTATGAGATTTCCTTTGAAATATAAATTCCCAGCATATCGCTAACTCGGTTCTATAGTTGAGTGAAAATTCGAGCTTCGCGCAGAAATGTACTCAGAATGGACTTGTTTTCATTGGACCGCCGTTCAAGGCGATTGAAGCCATGGGTGACAAAAGGCACGTTCTCCGAATACCCACGTTTCTGTACGATTTCTAACGAACATGATAGCCGATCGAAGGAGATAATGACTGCTGCAGGCGTACCTTGTGTGCCAGGCTATCACGGACAGAATCAGGATGTTGATTTCCTGGCCGCGGAAGCCGACAAAATCGGATATCCAGTTCTTGTCAAGGCGATCAAAGGAGGTGGTGGAAAGGGAATGCGAATTGCAAGCTCAAAGGAAACTTTCCGCGATCAGTTGAAATCGGCCAAATCAGAGGCCAAGAGCTCGTTCGGTGACGACCATGTGCTGATTGAGAAGTACATCACCACACCGAGACATATCGAGGTTCAGGTGTTTGCCGATAAGCATGGCAACTGTGTTGCTTTGGGGGAGAGAGACTGCAGTATCCAACGTCGGCACCAGAAGATCCTCGAGGAGTCGCCTGCTCCACATCTACCTGATGCTACAAGGAAGGATATCTGGGAGAAGGCGAGGGCAGCTGCGCTTGCAGTTGGCTATGAAGGAGCGGGAACCGTTGAATTCATTTTTGACAACGATACCGGAGAGTTTTTCTTCATGGAGATGAATACTCGTCTACAAGTAGAGCACCCGGTCACCGAGATGGTTACCGGCCAGGATCTCGTTCACTGGCAGCTTCTGGTCGCTGAGGGAGCGCCGTTACCGCTTACTCAGGAGCAAATCGAGGCCAATATTGCCAAAAGCGGACATGCCATCGAGGCTAGAATCTATGCAGAAAACCCAGATCAAGGGTTCGTCCCCGATTCGGGCCGCCTCCTCCATGTCCGCACACCCCAGCCAACAGAGGATGTCCGGATAGACGCCGGTTTTGTCCAGGGCGACGAAGTCTCTTCACACTACGATCCCATGATCTCCAAACTAATCGTCCGGGGCGCCGACAGAACGGAAGCCCTCCGAAATCTCTCCGCCGCTCTTGAACAGTACGAAATCGCCGGACCCATCACAAATATTGAATTTATCAAGCGCGTTTGCAAAAGCCAGGATTTCGCAGACGGTAAAGTGGAAACAGGATACATTGATAAGCACCGCGAGGAATTATTCGAGAAGAAACCCATCGAAGACGAAGTCCTCGCACAGGTTGCTCTCAGCTGCTACATGGGCAACAGCAACAGCAGCATCTCTGGCCCGTCCGGATCAGCAATCGGCTTCAGCCCCAGCTACCAACAACGAGAATTCGCCTTCGTCGAAGCCACCGCTCCCGGTGAAGCTGAAGGCACACCGTTCACTGCTCAAATCCAGCAGACAAGCGAAAACACCTTCGACATCACCATCAACGGCAAGCAGACTTTCACAAACGTCCAGAGCACAGCCAGCCCGACCACGAACATCGTCACCTCATTCTTCCCACATACCCGACTCGACACAACCGTCATTCGTGACGAGGATGCGCTCTCCGTCTTCCAGCGCGGTAGACAGTATCGTCTGCGCATCCCGCGTGCGAAGTGGATGGAGAAGGCGTTGGGTATCAAGGATGTTGCGAATAGTGTGATTGCGCCTATGCCGTGCAAGATTCTACGTGTGGAGGTTGAAGAGGGTGCGACGGTAGAGAAGGATCAGCCCTTGGTTGTGATTGAGAGTATGAAGATGGAGACTGTGATTCGGAGTCCGCACAGGGGTGTGATTGAGAAGATTGTGCATAAACAAGGGGTAAGTCGCCATTCTTAGTATACTTGGTTTTTTCCTGGCCAGGACGCGGCTTTGACTAACGGACTACGCAGGATATTTGCAAGGCCGGAACGCCGCTTGTCGAGTTTGCGGGGACCGACGAGGTGGAACAATAGAGAGATTTCAATGAGTTTGGGTTGGAAGCTTGCTTTTTTATATGATTGCGTTGGGTTAACGTGTGATGATACCTGCTTTGGCTTTTTATATTTCGCGCAGTGTCTATATAGGGTGTATTCTAGACCATCTGCATGCAAATGGAGTACATTGTCTGTTGTTCAACCTATCTGCCGACCCTTCAACATTAAATACAGCGGTGGGAGCAGCCTCTGGGAATTGACGGTGTTTGACGGCGATGACGAAGAGAGACGACCTTGACCAAGTTTCTAGCGGCAGCACGGGCGGGTTCTTGAACCGCCAAGTGCAGGCAGCAGGCAGATACGAGTACTTAACCAGCTGCTTTTCGCACCTTCGAGCGGAGAAAGTGATTTTATCTTCATCCGTGAACCTCGAAGGGGTCAAATAAAGTCGTCGCTATCTAGGAGCCCCTCGTTAAACACCCTACCAGAGCACATCGCCTCACCCTTCTAGGCAAGTCCCCTATCTTCGACAAACAACCCCACCAAAGAGAATATCACCATGCGTCGCGTCCGCTACAACGTCGCAATTTCACTAGACGGCTTCATCGCGCCCACCGACGGCTCAACAGAGTGGATCGTTCACGACGACAGTATAGACTTCACTGCTCTCTACGCCGAATTCGACAAGTTTATCCTTGGCCGCAAGACGTATGAATACATGTTCTCTCTATCGGCGCAGGATAATCCGCTGAATAGGAAGCCACGGGAGGATGTCATTGTTGCAAGTCGTGAGATGAATGCGTCCGAATATCCCGCCGTGACGGTGTTGAATGATGGTGTGGCGGGGTATGTGACGGATCTCAAGGCGCAGGAGGGACGGGATATATGGCTTTTTGGCGGCGGGGAGTTGGCAAGGAGCTTACTGGAGGCTGGTGTGGTGGATACGGTTGAGGCGGCGATTATGCCTGTGATGCTTGGGGATGGGGTGAAAATGATTGCTGGTTCAGATGAGGGGCGGACTTGGAAGCTACAGCTGGATACGATGGAGAGATTGGAGAGTGGTATTTTGATGTGCAAGTATAGTGTCTCCTATACCTGACGAGATGGTACTTGCTTTGTTGGCCAACAGTCTCAGACATAATTGTGTTTGGTACAAGTCTTCAAGGGGAAGTAGCATACATGCAGCGGACACGAAATACTTCAAGCAAGCCGTCTTCAATTCTCTGAAGAAGAATCTTCCTTCTGGACAGTGACAGGAGCTTGCTGCATCTGCATCCGCCTCATCATTTCAGCAGCCTCGAAAGCATATTTGCACTTACTCCTAAGATCTCCGCCGTATCGATACATAATAAACGGGAACGGCAGGCATGCCAATGTCAGAAACGCGGGCACGGAGCTTGCCCAGTGGATCCCAAGTTTGCTATACATCTGAGGAGTAAATAAGGGGAACACGGCACCGATTATCGAGCGGAAGATCGCGGCGGCTGCAAGTACGGATGCCGCATAAATGGTGTAGGAGTCGATTAGGTAGTTGACCATCGGTAGGATGACGAGGACGCAGCCGAAGCCAAACGGAGCCGAGAGGATGATGCTGACGGACCAGTGAATTCTGGGGTAGTTCGTCCATGCAAAGGCGAACATGCCAACTGGTAAGGCAATTCCACCAATGATGGCTGGTGGCAAGCGAGATTCCGCAGTTGCTCTTTTAGAGAGGAGGAGCTTCCTATAGCGCCGTTCGTTGTCGTAAATCGCGTAGACCAATCCGAAAACAATCCCAACAGCAATACCCATAAATGCAAGGCCGCCGATTCCCGGGCCCCATCCACGGTCTTGGTTGTAAACGATCGGCATGGCGCCCATAAACATATAGACCGTTCCGTATATAATGGCCATGTAAAGTGAAGCCACTAACACGATAGGTTCGCGAAAAAGTAAAACCCATGGTCGTATTAGGGCTCTCCTAAAGATCTCGTGGGATTTCTGTTTGCCTTGCTTCTTTTCGAGAACGCTGGTATAAGTCTTGCCGTTGGCTTTGGCCAGTTGGCTCGCCCTCCTGCTCAGCAACACCGGCCCATATGTCTCAGGGACGAAGATAACGCCAAGGATACCGATCGCCCCTATAAAGATACAGCACATCCCCTGTACCCATTTCCACCCAGCATGTTCTGAGACAAAGCCGCCGATGACTGGGCCAAGTATAGGGCCAAGAAAGGGGGCTACACAGTACAGTGTCATGGCCAGGCCCCTCTGAGCCGGAGGGAAGAGATCTGCAATAGCGCCGCCCGAATTGACCAGTGGCGACCCGCCAAAGGTACCGGCAAAGAATCGCAATACCAGAAGGGTCGTGACGTTCTGGCTTCCGGCAGAACCTCCGATGAAGGCTACCATGGCGAGGTGGGAGGTTATCCAAAGAATCTGTCTTCCGTAGAGTTCGGACCTGTGTATTAAAACTGGCAGTTAGTACCGGAGCTGAGTGTATATGTCAGAGAGGGGACGAACTACAAACACGAAATGTTAGCTCTCTATATATAAAATCTTGTCAATAGACCTAAAACGAAGGTGCTTACCAGGGGAGCCCATAACGCTGGGCCAATCGCGAACCCTAACACGAAGAGGGAAAGCCCGAGTATAAAGACCTCGGTGCTAATGTTGAAGTCCCCGATAATTTCCTTGGAAGATACCGAGTACGCGGAGGAGGTAAAGGTGACGGAGAAGACAGATAAGGTCACGATGGTCGTGATGAACCATTTTCTGAGCTGAGACCAGTTCATGGGGTTTCTAGGATCGTCCTTTCGGAACTCAACCACGAAAGGGTCCGTTTCAGTTCCTCGACCGTCATAGTTGTGATTTTTCTCAGCTTCATCAGGGTCAGCCGTCGTTTTGGATAGCGGTTGTTGAGACATCCTTCTGACAGCTTAGAGCAGCCAAAGGGTTGTTCGGAAGAAACAACGAAGACGGCATATTCAGTGGATAGTTTGCCATGGCCATAGGGTATTAAATATTGATGCCAGTCCGGAGGAACATATCTAGAAAGCATCAAGCAGAGGACGGAATTGCATTCCATTGGCTCCCAGACAGATCTTGTCGATGCTGGAGATCATCCTCAGCCAATTGTAGGCTTTTCCGCCGTGGAGCTCGCGGAGCGCAAGATGATTGGCTCGGGATGAATGAGGACCGAGTCCTTGAGATTCTGGGTGACTGGCAAAGGGAATTGCGCAAACGCAAGCATTCATTCAGCAGCAAGCCCAGGAAGCCGAATCTGCATATTTCGTCCGAAGTAAGAGGAGCCAGCCAAACGAGGGTGTTCGTGGTGTGATTGGGAGCTGTTTGCTTGGTTTGTCGATCGGCGCCGGAAGAACTATTTCGAGGTGCGATTCCTTGGCGGCCTGCGTCTCGACGTCACTTTCAGGGGCGGACAACATTGCGGACCATGGCGAACACAGTTCCCCAACATGAGGGACAACAAGGCGGAACGCCGAAGCCCTTACGCAGAGAGAGACTGAGGGTTTCGAACGCCTGTTCAGCTTGCAAGCTGAGGAAGATCAAATGCGACGGCCGTCGCCTGAGTATGTCCTGCCAGCGGGCATCCACAATGCCCTTCGCATGAGACCGTGACTGATACATCTCATGTCGGCAGTATGCGCTAGATATAAGGGAAGAAAAGAAACACGCAGGAATGACGGGAATTCCGTCACCACAACGAAGGACAAGTCCCCAGTTAGACATGCTCCGCCAAGCCGTGGTCATGTTTCTGTTCACGCCTCGCCTCCGGCCATAGAAGCTCACTTGCGCGAGGCACCATCGGCATCAATGACCAAGACGCCATCGGCAATGGAATCATCCTCTGACTCGGGACATTTGGATGAAACCAAAGATTCAGATCCGGGCCGGAGAGCATTCTACAACGCTCATGGGCGGTTTGCTGGGGAAGTAGCAGCCGCAATAGACGTTAGAGCAGGTCTCGCGCCGGCTGCCATTTCAAATCTTGTCCCTTTTGTGGATGCGCCGTTATTTGGAGAGATAGATTTGTATTCTCCGTCCAATGCTTCGGACTTCGTCGTTGCAGAATTGCCTCTTCGCGCGCATGCTGACGCTCTTGTGCGTATATACTGGCAATACGTCGAGCCTGTGGAGCCTATCTTGGATCGAGAACAATTCTCTCGCGGCTATGAGTGGTCGTATTCTGAATCTCGTGCGTTTAGCCATGAGGAACGTGACATCTGGCTCAGCATCCTGAATGCTGTTTTTGCCCTGGCAGTACAAAGACAAGAATCCATCCCACTTCAAAAACGAGATGTGGAAGCAAATTGCTATTTTAAACGTGCGTGGGCGCTTCTCAATCCCGAGACAATTCTTTGGAAGCCCGGGTCGATCGAGTTGGTGCAGTGTTTGATGCTATTCAACCGGTACTTCCACTGCACCAACAATCAACAAAAGACATGGATGACCGCCGGTTTGGCGATGCGGATCGCTCAGAGTATATGCTGTCATCTCCCCGAAGCGTCTTCACCCAAAGATCCTTGTGACAAAAAGAAGTTGAAACAACAGGTTTGGGCCAGCTGCGTTGCCCTAGACCGGTAAGCTGAACGGCAGGTAGGAACGAAGCAAAATGCTGACCCATTTTAGATGTGTTTCCTGGTCACTGGGTAGGGCCTCGGCGCCGGCCCCAATCCCCTTGCCGAACAGGGCAGTTTCTATGCCTCGAAAAGGCGGTGTTGGACATGCGGAGCGCCTTGCACGGGTAGTGGAGCTTCATGAAATTGGCAATCAAATTCAGTTGGCACAGACACAGACTGGAAACAGTGTCGCTGCGAGATTAGGGCTGCCACGCCTATATCAACAAGACGAATACCACGCCGTGGCTTTGCAGCTAGACGCCTGTCTTGACAGATGGGAGAATAATCTTCCTAGCGATTGGAAATTGCGAACTCTTCGACAGGTGGCAGACAGGGCGTCTCGAGCAGAGCGATATTTACTTCATCTTCGGTAGGCAAGCCCCATTCCACTCCGTTCCTCAATTTCAGGGTTTGGTCATGAGAGAGAGAGGAAGAATCAACCTTCCCTTTCTTCTTCGCTGACCGTTAGCCGACTGATACCGATGTAGCCTTCTTCACTCTCGAATCTTTCTTTATAGGCCCATGCTGGCACGATTCTACTCGATGAAACCTCACCCGGCGACGGCGCAAGCAACATCCATCCCTCCCAGCTTAAATGATCGGCTTCTGAGAGAATGTGCCGGAATGTGCGTCGAAACAGCGCAGAAGCTCGCATCACTGATTATCGAGACACTTGAGCCGGCAGAATCAATAGGCATTCTGCCCTGGTGGTACCGAATCTATTATTTACACATCGCGGGGACTAACTTTCTCGCGGCCATGTTCAGGCCTGAGCTGTTCACTGATTCCGTGTTGCAATCATGGCAAAACGTCATGTTGGCTCTCCGTGCGCATGAACATCTGAGCGTATACGTTCAACAGTGCATCCAGACGTTTGAGGCGCTCTCGGCGAGGATTCTGGAGACCCGATGTCCGAAAGTAGGTAGAAATGGGGACGTGCAGCCTGAGGAGGGGTCGCCTGGGCTATTTTTTGACGACATCTTCAAGGATATGGGTTTAGATTTTGATACCTTTCTCTTCGGTATGGAAGATGCCATTTGAGAGCCAGCGTTAGCTAGTGCAGCCACTCCGATAGACCGAGAGCTCGACCTAGGGTGTTATGTCAATCGGCTATTTTCAGGTACTCGTGATTGTATGATCATCGATGTCGTCCTCATACTGGTGGATTCATATTGGGATTTAGCCCTTGTTGCCCATGTATGGTAAAGGCCAGTGCGAATGGCGGTCTGGTTCGGCAATAGGCCACGAAAATGGATATCGCTGATTGAGGGGTGAGGCAAGTATTCCGCTTTCCATAGCTCTAGGAGGTAGTCAGTGCCATCTATCCATCGTCTCAGAGAATATAAAACTCCTTCACCATCGGAGGGGAGGATTGGAGAGGTCGTTGCCACAAGCACCACGGGTTTCAACATATGCATCTGTGTAGGAGATTGGCGGTACCTAGGCACATTAAGAAGTCAGATATTAACATCCGTGGCTGCTCATACAATACCAGCCATCATCACCACGATGTTTTGATCGGGAAGCGGAGTTGACGTTGAAGGATGACGTCGGTGGATTGTGGTCCCGTAACTTTCTTGGCGTTGCTGTCAGTCAGGGATCACGACACTTTCGTCAGGCCTCAGGCAGATGCGATGCAATTAATTGAACATCGGAGATGAAGGCCTGACCAGCGAGATATCTAAATACTAAAGGCCATGGCTAATTGCAGCCAGGTCCGGGCACTTCCCCGGCGTTCAATTGACTTAGCGAGGGGTCTTTCTTTCTCCGCCGCGAGATCACGATGTTTCTCAACAGGCACACAGGTTTCCTGGAAAGCCAGGAACAGCACTTCCTTTCGAGCACCATGTCGATACCGATATAGCCCTCGAGAATCCAGGCTGTTTGGTCGACGAGATATTCATTCCCAGCAATTTCAACCGTTTGTTCCTCCTACACCGGCGTCTCTAGGCAAACCGACCGCTGCGAAGACCTATCCCCGCTCACGCAGATGGCTCCGCCGATTATTCTATCTCAGTCTGTCGCTGGGAACAATATACACAATTGATAAATATTTCTATGCCTCCTGCCTTACTAGGACTACCCGCACGTTCGCGCTCGGCCTTTTCGTCGCATTGGATTACAAGATCAATTTCCGCCCTAACCCCCCGTTCGCGAGCTCTATAACCGCAGTACATGCGCGCAACGCGAAGCTGCTCTCCGAGTTACTGAGAGAGAATGGAGGATTATATTTGAAAATTGGCCAGGCTATCGCGATGCAGTCCGCGATCTTGCCACCGGAGTTCCAGAAGATGTTCTCGCGCATGTTCGATGATGCCCCGCAGAATGAATGGGAGGACATACGGCGGGTGATCGAGGAGGATTTTGGGAAGCCTGTTGAGGAGGTCTTTGGAGTTTCATTCGATGGGGATCCAAGTCGCGGAGTCATGGAGAGGGTCGCAAGGGCCAGTGCTAGTGTTGCGCAGGTCCATTGGGCGAGACTGAGTGACGGGAGGGAGGTTGCTATCAAGGTTCAGAAAAAAGAAATCGCACAGCAGGTCAAGTGGGACCTATGGGCATTTAAGTATGATCTTTGGACCTTTTTATTTTCACGAGTGAGAAACTAATACCTCTATAGGGTCGTTGCATGGGTTTACAGTCGAGTTTTTAACATTCCGTTTTATACTTTAGTCCCCTACGTTAGCGAGCGACTCTTCTTGGAAACCGATTTTGAGAACGAAGCTGATAACGCTGAAAGAATGGCAAAACTTGTTGCGGGAGAGCCACGGCTAAGGAATAGAGTATATATCCCACGTGTTCATCGCGAATTGAGCTCCAAGAGAGTTATGACTGCAGAATGGATTGAAGGAGTCCGTTTATGGGACAAAGACTCTCTGACCCGCCCGTGGAGGGGAGGATGGATGCAGGGAAGTCCGGGGTGCCAGGGCACTCCGCTGGATCCCGCCAACGGTGCAGAGTTGGCTCGAAAATCGTCTCATGGGAATGTGTATCAGAAACTCAAGCCGGAACGCGACTATTGGAAGGGTAGGAATGGTCGTGGCGGTTTAGGTGTATCTTTGAAAGAAGTCATGACTACTATGGTGGACTTGTTCTCGGCACAAATGTTCCTCTGGGGCTGCCTTCACTGCGACCCGCATCCAGGTAATTGGTTCGTACGCCGGCAGCCCTCTGGAAAAGCCGAACTCGTTCTCATCGACCATGGCCTTTATGTCAATATGGAACCAAACTTCCGGCACGACTATGCCCGACTGTGGAAAGCCCTCTTGACATTTGACAACGAGTCAATCGCAGAAATAGTCAAAGGATGGGGCGTGAATAATGCCGACCTATTCGCATCTGCCACTCTCCTGCGTCCCTACGAGGGCGGTGAAAAGACGACGTCAAAGGCACTAGAAGGCCTGAGCAAAAAAGAACGTGCAAAACTTCAGTACGAAATGCAACAGGCAATGCGCCAGGCAGCCCGCGAGGTCCTAGGCGACGAAGAGAAATGGCCCCGCGAACTGATTTTTATTTCCCGCAACATGAGAATTGTCCAGGCGAATAACCAGTTCCTCGGAACTCCTGTCAACAGGCTGAAGATCACAGGCACATGGGCTTCCCGCGCTCTTGTTGAATCTCCGGATCTCGCTCTATCGGAGAAGATTAAGAATTACGGGCGGCATATTATCTTCCACTGGGTTTTGCTTACAACTGATATCCTGTTTTATTACTATAAGATCAAGCAGATCTTCGGGTTGTCTGGTGGCATGGAAGATGAGCTTGAGGCTCAGATGCAGAATGTGGCGAGGGATATGGGAGTTGAGCTGAACCAGAATATATTTGAGGGTTGAACATTTGGCATATATCGTTTGGGATACTGTATATTATGGCATTTTTCATCGTCTAACTTCGTTTTGTGTATATAGCAGTGTACGATAATAGAGGCGTTGGTCTCAAGAGACAAGGTCATCGCGTCGTTAACTCAATTTCTCGCAACTCCTTTAACTACCTCATTATCATACGCGTGCATTCCGCAACTCTGCAATGAGCTTTCGAGAAACGAAAGCTCGATGACCTTTGATCCCCCGGAATACGAAGCACGATCCCAGATCCTTACGGTGTCAAGACGGTCTTGATTTTCCCGTTAGTTACCGTCCACAATGCAATCCAACAACCACTCGCAGCACCACTGAGCTCAAGAGATAAGAAAGGACACGAATGTCCTCCTTCAACCATGTCCCGACCTCCTCCCCAGGCTTCTCCTCCCGTACCTCCGCCTTCACCCACCGCCACCTCCAGCTCCTCCGCACATTCTCCCCGCGCAACCCCCTCCGCGTAACCGCGCACATCGATCTCGACTCCTTCTACGCACAATGCGAAATGGTTCGGCTCAACACGCCCCGCGACCAGCCCCTCGCCGTCCAACAATGGGAGTCCCTAATCGCCGTAAACTACGCGGCGCGTCCATACGGCGTGACGCGAATGATTACTGCGAAAGAGGCGCGGAAAAGGTGTCCCACCCTCATCACGCAGCATGTTGCGACGTTTAGGGAAGGGGAGGGCGGGAAGTGGGCGTATCGTGAGGAGGGGGATCATTGCGTGGAGACGGATAAGGTCTCGTTGGATCCGTATCGGGCGGAATCGAGGAGGATTTTTGAGGTTATTGGAGATTCGTTGAGGGAGTGGGCGGGGACTATTGATATGAGGGGTCCCGGAGAGGGGAGTGTGAGGGATAGGGAGAAGGAGGCGGCGGCGATGGTTAGGATTGAGAAGGGAGGGATTGATGAGGTGTTTGTGGATTTGTCGGCGTTGGTTTATGGGACGCTTATTGCGAGGTTCCCGATGCTGCAGCCGCTGGATAGGAGTGAGGAGAAGGGGGAGGTGAATGAAGCGTTGCCACGGCCGCCGACGACGGCGCTGTCGTGGGATAAGGAGGATGAGCTGGTGGATTTGGATGATGGGGAAACAGAGGAGGATGACCCAGATTGGGACGATGTGGCCATGCTGATCGGGGCTGAAATCATTAGGGTTGTTCGGCGGGCGGTCTGGGAAAGACTGGGCTATACGTGCTCTGCGGGCATTGCACGGAATAAGATGATGGCGAAACTGGGGAGCGCGGTTCATAAGCCTAACAAGCAGGCAATAGTGCGGAATCGTGCTGTCCAGCAGTTCCTGGGCGGGTTCAAGTTTACAAAGATCAGAAATCTGGGTGGGAAGCTTGGGGAGCGTGTTTCGTCGATATTCGAGACGGAGGAAATAAGCGAGTTGCTCAAGGTCCCGCTTGAGACGCTGAAAGGGAAACTCGATGATGATACGGCAACATGGATATATGAAGTTATCCGGGGGAATGACTACAGCGAGATCAACACCCGGACGCAAATAAAGTCCCTTGCCTCGACAAAGTCGTTTCGGCCCGGCCTCCAATCTTCGGAGCAGGCGGAAAAATGGCTGCGAATCTTCTCAACCGAGATCTACGGACGCTTGGTGGATGAAGGCATCCTGGAGCACAAGCGCCGGCCAAAGATCATTACTATCCACCATCGGTATAGCGGCCAGACCAAGTCTCGCCAGACGCCTATTCCAAGCGGCAAAGCCATCGATGAAGCTTTTATATTTGAACTGGCACGGAATTTGCTCAAGCAAGTGGTGCGTGACGGGAATATATGGCCTTGCGCAAACTTGTCGCTCACGGTAAGTGGGTTTGAGGATGGGGTCTCTGGGAATCGACGACTTGAAGGTTTCTTCGCTCGCGACTCTAAAGCCGAAAGTCCGCCTCTTCGTCGGCGTCTCGATGCAGAGGATGATTTGGATGCTGTTCTACCGAGCAAGGTGAGGAAGTTAGATAGAGATACCCTGCGTCGTGACGAGCTCGACAATCGTCCCATCCAACAAGACGTGAATGCAAAGAACAACGCGCATTCTCCCCCTGCTGCAGAGGCCCCGACTGAGACAGAAGAGGGTGCAGCAGAATCGGCAGACGGAATCCAGAGTACATTATCATTCCCGTGCCCCCGATGCAATAAATCGATTCCGGAGACCGAGTTCGATGAGCACCATGACTGGCATTTCGCCATGGACTTGCAATCTCAGGACAGAAGGGCAATCCACGACGGAAATCTGAACGGGGCGGCCTCTGGTCCAGCGTCTGTAGGGGGCACGGGGAAACGACAGACACGACTATCATTTGGCTGAAAAGGGATCATACGGACAAAATGGTTGCATATCACGGGGCATAGCGATGATTTTGGGAATGGAGTTTTATATATTGGATATTTCAGGATATATTATGTTGACTCTGTCGTCATTTTCTTTCTAAAGTATACTTAACTATTTTTATGCATTTTCTCAGGTCGTTGGAATAAGTTGTTGATTGGCGCATCTGGTCCTTGGTTTCGAGCCGGAGCGCACCCTTATTCGACAACCTTCTGTGGAGAGGCCTCAGTGACATCACCACCTCCTGACCAAGATTCTCTGGCTTGTGAGATATCCCAACGCCCAATAAATGGCTTAAAGAGCCAATTCGTTCCTGTTTTTCTCCTTGGACTTTTCTATTCTCCAGTTTTACTACCTTGGGCCACACATTTTGGGGCTTCTGGTGCCTCACGTTCGAATTTGTTGATTTCTCAGGGGCCTCCTTTTCTCTATCTGCCGAACTAGGTTCTGGGGTGTGTTTTCGTCTGTCTCACAGTCGGGTTCTACCACTTCCTGGGGGACATTTGCAAAAAGCATCATCCTAGGTTGTTCCACCACCTAGATTGCAGGGATTATCAAGATGCCACGACGGAGCAGCGGCAGGGAAGATTTTGAGGAAGAAGTATACTATTCAGATCATTATGGCCGCCCACCCCGAAGGCGGGACCATGACCGCGACCGCCATGAACATATATATGAAGAAGATCTTGAATACCGTCGGCGTGCACCACGGGTCCGGGAGATGGAAAGGCCCCGCGAACGAGTACGATCCCCAGATTTTGCAGAGCGATACCACCGGAGCTCGAGTGCGGGACCCTTGGTTGTGAGGCCTCGCGTAAGCGATGAGTTCATTTATGTGCCGAGAGAGTCTGAGAGGGAGATCGAGGAGGTGCGCATTTCTCATCCGCGGGCCAAGCAGCGAAGATCTCCGTCGCCGGAATATGACCGTGACGAGTTATTGGTGCGTAGAGGGGGGAAATCGAGGCAGCACAAATTTCGCGAACGAGAGGAATTCATTATCAAAGAACCGGGCCGTCATGAGGAACAGCGGTTTGTGCGGCCTCCAAGGAGGAAACCGATGGGGTATGATCATGAGGTGGAAGTTGATATAGATCATGGGGACCACAAGCATGAGTTTGTGTACCAGAGCAACTCTCGGGAGCGGGACAGGCCGCGACAACGGGCGGGCGATAGGGAGGATGTCTCTATCCACACGGGAGAGAAACGATCTAGGGGAAGGGACGTGGAGAGAGAAGAAATTATAATCGGTCGGAATCGTGACAGGTCGTCGTCGTCTTCTGATTCATCCATTGCTCCGCCGCGCTCCATCCACGCGCCTCCAATCCATCAGGATGTTATCACGCACCATAAACATGTTGAACATGGTTTGTAGCAGTTATCTGTCCGATTAGCGACCAGAAGCTGACCGAATATAGGATTCGAACCGGTCCGTTCAAAACCGCGGGCCCCAGAAGCTCCTTCAAGGCGAGGCGGAATCGACGAAATCGATATTCGCGAAAGGTAAAAAGAATCCTCTGATACCTGCTTAATGTTCGAGTCAACTAACCTAACCAATCTAGACATCGTGAAAACGGTAAAACCATCGATGACCTCGAGATAATCCACCGCCACGAATCTTCTTCGCCCTCCCCAGCGAGGCCAGACAGGGACGAAATACACATATCCCACACACGAAGTCGGGAACCCGAACGAAAACACCATGATATATTGGTGATCCGTGATCGCGAGCGCCAGAAAGAGCGGGATCTTCTTCGCGATCCTGATGTCGTTGCAGAGGCAAATTATTATAACCGCCGGGCCACAGAGGGTGCACCGATGGGCGAAGCGTACAACGGGGCAACGCGCGATTGGACCATCGTCGACGTTCCCCCCGGGACAAAGAGAGTGACGCTGGACGGTGTGGGAGGCGGTAGTCAGGAAATATCCTGGCAACGATACAATGGTGTTCGAAGATCCAAATTCGTCAGTGAAGGCGAAGAGTACGGATCCGAGAGGGAGTTTGAACCCGAGAGGGGTCGAGGGAAGGTTGGTAGGCGGTATATCGGAGTCGGGAAGAAAAAGGATCGACTTTGGACGGAGATCACGAAGGACCTGGTAGTCAAAGAGGCGATTGAGAAGGCCGGCTATGAGTATGAAGAGACGGAGTATTTCT
Source organism: Malbranchea zuffiana (assembly GCA_039700045.1). Taxonomy (NCBI): domain Eukaryota; kingdom Fungi; phylum Ascomycota; class Eurotiomycetes; order Onygenales; family Malbrancheaceae; genus Malbranchea; species Malbranchea zuffiana. The sequence continues at coordinate 362,646 of JARUPO010000014.1, read as the reverse complement.
ACTACGTCTTTTCATATTTGCGATACGTACGTCCTTCTTTGTCTTGCTGTCTTACCTACCTTCCCTGCGAACTAACGTTGCGCTTCGCAATCCAGGACGATGTTGCCCATCTTGTTAGAATGTCGGAAGACCACCGCGCCCGTCGCGACCGAGTTCGAGAAATCGAATATGAACGCGCCCATTTGCCTCCGTTACCCCCTCCTCCAGCCGCAGTACTTCCTGCGGTGTCGTCCTCAACGAAGCTATTGTTTGACCGCGGAGATACCTCCGAACATGAGGTTCTTATCGACTCCACAAGACGGTATCATGCGTCAGGAAGGAGATGGTGATGATTTGAAGTATGTTTATTGCCTGCAGTGCGCTGTTGGTGCCTTTAAGCCGCATTTTTTCTTTATTTTTTCTTACCTTGCCCATTCTTTAGATTTTTGATGTATCATGATGAAATAATGCCTGAATGATTTGACGACAACTCTGCTGCTGCCATGCGCACCAAACGTTGGTTCCGGAAACGCCACCGCCATGTTGTGCTTTCTCTATCCTGTGGCCAGCCATTCTTGTTTTCTGTGCATTTTGTTCTTCATAGATTGTGACATTGAGAATCATAGAAAACTCATGCCAATGCGCGAGCCACGGAAGTGTCAGGGCAGATCTTCCGAATCCTGGATCTTCAAGCTTCCACAAAGTCTCTGCGGAGGTCGAAGGCCGTCGAGCCATCTGAGGTGGAACGACGGGCTTGTTTATCGGCGGTTGGCCGTGTCCACGCTTTTCTGCATGGAAACTCAATCCAAGTCTCCAAGATTTTCAATAGGGTGATACAGCGGAATGCTGGATGATCGGCTGGTGGCCATTGGGTTTTGGCTGCTTCAGTGTCGCACAGAGGACGCCGGAATGTGCATCCTGACATGTGTTGCGCAAACCTTGCTTTTTCTCCCACCATGACATTTGATGATTTCCGTTGGCTCATTCTCGTTCCCTTTGGGTTCGCTGGTTGCGATAGGAGGGAAAGGAGCCGAACCGAAGGAAGCCAGACTTCGGGAAACCGGAGAATTATAATGTAGACTGCAGGAACCCATGAAGCCATTATTATTGATCCTCGCTGCTCCATAGATAGTCACCATCTTCCTCCATCTGGCACGCTGCGCTCTGTACTTGGAGGAGCTGGAAACGGCAGCAAGCTAACGAAACATCGCGAGAGGTTGTTGAAGAAGCATTTCGCCCTTGTTCCTTAGGCCGTCCCCTTGACGAAAGTCGTCATGGTCCACTTGTCCCTTGGTTGGACCCAATCGTGAAACGAAGCTAGTCCAGCTTCCCCCTGCTGAAGCCTGAGTCTCCCTGCAAATCAGCCAACCCATGGCATTCCCGTGGGGTTTGCTTCATCCTCACCACAGAGCTTATTGTCTCTTAGAAATTGGATGATGATTGTTGACAGAGATCGTTTCTGAAGTTTGCCATCGTGGCCTGGTGAGGAGCCATTGTTCTTGAACCCGACTGCCACACTATTCTGAAACAGGCGGCCCTTCGTAGTATCCAGACAGCCACGGTCACCTCGTCGTTGGAGACTCGGAGAGTCGATGCCGTTGTTGGACCGTAGAGAGTCCCCAGCCAGTCGGGATAGGCTCAACCAGAAGGAAAAGAAAGGAACTCTCCCTGTAATACTCGGAACATTCTTATGGAAGAATATCTTCATGAACCCCAGAGTTGCGTACATGAACCAACGACAAGGGAGCGTGGGAGCTTGACCTTGCACGCCCGGGGTGTCCTCGCCCTTGGCGAACGATTACGACCACCAAAAAAAGGCGTGGCTTGTCAATCGCTCCCTCAAACATCGTCCTTCTGCTCTCTCACTCTCTCTCCCCCAATCAACCCGCTACTGTCCTTCTATCCCCATTCGTTCTTTCATTGGGACAACGTCGTCTGGTGATTTCTCCTCTTTTTGTCTCGTCAATCGAACGGCCGCACCCTTCGCTCGCTTTCACACCTCGGCCCTTTCGACGTCGTTGACTTCGTCATCTGCCCTCCGCGTCCTCGACTCAACTGTTCGTCCATAATAGTTCGCGGCTTGATAGATGGTCACCATGCAGTTCATTCGTTGATTCTGCAGCACCGAGTTCTTGTCACTGCGGAGTTGGTTTCGTCTCCGTGCCTTTGGGCTGATGGGGGGTTGGAGAACCTGGTCGTGAAGGGAATCTCCGTTACATCAAAGACACTTTTGGGGGGACAGTTGGAGAGTGAATCTACATCATATAACTCCATTGACTCTCATTTGGATAGTCTGGATTCTGCCTGGTGAACTGTGGTTGTCCTGGGATAATCTTTGTTCTCTTATCGAGCTTTCTTAGTGACTGTGAGTTCATCATGACATGGCTATATGCCTAATCCCCTAGAACCACTGCGCACTCACTCCTCACTCTCATAATCGCCCTGGTGATGCTTAGTCGCCATTCTTGTGGCATCATCCCACCACTTGCTAGAACATATCCTCCCTCATTTCTTCCTGCTGTTGTGTTTGTTTGTTGTCCTCCACTTCGGTATCCCAAACAGTCCCTTCGAGTGCCATCTGGATTTCGCAAGCTTGGCGAGCGTGTTTTATATCGACTCTGCATTTTCACTCTGTGCGCCTCTTACTGGAATTCGCCTGCTAAAATCTACCCTCGGGGCACAGTGGCATTCGATATCGGGTTCCTCCCAGTTCGAGTCTTCGAACATGGTCTCGATCATGCAGTATGCACTCGCGTGCATGGTCATTCTTCTGCAGTCATGTATCGTCGCCGGGCTTGAGATGGACTACTGCTCTTCCATGAATACTGGCGAAAGCTTCAAGGCTGGTAAGCTTGGATAATGACCTGGTCCCGATATCGTACAGAGCTGACCTGTGTGTCTCTAGTTATCGACACTTTCCAATCGAATGGAGCGTGTCGCACAACATGTTATCCGAAATACGCCTTTGCCATTATGAAAGGAAAGTCTTGCTGGTGTTCCAACAGCGCTCCCGGAGATACGACGGATACGGATTCTTGCAACGATGGCTGCCCCGGGTTTCCAAGTGATACATGCGGAAACCAGAAAAAGGGACTGTTTGGGTACCTCCAGCTCGACAAGGAGCCGACGACGACGATGCCTGATTCAAGTAAATCGTCGGTTAGTAGCAACCTTGGGAATAAAGTCCCTAGCTCTCTCCCTATTTCTTCTTTTCAGTCCATTTACCCTCGTTCTACTATTTCCTCGTCTCTGTCTACAGAGATCCCGGCACCCAGCTCCATTGTCAGAACATATTTGATGACAATAACACAGACAGTCTCCTCTTCTAAGTCTCTGATCACCGTTACCGTGACAGACTCTCAGACACGGAGCACTACTTCTACGTTTTTAGTATGGAAATCCCCTCAAATCTCTGGAGAGGATTTTGAGTCATTGTTTCAACCCATTTTGTACAAAGTGGCGGCTCTTTCTCGTGCTAACCGATAAATTAGTCTACCCAAACATCGACAAGCACCACGAAACCCCCAGCCACTTCGCCGACACTACCTGGAAAGGGCAAAGTGACTGTCACCATTTCCGATGGTCCGAAACCGACATCTACTGATTCTAGCGAGGAAGATAAAAAGCCTGCGCCTGCGCTCGGAGGAGGTGAAATTGCGGGAATTATTATTGGCTCCCTCGCTGGCGCGGGACTTATCCTCGCCCTGGCCATTTGGTTCTTTTGTTTTCGCCGCCGACAAAAGGAGCCAGCTGAGCCTGATTATACCAATCCCTTTTACGAACCTCCTGTTCCACAACCGACCTTCCGTACACCGCTGAGTGGCCCGCTTCCTAAGGGCCGATCTAATGGACATACACTCACCCTCCCCGCTTTCACGGATCATCGGCTGAAGAACGGCATTTATCCAAACGGAAGCCGTCGAAGCAACGTTTCTCTGCAGGATAATCAAGATTATTCGAGACCTGTCTTGAGAGTGAGTGGATTGTGCAGACTCTAGCAGCAGAAGCGCAAGGTGCTGATGATAGATTTTTAGTTGACCAACCCTGACGTCCCCGAGGCATAGCCAAGCCACTTCGATTTTATTCCAAGTCTCATGGCCGAGTTTAGGTCCCACTCTTATGTCCTTCCGCCGTTTTTGCTCTAGGATGCGCAAGTCGAAGCAAAATTTGCATGCTATCCACAAGCCCTCTTACCGAATCGATTTCGGAAACATGCAACGAGTCTCATTTTTCATGACAACCTTTTTATCATTCCCAATATCCCGGGCGCATACCGATTAGATGGCATCATACGGACTACCTCCTATTTTAGAACATTATCAGATTTTTCTTTTCCCCTTTTTCTTTCTTGCTTTCGTTATTTCGTGTCACTCATAGCCCGAATTTCAGCACTTTTTGCTAGTTTTCGCTCGGTGGAGGGTCGGCTTCCTGATTTCGTGATACGGGGAAGCATCTGAAAAGTCTGGCGTCGGTGGGTATGTGTTATCAGCGAGGGTTTCAACGGGAAATCCGGAGTGAATGGCCCCCTTACTTTTTTCTCTTTCCATGTCATAGGTGATAGGAGTTGCTAATATCTTCGTCCCCCAAATTTACTCTCTGGACTCCCTGTATGATTTTTGCCTGGATGTACCCCGCTGTCCCATCATCTCTCGCTGTCTTTTGTTTGCTAGCTGCTCAGATTTGACCTGTGTAAGGTCTGCGGCTTTATGAAAATCAAGTTAAGATTAACAGACTTAATTCTTCCGAAACATTTGCATAGGGAAGATGAAGCTGAATAGTATCAACGCTTCTTGTGGTGAGGTTGAAGGTGGAATAACTCTTCCGCCGAACCTCAGTCATTCGCCCGGATCGTTTTACCCCTTTTGGTTCTGCACCATCCATTCCAGATTGGGAGACGTGATCCGATCCTTTCTACGGCATCAAGCACAGTGCACGGCATCTTGATGAAGGATACCAGATCTACTGATGCTTTCTTGTACAGATACCTTCGGGTATGCTCTTTGGCCACTGTGCGTGGAAGGTAACGAGATGTCTACATGTACCTCCAACAGGTACAGCGGTATGAGGTTGCATGTTTCTCCCTTCGTTTACGAAGTCTAGGAGGAGAGGCATATATGGAAGTCATCTTCCCGGGCTTGTTGAAGATGGATTTTTATACCCGACCGTCCTCTTCTTTGGTTTTACTGCGCCTATTCCTTCTGACGGGGTTCAGGCCGTTTGAGCTGCTGCTCGCAATTAGACCTATGCTTAACTAGCCAGACACGGCTATCCGGGATTGTTATTTGACTCCCCTTTGCTTTTAGCCGGCAGAAGTCCTGTTGTTCTTTGACACGGACAGATTCTCTAGGAGCTACACCTGCTTAAAATCCGGCTTCAAAGTTTGGAAAAGGCAGCCAGTCAAGATGGATGGGATGATACTACGCATTGGAGGCCTCTTGCTTGTGGTGACTGCATTATATATCGCAGCTAATAAACCACAGAGAGCTCGTGTTATCGCATGTCTCAGAGGTCGTCGCCGCAGAGTGTCTTCAGCGTCAACGCCACCACCTTTTATATCAGTTCAGAAGCAACCTGTCAGTATTCAATACAGTGATGTGCTTCCACCACTACGTCGAGAATCACTAGGTGCTGTTTGTAAAATGGGATGTGAACGGAACAAGGCAGGTAATCTGTTGGGTGAACATATTCGTGAGGACAGTGTCATACGATCAATTTTACCCATGACAACGGACTACAGAGCCAGCCGGGACGTTATGTTTACCCCTACTGGTATATCTACAGACGAGATCAAAGCTCTGGGCGATTTCCCGGACTATGCGACGTTGAGTGGCGTCCCGCTGCCCGAGCCATATACCCGGTTTGATATCAGCAAGGCTTTGCCTAGGCCATATCGGCCGTTTCGCTGGAATTATCATCAGACGATGGGTAAGTTCGCTGCTCTTCTGTCTGTCTAACTAGGTCACTTGATATCTGATAATCATTCCAAGCGCTTACAAAAATGGAACCAAATTGGTGGCTTGAGCTTGAAAACACGTATTCGAATCGAATTGCGCAGCGAATGGAGCTCCGTGAAAAGTATGGGAAGATGGTGCTGGACTATCTCCCCGGATCTGAGCTCGCTTGCAAGGAGCTCATGGAAATGTGCATACAATTCCTCTGCGCAAGATATCCGCAATACTTTTCTCTTACCGACGACAAGAGATTCCTTAGGAACGGGATCCTTGGAACGGTTGAGGATCTTCATTCTAAACACGCGTTGGAGATTGTGATGGGAAATATCCCTGAAGATTTTGCTATTATGTTGAGAGATGACGAGACTGGCAATTACTATCTACGCGCTGGAGCAATCTGTTCATCTCTGGGCTGGAACCTGGCAACAAAGATGGGCATGCAGTTACATGAGATTCATGACGAGATACCAGATTATAAAGAGAAGATGCAGTTTTCCATGGGCCGGTACGTCTCCCATATCTACTTCCATCGACAAAGAAAAGTTCTATCTCACTAAACCGCTCTCACCAGCTACTTCTCCAAAATGCCCACCGACAAACCCATCCAACGCGGCTCCTGGGGTCTCGAAGTCGACCAACCCCTCTTCATGCCCCCCGGAGATCCGCACGAAGAGCTCCGACTTTCCCAAGATTCTTCGCTGACGTTAACCTCCTGCTACCTGCGCGTAGACTGGCAGACGCTCCGCCGTCTCCCGCTTTCAGGGGCGATAGTCTTCAACTTCAAAGCAGTGTTCACACCCCTGACGGAACTTAGAGATGAACCGGGCATACCGGCGCTCGTGGGAAAGGTGCTTAGAGATGGCAAGAGGAGTATCATGGAGTATAAGAATACCTGGCACGTGGAACATGTGGTATTGCCGGCGCTCGAGAGGTGGGAGAAAGAACAGGTCGAAAGGGGCCTGGTGGATAAAGATTGGGAGGTTGCCACTTTGGAGGACAGTCCGTATTTCAAGGGTTGGGAGGAGAAGTGGAGGAGACAGCAGGGGTTCTAGGCGCGATTTTCTTCTCATTTTCGCTTTATCGCTTCGAGTTTGGATTTTGGCTTCGAGGCGCAGAGCTGAGACTGCGCTTGTCTGCTTGAGAGATGTATTAATTTCATTCTTCAGTCCTAGCAATTTGGCTTTGGGGTTTAATCGAAGAGGTTGATATGCCGTAAACAGAGAGCTCTCATTCCTTGATTGCTTGACAGAATAAGCTGGATTCCAATATGCCTTTATCGGATAACTCAAGCGGCCGGAGTCGCAACAAAACTAGCCTCGTGTTACAAGTTCTCAACTCTGGAGGGCCTGATTTTGAGGGAGGGCTAATCGCATCGTTGGTAACGGTGATGCTAGGTCCGTAAACGGTCGGTGGAGCTTGGTTGCGGCCCTTCACGAATCGAGGCGGCGACGGCCGAGCTGAGCGCGGAGGCTCGCTGGATAACGTTAACAAGGCGTTAACTCCATGTAGCGTCGTAGAAACGTACACATATTAGACCACCTTGTAATGCCGTGGGTAAGCAACAGCTCGGGGCGGCCGTCAGCGTATAGCTTAATAGCAGATGAAGAAGCTGTCGCAGCTCAATCGTCTCCATCAGGGGACGATCCTTTCTCGCTCCGCTCCCCACCATCTTCGCTATCCCTATCAATCTCCTCCAACTCCTCGCCCAAAGGACTGACTCTCTCTTCAAGCATATCCAGATCCTCCAACATCTGACGCGCCGGCAATTTCCACAGACTCGTACCACAGACCCGATCCTTGGTGAGCAAGTCGTCCACAAACTGATCCATATACGTAAGCACGAATCCATCTTTCGTCCTCCTCTTCAGCTTCCGATAATCGGACAGCAAGGGCTCGAGAATTCGATATATCTCCACCGGCTCAAATGTAAGGCGAATGTAAAACGCCGCCAGCGCTCGCAGATATTTGAAGTCTCCAGCAGCTTTCAGTACCGCGCCCTCCGCATCTTTATCCTCGTTTTCATTATCGTCATCCGCCAACGGATCGTGAAAATTCAAATACTCCAGCACGACCTCCCTCTCCGGCCCCAGCTGCAACAACTTAAACGCCAGACACAGAAACGGCGTCGGTTTCTGACTCAGCCCGTATGTTCCGCCGATATACCCCAATTCCACCGCGCGATCGCACAACGTCGCTGCGTTCAGGCCGAAACATTGTTCTTTCCAGTAGTAGGAATCTGTGATGCGGTCGCGGACAGGTTTCTCGAATAGCGTGGCCGGGTTTACGCCTCGGACAAGGGGGCCGGTGTAGCCGCGGTTATCGAGGAGAGCGCTGGCATCGGCGCGGTGGTGGGACATTTTGTCCTTTGTTTCTGGTTACTTCGCGGAGTGGTGATGTGTTCTGCTTGAAGCATTCTCCAATCTCAAACGTGAAGCTGGAGCTCAGGATTGATACGGCGAGGCGGAGGTACCAGATGTGCTGCTTATATAAGCTAAATTTCGGCATTTTTTTTTTTCGGCGCTTGGATTTAAGGTTAAAGCTTATCGATAAGGCTGTTGGCCCCGCAACAGGCAAAAAGTAAACATTGAGGTTGGTCTGGATAAAGAACTGCGTCATCGTCTGCGTTTGGGCGATTGCGGTTGCATTCAGCCACTGTTGGTCCTTCAAAAGAAAGGGTCCCAATGCCCAGCCCGAGCACATCTTTTATTTCCTACTGACTTCTCTCCATTCAAAGCAGGACCTGAGCAAATGCGAAGCCTCGACGATTCAGCATGGTCCTCATCACACCAGGAACGATATCGGTAGTGATATCTTCTTCGGTTATTGGAATATTCACCTTTCTTCTGTTTTTATCTGGCTACGTGCTACAGCAGCAATCTGTCCGGAGTATTCAGGCAGCGCTTCCGAAGTCGCCGCGATATAGACCTGCTTATGCTCCCCGTCCAGTCGAAGCAGCTTTGGGCAGGCAGGGAGATGGCGCACCTGACGCCAGTACAGCTGGACTGGACGATATCACAGAGCCCTCACGGCAAATCGTCGTGGACACAGCGCAAGGCCATACCAAGAATCCACCTCCGACCAAACCAGGAAGCAAGCAAGCAGTGCTTCAGATAGTTTCCAAACCCAGTGCCGCAGACATCTGTTCCGCGCTCCTACTCTTCAGATCCCTCGCGCAGAACAGCTCCGTATCAACGGATCGTGTTCTCGTATACCCCGAATCATGGGACACACAGCCTCCCACAGCCAGCGTCGCCGCTGCACTGCGCACAGTACGTGCGTCGAGGGAAGAATATAATGCCGTCTTACAACCAGTGAACATGTTTGATTGGAGAGATAGATCCCCGCCATCAACGTCGAGGCTTTTACAAAGAGCCTCTCCGCGATTAATCGGCTATGAAAGAATGCTATACCTTCATTCTCCCGGTTTAATCGAGGATGGAGATAAACTCGACCAACTCTTTCTCGCGGACGATGACAACGGAGATTCATATTCCTCTTCTTCTTCTTATTCACCGATATCCTTCCTCACGCGCAGAAGAAGAAAGAAGATGAATCCGGAAAGAAAAGTCTGGACACAGACGCGGTTATCCGCTGCAAACCCCGAACTACCTGTTGCCGTCCTCGTTACGACGACATATCTCCCGCGCGGAATCGTCTCGACGCGGTCCCATGAGCTAGGCTCGTCCGCGAAGGAGAAGCGGAAATTGGTCGGATCTGCGCTTGCTGCTGTGATGGGGAGTACCAAGTCCACTATGGGTTTCGAACTGGACGACGAAGAAGAGGATCTCGAGAAGAGCTGGGCGTACGTGTATTTTGGGAAGAATAGGGAGGTTTTGAGGAGGAGGGAGAATGTGTACTATATGAGATGGAAGAAGGAGTTGAGAACGGTTTGTGAGGGTGTGGATTTGAATGATTGAGGGTTTGGATTTTGTCTTTTTTACATGTTCTTTTTGGCTGGTGTCTTGGAGGTTTTGTTCGGTATTTCTACGAAGGGCGGGGGCGGCGAGCCACTTCGGTTTTTGGATAGCTTGGAGTTGGTTATTGGGGTTATGGCTGCGCATGAATGTGCGATGACTGAAAGGAAATGATATATCAAGCCTTTGGAGTTAACTCAGCAGGAGCAATTAGATATGATTTTAGGTATTGGAAGCGAGTGAGTAATGATACTTCTTTTGCTGAGTCTTTATACCAGAAAAAAAACTGGACGCTCATAAACGGAATAATCCTAGTTTGCAAATCCAGGCTCCAAGCTCATTATATGAGAGGAACGAGCTGCGTGTATGTACAAGATAATCGGAAATATACCCAACTGGGATGACCAACTCCTCGCGTGTCCCAAGCCCCAAGAAACCCATCCCATGAACGTTGCGTCCGCCTGAAACGGAACTCCATGCCGACGGACCGGAAGATGATGCAAAAGTTTAAGAAGGGTATATAAGACGTAAAGCATGGGTACGAACCCTATGGAATAACCAACCAGTGTTCAGCGAAGTGATCGTAGGCAGGGAAGGCACTTTCCCTTGCGCTATGGTGATGATCTTGGAATGCCAATTTCATATCCAAGCAGAACTTCGGTAGTACTGCCATCCCACCCTCTGTTTCCGCTTGCAGATATTAAAAATCGGCACCTGGTGTCCAGGTATAGCTGGGATATGATGCCGGTACGGTGGCCGGGGATAATTAGGAATGGGACGGTGGACCGTCTTGAGGACTGGTCATCCTGCAGATCGTAGAGGCGAAGGATATCGTGAGATGCACTGAATAGAATGTCAGCAAGGAGTGGGAAATTTGATGTTTTTTTCTGAAGGTTTGAAGAGGGATGTGTAGTTACCAAATCAAATGCCTGCCATTGGGCATCGCTTTGACAGCAGAGACCGCACCACTTCCCTGGGGAAATTTGAGTGTCCTATGAGGCTCGCGTAGACCTTTGTGTATGCTATATTCCTCGACGGTTCCATTTCGCCTGCCTGCATAGAGAAAATTTCCATCCGGAGACCAGCATGCATTCATACAAAACGGAGGTGTGTTCCGCGGTAGTATGCGCGCCACCGGGTTCGGTTGCCGCCGATCCCAGATTCGAATGGTTCCGTCTATGGACGCTGACAAGAAAGTCGTGTCTCTGGTGATACTCGAGTCTGTCTCATTTGAAGAACCGACGTTTGGTTGCTCAGTGGTGGCTCGTTCAGTAGCTTCTGCACGAGGAAGTCCATTAGCCAATGGCGTAGAGACTCCGTTTGGAAGGTTTGCGTCCTGCGCAGGTTGGATTTGAGACTCCATTGTCTCCTCAGAGACGGTTTGTGAGCCTGTAACATCGTTTGGTTCGGGAACTGACACCGGTTCCGCATCGGTTTCGATATCTGGTTGTCGTATGCCGTTTGTGATAGCTTGTGACAACTCATCGTCCTCCTCCACGGCAAACGCGCCCCCAGATGGGACATCGGCATCTCCTGGTGCGTCGTTATCCCCAAACAATGAATCCGTCTCAAAGAGGGAGTCAGCTGGGGATCCAGCTTGTTGATTTGTCACGGGGCCGCCTGTATCCCTGTGGGCCTCATTGTTGAAGCTCTGTGACCCTGATGGGGCCGCTTGGTTATTGGAGGAAAATGTTCCATTGGATACTCGATAATCCTCAGTTTCTCGTGGAATAGGTAACGAAGATTCGGGACGAATTTCAACAGAGGATATTTGTCCTATGGACGTTTCAAACGAGCGTCTTGACTGTCCGGTATTCAAATCCCAATCTAATACCGTTTTGTCCCAACTACCAGATAACAGGGACTGTTCGTCAGGTGTGAGGCATAGCACAGAAACAGCAGATTTGTGCTTCTGGAGAAGAGCAATCTCTTTTCCTTCGTCGTGGCGACCAGACTGAAGTCGAATATTTCCCGACTCGAGGCCAGAGAGTAGCCAGAGCCCCTCCGCTTGGGACGCAAGGGAGTATATTGGCGACAGTACATTTCCGTCCATATTCTCCCAGTATGACATCAAGACCCCGGCTTTAACAACGCTATCCACGAACGGATGCCTTTGGGCAACGGTCAGCATGAGCTTGCCGTTAACCGAATCCGCCCAATTAAACTTTCGAATGAAGCCATCCGATCCACCACTGTATACCCAGCGCATATCCGCAGTTGCGGTGATTGCATTGATTGACGTACTATGAGGAGCAGCAGTTGTAGGAATGATATCGTACGTCGTAGCAGTTATTGCCTCGGTAGGAACTGTTGGCAGCAAGGGGAGATTTTGGTCATTTGTTGAGGACTCGTCGAGAGACCCCTGTGCCGGAGCATTGGGACGACCCTGGCTGTCAGATACCACACTGGAATTTGAGGGACTCTCAGCGTCGGGCTCAGGATCAGGATCAGGCTCAGGTTCAGGCTCAGGTTCCGGTTCGGGTTCCACATCGTCGACGTCCCTCATCGTATCGTCCATATCGTTGTCAGACGTGCTGTCCGGCGACCCTGATGGCAACATTAGCCTAAGCTACATTCCCGTAACCGTTACTCCTCACCTGCAAGGTCGCGCTCGTCGTCTTCTTCTATGATTGACGGCATTTTGGTGTGCGACACCTGAGGTCAACCGTCACCTGTTCGTCGCACGATCTGTCGAAGGAACGGTATTGAGCCACCGCTCATGGCCAGGTGCAAAATCAGCGTCAGGATACCGTCGCACAATGTTTCATCCTGGTAAGTCCGCAGCCGAGGGAGCAACGCAGGAGCCGTAGACGGGCAATCTGTTGCTGTTTGTCGATATTTCGTCAGGACGTCATAGCCAATCGGCCTGGAGTTGACGATTAAGCGCCCTTACCAGAGCCGCCAGCCGCCAGGCGCGCGGGACACGGCAGAATATTGATCCGTCAATAACACAACATCTCATCTTGAACTGTTTTGAATTCAATGATGAGAATGATGATGAAGTTTGGAAAGAAAAGATTATTGACTGCACTGCCTACACTGGACAGCAGTGAGCTATAATAATTCAGATGACGATGATTGTGATGACTATCTATGCAGCTGGGGGTTGATCCAAGCAGATCAAGGTAGATTGAATGTCTGGATCACCTTGCAAAATCTATGCAGAACAAGACTGACTGCAGAGGATATATTGGCTGGACTTGCTAATGCCATGATGCTGGATACAGACACAATGGCCATGTTAGGGACAGAAGCAAATGGGTCTTCTGTTGAAATATCATTTCCTTTAATTTCACTGTTTCAGTTGCCCTTTTGTTTGTTGATGATGTCGTCTCTTGTTGATATAAGCAGCTGCCCTTCCTGCTTGTTTCCTGTCTCTTGCTCGGCTTCACGTCCCAGACTTCAATCCTCCCACGCAAACAACAACATCCTCCAGGCAACAGTGAACAAATGGTCCCAGTGGCACTGTACTTCACTCTTCCTTTCCTGCAACCTGGCGCCTCCAGATCTGCAATTGGTGGATGGGCACTGGAGTGAATGTGAGCTCTAGCAGCACTGTCACTCTGACTGTTGCGCAGAAAGCAGAGGCATCCCACCATTTGAGGGGCCTTTCTTATCCTTCTTACTTTATTTTCTCCTCTGTCTTCTCACTGTTGTTGGCTTTGGGTCTGTCAAATTCTCCCTTTGTTGCTCCTTAAGTCTTTGTCTCCTTGCTGTATCCTCAGCTCAACAGTTACAGATTGAGCTTTTGCACGGTTCCAGAGCAGCGCTTTTTTGCTTCTGTTTGTGTTCTTCAGGGACCCATCACTCTTCGATTGTTGATGGCTAATTTCTATTGCAGTGCTGTTACAGATTCTACATGTGAGTGCTAACTCAGCTGTTTTGTGACTTTTGCTGTTCTTCATTTCTGTTCTAGCATTAGCTAATGGTCTATGGTTTAGGATGGCGGGCGGAGACAACAGACGGCTTCGAGGGAAGAATGGTGTTCAAACGCGGGGTCCTGCAGCTACGTTGAATAAAGATATCAAGGCCTATCTTGTGGCAAGCGATGCTGCCTCTAAAGCGGGCTCCTGGGCTGCAAAGCCAGAATTGCCCTCAGCAGCCGAAATTCTTGGAATTGAGGAAGACTCGACCGGCGGGGATGCAGTTTATCTCCATCCAAACAAAATCAACGGACCTTGGCAGTCAAAAGAAGCATACCTCAGAACCCATTATGACCTTCTGCGCGAGGATTCGGTTGCCCCGCTTCGCGACGCGGTCGCATATGTTCGACAGGATCCACGAATGAAAGACGCTCTGGATGTCTGCATTTACGAAAAGGTATAATCGATCCCGGTTATATCTACTATAAATCTAGCTAACAATCATCGCTACAGGTACATATGATGGGAGTTACCTTTGCGCAAGCTGGAATCGCTGTTCGAGTCCAGTTCTCCACGGCAAGAGCAGGTAAAAATATCGTGTGGGAATACTCAGAACGGCTTATGGCCGGAAGCCTTGTTGCTTTGACCCCAGTTACCGACGGCTTCAGGACACAATGCGTGGTTGCGGTTGTCGCTGCCAGGCCGCTGGAAGGAGTGAAAGCGCACCCTCCGGAGGTAGACCTTTTCTTTGCTCGCGCTGAAGAAGCAGAGTTCGACTACCAGCAGGAATGGCTCATGGTTCAATCCAGAAATGGATATTACGAAGCTAGTCGCCATACACTTCTGGCCTTACAGAAGATGGCCACTGAAAGGTAAGACTCCGCGTTTAAGATTTACTGCAGTGCGCTGACTCAAGTGACAGTTTTCCGCTTTCTGAGCATATCTGTGATTTGAAACGCGGCATCACGGCACCAAGCTATGTCGAGCAAAACCCCATGATTGATTTGTCGTCGGTCTTGGACGATGCAGATGGCCAGTCTCCGGTCAACGTCCTTTCGGATTGGCCGGCTCCGCCCCAGACCGAAACTCTGGACTCTTCACAGTGGAATGCCTTGCAACAGATCTTAACAAAGAAACTATCGATTATCCAAGGCCCTCCCGGGACAGGAAAGACGCATGTTTCAGTTGTGGCTATCAAGACTTTACTATCAAGTATGCGCCCAGGTGACCCACCCATCATCATTTCTGCACAGACAAACCATGCCCTAGATCAGCTACTTCGCCATGTCGCCGTCTTTGAGCCCAATTACGTTCGCCTGGGAGGAAGAAGCGCCGATCTCGATATAAAGAAGCGGACCATATTTGAATTAAGGCAGAGATACAATATTCCTCTGATCGCCGGAGGCAGCCTTGGCCCTGCCAGAAAGCAAACGAAAACGCTGGCTGATAAGCTATCGGAACTTATGGCACCTTTTACCCTGGCAAACTCGGGTCTCCCTCTACAGGCTTCCTTCTTTCTCAAGCTTGGGCTCCTTACACAAGAACAACATGATTCACTAGTAAAAGGTGCGGAAGGGTGGATTCAATCTGGGGATCAGATGGATCCTATTTCAATTTGGCTCGGCGAAGCTCAGATTAAATACGAGGTCGTGTATGCAACAGAAAAGTTTGGTTTCGTGGAGGAAGAAATCGACTTGGAATACGAGCAGTTGAAGGAACTCGAAGCCGAACATGGCTTCGATGATGACGATTTTGAGAGCTTGAAGGGTCAGTATATTGCCCTCAGGGAAGGGTTTACCGGTCGCAGGCACACAACAATATCCGAAAAGGCTGTGAAAGACAAGTATCTGAAATATGAGGACTTGTGGAAAGTTCCTCCAACTGCTCGTGGCGAAACGTATCGCGTTCTTCAAAAATACGCTAAGAAGATAATCAGAGACCAACTGCGTGCTCTCATGGCTCAATATAATTCAGCGTGCTTCAACCTCAAGATCGGCAAATGGGAGCGTGATTCGATTATCTTGGGGGACGCAAAAGTGGTCGGAATGACTACGACAGGCTTGAGCAAATACCGGGCCATGATTTCGGGGATCAAACCGAAAATTATTTTAATTGAAGAGGCTGCGGAGGTGATTGAGGCCCCTGTGGCGGCAGCATGCGTCGAGTCACTGGAGCATCTCATTCTCGTGGGCGATCATAAACAACTGCAAGGTCACTGTGCTCTATCGGAGCTCGAAGGTGAGCCTTTCTTCCTCAACATTTCGATGTTTGAGCGCCTGGTGCATAATGGGGTTGAGTTCAAGCGCTTAACCAGGCAAAGACGCATGGCCCCGGAAATACGAAGAATTCTCACCCCGATTTACGACGATCTTGAGGACCACGCTTGCGTCTTATCGCGTCCTGCAGTTCCCGGTATGGGAGGCATCAACTCCTATTTCTTTTGTCATCCATGGCCCGAATCTGCCGACAGTCTCTTATCTCGATACAACGAAAACGAAGCACGGATGGTGGTGGGCTTCTTCATTTATCTTCACATGAACGGAGTGCCAGTGGAGAATATGACTATCTTGACATTTTACAATGGTCAGAGAAAGAAGATTCTCAAGGCTTTGAGAGACAACCCGCTCCTTCAGGGTCAGTACGCTAAAGTCGCCACGGTCGATTCCTACCAAGGAGAAGAGAATGAGATCGTCTTGCTATCACTTGTACGCAGCAGCGAACGTGGGAATATTGGATTCCTAGCGGTCGAAAATCGTGTCTGTGTTGCCTTGTCGCGGGCGAAACGGGGCTTTTACGTCTTCGGGAATGCCGAGTCCCTTGCCGTTACCAGCGGCCTATGGTGGGAGGTAGTCCAGATTATGCGCAAAGAGCCGAAACGCTTGGGATATTACCTTCCGATAACGTGTGCGAATCACAAGACCAAAACGTTGATTCGCAGTACGCTCTTTCCTTTCCTTTTCTTCTCAATCTGTCTAAGCTAATTGCGTACAATAGATCCGGATACATGGGCTAAGATCGACGGCGGATGCTTGTTGCAATGTTTAGAGAAACTAGCTTGTGGACATACATGCCCCCTTCGTTGCCATGTGTAAGGATTTCTTCGGCCCTATGTGTATTGACATCGCTGTTAATGCTGACCAATGGCACATAGAATGGAGCATTCCAACATCCGCTGCCAGGAGCCTTGCACCCGGCCCCTTCCCTGTGGCCACAAGTGTGAGATACCCTGCTTTCGCCCCTGCCAATGCCCCTGCGATACTTTCAAAGAGAATATCCGATCGCCAAACTCGCAAATCTCTCTCTTGGGGGCGAAACCGAATGCTACTGAGCACACTGCACTTGTTCACCGCTATCAGAAATTTGCAAGTGGTGGCGCGCAAGTAGAAGACTGTCGACTCGAAGCTACGCAGAAGACGAGGGCCGAAGAGGAAGGATTGCGGATCGCTGACGAGGAAACGTATGCTGCCCTATTCGGCAGCGAGGCATCTACTTCCGTCCAGGTACAGAATGGTACCGTGAAGGATATTTCAACCAGCGATGGCGCCACCCGTCGCCGGTATACTCAGTACTACTCTGCCTCCCCCGCAAAAGGAAGTAACGGGAGTGGGAGGGCTGCGTCGCCTAGCCTATTGGATAGCATTATTTGACACTGAGTACAGGCGGGAAGGGCCGGTTTTCACGCCATGCTGATCACCCCTCCTTGCCCTTGTGAAGCTTGCTCGTTTTAACACTGACTTTCATCTTGCATTCCGCTCCATCGCTGTTTCTCTGATCAAATGGCTGGCTTCTTCTCTGCGCTGATGGCTCTGAGGTTGATGCGAAGCAAGATTCCTTGCAGTGTTTAATGGAGGGAGCACTGGTGATACTGAAACTCTGGAGGGCGTTGAGGTAACGTACTTGGAAGGCTGAGGGGCATTTCACTGGCTGCAGGGGGAACCAACAACCGACACACTTGGTTGCTGCAGCAAGCGTTGCTATTTCTTGCCTCGATACATAACTCTGTCTTTTAATTATGAAACTGAAATGGGATTGAATGCGCCTAGCTGTATGATACATTGCTCTCTCAAGCTTTCTTCCTCCAGCTCACATATGGTAAATGACAAACTGGGCCATGAGACTCTAAACAATCCATGTTTGCTACTTACAAGGTATCATCAGTTCTCTTTATACCGAGGCCAAAACGCACAGAATCAAAGTAGAGTACATCGCATAGGCATTTGTAGATACATGGCGGCGTATAAACGCGAGAGCAAAAAGCGCCACCCAAAAAGAGGAAAGATTTTTTGTACTAACATTGATCAAAAAAGGAGAAGACATAAACAAGAAAAAAAGGGAATAAAAATTTAAAAAGCCAAAGATCTACGAGTCATCAACTAACCTCTTCTGCTCCCAGGCCCGTTTCGCACCCTCCAATAAGCTGTCCATGTTTCCGGAGTTCTCACACATACTCCTGAATATACCGCCTTCCATATTGATCAGCTGCCACGGCCCATCGTACTCCTTCACTTCCCCGTGATCAAGAACGAGCACCTTATCATAGTCGATGATGGTCTGCAGCCGATGGGCGATGGTTATGATTGTGTTCCCCTCGAGTTCACGGAGTGTATCTTGGATCTTGGCGTCGGTGGCATAATCGATTGATGCCGTGGCTTCGTCCATCATGAGTACTTTGGGTGATTTGAGGAGGGCACGGGCTAGGCAGAGGAGTTGCCGTTGGCCCTGGGAGAGATTGCTGCCGGATTCGGAGATGGGGGAGGAGAGGTTGCGGAATATGTTCTTGTTATCGGCGAGGTGGGCGGTTGGGGGTGTGCCGGAGATGGCGGAGGATGAGGACTGTTGTTGTTGTTGGCTTTCGTCGGAGTCGGATTGGGCGGCTGCGGGACCTATGAGGTGCACACGTCGGAGTGCGGTGAAGATTTCTTCGTCCGTGAAGAGGCCGAATGGGTCGAGATTACTGCGGATTGTGCCTGTGAAGAGCGTTGGGTCTTGCGGAACGATTGTGATTGCTTCACGGAGATCTTGAAGGCCAATCAGGCCAATATCGACGTCGTCGATTATGATTTTTCCGGTTTCTGCCTCGAGACCGCGGAAGAGAGCGAGGGCGAGGGAACTCTTCCCGGCGCCGGTTCGACCAACGATTCCTACTCTTTCGCCAGGTTGTATGGAGAATGAGACCTTTTTTAGTACAAGGTCCAAGTCCGGGCGATATCGCGTCGAGTAGTCGACGAAACTGACTGCACCCTTGGTCGGCCAGTCTGGAGAAGGTCGAGATTCTGGAATAATGGATGCGGCCTCTTGATCGACGTTCAGATATTCTTCCACACGCTCAACGGAGTTCATATTCTGCTGGTTTTCGGAATACAGTCGGACCAGCCACAGGATGTTCTCAGTAAAAGTAATAGCGTAAGTCAGGGACAGACCAGCGGCGCCGGCATCGATACGCCCGACATTCAGAAGAATGAATGCGGCGGAAAAGAAAGATACCAATGCACCAGTGAGGTCGACCCGGAAAGACAACCACCGATTGCTGGCCCAAAGGTATAGATATGGCCGGTTGTATGTATTAATCAGTCGGTGATTATCGAGAATGAATCGTGCCCCGTCACCATAAGCTCTGATGGTAACCACTCCATTCAAAGTTTCACCGAACTGCTGGTATAGAGGACTCCGTTGCACAGACTCCAACCGCTTAAGATCGCGAGAGGTATTGAGGTAGAAGGCCCCGAGCGCAAAGTAAATCAGGGTGATGAAGATTCCAGCAATCAAAAACCCAGGTGTGATGACGGAAATTAGGATCACAATCATCAAGACGGCTGCCAGACAATGCAGCATCCCGATCGCGGTTGGTGCCACTTCTTGATCGATGGCCTCTATATCTTTTGAGAACCGATTCATGATGCGACCTAGAGGCGTTGAATCAAAGAATCTAAACTTTGCATGAGTAATTGCTCGCAATAGCCATCCGTGTATTTTCCAAGAGGCATGCAAAGAGCCCCAGAACAGAACTAGCTCTCTGAAGAGAGATACGAGTATGTATGCGGCGGCGAGCAGAGCGTACATTCCCAGGAAGTACGTCGCCCGGGACCGTTCGTCGTCGGCATTTGGAGAGACCACCGCCGGCTGTGGAGATTCCCAGGCGTAAGGTCTGGGGATATTGGCCTTACCCAGGGTCGGGCCATGGAGATTGGTAAACATGGCATTAGGAACTGTCTTCACAGAGTATGTGTTCGCCCATTCGCGAATCCAAAGATTCGGTGCAAGAGATCCGATTTGCTGGGCGAAAAAGGCAACGACTGCGATGACCCAGAAATACCACGAACCCATAGACCGGAGATACATCATAATTGTAGAGAGAGGAACTCCCCCAGTGACTTTTTCTTCATCTGTAGGCTGTGGAGCATTTGGCTTGTCCTTCATTTTCTTGGCGGCGGCCTTTGCTTTAACTTGACCATTTGTTCCATTAATATCGTATTGGTCTGCCAACTCCTCGAGATTCGATGGTCTGCGGGAGCCTAGCTGAGTGGCCATACCAGACGGAGGCTGTGACTGGAGGTATTCTTCTCCAAGAGCACCGGATGCTAGAAGTTCTTGCGCAGATCCCTGCGCGCTGACCCGGCCATTGTCAAGGAGAACAAGATAATCGCATCGGGGCAAGACTAGCGACACATTGTGCGTAACGAGAATGCATGTGCGGTGCATCATCAAAGGCCCCGTTAGGGCTTGCTGGAAAATATGCTGAGCCGTATGTGAATCTACCGCGCTGAGGCAATCGTCAAGTAGTAGATGCCGGGCATTGCTGTAAACGGCCCGAGCCAGAGAGATACGCTGTTTCTGGCCTCCCGAAAGACTGATACCCTTTTCTCCAACCACAGTTTGGTCGCCGTTATCCAGAATTTCGAGGTCACGCGACAATCCACAGGCTTCAATGACAAGGTTATACCTATTCTCGTCAAAAGCTGCTGCGAATACAATGTTATCTTGGATGGTAGCATTGACAAGCCACGCTTCTTGGGCACAGTATGCCACACTTTCCGTGAGGGACGTCGCTGGATCGACGCGCAGCTCCGCGCGATCGGTAGTTCCACCAGGAAGTGAAACACGTCCTTCAAGCAGTTTCATTTCACCTAGCAATGCCATCAACATTGAAGTTTTGCCAGAGCCAGTCGGCCCGGCAATGACATTGAGTTTTCCAATGCGGAACGAAACGTTGATGTTGATGAGGCGGAAAGCTTCGGAAACTTCGGTTTTGTTGTTGGCTTGGATTGCGTTCGACGAGCCCCATGTGAGGGTGGCGTCTTCAATAGCGATCTTTGGTGGCAGTTCACGGCTGGTATGCCGTAGTTGAACATATTTATCTGTCTCATCCTCGTTGAGGAAGCGCTCAACACGGTCGATGGAGACCTTCGATTCCAGAACATGTGCAACCATATCTGCCAATCGATCCAATGGAACCCGGAGCAACGAGAACATCGATAGGGCCGGGAATGCAATAGATGGAACCAGTCTTTTTCCCTCAACTACAGTGTAAATGAGGAAGGTAAAAAAGGTGATTATGATCGGCGCGCCGTACCAAACTGTAGCAGCAAACGACCACAGAATATATCGCCTGCGGAGAAGCTTCAATTCAGCCCGTCGCTTTTCGTTTATGATGTCCTCGAAACGCTGCTCCCAGGCAAAGTATTTGATAATTCGAATGTTTTGCAAAGCTTCGTTGGTGGCGTGAATCCGGGCATCGGTTGCCTCCAGGATAGCATTCTGGACATGGCGAAATTGCGAAGCGATGAATAGGTTGATAGGGAGGAGGAGAATTAGCAAAGCGATTCCAGCGAAGGAACTGAGTCCTAGAATCTTATATAATAGAAAAATCGCAACAATTATTTGAACCGGTACACTCGCCCAAAGATAGTGTAAATAGGCACAGATCTCACTGACTTTGAAAGAGTCAATGGCCATAAGATTGATTATTTTGCCGATATTGGCTTGGTCCGAGTCGGCAAGTGGGTCTTCGTCTTGTTCAGTCGCGTTTCCTTTTGCCTTTCGTTTAGAACTTTTAGTTTTCGACGTTTCCTCTTCCTTGGCTGGCGATGAGGTTGCACCGGCTTTGCGCCGCAGAGCTTTTGCATATAATTCGCCAATGATAATCGCGCGTAACTTGACGCTCAGCTTTCGGCCTATCCACAAAGACTGGCCATCTCCAACGGCTTGTGCCACTCCGCAAACAAACAAGAGGATAACGTAAAACCAAGCAGCGCTGCGAGATGTCGATTCCGGATTTTCCACGTACTCCAGGATAAGTTTCAGTAGCCAAGTGGGCAGGAAGGTAAACAGGCCAGCGAATATCGTCCAGATACCTTGGATGAGGAGGGTGCGATCAAAGTAGCGAAAGAGCCTCCATGCCATGCCCCAGGACTTTCCAGCCCTTCGAAACGACATCAGCACTTCCCCAGCA
Organism: Malbranchea zuffiana; assembly: GCA_039700045.1. Lineage (NCBI taxonomy): Eukaryota > Fungi > Ascomycota > Eurotiomycetes > Onygenales > Malbrancheaceae > Malbranchea > Malbranchea zuffiana. The sequence goes on along the minus strand of JARUPO010000014.1, from coordinate 340,490 downwards.
TGCGAAGCTGGTTTAAGGTTCCAGACATCAGATATTTCCAGAGGCTTCTTATAGCCTTGCCAAATGAGCGGATCCATCCAAGCGAAAGTGGCCAAGGACAGAAGGCTAGCGAACTGGTCCCTTGGCGGATGAAGGCCATCTTCATGCTGAACGAGAAGTGTCCTATTTCCTTTTCGAGTTGTAAGAGCCATGAGGAAAAGTAAGGTCGATACAGCGAAATTGGCGATAATGAAGTAATGGTCAGGGTGGGCCGACGGGTGGATAAGCGCAGACCGGAAAATGAAAGTTATAAACAACCATTGAAGACCATAAAGGACCGCCGTATGGTTCCAAAAGTTGGGCAGCGAGCGACGTTCAGATGTCGAGAAAACTAGTCTGGCCGAGAGTAGAACGAGGATATATACCCATGTTGACAATCGCGCAATCACAGATACGGTCGGACGGCCATTCCTGGCAAGTATCGCAACCTCTGCCGCATTGATTCCAATCTCCAAGAGCAGTGCAAGGACCTCTATCGCAATCAATAGCAGCTTTCCACGCGGACGATCCACCTCCACCTCTGCCTCTGTCACACGGCTCACGGCTTGGTGGAGCACGAGATCACTCTCTTCATCCTCATCTGTCCCTTCGTCCTCTTCCTCCACACCATTTTGAACGGGCGCACTCGAAGGAACCGGTTTATACCACTTAGCCTGCCGGGAGGAGGCTGCTTGTTGAAATATGTGGAGAGTTATGAAGGCGAAGGACACAATGCAGGCCGCCACGGGGAAGATAAGACTCAGGAATCTGAAAACGGAGACATATTAGCAGTGGACGAATGTAGTAAAGCAGAACTGGATAAGTTACCTTTCCTGGAAACATTGCGATAGATCATCCACCACCCATATAGGGCCGTCGCAGATCTGGACCATGGTGAACGAGATAAAAAGGGGTTGTTCAACACGAAATTCTTCAGGCTAGATCAAAATTAAAATTAACAATAGACGCGAGTATGTAGGATGTAGGAAGACACGGAAGTAAGGACTGATGATGGGCGGATGAAGGCACTGGATTGACAAGATCCTGACATCACTGCAGAAAAGCTTTGGAGCTCCCAAGAAAGCTCTAAGAATGACCCGAGAGAGAAGATTACTGGTGCCAAAGCTGTATATACAATGGATATGGTAATCAAAGGAAACAGAGAGAACAAATGAAGCAGATGGGAGCAAGATGTTGATGTTGGAACGCTAATTCTTGAGTCATCTGAGGCCTGTTGGAGGGAAGTGGTTGGGACAGGGAGCTGGATTTGGAGGGCGGCGACGCTTCCCAGCTCTGAGTTTACCCACTTCTTGGCTCGGAATTATCTGATCCGCATCGATTTCTGCCGATGACCCCGAGATCCGAAGGCCAAGAGTAAGATTGGATAATATTTGGGATTTGATATTGTTCCTTTCGGAACTGCTCTTCGAACTAAGATGATTGAGCCAAAGCTGCCACTCACCTGCAGCCTTTACAGTTGCGTCGGATTGGCAATTGGTGGTGTGTGATCTTATCAATCTCTTGGACGCCACCAAGCGCACATCGGGAGCAAACCAGCTTCCATGGAACCTTCCATACTAATTATGACCGCCGCTATGATATTGGAAAGGCTCGAAGTGACAGCCTCGAATATCGCCGGCTCCCACCATTCCGACCCTGTCATCAGCACATTCCACCTGGCGTGGTTGACCCCCGATAGAGTCTCCTCGTTCGCGCTGCATGCTCGGGACCGACATGCAGGTCGCACATGCAAGCTTTTAAATTTGGTGGCATGATATTCGTCCAATTCTCCGATGCCCTTGCGCTGCACTGCGGCACAGTTCTCGTCGCGTCTTTGGCGGCTATAAGTTCGACCCTGGGGGGGGACTGACCGCGTGCCATGTCTGGCGTCGTGCGTTCTTAAAATCCTTTCTAATGTCATGAGATAGCAGTAATAATGGGATACAGCTATATGGAAACTTGAATCTACGAGATGGAAGTTTTTAGTGCGACAAACAAGTCCAAAATTGACTTGCTGGAGCGCCTGGTTCCTCTTTCTTCAAAATGCATTGCGATGCGCAACGCTTTGACAACTGGCAAGACCAACCGGAGCCTAGTTTTCAACGATGCAAAAGTTCTTCGCACATGCTCAAATTCAGCGGTTACATTTGTTACAATTTGTTCTATGATGCAGGCTGGATCGCGCGCATGTCCCCGTTTTCCTAAATATCGTGGGCCACTAAGATATGGCTTCTGCGGAAACCCGGAAGCTCATTCTCATGAAGGAGTTCCGGAACTTAGCAAAAGAGAAATGGCTTACAATTGAGGTTCGTTTAGCTGCTACTTGTCCAGTTGCGTTCCAATCTTGGGGAACTAATTGTCGTTATTAGCTCGACAATAATGATATCCTCGCCTGGGATGTTGGTCTCATGATTCTTAACCCGGCTTCGCTCTACTACGGTGCCTATCTGAAGGCAAAGATGACATTTTTGGATGATTATCCGTATCTACCGCCGAGTAAGTTTGTGGGGTATGGCGGGTGGAGATATACCTGTTTTCAGGATGTTTCATGACTATCACACTACTGCCCAGGAAAGAGGCCTGCCTGGTCCAAAGGTATTGAGCCATTGTTACTAATTTTCTCAACTTGGCTTCAGAGTTCTCTTTTGTCCGGCCTTTATTCCATCCAAATGTATTCGGAAACGGCCAAGTGTGTATCTCGATCCTTCATCCCCCAGGGGAGGACCCCCTGCGTCATGAGGACGCTGCAGAACGGTGGTCGCCAGTGCAATCTGTGGAAACGATCCTGGTTTCTATTCTTTCTCTTTTGGATGACGCAGATATTCGTTCGCCCGCCAATCCCATTGCCGCGGTTCTGCTACGAGACAAACCGGAGGAATACAAGCTGATGGTCGCGCGAGACGTCGAAAACTCCAAGCTAGATATCCCAGAAGGCTTAAAGATTCCAACGCTGGAGTCAAGCATGGCAAAGCCGGTTCCTTGCGAGTCTGTATGGGATGATTTATCCGACGAAAGCTACGCCAGTGCCGAACTTACTTCCAGCGACTGAAAAGGCGGTATTTTGGAAAATGTTCAGGGCAAGGTGCTCCGTGCTTGGTTTCCATCCGGCCAAGATTCTTTGCGCTGGGCTTTTATTTTCCTCCGAACATAAATTCTCTTGTAATTGCTGTTGATTTTCTTATTCTTAGGTACAGCCATATCACCACTTTCCTTTTTTATGATCATTTGGCTCTCTGTTGAGAGCAGAAGGTTAGCTTTTCTTGTTTGCTGCTCTAAGCTATAGTTAGTGAGTATAGTCTATAATTCTGAGTAGACAACCTTCTGTAATGGTGTCTAGACATTGCTGCAGACCTTCACCATAGCCATATGGATGTGTTATTGGGAGGCATTATCCAGTCCGGCAGGCGGGCACACTGCTTCCAGTTTCCCAGTACTGACAGCAAAGAGTCTGTATTATTTGCCTACTCCACATTCAGATAGACACCCAGCATTATCTCACTCTAATCATGTTAGAGCATCCCTACCCCATTGCCTCGTTACTGACGCGACGACCTCGGGCAAATATATTCCATTAGAACTCCGTTAGGAGGGGCCAATCGTTTCAGCAGTGGACCGGCAAGCATCCGGTCAAAAACCGGCGCATTCGATGTTGGATATCAGAAAGTATTTTGGAAATAAACACATGAAGTCGGCTAGCAGCTTCGGAGGTTAAGCTCAGGCTGCCGGAATTTAGCAGAGAAAGTCCTTATAGCTGGCTGGGGGCAGGGTGCGGCACGCTCTTCAGGAGACAGGATCATTACTTGTTCGGTACGGAGTAATAGTTGGTATCTTTATTACTACTACTACTGAGGGGGACAGCCGATGCTGCATCAAGGGGGAAGTAGTCTTGTTTGCGCAGTTTGAAAGCAATGACATCATGTGACAGGCTTGAAAGCGACGTTCTCCACCGGGCTAAGCCACACCCCGATTTAGTTCCGCCACAACATCCCAGACCTCCGTCATCCAGCCTGGCAACATCACCACTTCCATCCTCCGCTTAGACAAACGTGGATCAGCGATTTTCCGATTCCAGCCCTACGAGCTCACTTACTAGCTAGTTGAACTAGACGGTAACTGACATTTGATCCTAGTTGACGCACGATGGCGTCAAATACGAGATATGCGCCCGTTGGCCAGCGGGACTCGTTGGAAGAGCCGCGGTACTCGCAAGCCCCTCCATCTTACCAACAGGCATCAGACCCGGCAGCGTTCGATGCTCCGAGATCTGAAGACGATAATGTTCCCGATGACTTCAAGGTAAGATAGCTGCGACTCGGAACTGGTGATATTGAAGGAAAACTGCTTGCTAACCCGCTTGTGATCTAGTTTGGCGGCTCCGTGGCAGAAGCTACGCTGCCTATCCGGATGCAGTTCATTCGCAAAGTCTATGCTATTCTGTAAGTCTATGTCGAGGAAGGCGTTGTTTTATTTATGCTAACCTATCTTCTTACCGCAGCACCGTCCAACTCATCGTCACCGTCGCCATGAGCGCCGTTTCTTTCTTCAGCCCGAACCATCGAGCATGGATACAATCGAACCCCTGGATGATGTTCGGCTCCGTCATTGGCGCTCTCGTCTTTATGCTCCTCACTTACTGGAAACGCAAGAGTTATCCCACCAACCTCCTCTTCTTGAGCGGCTTCACCCTTCTCGAGGCGTACGCCATCAGCGTCGTTACATCTTTCTACGATGCGGGTCTAGTTCTGCAGGCCCTCGTCTTGACTATGGGTCTTTTCTTCGCTTTGACCCTCTTTGCTTGCCAGACCAAATATGATTTCACGAGCTGGATACCGTACCTCTTTGGCGCCCTCTGGTTCCTCATCCTATTCGGTCTCATGGCTGCATTCTTCCCGATGGGTAGCAAGATGGAGCTTGTCTATGGCGCTATCGGAGCTCTGATTTTCAGCGCATATATCCTCGTCGATACGCAGCTGATTATGCGACACTATCACGTCGAAGAGGAGATTGCTGCTGCGATCTCCCTGTATCTGGACATCATTAACTTGTTCTTGTCGATTCTGAGGATTCTTAACAGCCAGAACAATAACTAATGTCCTCCTTCGGCACTTTATAATACCAGCTGGTTGTTGGAGTCTGACTATAGGGCGGTTCAAGAAGTACCAGTGTGGCCAACCATTCTCAGCTCTGTATTTCTACGGTACAACTCAAATCGAATACGGAGGCCGACGTCCCAGATTATTCTTCTCGCGTTGAATTCTCTTTCTTCTCTCTGTATCGAGCTTTTTCATTTGCGGAGTTCCTGGTTTCCTTTTTTCCCTATTACCGTTTGCTGTTTCTGAGCGGAACAACACTGTTGTCTTGATAGGATCTCCATTTCATCTTCTAGTGGTCGATGCAATGATAATCTCTTTCCATATTTAATACCCTTGATACTGCTATTGCTCTTTTTGATGCACTCTCGTTTTAGGCGAGTCGTGGATCGAGCTCGAAGGCAGACGGACTACAGCCGATCCAAAAGGACTAAGGAAAAAAAAAGCTCTGTGTGGACACATGGGATTTCTAAGAGTGACCGGACCGTTTACTCCTTGCTAATCAACGTACATGGTCCCTCCGAGTCGACCTTCCGCCCTTAATACAACCATGAATGTCCGCCGTTAACCTTGATACAAAGGCACCTTGGTGCTCTCCCACCGGTTCAACACGCACACCGCAGGATCTACGCAACCTCGCCTGGCTGAGGACAGTGTTCCCAGAGAGTGCGTTCCGCCTTCAGTTCCGGCTCATATCTCTTCAGGGCCCACCCCATACCCTTGCGCCAGTCAGGCATGTCGGTGTGCCCAAAGTGAAGCTTGGTGTAATCGTAGTATTCAGGGTACCAGCCGGCATACTCCCAGCCAATCATCGCCAAGACCTTGCCGTTGTCGGAAATGATTATGTTGCGGGGATGCAGGTTATTATGGCTGAAGCAGCTGCGATATTCACGCGAATGGCAAGCGGCGACGTCGGGGCCGAGTTCGTCGTTGGCGTCTTCGATGGGAACGTACTTGCGCAAGAATGAGTGGAAATCATCGTGATTGGTGAAGGGCCCGAAGGTGCCTGATCCGATGCGTGTCTCGAGACACTCGTTTAGATCCGCCGATGCGATGATTCCTTCATGAGGAGGCTCCAACATGTGAAGATAGGCGACATAATCAGAGACTTCACCGAGGATGCGCCGCTTGAGAGTTGGGGAAAGCTGGCCGCCATGCCACATTTCCTTCAAAGTCTTTCCAGGGACGTAGTCGGTTTCGATGTAGAGGCCGTCGCGGGAACGATAGACCTTGTGGACCTTTGGGACTGGAACAGTCGAATACTTGGAGACGTACTGCAACGCAGCAACCTCGGTTGGCAGACAGGGCCCCTTGATGACTCTATCGGATCGGATTCTGACGCCCGTTGGCCCTGCTGGACCATAATATTTCTTCCCAACCCAGAGCCTTGCTTTGAGATAGGCGGAGGTCACACGCTGTGCCAAAGGGCTCCCCTTGTCTGCCAATGACTTTGGCGCCATGATCTGCTGCAGTTTTAACTACAAATTCTGCACTGGCAGTGTTTTGGATGAGCTGATGAACAGATGTTCAACACAGCAGAATGGGCATTCATACTTACTCAGAACTAGGCTGTGAAGGCCTGATAAACGCTTTCTTCCCTTGTTCCTGCAGAATACAGGTGCTGGAGGCGAACAACTTGAACTGTGATACTGATATTTTCAGGATCAAAGTTGTTGACAGACGCGAGGAGTGAGAAAATCGCAGTGAAGTGTTTACCCGTTTGTAGGGCTGGGTTTCCAGTGAGAAACGCGCTAGTGATGGGAAGAGCCGCGTGCCTGCAGAATATCCCCCCGGGGGAACATTGTTCCAGTGAACTCCTGGGTATGAAAGGGAGAGTCTGGTGGAAAGTCCACCGGTACCCCCTGTGGGGTGTTTAGGCCAGGCACAGAAAGAAATGAAACTTAACTGGTAAGATTGAAAGGCAGCATCTGCTGAATATGTACACAGGGCTAAAGAACAAAGGAGAAGAAGCCCAGGTGGATACAATGGAAAAGAGATAGAACGAGGAATAGGCTGAGATTAAAGGAGATATCAAAGGCAGTGGGCGATAGCCGAGGCGGTTGCCGTTTCCGCGGCATAGTCCTGCGTCAGGAGGCCAGAAGGATCTAGGAAAAGGGGTACTTGATAAGACAGGCGTTAAATGTGTAGAAGGGAATGGACAAGTAGTCAAATGCTCGCGCTGTCATTCTGAGATGCTGGGCATGGAGTCTCGTAGGCGTTGCGTACGTAGAGGCGTTATATGTTGTACTATTTCAAGGGGGCTATTTAATTGTATAGATTGGACGGTCTAACTTGTCGACCGGAAGAAGGGTAGTCGGAACGCTGAATGAATCGATAGAACGGACGATGCTTGTAATTGGTGGTGGCGGAGGGAGATGAGTCCTTTAATTCGATGCGAGAAAGAAGGTATTGGTAACAAGGCAAACAATCATGACGATGACCCCGTAGATGGCCAATGCAAGGCTGAGCTTCCGGAGAAGCTGCTTGCGCCAATGTTTGCCGCTTCGTCCCAGAATGCCGCTGGATGATAGGAGGCCACTGCCGCTTAGAAGACCTGTTCTAACGGCTTCTTCGTCTGCTCCTTCGCCATCATCTGAGAGGCCGTCGCATGCTTCGTCATCTTCCTTCATCATTCGCTGATGGAGATCCGATTCCGGCGAGGAGATTTTATAATAGAAAAGGCCAGGAAGGATGAAGCTAATGCTTGTGCTCCCTGTGCTCCCAACATACGCCAGTACCGCTTCAAGAGACGAGACCGTCATGGCGACGATGTAGCTCAGGACAATGATAGCAGTTGTGATTGCGGCGAAACGAGTATCGCCCATTGATTCTCGAGGCGCACCGGTGGCACGTGGTAACAGGGGATTGCGGTTTGGTGAGACGCTAGAGGAACCGGAGGAGGCTTTTGCATTCCAGCGCCATTTCAGGACGGCGTCGACGGATGCGCGGCAGGGGTGAACTTGGAGCGGATAAGAAAACATGACGAGCACGACGATGGCTGCGCGAGCGACATTTGCGGATAAAGCCGATTCGTACATGCTGACGATGTTGCCGTTGACCCCGTCGCCAAAGGATAGATAGCCGGTGATGCCGACTAGGATGTAAGTAGATGCAGCTGTGCCGATGCTCGCTACCACCACGCTGGTGGTTCGATAGTGGCTGTTATTGGCAATTTCATTCAGGATCGAAAACATCTGTCGTCGAACGAATCAGCTTCTTTTCTCGCGACAAACCGTAATATGACACTGGGGGCTCTCTTACGTTCTGATGGCAAGTGTATGCAAAAACAATGACCGGGAAAACACTCAGGAATGATACTATTCCCTCCGGTTTTATTACTCTAATTGGGCCTCGGCCGGCCATGGTGTCTCCCATCACAAAGTGTGCGACAACCAGAATGACAAGATAACCAATTGAGATGAGAGCTACAACACTGGTGTATTTCAAAGAATCAAGGCGTCGAAGGAAGGATAGCGGTATTACAACCAACCTAGCAGCAATGTTAGTATCGTGTTCAAAATGCTCCAATAGAAGGAAAATTCACATAAAGGCAGTAACCCAAAAGTGCCGGTCTAGAAGGAAAGGCGATCCGCCAGAATCGCCGATAAATCCCTCCACAACCCCAGGCATCAAATCACCAATAATTATTAAGTAACTGACTCCCACACCAAAACATTTAATAGCAATCGCCGCATCAAAAACCACGGCCGCATTAGGATATGTAAGTTGCGATAAGGCAAAGAACGAAGCGGAGCCTCTCTCGAGGTATTGGGCGCATCGGGACTGTAGATAGAGGCCGAATCCAGCGGTCAATCCAGCCCACAATATCACGCAGCACCCAAATAGTATTCCCATTCGTGATAAGGCATGTGGCATCGCTAGGACTCCGGCTCCAAGAACTTCGGCAAGTTAGATTCGTTGTACGGCAACGTTCGAGACACCCTCCCGAGACTCACTGGTATTAAGAAGGTTTATAACGCTGCTAACCCAGCTCGCTTGTCCGACAACTCCGACATCTCGTTTCCCTGCATGGCGGCTTCATCAAAAAGGTCAGCCCATTGCTCATGAATTGGATGACAGAATCCGGGGTAATGAGAGTTTGGTTTGATGGATCAGCCATACCGACGACTCCGATTGCTGTGTACACTCCCGGCCAGAGAACCTACTCCAGATGCCTCATTGTCCATGGCCAATTCTATCCTCGATCGGCGAGGTAAATATGTCTTGAGGAACGTTGCGTCGGTGCTGGCTTCGGTGGGTTCCAATATACGCTCAGCCCCAAGACATTATGCTTCCGCCCGGCCACGATCTCTCTGGACTCCAGCACGATTGCTGGGAAACGTCTCTGTGACTGAGCGACAGAAATTAAAAATAATCTGGTCGGATGTCTCTTCTTGGGTCGAAATTCCGACGATGCTTGTCAAGCCGACCCCCAGAAGCTAAAATAACTCGACTGCTCTGGATCTAACCAATGGAAAGCCTGAAACAGCCAGGATTCGTGATCGTCTGCTTGGCTGCAGTTACATCCCAATTAAGCTGCAGGAGGCATGAAACAGGATCATTCAAGGCCAGCAGCCAGCAGAGCGGTGTCACCACAGAAGATATCGATTTCGATGGATTCGAGCAAGAGTGTTGTACAATGACCTGGTGAAGACATATTGCGGGCCCGAGGCACATGACCTCCTGCCTGCTTTGTCATTGTCCTCTCCTCTACCACGGCATCTTCTGAGTTTTTGGCACTCATTGTTTCATTGATGAAAGACAATATTAACTGCTTTAACCCCCAGATAAGCCAAATTGCAATCCAACAGCCTAATTCTTCCCCCAGGCTCCTAACTCCAACATGCCAAAGAGCTCTCGTTCCCGCTCTCCCAGGTTGCTGATGCTTGTCCCTTTTCTTCCCCACGGTCCAGGGTCATTAAACAGTGATACACTACGGACGGATTTCGTTACCTCCAGAATGGTGCCGCCGGTGATAGGGATCGGTCCATCACCTTCTGTCGGCAGGCCGAGTTTGGATCCGTGAACTTCCTCCTCCTGGATCATAGCAAGCATGACCTTGGCTACCTCTTCCGGAGTGACCCATTCGTCTTTGCTCTCGTCGACGGCCTGCATCTTGTCCGGATTGTCAGTCCAGAGTGGCGTCTTGACGAGACCTGGCGCAACCGCTGTCACTCTAATCCCGATTTCGTCCAACTTACCCATGGCGCGTACGAATCCGCTGATGGCGTGCTTGGTTGCAACATACAGTGGGCTGGAGAAAGATGCACTCTGGGCAGCGACGCTCGATATATGGACGATTGCTTTCGGGGATTTTGCGTTGGCGAACCTGGAAACTGCGAGCTGAGTGGCTCGGATGGGATGGGTGAGGTTGATGTCAATGCTGGCATATCTAGACCCAGTTGGAGAATCCCGACTTTCCTTTGAGCCTGGAGGGTACCAAAAGCTTGAGAACCGCTAAACAATATCGTTAACCGGGCCTATAAAGGGTAGATGGGCTTCAGGGTTCCTCGGCTTACGCACAGGCTCGTATACCCCAGCCCCCGGGCAGACAATGTCTATCTCACCAAATTCTTTCTCTGCCACGTCAAACATGCGTTCTAGCTCGGCCCACTCCGTCACGTCCGTCTTCAGGAAAACGGCCTTGGGACTGAATGCAGAATACCGCTCGACAAGGGCTTGTGCTTCAGGGCGGAGTGCCAAGTCGGCCAGTAGGCAGTTACAGCCGCCCTCAAGCAACAGTTTTACGAAGCAAAGATTGATCCCTGGATTACTCAGTCAACCTGCGCATCACAGAATAATGGCGACTAATTTGTCAATTCTCACCTGATCCGGCCCCAGTTACAATCGCCGTCTTTCCTTTCACTGGTAGGGCCATGTTGAATTGCGTATCCCTCGTGCGCTATGGCAATTGACGGATGAGCGGGATTCCTTCGGATAGAGGAATAGGCCCCGAAATATTTATCTGGGGATATGGTCAAGCTGTGAAGACAGCGAACCGTGACCAGGTGGTTACCCCGCCTTTCACTCAACTTTACCGGCAGCAAAGAGCACATGCATGCATAGTCTCGCACACATGCTGGGAACTCTTGGAAATTGATATGAACGGGATTTTACCATAATCAAACATCCTTATTTTTTAAGACTGTGATTTATATTTGTATGGGCCTGTTTGGCCCGTGAACTTCCCAGAACTCTGGCCTGTGCCTCAACAATGTTCTTTCCCCCCGTCTCTTCCTTGTTCATGTTTCTTTGTTTCCGGCTGCGGATAGACGCTTTGGGCTCATTAATCATCTGTATCCCAGGTCCATTAACTTTTTAGTAAGTTGTTCCAGGTTGATTTTGTTGTTGAGAATGACAGCAAGGACAGGGATTTTCAATGCGTTCCCACGAGTCTCTACTTATCAGCACCGAAACTGCGTCCTGTACGGCGGCTAAACCCCACTGTTGCAGAAAAACGCAGGGAGATTGATGCGGACACGGCACTTCCTGGTATCTTCTTGCCCTGAATTTCAGTCTCAGCCGCTAAGTGTACCCAGGGCTAACTCTCAGGAGGATATCTATGCCTATAAAGCCTGCAGATTGCTATGGACCGAGCAGAAGGCTACGACGAGGCTACTTCAAATTTGACTTAAGAACACTTGTCAAAGTTCCCGAAAAGAAAACGTGCACAGAAAGGTCTATTTGCAGCATGGGAAGAGGATTTGACGAGATGATCAAAGTTTCTGTAGGTACTAGTATTGCAAAGGAGAAGTTTCTACATGGGGAAACCAGGACGACTGAAGAACGGGAGGCGTGAGAATAGTTTGACCTTTCCAGAATGACAATTAGACATTATTACCCTGAGGAAGCTTCAGCCCTATGATGGCGCCCCTGGTGAACCGTGAGCCTGCGTCAATCTTGTAAAAATTCAGACACCTGGTGTTCCTCCTCTGGTTCCTGAAATCATCCCGTCGCTACTCCTCCCTATTCGGGACAGTTGGCGGGGTGACCCCACTCTTGGTCGGGAAACATTCCAAGCTTGGAACATGAGAACCAACGACTTGGGAGATCGTCCACTTCGCTTTTCACAACTTCAACTTCCATACATACCTTCAAGCCCTCGCTTAACTGCCAGACATGTCGTACGCCGAGGAGATAGCTAAGACAGTTACTGAGACCACTAACCAAATCCTCTCGCTGTATGATGCTGGACACCCGTTCTTTACCAAAGACCTTCTTCGCAGTGCCAGCCAGCAGCTTCGAGAGCACAGGAAGAAGCGTGACAATCGCCAAATCTCACTAACGGACTTGAAAGGGGCTCAAGTCGCTTTTGATGTGAAGCTTAGACGTGTACGGAGGGCATCTGTTCCAGAGCAGGAGGATCTTCTGTACGTCTCCGGCTTCTGGCACAATCACCACAGGTTGGCAGAGTTGAGATGACTGAACGAAGAGTGGTCTGAAGCGAGGAACCGGTTCTCAGTTATAGGTCTCTCCAATGTCTGATTGCGGACGTCGCCCTCTTCCCATTCTCGACGAAAGCTTATTGCACTGTAGTGATATGCTTTCAGGAGGTGACCAAAGAGCCCGTGGAGTTCCCTCTCTTTCGACCTCTCGAGGAGGTCGAGGAATTTCTAAGCACTAGTGTGCATGCGTGGGAGGAGAGTGAAGAGTGTGCAAAACTCAAATCTACTCTTAGACAAGCAAAAACACCCGTGACGATTCGCAAAATCATTGGATTTGCATGTGGGCGGGTTTCACGGACCAAATGGGATCAATCGGCCCGGCGATCAGCTTTTCAACATGCACTGCTACTTACCTTGCGGGACCTCTTCGCGAATGCAACCTCCAGCATGATAAAATGCTATGCGCAGGACCCAGCCTATGGCGAGAGTGATAAAGCCGCCCTGGAAAAAGCTGGAATTGTTGTTCTGGACGACCCTGAAGGGTTTATCGAGGTCGACGACGCCACGGTCGTGCTTAGTACTTCGCCGAATGTCCCCGTTAAACAAATCGTTACAGATCTCGCACGGCCAGCAGTATTGATTTGGGACAAACCTAGTAGAGAACTTACTGATGAAGAGAAAAAGGAGTTTGGTCTGTGAGTTCTCCATTTCCTTGTTTAATAAATAATCTGCCTACTCTGACAAGTTTAAAGGACCGACCCAGATTCTCCGCGCGTCAAAGATATGCTTAGCAACTTCTATGATGAATTTGAATTTCTAGGCGACCCAGATGATTTTGGAGAGCTTTGTATATATGTCAAGAGGGACCTTGAGACAGCATAGCTGATATGCGCTTCTCCTTCGCTTTCTACTATTGAGCCAAAGGACCGTCGTTTTGGTATGCCGCACAACACCGAAGTACATGAGGCTCTACCGAGCACCTGAAGTCACACCAGTGAGATCGTCAAAGTTGCTTGTTTCGGGGATGCAGGAATCGGTTTCCTTTCCCTTTACGCGAAATATGGCATTAACTCAAGAGTAGACTCATGCTTCCCGCATGTCAGTGTCAAGGAGCTTGAAATTGGAAAAACTTATTTGCACATTTCCATGCACAAACCTGGTGAATCTTTGCTCTTCTGCATATAAGGCTAACATGACATCAGTGCTGTGGAGAAGGAAGGTGGGCCGAACCGCCACGCGATGAAGGTGCTGTTGCGGCAATATCTCCGACGGATTCCCGAACCAGAACTGGGATCGGCAAGGATATATATAGCAACTCGGCATCTGCATTTCAACAATGCATCAATTCTCGGTTCTTTTGTCCTTAGAGGTACTGAACACGTATCGTGCAAATCGACGGCCTTCTCAGCCTGTTTCTTCCAGCCCCGATCACGACAGCATCGCTTGAACTAGTTGCCGAACAGACGGCTCTTTCCTGCAGCAGCCATGCCATTATCAAGGATTCCTCGCCTCTCACAGATTCGGAATGTCTCCTCTGTATCGCAGACAACGAAGGCTACCGGGGATATATCTTCCGTGTTCCCCAGCTTACGACCAGACTACAAGCCTGAACCTCTTCCTCCTCGCTTTAAGGACCTGAAAACAGGGATTTTCGAACAAAATCCTGCGGCACTAGAGAAGAGCTGGACACGCCTACTCTCTAGCTTGAAAAAAGAGGTGGAGGAAATTCGCCAGAGGGGAAACGAGGTGAGTATCAAGAATTAAGGCGTTTAGTGTATAGCGTTGCTACCAGGAGATTGCCGTTATAGGCTATCCCATCTATCCAGTTTCAAGACTTGCAGTCTGGGCTTTCGAAACAATCCCTAGCTAAAATTCGGCGGCGCGGAGCAGTAGTCATCCGCAACGTTGTATCCAGGTCGACAGCCTTGGAGTTCAAAGAACGAGCCAAAGCATACATAGAAGCCAACAAGGAGAGAGTGAAGGCTTTCCCTCCCGATTCTCCGGCTGTCTATGAGCTGTATTGGGCGCCTTCTCAGGTTGCAGCCCGCTCTCACGCCAACATGCTGCAGACGCAACGCTTTTTGCAAGGACTCTGGCACTCTTCAGACCCAAACACCCGCATTTCCACGACTTATCCTCTGTCGTATGCTGATCGATTCCGAATTCGAAACCCTGGAGATGCAAAGTTTGCACTTGGGCCGCATATTGACGGTGGATCCCTCGAGAGATGGGAGGATCCCGAATACTCAAGCGTGTACCGCAACATTTTGGCAGGCTCTTGGGAAGATTATGATCCTTTTGATGCGAATCATCGAGTCGATGCAAAGATGGATCTCTATAATGGGGCGGGAGCTTGCTCGATGCTAAGGTTTTTCCAAGGTTGGCTGTCGATGTCAGATACCGGCCCGGGAGAAGGTACTTTGCGTTTATGCCCGATGATCAAACACAGTACTACGTATACGATGCTCCGACCCTTTTTCGACCCCGAGACTTCTCGTCCTGCTCTCGACGCTACATTCCCGGGGTCGGTTCCCGGGGCTTGTCAGGAGTGCTCTGAGTTGACTCACCCACATCTCGAGCTACCAACCACCATGGTGCCAGTGCCACGCGTTGAACCAGGTGACTATGTTGCCTGGCATTGCGATAGCATCCACTCAGTCGACAAAGAACATCGCGGAAAGGGTGATTCGAGTGTACTTTATATCCCCGCTGCTCCGTTATGTGATATAAATGCCAGGTATCTGAAGAAACAGCGCGAAGCCGCGCTGGCATATTCACCCCCATGGGATTTTCCTGGTGCCGGAGGTCTCGGTGAAAAGGGGTTTCAGGGAGCGGTAGACTGGCCTACTCCTAGTGCTGAAGGATTGCAAGCCATGGGAATGGGCAGCAAGCCGTGGACCGTGGCTGATGGTATGAGCCAGGGCGAAAGAGAGGCGATTGAGGCGGGGAATAAGATATGTTTCGGGTGAAGGGGGTGTATCGACTGATGAAAGGGCGCATATCATGCTGGAACCTTTGACCAGCTCTTTATACTAGTACAATGGAAATAGAATTTTTATTCAAAGGTTATTCGCAGTCAACTTCCACAAGTCCCATCGCAGCGACTGGAAGGACGTTGGATTTTAAGGGGCTCTCAAATCACATGATCTCCTCCGCGCTTGGCACGTCTGGTAGCTGTCGACCAAGACCTCCACGACTGACCTCACGATCAGCCACGACAATTATTGTCCCCACCACCCACAAATGACAGTGGTAAAGGGATAAATCATGCGGCTCAAAGCAGCAACACTTTTCCTGGCGTCCATTGTCCCGGCATCATGGGCAATTCTCGCCGATGAAGCCTACCAAATCGACTACCACCACGCTCTTCTCGGAACTCCGCAGGCGCCCACAACTTTCTTTCACAGACCAAGTTCCTCCTCCGCCGCATCGTTACTCTATACTCTCTCTGAGAAATTAATTCTCGGCGCGGTGAACCCGAAAGATGGATCGATTGTGTGGAGGCAGAATCTGTCTGATTACTCGACGGGAGTAGCTGCGGACAGGGCGTTTTTGCGCGCTGTAGATGGAGAAGATGCGGTTGTGAGCGCGGGCGGTAATGATGTGTCCGCTTGGGGGGCGTCAGATGGGAAGCTTCTCTGGGAGAGTGATTTGGGCCGCGAGCCTGTTTTAGATTTGGAGCTGGTTGATGGACAAGGCAATGAGGATGGAGCTTCTTCTGACCCCGTCGTGCTGTTTGGAGGTAAACATGGAATTGCTAGACGGCTGGACGGAAACTCTGGCGCTGTTAAATGGGAATATAAAGATGCTAGGTTGATAACCCCCCATTCATATGAAAGGCATTGATTACTGACAATATTCTTTGTAGCGATGACGTTCCGTTCCAAGTTTCCGTCTCATCGACGATCGTATACTATGTTTCCTTGCAGTCGAGCTCGAGGAAAGGATATAAAATTAAGGTACTGGAGCTAGATGCGCAAACCGGAAAGCCGGCAAATCAAATCACTTTGAGCACCGAAAGTGAGATACTCTCGCCGGAATCGATAATACACGTTGGTAGCAATGCCGGATCGCCGGTGATTGTTTGGGCGGATAAAGACTTGGGTGTATTAAAGGTCAACGTCCTTGGATCCAAGGCTGTGCACACAGTGAATGTTGAAAACGGCGAACTCGTGCGCCAAATCCGAGTTACAGCACCCCGGGACTCAACCGCCCCGGCTCATTTCCTTGTCAACTATATCGGGGAATCAACTTCCTGGGCAGATGTGTATCACGTTGACGCCAAAGGGGCGTCGATTTCCAAGGCTTACCAGGTCCCCTCCCTTCCTGAGAAAGCCGTGTTTGCGGCCAGCATTGTTGACAAGCAACTATATTTCACCCGTGTTGCAAGGTCAGGCCTCAGCCTTATTTCATCTGCATCGAAAGACATCCTTGGCGAATGGACCATTACAAAGCCAAGCAAGGAAACTCCTATCCATGCCGTGTCAGAGGTAGTGAGCCGTGGTTCAACCTTTGCCATTCGGTCTGCTCAAGTGAATGAAGCTGGAGACTGGCTGTTGGTGCGTAACGGCGAACTTGGGTGGTCGAGGCCTGAATCATTGACGGATGCCATAATTGCAACATGGGCGGATGTCGATGGTGCTGAATCTCTAGCCCATGAACTCGAATTTGAAGGTCATCAGGACGTTCTCTCCGCATACGTTCACCGCTTAAGCCGGCATGCGAAAGCCTTGCAGCAACAACTCCCGGTATGGCTGCAGGAGTTGCCCGTGCGGCTCCTTTCAGCCTTGATATCGAGTGAAACAACTGATTTGAACCAGTTTGGTTTCGGCAAGCTAGTACTTGTTGCAACACGCAAAGGCAGGCTTCTGGCACTAGATGTTGCTCGTCAAGGCGCGGTGGTATGGAGCAACAAGCTTTCCGCCCCTGCTGAAGAAAATTGGGGCGTGAAAGCGATCTCTGCTCAACATGGTGTTGCAACTGTCTTTCTGAATGATGGGGGTTCGGTAAACGTGAATATTACTACCGGCGATATCCTGGATCAGAAACCGTCGGGAGGTAAATACTCGTCGATAATTTCTATTCCCGATGCTGGATCTTCGGTATCGGTTTCTGTTCAGGCTGATGGTACCCCAGCCGGTTCGATTCCCAGCGACGGGAGCAAGTTCGTTGTTACTCTTGTTGATGATGGCAGGGTACGGGGCTGGAATGGTGCCAACGTGAAGTTCCCCGCGTGGGAGTTTGCAGTTCCAGAAGGCCAGAAGATCATCCGTGTCGCTGCAAGGCCACTCCATGACCCTGTCGCATCGATCGGGAAGGTGCTAGGAAATCGATCGGTTCTTTATAAATACTTGAATCCTAACATTGCTTTACTAACAGCAATTGCCGATTCCACTGTCACATTTTACTTGCTGGACGGCGTTTCCGGCCAGGTACTGCATACCGCCAGTCAAAATGGCGTCGACACTTCCCAGCCCATTGCCTCCGTCATGTCTGAAAATTGGTTTGCATACTCGTTCTGGGCTGATGTAACGGATACTTCGGAATCGAAGGGCTATCGCCTCGTCATCTCAGAGCTATTCGAGTCGCCCATCCCGAATGACCGCGGAGTACTTGGAGACGCTGCAAATTATTCTAGCATTCACAGTACTGTCGGCATCCCGCGCCCTCATGTCATTTCGCAAGCCTATATTATCCCAGAGCCGATCTCCAACATGGCTGTGACTCAAACACGCCAGGGGATCACTATCAGACAACTACTCTGCACCCTCCCTGCTTCGAACGCCATCGTCGGCATCCCCCGCCCAGTCCTCGATCCCCGCCGGCCTGTGGGACGTGATCCCACGTCACAGGAAGCAGAGGAAGGACTGATGAGATATATTCCATATCTTGAATTCGACGGGAAATGGTATCTGAACCATGCTCGCGATGTGCTCGGCATCAAACAAATTGAATCGAGCCCTACGTTATTGGAAAGTTCGACTCTAGTATTCGCTTATGGATTTGACGTTTTTGGCACGCGATTGGCTCCAAGCCAGCCCTTCGACGTCTTGGGCAAGGGGTTCTCCAAGATACAGCTTCTTCTTACCGTTGTGGCTCTAGGAGCCGGTGTGGCGGCACTCGCACCTATGGTGAGTAATTTATCCATTCCTGGAAAATGGTGTGGCTTGATGCTAACTCTTGTTTGTTGTTAGACCCGGGCAAAGAAGGTTAATCTTATGTGGAAATCTTAAGATTTCAAAAAGATATCTCGAATTCGTTTTGTATAATTATATGATGAGAATGTTTTGCAATGATAGAATCTAAATAATCGTTAATCATACCCCTCGAGTTGGATCATATTCCAGTGACCTTTCTCGACCGCTGTAAGCCCATTGCTGTCGGCATCCTGATGGTGCCAGTTTCTGACTCGCTACGCGCCAGGGCTATCCTGACTAAAGCTGAGCACATTTTCCTAGTCTCGCGTTCCCCAATCCGTTCCCTATCCAAATATTGTCAGCGATTTTCTTCAGAAACCGAAGAAATGGCGCCATAAATACATACCTTTCCCAGAGTCAGATTCCCTTTATTCAAATATCTCGCCTGTTCTTCTCCCATCCACTCTGGTTCCAGCCTATCAATCCCCTCCTCAATATCAAAGCCCCTCCCACCGCATACAAGAACTGCTTTCCCATGCTGCTTCGAATCCGCGGCGACGTGCTGAATAACACGAGCCACGTCCACCGGTGCATTGAACGGTAACTTGTCGCCGCGCCATGCATTCGCCACGCCAGCAAATATTTGCGTGTCGGTTGCCCAGGGACAAATGGCGTTTACGCGGATATTAAAGTCTTCGAGGCTGGCGATGCGCAGGGAGCGCACGATGCCCATGATGCCGTGTTTGCTGGCTGAATAGGCGATGACGCCTGGGGATTCTTTGAATCCGGCTACCGAAGCGATCAGGGTGAGGGATTTGGGAGGGCCGGCGGCCTTGTCTGTCTTCATGAATGCGAGAGCAATGCGGGTAAAGTAGAGACAACCGGTTAGATTTACGTCGATGACGTTAACTGATGGCTTCGGTATCTAAAGCTCGGTGTTAGCCGGCTCCGATTGCAAGAGATTGGCTTATAGCTGTTACCTTTCTGACGCTTTCCATGTTCAAATCATCTGCGTCTAGCCAGCCTCTTGCCTCGCCAATTCCTGCACAGTATATTGCCATATCTACCCGTCCGTGCTTTTCCAATGCAGCATCAAATAATGCCAGTTGCGCCTCGTAGTCTGTGACGTTCACCTTCATAAACACGGCGGATCCGTCACTAGATTGCGAGTTAGATTTGAGGGATGACTCGAGCTTTGTGCCATTATTTTCATCCCAATCGCAGAAGTATACATGGGCGCCCGCATGGAAGAGGCTGGTCACGGTTGCTGCTCCAATGCCATTTGCGCCGCCTGGAAAAATTTATTAGGCTCTCTTCTACATGGCAACGCTACAGGAGCATAGGAGTCTGGTAGGGGATGGGAACTAACATACCAGTGAGAACTACCACCTTATCCTTAACATTGTTCAGCACGGCATTTTCAACAACAATCTCAGCCATAGTGATGAATTAGTAGAAGGCTTGATTATGTAGTACCAGTATCAAACGTGGTGGTGCCGAACTTGCGCATCGCAAGGGCGTCTAGTTATATTTTAAAGGCCATCGTCGAACCATTCCCGGCTGAAGCAATGCGGGGTGGTGAGCCCTCGAATATCTGCCGAATGCCCTTTCTCGGCATCTCTCGTGGGCGGAGCGGAGCTGGGGCGGAACAGCGGCGGAAAAAGTGGAGACAGCGGGGATATAGATTTCTCCAGCGGAAAAACTATTTTGACATGCCAAGAAATCAGGGGCATCACTTCAACTGCTTCACAACTTCCAAGTTTTCTATGACCAGTTTTATAATTATGAAGCCAGATTAATATTACTCTGTTTGGCACTTTCAATCTGATATCCTGGTGGGAGTGAGGACCTACATCTATCACGGGAGAGCCAGGTTTATTGTTTTGCTTGTCAGCAAAGCAAGCTTTTCTTACCCGAATCGAGTGAACTTTCCTCAAATTCTCAATTCTTAATCATAAATTTGGAACTATGAAGCATTCAAAATGGTGAGCACACACAGCTAAAAGATTTCTTAAGCAAACTATCTCCGACCCATCTAGGATGGTTGGATGAGACTTCAGGCACAACTTGTGCTGAGGGACATGCGTAACAGCCATGATAGTAAGTGGTACAAACGAATCCTGCCGCCCTCAGCCTTGTGTTCTCATGGTCAGCTATTGCGCATCGTCGTCCAGCAGATTGAGGCCTTTATTCCTCCGGGTCAGACTCCCACTCTTCATCCTCTAGTGGTTCCGGTGCTTCTCCGCGATAGACTCCATCCTCGTCTATATCATCCAGCAACTCATTCGTGCCCATGGTACCGACAATAATGGCCACCGGAAACGAATTTGCGAACTCGGGAAGAAGTCTCACGGTCAAAGGTCCCTTGGGCAGGCTACCCACGTCGTGCCCTTCTTCGTCGCTTTCTTCGAAAGCAGTATCCACAAAGAGAAGACTGTGGTCTACCCGGGTGCGCTCATCCGCAACGAGGAAGCATCCATATCCAACAGCAGTTTCTTTAGCATTTTCCTTCAGGTATGTTGCGATTTTTTCGATATCCCAGCCAAGGAAGGAGGATTTGAACGATTCGTCGACGGGTGGACGCGTGTATGATTCGACAGCGTAGCCTTGCAGTGCGGAGGGAGAGGCGTCGGACAGGAGTACAAGGCTCTCGGAGCCCCTTTCGCTCTTGCGGTAGGCTGTCTCAATAATACTTGACAGAAGCTGGGAGTTACATCAGTATGCGTTCAGCTTGGTTCCGCGGGGGTGCCTCTCTTCATACCGACGGTTCGATCTCACTGGTGCAGATGATAGGAACAAGCTCGGCCATTTTTGATTTATCGAGTTTCACCTTCGCTAATAGCTCCTTTCAGTGCTGCACGGTGGCGGTTAATGATGGCAATGTTTGTGATGAGAATGAGAGGAGGAACGGGGAGGAGAAGACATTGTGACACCTTTCCTCCTAGTAACAGGGATATCATAGGTCACCGTTGCCCATGCGATTGATATCATTCATGGAAAGCCCACTCTACAACACAGGAATTACTATTTGAATATCAACACAGCCCCCCTTGATGTGTATCACAGAATTCATCTGTTGACTGAATATTCCATTTTCAGCATCCCTACACCAAATTCATATACATACTAGTAAGTGTTCATCAACCAGGAAAAAAACTAAAACAGAATATGTATTTACTCAATTAGCACATTATGGGTGGGCGATGGCAAGAAGCAGTATCAACATTCGATGAACAGGTATAGAATCCCTCCAACCAAGCCGAAACCACATCCCGTTCCACCAGACCGATCGAGTCACTTCTTCTTTGCTCTTTCTGCTTTCCCCATTGAAACTTCCGCACGACGTACCGCCTCTTTTCCTTCATCAGATAGACTCTCGTTCTCCATCAACACCTGCCACCTCTCCTTCCAGAATGCCCATCGTTCCGGCCCATACCCTTCGTTTCCCTTCCATAACTCGCTGTTATCCTCCCACATAAGATGCGTATCCTTATCTGGAGGGTACTTGAGGATGTACTGCGAGGCGTGGATAAAATACTGTGCTGCGGCAATGATATTCGTCTGCTGGATTGCGGAAATACCGTCATGTGCAGGCTTCTTTTCCAATGCGTCAACAATCACTATAAATGCCCAACCGATGCTGGTCTCAATTCCAGAAGCAAAACACAAGGCAGTGAACGCATGGTAGTTGATCCAACGGCGGACCTCAGCACTGTGGATGTATTCAATGCGCGAAACATCGGCCCGTAAAGCTATCACTCGTTAGTAGGGATATATATGTACAGAGTAGGAATTTGGTAGGGATACCGTCATGAGCGCCCCGCCAGTGGATTGCAAATTCACTGCCTTCCTCTGTCCATCCTGGCTTTCCACAGGTAAAAATGGCCTTGAGCAGCTTAATAAAGGCAGAGTGAGCGTCAGCGTCTTCTTCAGCGAGGTGCAGAATCATGCCCATCGTGCGATAGGGATGGGTGGAGGGGGCAGTGAGTTGCTCGACCGCATCGTCAAGCCCGAGGGAGCCGTCAACGTAGGACTCGAGTATGCCGACTTCATTGCGATAAAAGTCGTTGAAATAGCCAGGGTTTGACGTGTACCAAGTCGCGTATCGGCCAGCCATGGTAACAAGTTAATGGATGCAATATAATGTTCAAAGGAGATGGACAGAGAGGGGCATCCAGCATCAACAGAATAAAGCGCAGATGGTTGCGCCGGTGAGTGCGGGACAAAGGTTACACAGATGACATGCAGTTTGCTGTGAAGGGAACAAATGAGGATAAAGCACCTCTCAAAGCTTCAAGAGCTGAGGAGTGTTCAGCCTCATCCCTCCATTTTCTGTTCTATCAAGTTTGCAGGACTGCCATACAATTATGCATCTTCTTGATTCACATTCGGCTGAATGCATCGCTAACGCCCCTGTGATACCTAATACAAGGTCGAATCTTCAGCTCTGATCGCTTTAAGGCTCTGGATGGCCGGGCCAGCCATGTCGATCACCACTGGCAGTTTTTGGGACCGCTGTGAATCCGGAGTAAGAGCACAGCTATTGTAATTTGAGCTGCATCGGCTCCGTATCCGGGATCTGCTTTTCCTCAGCTCGTCTCTTGAGGAAGCGGGGGAGGGGCCGAGGGACGGATATAAAGAGCAGGATGAAGACAGCATGCTCCAGCAATCTTGCTCTTCATCCCTTTTCTAAAGACTCCAAGCATAATCAAGCAGAAGACTCGACCCATCACTATTCACCATGAAGCTCCTCTCTTGGGCCCTCGTCGCTACTGCTTCCCTTGCTGCTGCCCTTCCAGCCGCAAGCCCCGACGTCTCGGAAGCTCGGGCAGCTCTTGCTATCAAAAATCTGCCTCGAAAAACCATCGTATGCGCGAAAAACCAGCTGACAGCTGCACAAACCCAAAAAACTGCCGATGTGGCCCTTGGGCACATCGTGCAGCAGACCCAAGTTGGAGGTTCTCTTCCGCCCTGGTGACATCTTATCTCAAACGTGAAAGCTAATGAAATTGGAAGGCAATAAATATCCCCACATATACGGCTACAAAGATACCGATGTTCACCTGTTTGCCGACTGCAAAAAGGGCGATACCCTATTCGAGTTCCCGATCCTCACGAATGGGATATACACGGGTAAGGCGCCTGACATCCCGGGCCCAGACCGAGTTGTACTCAAGGGAAAATGGGGGAAGAGAGATGCAACGTATTGTGGGCTTATCACACACACTGTAAGTCTGACTCGGTCCATAGTAGCTGCACCGGAGGCGAGGAGATAAGCGCTAACAGCCTACCACTAGGGGGCTGTCGGGGGCGGCTTCAAGAGCTGCTCTGGCTAGGTTGAGACATGTTTGAGGCGGAGTGTAGTTAAACCTACCAGTAGATAATTAGCAGCGTTCCATTCCGGGGTTATCTCTAAATTTCGGTGTTTGATGTCTGGGGATGAGGGTGACGAGGGTCGTTTGTCGGCTTGGAAACCAAAGTGGCGGCAAGGAAAGGTGATTGCAGATATCTCGGAAATCTGAAGCTTTTGGCAAAGCAGTATTGTGCACTGTGTATTCAGTAGCAAAGACATACATTTTACCTCGTGTAACGACTGGCAGTGTGGATGGTTTTAGAGAGCGGCTCGCTTGGAAGCACGAGTCTCTTGCGAAGCAATATAGGCTGCTAATATTGCACAAATAAATCATTGCGTAGTCTTGATGCGAATGAGCGCAAGGTTTGAGCCAATCTGGCAATCGAATTAAAAGGCCCAGTGTGACGTTTGGCCATCGTTGTTCTCTTGGGACGTCTCAGGCGTCAATTGAGATCTCGGCTCCTCGGCGCCAAGCTCGGCCCGAACCGGGGAACCACGATCTCCTGGCGAACCTTAATCAGACTCTTCCTCAACGACGAGGATCATGCACATGCTGTGGTCAGCCGCCCTTGACCTTCCTCACCCCTTTTTTCGACCAGGCTTTGTGCTACTCTACAGGCCCTCGAGCGTAATACCTGCCTTGCCAGCGACACATTGCAAACGCAGCCGTGAGGACCGAAAGCTCAGCTCCGAGAAGAACACCAACTTGAACAAAAGCACAGCTCGTTTCAGCTGATTGTTGGTGAGATACAGGAACGAAAGGGAGAGTACATATACAAGATACAACAGAGCAGCTGCATCACTTGTGCAACTTGCAAGTTTGAGGCTGATCTCTGGTGTTATCTGGAAGGCCTAAAGCGGCTTTCCAGACAATCCCTCTTGTTTCCTCGAAGAGTGTTTTCTAATAGTTTCTATTCGAGAATTATCATACTATTCTAAGTTGTTGAAATTTTATGTTCAGCAATTTTGCTAGATTTATGTTTTTCTCTTCTGGGTCTACATTTGAGTTGCTCGCCTGCCCTGCGGAGCGACTTGGAGCCGGTAGTGTTCCCAAGTGTTCCAGTTTACCGTCTCCAAGGGCCCTCTACTCCGAGGAGATATAATAACGGCAAACTGACCTCAAAGCTGAGATGAAACGTCTAAATCCCTTGGAAGTTACCTCTGGTAGTTCCTTGCATGCAGCACAGCATGTATGTGCCAGCTTATATTCCAATATCGTGGTGTTCCATTCACTTCAGCCTGAGGATATTACCTGCGTTACAATTTGCAAGTCGCAACACCGCACTACCGCATACCAGGCTTGTGCTACTTCCACCATCGTATCTCGTTTTGTTTAGCTCAGCTGAGATGGAGTTTCACCGGCGCCTGAGTGCATTTCTACATCGAAGCCGTCTAGCAATCAGGAATGGAAGCCCTTTGGGTTCATGGGAATGAAATGGATATAAAAAGGGGTTTGTGCCTGCCCCTTTCCCCTCGAAGATGCTCTTCTCAATCGCGGGATTGAATATTCCTGAACTTGAGCCTGTCTATCAAAGCTTTAATCGTGCCTCTGAATCCCCATGGCTTCCCCAGTTTTCACTCGTATCTCTGTCTTCATCCTCTTCTTCCTTTTCCTGGAAGCCAGCGCCAGAACATTTAGCTGGAACTGTGGAAACTCGGCTGGTGCATGCAATAATTACTGCTACTATGCCAAATGCCGGTCAGGAGCGAAAAGATCTTTCACCTATGACTCAACCCGTATCGCTGGTAACCGAAAGGCGTCGGGCTGCAGCAAGAATCCCTGTGGGAAGAACAGCAAACTACCCTATAAAAAGTTTGGTAACTCATGCGATGAGTTCCCCTTTGCTAGCACGAGGGAAGGGGGTAAGAATGCGCAGTTGAGATGCGTGTCTAGAAGCGAGAATAGTAGTGAGTTTCTGTTAAACTTCCCCTAAATGAGCGTGAACCTGATCATACGAACACGTATCTAGGCGAGGGCGGTCAGCTTCGAGCTTTCTACAGAAAGTTAAAGCGTGGAGATAAGTTTGGTATTGCGGTTAAGCACTATGGCAAAGCGTAAGCGGTCCTCTGGGTTGATTCTTCTTTCAAAGTGAGGAGGAGAACTGAAATCAATTTACAGACGCTTCTGTGCCAAAAAGCGCAATTGTGGGAACGATGGAGGGCAGTTCCATCTCAATAATTCTGGCGCCTTTATCAGGAGCCGAGACGTCGATGTGGATGGGGAGGCCAGTTTCACTGGGGACCAGGATGCTGAAGTGGTCACGGAGCTTAAGGAGGTGGAAACTGACGATGGCATCACTCATCTGGTTATTGCTGAAGATCCTGATGATCCCGTTGACGTGGGACACAAGCTTTGGGACTCCGAGCTTGAGAAGGAGCTCACTATTGTTCGGGTGCTTTAAAGTAACGAAAGGACCTGCTCCTGAGGCTGCTCGAATAGTCTACATGGCTGCTTTAATCATGATTGACCTATTTCTCACTTGCGTAACTGTCGACGGCGAGAGATTTCAATATCTATTGAAGCCGAATCATTGCTTGGCTGAAGAAGATATACTCAAAATTCCGGGTTTATAATGGAAACAGATTGTATAATTCATTATCTTTTCTAATACCTGCTCCACCCTTGTCCAGGGTCAAGCCATAGAATCCCTCTAGCAGAAAACTAGAAAAAGCGCGTAGACATATACATAACTCTTGCTATCATATCATTATTCCTTTCAGCATTCGGGAATTTGGTCTGTAGCTGTCAGTTTAACGGATATTGTGAAACATTGGTGGAAACAAAGTACTGACCTCGGCAAGACCTCTCGACGTAGGCAAGTGCCATATACTGTCCTTTCTTATCCTTGCCCCATTGACTATGCGAAAAAATACGTTAGCAATCCTAAGTCGAAAAAAGAAAAAAGACCAGCATCAAGGGGAGACATACTTGTTGCCCTCGATTTTCTGTCCTTTAACCCGGCATTCGAATTTGAAACGCTGGCCGCGACTTCTCAGACCAAGTATGACGCACTTTTTCCCGTCCTTCTCCTTCATGTTCGGGCAAGTTCGGTAGAAAGAACCAGAAGAAGTAATCTTGCAGCCTTTGGCCTTGTAGGTGTTCTTCGACTTGGCCTTCCCCTTCGGCTGTCTCTTCGGCTTGTCGACCACCTTAAAGTAGACTGGGGGTGTGCCTTCTGGCAACATAAAAGATTTTTTCACCGTCATTTTCTTCTTGCAGTCCTTATCCTTGTATAGAAGCACATCGGCCTTTTTATCGGCGTACAAATAAACTGGGTTCACCGGGCCAACGTTCGCGTAGCAGTGTTTCTTAACGATGTACTGCTTGGGCGGGGGGGAGAGGACAGGATAATTTGGACAATAGTATGGCTTTACTTCGCCAAACTTGAAGTCGCTGCAAGCACGAAACTTAGGGGTATCCTTCTTGGAATCGGTTGGAAGAGCGTCGGTTGCAGCAACCGCTAAAAGCACGGGTAAAAGATTGCTGAGATGCATATTGTCGTGGATGGGAATGCTCCGCTATTTTTTCATTTTAGAATTTGAATTTCTCTGGGAGATTGGTTGAAGGAGAGAAAGAAACTTTCTCTGGAAGAGACCAGACATACCTTGGACAAACAGAAACAATCGAGGAGAGGACAAGACTGCCAAAGACTCTTGACAAGCAGGAGCCCGGT
Organism: Malbranchea zuffiana; assembly: GCA_039700045.1. Classification (NCBI taxonomy): domain Eukaryota; kingdom Fungi; phylum Ascomycota; class Eurotiomycetes; order Onygenales; family Malbrancheaceae; genus Malbranchea; species Malbranchea zuffiana. The sequence continues at coordinate 312,833 of JARUPO010000014.1, read as the reverse complement.
CACCAGTCCCAACCTGCTCTTTTTAACAGATATCCTTAAACCCACGAGGACGCGAGTCCGCCTTGCCCTCGTATCATTTGATGAATTGCCAAAGGATTTCAAATAGCAGGAGGTCCCATCATTCGCCCGCAGTATTGCACGCGAAAGCTCCGAGCCGCCTTTCGCAAACATCGAGCATCTTGGCCTATTTTTAGCTGGTGGTGGGCCTTGGGATCATCACGTCCCTCGTAAAAAGAAGGGCTGCTTCCAGAAAGGGAGAAAATCCTGGGGAATCAAATGAGGTTCCTGTGTGGAGATTCTATTCAACGATGCAGCCCCAGCCGCGCTTGGAAAGGATTTTTCACGAGTCACGACGCGGTATCAGGGCATGCTTGTGTCAAGTCAAGTTCATACCTTCACTCGTTCCGGTCAAGTCATCAAGCCGCTCTCTCGCGCTTGGCTGTCAATCGATCCATATTCTCCACGAATCCTCGACGAGATATACGGGCGAGGTTGCGAGCTAAAAATAGCTTTCAGCATGGGCCAGAGGATTAACAATAATCCGTGCTCCTCAGGAACAATATTAATCCGCAAATTTCTCCGACACATTTTTCCCCATCGGGATTCGAAGTTCCGGCACTCAGGGGGATCTAGGCAGACAGCGCCGAGGCTCTGGTTCGACCCCTGCCAAACTGTGAAAGCTCTGGGACTTTATACCACTCTTAACTGCAACGCTATTACCACCATTTCTTTAATTTTTGTTGTCCAGGCACAAGTTCAGGACGAACTTGTTCTTCCTTCAAGTTCTCTCCCATTATGCCTCTTGCCCCAGATCGCCTCTGGTTTCCCGACTCATTTCCAGCCTGAGATAACCACCTTCTCTAAGCTCCCTTCTATCCCTGGAAAAGCCCTAGTCACGGTCCCCAAAAGTTCTCTAGGAAATGGACATGCGCCCTGTTCATGACCACTGGTCAACAGGCTTCACGGACCTCCCAATCGAACTTCTCCTTCAGATTGGCAAGTCGACCGTTGATCAACAAGACTTGAGCTCTCTCGCGCGATCCAACAAGGCCCTCTACGCAAATCTGAATCCAGAACTCTATAGACAAGATGTGAAGCACGACGGATGTGCCGCCTTCTATTGGGCGGCACAAAATGCAGAAATCAGAACAGCGCAGCTCTCCCTTGACGCAGGTGCAGATATCAACGTTTTGCTCCGTGGAGGCGGAGGAATTGCCGCAACACCTGTGACTATTGCAGTTATCCGGAGATGCAACCTCCAGAGGAGATTCCTCGGCTGGCCTGAACCTACCCCGGAACTACTCGAGAAATACGATGCATTTACGCGTTATCTCCTTTTGCGCGGGGCGGATTTCAATGTTCTGAGCCATTTTAACTCTGGCTCTGCGCTCCGGTATGCCTCACAACAATGCGACAACTTGCCCATATTTCGAATGTTGCTTGGGAACGGCGCGGATCCCAACTTAGAGGGGGCTAGCGGCCACTCAGGTACCACAGTCCACGATCTTGCGAAGTTGCTTGGAACAGGAAAGCAAGACCGTCCTAACAGCTACTTGAAGATGTTACAACTGTCACTTGAATACGGGGGAGACCCAAACGCCCGGGATTACTTCCAGAAAACTCCTTTGCATTATGCAGCCGATTTGACGATGTGGGATGAAGGCGGAACAGATATTGTTGAGAGAACGACATTGCTACTACAATATGGTGCTGATATCGACGTTCAAGATAATCGCGGGGAGACACCGCTTATGTACGCCTTGAGCGAGCCGATTCATAAAGGGCTGGTGAAGGTGTTACTTGAGTATGGTGCGGATACATCAGTTTGCCGCCTGCCTGGTAACCCAAAGATGCGGAAGGAAATTTTGGAAATCTGTGACGAAGTATCGCGATCAACGGGCCGGCGTTTCGAATTTATTCCGCTACTTAACCAATATTGACGTTACTTTGCAAATGCTCATGCTAGAAAAAAAAAAAAAAAAAAAACAAAATGAACAGTTCCTGTATATACATACCAGCCTAGTCAAGCGGCCAGAGATAGTTAGGGTGGCGTTGATGGAGCCGGAGGACTTGTGGAGCAGTGTCCGCGGGCACAGTAGCGTCAGCATGCGGTTGGATAACTGTTGCTGAATCCCCAGAACCCGGAGCAGGGACAAGGGCAACGGCTGTTCCGACACCTGCAGGGGTATATGTTCCAGCTTGAGGAGCCAAACGCACAAGATTTCCCTGGACCTCGCTCGCGCCATGAAGGTTGGCAAGGATAAGTTGACCCGGTTGTTATATGCGTGTCCCCACTTCCGTAGCCCTTTCAACGTACGTGCAGTTATCTTTCTTTTGCAGCGCATGAATTTACCCACAGGTCAGGGGAAGGCATAACTCCACTCCGAAGGTAGCCAGGAACGTTGGTGATGATCGCAGAATTTGCGCTGAAGAGTGTTACGGAGGTACAATTTTTGGTAAGGTAATAGAGTCATCTGTATCTCCCTACTCCACCGTATACGTCTAGCTAGATACGTGGTGGTGGCCTCCTGGCGGTCGGGTGGAAATCCGAGTTGCTAAAGAGGGATCCCTTTTCTCATTGATGAACTCCATTATCTGCTTATAGTCCTCATTGCAGATAGAGGAGTTACTTTGCATGATCTTCATTCCTTTAATGTAGCAGTGCAAGCACAGCTCCGTCACAGGCATCTCATTAACTTTTGGAACCAGGATAAAGTCATTCATACCGTTGTGGGGGTTTGTCAAGTCTGACACTTCCAAATAAACATAATTAATTGGGTAGCAGGACTTCCATTGCAATTCTTTTTGTGGCAGGATCCTTGAAGCAACTCACAGTTTCATGGTATCTCTGGGATGCAAGTGTTAATATGGCATATCTACCAAGTACAGGCTTCGGGCAATTTCAGGGGTTTCAGGGGTAGAGGACTCTAGTGGAGATCTGATAGTGGGTACCAACAACAGAGGCACCACGTCCAGGGAATTATGCTCACTGTCAGGCCATATTCATCCATACCAATCATTTTGTGTGGATGACTGTTACCTCCGTGGTGGATCTCACCTCCTCAGGACATGGCCCTCGTCTAATCTGGACAATAGCTCTGGGGGATGCGCAAAAACCATCTGTATCAGCCTTGGCGTGGGTTTGCATCCCATGAGATCAGGACCGTGCCCGTATCCACGGAGAGATCAACGGCCAGTCTCTCGTTAAATTTGAGGAGTTGCAAGTAATGAGAGCGGAGATACAGTCCATCTTCTTCAGTGCCCCCTGCATAGAAGAATAATGCAGATTCCTTCTCAAACTTCTTCTCCTGACTCTTGAATTAATCAATATGGGTTTGTTCCGTTGCCATTGTCCCATCTAGTGGCAACTCATCCTGCTATCATCATGGTTGGAGCCATCTAGATGGGCGGGTTCCCGGAGAGGCATTGCTTCCAATTCTTGTCCTTATTAATGTTCTCGGCAGCCGTTTTCATTTTATCCAAAGGTTTCCCGCGTCCATTCCGAGCAACACGGAGCGCATTTCTCCCATTCCTCACAATGAACTGTGCAGCCTTCCCTCCAATCCTAACTGTAGGCCCAAAGACTCGGACAGCCACTGCCCCTGCTCTGGCAAAAAAAGCTGCCAGCGCAGCAAGCGGGATGAATCTTTTCTTGTTGTATCTGCCGAGTTCGGTATCTTTGCGCCTCTCCTCGATCTCTGTGGAGTTAGGGATCGATCGCCGGTTCCAAGGCTTGTTGCAGAGAGGACATGGCTGTGGCACATAGCTTGCATCTTTGAACTTTTGCATCCACGGCTCAAGGAAGCTATCGGAATCAATCTCTTTGATCTTTTCCACATCAAGATCGTCTGGCCAATGCTTCATCATCTCATCAGAGTTGATGAACGATTCATCGAAATAGTCAGTGCAGTACTCCCACGATTGAGGGATCATTCCCAATGGTACAATCATGAGACACTTCCCCATTCGCATTTTCTTCTTGTTCCGAGTGTTGCGCTCTTTGCGCTCTATGACTTTCTCCTTCTTTGTCCGCTGGTACCTCTCTTCCTTCTTGCCTTTATTCCCTTTCTTATATTCAGCCTTTTTCTCTCCCTTTGTCTCTTGGTATCGGCGCTCCTTGTCTTCACGGTTTTTCGTCTGCGAGTCCTTAACACATTTCGATCGATCGGCGTTCGGTTTTGTCTTGCCGGGACACTTTTCACATTTCTCGCAATCCTTTGGGGAGTTGATTGTGTTTCCTTTGCACGTCGCGCATTTGATGCAGGACCACCGATTGGCGTCAGGCTTCTGGCCTTTGGGACAAGCCTCACATTTCAGGCAGCCCTTGGAGCTTATCGTATTTCCGCTGCATCGTCGGCATTGTCGGTCTTCTGGGACGCATTCCGCCCTGTCAGGGCTTGGTTTAAGGAGAAGCGGGCAGGGGAAACACTGCTTGCAATCTTCAGGGGTGTTGAGTTCCCTTCCGGTGCACCGTTTGCATTTGTCATCCGTCCGAATACATCGTGTCCGATCGCGATTGGGTTTCTGGTTCTTGGGGCAACTGATGCACTCTCGACAATCGACTGGTGATTTTATCTTGTTCCCAGAGCATTTTCCACAGCCTGTGCCGCAACTGCCAGCTCGAGCCTCATGGTTAGAAGGCTTAATATGCCACCGAGGATCATAGGTGATACCCAGATTTTCGAGGACAGTTTCGCAATCCATTAAGGATTTTTTTGGGCGGAAACATGGCTTGCAGGGCTTGGCAGGCTCCTCTTCGTCCATGTCGTACTTTCCAAAGACACTCATATAAGACCCCGTAAATTTACACCCTTGCTTCGTCTCCCACTTCATCCTTGCGACGGGGTTGTGCTTCACTAGAATTTCGACCTCCCATATTGCGCCGTCTTCCGCATGAAGATCCCCAATGGTTTTTCTCGCTGGGGCTGCCTTACCCCAGAGACGGATAACGTTTTGCCTCCCCGACGTTTCCAGTAGGCCTGTGGCCGTTGCGCCGAAAGGCTTTGAAGATATGAATACCCCGAGATCTGGAACATATAAAGCCGCGAATAGCAATTTGGCCGGCCTCGTCCGTATATCGCGGAACTTCTTCTCCCACTCATTCCAAGCCATCTGGGCTGCCTCCGCAGCATAAGTTCTCGCATTCTCATACTGATCTGCCATACCCTCTTCAGGAACCCAGTTTTCGTAGGTTCCTTTTCTTCTAAGCACCCCATGGAAATAGTTTGTTTCCCTTTCAAGTAATAGAACTTCGGCTTCCTGCCTCACAATAAGGGCCGGATCTCGCACTGCATGGCCCGGTATGGCAAGAGTAACTAAAAAAAAGATGAATAACCAAGTTTCAAGACGGCAAGCTTTAAGGAGCAACGTTGAAATTTTAGCCATACTTGTGGCCGAGAGAGCGGGCCAGTGGGCAGCGGAAAGGCAGGGCGATGGGCAGAATGATGCAGGCAAGGAACATAGTGACTCTATAATGAGAAGGCATTTTGAAAAGGGGTTCCAATATATCTGGCAGAGACACCGCTGCTCCTCCTGGATGAGAATGCCCGGCGCGCTGAGCGGTCGGCTGGCATTCGTTAAGGCGCCACATCAGCTCCGTGCACCACGCCAGGCGTATTTTCCCAATCGAGTGTGCAACGCCGACAGCATCGAGCTGCACAAAATTTGCTAGCCATAATGATATTATTCCCGCCCCAGGACAGGGAGCGGATCATGTTTTGCCACAGGCACTTGCCAACTACTCAGACAGGACGCTTCAGCCTGATGGGATTCAAGGAGTGATAACTCCGAGAAACCTGGGTGATAGTGGTTAGCGAGATCGCGGAGCAATCTGGGTAAGAGATAGCTTGAGACTGGCCTCGAATTTTGCCTGTTGGATTGATCAAGAAGTTGTGATGTTCAAGTTGGTGGGAACTTGCTTGGATTCATACTAGTAGGCTCTGAACCCCTACACATTCGTACATTTTTCCAGCTGATTTGGTTGGAAGGGGGATTTTGCCCCGGCAGGCGAGGCTTCCCGTTGCGATATCCCTCTTTTTAGCTCCTGTCCGTCGTTCGACGTTAGGTCCATCCCCCCCCAGCCAAGCCGGAGTTGGGTTGCCAAGCCATGCGCGGCTCTCGGGTGCTGGCGCTTGGCAAATTGGCGCGCGGGAGAAGTCGCCGCGGAGCTCCACTCCCGCAACCCCACGGTCCCCCACTTGCTCCGCGTGGGGCTGTTTCGCTCACACCCCAGGTGGCATCGCTGGCGAAAGTATCGAGGACCAACTAATAGTGCTATCGTTATGTGATATGCCTACCACAAACAAACTCCTACCAGTGGTATCCAGAAGACTTGGGGCCAAGAGCGGAGATAACTCAGACACTCAGGGCCACCATCCCAGGATGTATTTGCGACGCAGCATGTTTCGTTTGAAATGATAGTACTTTGTCTGAAACGCCCAACAGATACTGCAACAGCTGAGTATATTCAATTTTTCTGTTTCCGAGTCTTTACCATGCACCAAAATCCCTTGAATTTGTTTGCCTGTATTTAAAGACTTGTGGAATGGAAGGTAGATGGAGTAGGAGGAGGGGGCCTTCAACTTCAGTTTTGATTCTTACAGGAACGCCCTCAAGTGCTTGCTTTCTTTATCCGGCCCAATATATCAACCATTCCCGAATTCCAAGCATATATTGCCGGCGGTATTCTTGATGAAGACCATGATTGTTTGCGGGACCCTCGATTTCTATCTTTTCATCGCTGTCATGCCGCTCTTGACTACCGCATTTAAACTGACGTTTTATGGAGGAGAAAGCTGCAGAGGAAGACAAGAAGGACTGTGGGTTGGCGGTCCGGGCCAAGGATGTCAAACGTTGTACGCGGGCACTGCCACCAGCGCAATTGTCGAAAGCACCGGGCCTGCAGATGATAATGAACACATCATTGTATTTTTTGACGGGGACGATTGCAATCCAGACAGAGAAAGAATTCATACCGACGGCGTCGAAGATGCGAAAAATAAGGTTTCTCAGTCTGGTTGTGCCGATACAGGGAACTATGGCTCCTTCGCGGTTTGGAAGCTGAAGAATTGAGGCGGAGATTGTAGTAAGTATCATGTTTAGGATTCATATTCTAGCATCGCCTTGGCTAATATTCAACAGCCAGATTCTTGGAGCCATATTTGAAAAGGACAGTGCACATATAATTTCTCATGCGGGCTGAAAAGGATGGTGCGAGTACCGTGACGGGTAGTATATTCGGAGGGGCTGCTATGTGTGCAATTAGGACTATAGATGGGATCTCATAAAAATTTCCCTCTACCTCATATTTTATGTTTCTTAACAGAAACACCCAGGCTGCAATGTGACAATTTCCATATATTGTAGGAAGTTGGAGGAAACAGTCGCCTCCGGCTCCCATCGTCTGTGCTGCAACCTCGAGTGGGGCCCCTGCTGCTCCTGCGGCCCGTTCCGTTCCTTCGGGACCAACTCCAGACCAGAATGGCAACGGACTCGGAGTCCTCCGAAATTAAAACCCCTGAATTGCCAACTTCCAGCGAACGCCGACTCTTCCCATTCAAAATCATTTTTGGGAGCAGCCTCTCTATAGTCTAAACTACGGAGGATGCGCCTTCAAAACAGATCGAACTTCGTAGCCAAGTCCTTACGAACGCCGACTGCATGAACGCCATTCGGCCCCACCCTTGAACAGTCCCACAAACGGCAGCCAGCATGCCGCATCCCTCTGCCTAACATCTCTGAATACTGCCACAAAACAGCCTCAACATCTTCCACATTGTCTCTCCAGAGAAGCGCCGGAAAAGACAACACCTGTCGACCACTTCACTTTACCTTTACTAATGACCTGAAGACTCGCATCAATTGTCACCACGACAACCGGCCCCCATTAGAAGTGTCCTCCGGGCAAGCACCGTACTACCATACTCCCTCGAACAAACTGGGTATCTAGAACCTTCGGATCACACGCAAACTCCCATATCAGCTTGCACGTCAAATACTCCTCCAAAACCTACACTATCAACCCTTCTGCGACCACTCTTCTTACCGCGCCAGCAAAGGAATCAATCAACCTGCAACAATAGTCGAAAATGGCAAACCAATTGGAACCATTTTATTTGCGCTTTCCGTATCCGATTCGGCGAATAATTTACGAACACGCTGGTCTGATCCCGACATACGTGGAATTTCAAAATTCGTTTCCTGGGTCCCAGAGAAGTGCTTGGAATTCAAACAAACAACGGATTTCCGGACCGGATGAGCCTTGTACACCCTATTCCCTGTGGCTTATACCGAATCAGTTGTTTTACGTATCGCATGCGGTATCGGATGACGCCTTGTCAGCGTTTTACTCCGAGAATGATTTCATTGTCGATAACCGCGATTGCATCACCAAACTCAATAAGCTGGGCGCGAAGGCACTTGGCTCCCTTACCTCAATATCTATAGCCGATCGCAAGTGTTCCTGTGACGGGGTCCCCAGGTCACCATCTTGTGAGGGCCTTTGTGAATACTTATTTGTCGCCCAATTAGGAATCTTCTTCTCCCGGCTTAATGAGCACGCCCCCAAACGACAACCTCCACGCCTTAAACTTTCTCTCGTATTGTATCTTCGCGAGGAGCCAGCTAAACGGATTGCCTTGACTTTATTACCGAGACTTCCTGTCCTGAAAGAATGCTCTGTTTCAATTTTAAGCAGAGAGGCAAACCCTCAACTGCAACGGTCCTTGGAGCTGATGATATACCGGATTACTGGCAAAGCTAATAGAGCGATACCCCCTTTTCGGTTCGGTGACCTCGCTTCGGAACTTCAGATAAGGATCCTTGAGTATACGGGTCTGCTAGCGCCTGATGTTGTTACCTTGAAACGGGGCCATGGCCATGTCTTGGTTTCATGCGTCAGAACACCATGTCTTTCTGCTCGTGAGGATCCGGACGGTGGTGGATCAGAATGGTGTCATGTTTCTAGCGTCGGCCACTCAACGGTCAACCCTTGCTGGAAGATGCCAATTGCCTTATTTCAGACGAATCGTAGGATGCGAGAATTGTCACGCTACCTCTTCTTCTCAAAGAATAAGTTTCTCTTTACGGCGCATCCGCTGAATCAACACTATCACTGGTCCTGGAACGTGGAAGCTGTACCGCCAGACTGCTTGCACCGCTTACGATATCTAATTTTGAGCTTCTCTAAAATGAAGAGCAAAGATTACCATGCTGGAAGTGACCATATGGCAGCGTGGGCCACTACACTCGACTTCATCGCGCAGAATTTGCCGTTGGATAGACTTACCATCGACCTGCAGTTGGAAAGAGATGATGTGTGGGGGGCAGTCGGATATCAAGGGGCAAGTCAAGGCCAAGAGCTCCCAGAAGATTTGGAAATAGAACAGATGAAATGGGAAATATATCAGGAGGTGATCCGGCCGGTCCGTCGGTTAACTGGGCTGAAGGATCTGTTCGTACACATAGGTTGGCCCGTGGCCACTGAGAAAGAGGCTATCCGGGACGAATTGGAACTCACCCTTGAGAAAATGGTGATGGGTGATGATTATAATAGCTTCTCGAGGGGGAAGCTGCCAAGTAGAGAGATATACTAGGATCTTATAGGGGTAAGACGCATAGTAAAGATATCATATAGGATAAAGGAGCATAGTCTCTCCAGAGAATGCAAGTTGTGTAAACGAATTATTGCTTGACCGAGAGGACAAAGTACAATGAGTCAGTACCCCGGACAGACCATGATTACTCCTACATCAGTCCTCCCAATAGAAAATCCGACTGCAGAAGGTGACAATCAACCTTTTGAAACTAGAAATTCACTTTCCCGCTCCTCTCAATGCCACCTCGACACCTCCGCAGCAGCCTGTGAGAAATTGCTCCAGGGCTCCGGTTTTTCAATCTTGCTACTGATTTTCGACCCCAGGAACTGACACTCGCGTCCCATGGCAGGAAACCCGCCCACGCCCTTGAACTTGATTGCCTTGCCGTTGGTAAACTCGAGATAGCCTTCGTTGTCGCCGGAGTGAATCTCTCCTTCGCTGGTCTCCCTGCCACGCCACTTGAAGATGAGCCGTCCAGGCGGCTGTGACGATCCTCTTGCTCTCTTCGCAGGTGGCTGATCCTCCTCATCCTCCTCTTCTTCTTCCTCTACCACATCACGATCCATCTTTCGATACAACTTTTGCAACGACTCCTTATCCCTCGCAAGCAACATCGTCCCCTCCACAACCCCCAGGTGGAACCCCGCAATCAACCCCAACCCCTTCGTCTCCGCCGACTCCGTAATCGTCATAGCCAAATTATCCACCTCATCAGGCCATTCTTGCTCCACAGCTTCGCATTTCAAAGTATACGTCCCTACAATCTTCTTCGTCTGAAGCACGTCGTTTTCGATCCTGGCTGCATCCTTGATATTGCTGCTTTCCCCCGTTTGTGGCACCGTCCCGTTTGACTTGCTTGTGATATTGCTTTTGGTCGTAGCTTTTCCCTCAGTTGATGTCTTTGGTGGTCTCCCCCTTCCCCTTTTCACCGGAGTTCCAACCGGTGTAGCTTTCTCGGACGCCGCCGCACTCTTCGGCGGTCTCCCTCTTCTCCGCGGTGCATCAGCAGCGGCAGTAGGGGTAGCAGTAGCGGTAGTCGTCGTCGCAGTATTCACATCACTCTTCCGTGGCCTCCCACGCCCCCTTTTCTCTGTCGTCGTACTCGCAACTGGAGCTTGTGGCGGTTTCGCAGGCGTGGCAGAAGCTGGTGCATCTCCAGGCGGATTCTTCCGTGGTCGTCCACGCTTCCTAGGCTGGCCCGTATGGTCAAGCACAACGGGTTTGGGAGGCGCAGGACCACCTGGCTTTGGTGGACGGCCGCGTTTGCGTTTAGGAGCTTCTGCTGTTGCGGGTGGTTGCGGGTCGACCATGGCGCGGAGCCTCACTTAGAGATAGCCTGTGATATGATAATAAGATATCGAGCAATATATGGCCGGAGAGGGTGGGATAATCGGAGACGAGACGGTTAGTCTCTTTTTACTCCGTATGAAAGGACGTTCATTGATCATGCAGCTTCGCGTCGTACATTGTCTCGGACACCGCCTTTCCTGTTTGAGACAGCTCCGGAGATTCTGCCCAAATTATCCTTGCAGCTCCTGTGGAGTGACGCAAGCCACGCTCACTAGCCCCGTCGTGGCTTGGCATAGTACGGCGGGCGGCAAAAGCTGACCACGCATTTTATATCAGGTCCAAGGCGAATGCTCTAGCAACTTCTGAAGCTTTTTCACAGTCAGACCTTCTACCTAACATGTTTGCCTATTCCGTGCAAGTGCAAAGGTTCGATATTCCTCTCTGGAAATCTTGCAGGTATGTTAGCGTAGCCCGTTCCTTTCGTGCTATAACATTACTAGTATAGAGATTCGAGTGTCCCGTTCTGCCCTCGTGTCGATTGGGTAACAAGATAATGTCTAAGGGCCGCGAGCCAAAGCAATGCAGCTAAAACGAAGGTCCCCTCCTCCTCCATCCGAGTTCAACTTGATGATCCTCTTGATACCCATATCCAGCGCTCGCGGGCTGAGAACATCCTCGTCATCAGCAAGATCCGCCCTCTCCAGCGGGGCCTTCCTCGACCCTTCAAGCTCCCAAAGCTTCCCACCACTCTTAACAAAACTCACAAAATGCCCACCCTCACGCTCACCCGTCGGATCCGCCTCGCTGTCGCCGGCCTGCTCAACTGACTTGTGCGCAAGTTCAAATGGCTCGCTGTTATACAGCATTTCGGCGCGTGCGTTCATATCCAGCGGTATGGCGCAGCTCCGTATCATCGCGAGATCGGAATCAGGCTTGATAAAGTCGGCGGCCGGACCGTTGATCACGCTATGGAGCAGCCCGATCGAACCGCAGGCGTGGCCGATGGTCTGCTTGAACCAGATGACCGGCTCGTCCGGGCCGGAGCCAGTGTAGGGTTCTTTATCAGCGTCTTCGGCCCTGCGACTTTGGTCCCAGGCTGGTGTAAGTGGGATGATGACCAGTAGGGCCAGGGCGGGTCGAGGGATGTGTGTGAGTAGTTCGGGTTCATCCAGGGAGTAGACGTCGTAGAATTGTAGCTCGGAGGATAGACCCAACTTCGTTGCCAATTGGTTCATTACATCGGGGTTGTTCTCTGATATTTGCGATGAGTTTCTACTCAAAGACAAGTGGTCCATAATCATGGGTTTAGGTCCCTTACCAAGCATTACCCATTTCTTCCTTTCCATTTTGGGGAATCAATAGAGATGGAGGAAGCCGAAAGGTCAGATATGGTGACAAGGAGATGGTATAGAGATTGCAGGATCTTAATGGAGTTGCGGCATGAACTGAATTCCTACTCGATTGTAGCCGCGATGTAGCCGCAGCCTTGCCCGGGGAGCGGGGTCCGGCAGGCATCAACGAGCTTCCTGGCAGGAGATCACCATGCATTGTATATCAGGTTGGTCCGTGCCCATATTTCCACCGTGTTCTGTATCCATTTCTCAATAGCAAACATTAAATACAAATGCCCGGCTGTAAAGCTTCTCATGGACACCGTCTCCCTGATAAAAAAGTACTTCCGAAATCGAGGACAGAGCCTCATAGATGACAACAAGAAATGAACGGTACCCAAAATCTATGGACGAAGGCCCTGGAATCAACGCAAAAGGAGATGCTCTGAACACACACACGCCCATTTTTGAATAAATAGCAACCAAAACATGTATATTGCAAGCGGATAAATTGGGTATGTTAGGAAATTGCCGGACAATCATTCGCGGAGTGGTAATGACGCGTTTGTGGAAAAGGGAAGCTCTCAGGCAGTCGCTGCTACCTGCTCGGATGGGACGGCGGCACCATTAGCCTGTAGAGCGACTTTCTCCTCGTCCACAACTGCTGCAGTCCCGTTGCTCGCATTCTGAGCATCACCATCTTTCTTTTGAACATGAATTGTCCTCCTGCGAGGCTGGCCGTCGGAACTCCCGTGTATCTCGATCCGGTCACCGTACCATGATACAGGGCCCTTGACGAACTCCCCAGTCTTCTCCCCCTCCTTATCACTTCCTTCCGCCGGAATCTCACCTTCGCCGCGCGAGCCAATCTTCTCTAGAGACCCGATAAGTTGCTTCGCAGGCTCGTCGAGGCTAGGCATATCGCCCCATTCCCATTCAAGCTCGCCGCCATACTTCTTCGGGAAATTTGCCGGCTCCATGAACGACGAGAGAGTCGACTGGACTTCCGAGGCAGAGAGAATGAAGATTTTCGAGGTAGTAACTGGGTCAAACCAGCGCTTGATCCAACCCCAAACAGTTGGGAAGAATGCAGGGGCACCAATGATCTAAAAAGGATTATCAGTTAGTTGAACCGTTTGCGACAAAACCGAACTGTGGATAGATGAAAGCTTACAAAAATCCTATCCAACGTCTCCGGGTAATTCGCAGTCGCCAACACACTCGCATCCTGCATATGCCCTTTCAGATTCCAAAACTGCTTCAGCCCTACCCCCGAAATATCCACAATATTAGTCGTACTCGAGATTGGAGTCTCTGGATTCGGTCGATCAAGCGACGTGCAAAGCGGGAGAACAAATCGCGTCATATTCTCGTACAGCGCAAAGAGCCGCAGTAACCGCGCAGGCACCGTTGATGACGTGTGCGTGGCGGATGTTGCTGACGAGGAGGTTTTGGAGCTATATGCGGCCATATTTTTGCTGTTTAGACCTTTGATTTCGAAGACGTAGATCGGTATACCCCTGCGATCACGGCGGCCGGTCCACTGCGGATACTAAACACGGGGTATGTTAACCTTCTTGCTCAGACGAGAATAAAGGGATGAGTACTCACCACTCTCCGCGCATCCTCGTAAGAATCGATATCAAAATTCTCATACAAATCATTAATCTTGTTGGCTTCCCTCCACTCTTCCGTCGCCGAGAACTGATCAAAGGCACCTTGGACATTGAATTTCCGAGCACGCAAAAAACGTCTGTATGCGAAAAGTCAATGTCAGCATATCAATTCCCACTTCAGACGAAAACAGAACAGTAAAGAAAAATAGGACCTCATACAGCAAGGTAACATCATCATGACTCGCCTCCCCTTCCCCCTGCACAGCAGGCGTATATAACCCCTTCTCCGCACACTCCCTCTTAAACTCCGTGAGCGCCTCCTCCTGCTCCTTCGAGAGATGATTCAAATGCCCCGACAGCGGATCAGCTTCCGCAGTCCCATTCCCGCTCCCTTTCACACTGGCATTGTTGGCACTGTTGCTGGTGGTTGTCGACAGGCTGGTTTGCGCCCTCTGGATATTTTGGCTGGGTGGTTTGTCGCTGGATTGTGGTTTATCTGTCTGGGCTCGTTCGATGGTCATGGCTATTTATTAGTTCTTTTCAAGTCTGTGAGTCCAAGGGCGCGCCTCTCTTGGAACTTGGCAAGGATCCAGGCAGTGGGGACTAGGGTAGGTGGATGAGTAAACGCGAGGAATGGTCTATGGGTATAAGGCTAAATATAAGATATTAAAAAGGAAAACGAGGGAGAGATGGGACTGGAGCTGTGAGTGTAAGAATTTACATCGGGGACTGAGAAGAAGTGAAGTTTGAGGCTCCGGAGGCCTCGGGAACGGTGCATGGACTTTTTTGGCCGATCATTGAAAGGCTTGGCATCAGTCAGCCAAGTGGCTGGGCCGGAGCCCGACCACGGCGACCAGACCTCAGAATCCGATTTCTTCAATAGCGCGCGCCTCAAGCTCGTATAGGCTGGGCAGCTGAGCAATGTAAATGCACTCAGAGAAGACAAAACGATGAGATGATTTTGAAATGCTTCATATTTTCCATCTAATAACCAGAGGATAGAAGGCTCATTCAAAAGGGACATCTAGTAAACAGTTAATGAAAGGATAATACCCTAGATATACTTCCATCTCGATCTCGCTCTCGCTCTAATCCTCCGTGAGATCACCATACTCCCACATTCCCCGTCGCTCGTGCTTCGCCTCTTCCTCAAGTTTCTTCAAATGCGCAATCGTATCACTAGCAGCCCGTTCCCATGCCTTGAGTTTGCGAGGCACCATCGCAAGACCTTCACGGATGACTTCCGCGTTGATGCTGTGTTCAAGATTCTCAGACGTTGAGGGGTCAAGGAGGGTGACGTGCAGCGTTCCTTCGGGGGAGACATGTTCGACATTCGCGACGAGTTGGCGGTCGAATGTTTGCTCTCCAATGAAACGCGTCGCATCAGCGAGGTATTCAGGCGAAACAGGTAGTTGGATGAATGCGAGAACAGCCTCCGAAGCCTGGGGCTTCAGCTTCTGCACAGAGAATTGCGGCTGATTCAATGGTCGCAGGCGAGACCAGGGGATGCGCTCTGAGTTTCCGTAATCGATGTAAACGACATCGGCCTCCTTTGCCTCGCGATCGTTGCGTCTGATTTTGGCTCGATACCACTCGTTGTCCTCTGTAAATTTAGCAGCCACCAGCTCTCCAGCTTTAGGGGAGGCGAGTGGAGTATCGTTGGCAGAGTTCAGATGGAATGATCGGAAAGCATTCATCAACTCGGTCAACGCGGTTGTGCCTGCGCCAATCTGTTGAACCTTTATCTTGCCATCCTCTTCAATGTTTGTGGCCATCACATCGCGATAATCCCTGCGGCGCTCAGTTGCCGCTGCAGGCTCAGCACCGTCGGCTGCTGGTGCTGCTTCCTCCTCGTCAGCGTCCTGGCTTGGGTCCCAAGAGTGCCATAGACCTTTCCTCCCCTCCTTCGCTTTAGCCTCAGCGGCAAACAGCTCAGCAGCATGTCCTGATTGTTCGGCGGAGTAAGGGTGAACAGTCGCGAGGCCCTCTTCAACAAGCACCTTGGCATAATTCTCCCGGTTGACATACATGGTGCCGATAAATCCACCAACTTTGTCGGTAGTCTCAACATCAATCTCGACATCTCGCTGGGTGCATCTTCGGTTGGAGAATTCATGGGCTTCCTGACCAAATGGCTCAGCTGTGTCTCCTGGATTCCTTGCGGATCTGGGGCAACGAATTCCAGAAAGGACAAAGGTAAGTTTGGCGTTGTCGCGGGGAACCAAGACGGTGAATCTTGCTCCAGATTTCACAAAGTCAACGATAGCTGGGACTCTCTTCTGCCTTTGCAGCACAGAGGCCTGCATCTTGGCTTTCTGGATGTTCTCGGAGTAGTCCTGGTAAGCCGTGTTTTTCGGTGGCTTGGTCGACCACATGCCCTTTTGCTCCTTTTGGGCCGCCTCCTCCGCCTGTAATAAACTATCGTACTCTGGAGATCGATCGTCATCGTCTCGTCGATGCCGGATAACGGACGCATAGCCGGCTTCCACCAAGGCAAGGGCAACGTTTGTGTTTCCTGCTTTGACGGTAGCAACATCGCGCTCCTCAAATCCTTCCGTCGCAGGCTTCTTCCCGTCAATCGTAACCTTGACATGCTTCCCAATAAGCTTCCTGCGAAGGAACTCCTTTGCATCGTTTGCGAACGGAGCCTGTTTGGGGTCCGAAGGTTTGGGCTGCCTGACACTGCTCAGGCTGATCTTCTTCTCCTTGCCAGCCTTGGTTCGGACAAAGAGAGTATCAGCATTAAGTATTCTGCTCACAATAAAATCCGAATCTGCAGCGGCAGCGGCAGCGCCAGCTTTCGGCGCAGCATGGCCCGCAAAAATACCCTTGCGTCCATCCTTGGCAGCTTTCTCCGCCTGTCGGAAACCAGCCATCTCACCGCCAAGCAGAGTAGAATGATGGTCCGCGCATCTTCCCAGACCGGCCTCGAGCAAGAATTTGGCGATATTTCCATTCGGATGTAGAACGGTACCGATGAGCTGATTCTGCGGCGTGACACCAAGTAAAGCGACCTTCACCTTCCTCTGTAGCAGTCTCAGTTCGACGAATTGTTGCGCCTGATCCCCGTACGGCTCCCCCGGCTGCTCAGTTCCGTCTGCGTTCACCCGCTTAGTAGCCGGTGCACGGACACCAGCAACAACAAGGATGGTCTGAATATGTTTCTGGGGCGCAGTGAGCATGCGCACAAGTAGACGGTCACCATTCAACACCCATTCAACCACGGTATCAATCATCGACCCCTTCATCCCATCCACCAGCGCTCTCGGCTCCGAAATGTCGTACGAAACCTCGATATTGCCGCCATCAGCCCATACGCCCTTCGAGTCAGAACGAGCTTTTGCCTCGATATCTCGCAGTTTGCCAAGCAGCAGCGCTGTATCTTCGGATTCGTCTCGCCTTCCGGCGTCTTCGCGGACTTTGACCCATCCTTCTGAAATGCTCAGGTCTGGTAGCTCACGTCCGCCGGGTAACTTGACGATACCGTATTCCCGCTTCGCACCGGTGGGGATGGTGTAAAGGACTTGGAATTGAACGACCTTGCCGACAAGGAGTTCGCGAAGGAATTCACGGGATTGGAAAGCAAACGCCTAGGTATTAAACATTACAGTGAATTAGCCACTGAACACAACACAATTCAACCAATTCAATGATAAAGCTCCACAGAGAAAAGAAAAATAGTATCAAATTACCTCATCACCCTCTCTCTTTAATCGCGGAGCTGAGACATAAGCCAGACTCAATAGACGCTCCTGGCTTCTGTTATTGACATGCGTCAGGACAAGAGTGTCGCCAGAGAGAACACTCTTAACTCGGGCTTCAAGGAGAGGCATGGTGACAGATAAGCTTCAGAGAGGAAGAATGAATGACAAAGCAGCTGTAAAAGTGCAAAATGACAAATAATTGAGACTGTGCTTGTGAGGAAGAGGGGAAAAGGTCTTGTGTGAGGAATATTGATGGTTTCCAAGGGGTGACAAGAGGCCAAGCTGTTATTTGTGTGCTGGCTTGATGGCAAGGGTCAGAAATCCGGGGAAATTAGCGGAGAATTATCACGCTATCCAGCTCAACAACCACCAATATTCTTCAATGGTGGTAAAGGAGAATATAAGAAGAGAAAAGTCATTCATTGCTGTTGATTATTCATACTGAAGCCAGTCTGGGCGATGATATAGACCTGAGGTCATGGTATTCATTCTCATTGTCATTGTTAGGTTCTAACCATGGCTTTGAGCCTAGGCAGAGAAAAGTTAAGGCATAAAGGTCTTAGCATTCTGGTAAATACTAGTACTCGACAAGGCTGTTTGCCGTTTAATACATAAGATCCGTAATACATGAGGCGGAATGAATCCTTGTATCGCCAATCTGTCAAGCAACCTCCTGCATCCTGCCGTGCATTGAGTGCACCTTGGAATGGCCAGATATCATGACTGAGAGAGCAAGAACTGTTTTATGGTGCGAGTCTATGCGGCAATACCAATGACACCTACAAAGTGTTAGACCTCTCATCGCTCCACAGGACTTCAACATACCGCAAGCAGGGCGAGGACCAGCATTGCCAGTCTTCTTGGACTCCTCGTTGCCTCCTCTGCCGAGGTCATCAGTGCCGGCGTGGGTGACAATGGTACGCTAAAGAGAATAACACATTAGTAGAGACACACAGAGCATGCAATCGGGCCACATACTCCGAGAACGCTCTCAGCGCCAATGAGCTTCACCAGCTTGTCCTCGCAGGAACCGACGGAATTTCCCTGGGCATCGGTGGTGATGTTTCCCAAGTCACCAACATGGCGCTCCTCATCAGACGGGGCTCCGTGAGTCTTGGAGTGGGGGTTGACTGTCACAGCAAAGTCAGCACTGTTCCTCGTTCCCCTTTAGTAACCTGAGGAAACTGACAATGAGGACCGGCAGAAGTGCAGCCGTTGGTGTTGTCACCGAACTGGTGGACGTGGAAACCACGCTGAGCGTTGGGGTCGTGGCCGGTGATGTTCCATGAGATGGTGGTGGGTGAGTGCTCAGACTCTTGCTCAAAGGTCACGGTTCCCCTGACATTGGAGTCACCGCGGAGGACAGCCACTGCAGGAGAGGAGGGATTAGCGGTGTTTCAGCTCAGTTTCACACGATGATTGAGGCCGGGAGCAAGCAGAGGAGTGTGTGAAGGCTAGAAGTCGATTTCAAGCCACACATCGCAGCTCAATCCAATGAAAATCAACAGATCCCCAGCCAGCCAAGGGTGCAACAGGTGAAGCTGCTCTAATGTGCTCAACCTAATCCCGCCTACTGCCCCCTTGAAAGGACCTTGGAGTCCACGAGTGGTGCCGCTGATAGGCCAGGAACAACCGCAACCAAGGAACATCGTGGAGGATCAATTACATACCTGCTTTGACCATTTTGATAGATGTTTGTTGGTTATTAGAGACGAGAGACGAAGCGAGAAGTGTGATGAGTCGAATTGAAGCTGGAAAACGGTGGTGATGCTGAAGAAGAAGAATGAGAGGGAGAAGTGGGAGGATGGCAGGTCAGGAAGTTGTTGGTGGATTATGTGATATTTACTTCGGGCTGTTTCCTTCATACAGACACGCCCTGTCCTCCGAGTCCTTCTCCTGCTTCATTCACTGACATGTTGCAATTGACCAGTTCCTTTCACTAAATATATCATCCCAATTACCGTGCTGAAAAGTAGCAAGCTACAGCAAGTCAATTAATCCATGTTCCCTTTCAATTCCTCTGTCTACTGTCTCTTTGTTGAGATCTGACTCTTCTGTTTTGTTTTTTTTTTTGCTTGCTCAATGAGGGGTAATTAGAGTGGGGTGTGGTTATGACGTCTTCGGCCCGGCTGATTAATCGCCTCGGTCTGGATCCCTCCGCTGCCTCCGATTAACCTTATTTGGATCGGTGCGGTCGAACGTTTTTCCAGCTTCCTTTCAACCTCCCGATCATGATACTCCGCGGAGCATCAACCTGATCATCCGCTGATCAGTTACATTGGTATAAAAATGTTCTAGCTTTATAGGAATGCAGCCTATAAGTTCTGGTTCTTCAGCTTGTAAAGGACGCTGCCATGAAGGGACGGCAACAATGTTTCCTCCAACGAGGCCATCACAGGGTGACTGACTCGCATGCTGTCGCAAGTCGTCCTGAACCCGGGCCTGCGACACCCCTATTACTTTCATTTCTGTCAGTGAGCATGGGTAGAAGCTGGTGACAGCTTTCTATCCTGCTTTGAAGGATTCCTTCAAACCCCTTGCTTGAATTAAGGCTCCAGCCGTGGTTATTGAGCACAGTGCAGGCAAGACTTAGTATTGAGCTCCTCCTTTTCACGTCTCTATCGGGTCCGTATGGATAGTCCTTACCTGTTATCCGCTGCCTTATGCCTACCCCCATATAGTGTGGATGTAGGTGCAAGAAAGCAGGAGCAACTGAGCGTCATGGCATAATTTCTCTGGGAGACACCATGTGTCACTCCATCCAAGCATGCTACGACACATTCATCACTCTATTCTTTAACTATGTGAATTACCGATATATCCACAAGCGATGCTTCCTTATAATCAAAACCCACCTCTACATCACCCCGACGGCAACACCGCTCCCCGGCCACCACCACCCACACAACCACCCCAGCCTCCGGCACCAAACCAACAACAACCCAACCTCAACGGCGAGGGAGAACCAAAAGACCCCGATCTATGCATCCACTGCAGCCTCACTCTCCTCTCCTGCGGACACCAACCCTTCTGCCACCGCTTCCTAGCCCTCTGCAATAAATGCGCCCAGTGCTTCGATCAAGATATAACCTGCCGTCCCATCCCACGCTATCTCTGGGGAATCATCAGTGATCTCCAGGCCCAGTGTCAGCGTTCGTTCGCAAACGCGATACGCAACCAGCACTACCAGCTTTTGTCAGGACTGTACCGCGCCACCATTGGGCTTCACTTGCGTTTAGAAGAGGCGAGGGAGGCGGAAGAGGCTGCGCAGCGTGAGCTGGTGGTGGTGGAGGGCTTAATCAGGAGGGCTTTCGAATTGATGAATGACGATTTGAGTAACTAATATTGTTGCCGTTGGCCTTCAATCGACAAGAAACCTGCGTGTTATGTTCGAGACGGTCGAACAGTTGGCTTGAGATATCGAAGGAGTGGGTCCATTGGATGCTGAGGTGGTAGTCATGGGGTGGAACACATTCCTTTCAGTTATTGTAATCTGTATTTTTGGCTGGGTGGTAGCCATACTATTTTTTGTTTGGATTGGGTCTGGCTTTTTCGACTCTTGCGTCTTCGATAGACATAATTTCTGTTGACTGAGCTCAAAATTCAAAGCATATCATTCTTTTCAAGAAAAGTCATCTATCACAGAAAATGCAATTTGAACAGCACTTGAAAAGGAGCAATCCACGAAAAGCGAGATTAAGGCCCAATTAACATGGCATATCACTGGGAAGATAAAAGCTTTGAGCAGTCTACGAAGTTAAAATCTCGAATAACTCTCCATTTCCTCCATTTTTTGAGTTTTCCGGCTTTATTCTTCCCATTTCCTCCCTTGAAAACCTCAATTCCTACGCTTACGCAGCCTGGAGCTTCTCACGGAGGATTCCGTCAAGGATTCTGGCATCAGCAGCAAAGCCAGCGATACCACCACGCAGCTTCTCGACAGCCATCTGATCCTCATTGAAGTCGAAGCGGAAGTGAGCCTCGTTGTTGAGGTACGATCTCTTGGGGATATCGAGCTTGCAGGCACCCGCTGCGTCGAGCTTCTTGGGGACTGGCGCGGTGGAGTTGTAGAGCTCCTCAAGGAGTTTGGGCTGGAATCTGTTAGCTAAGGAACGGACATTCTTTCGATAGGCGTTTCATACGGCGATGGTCAGGTAGTCGCATCCAGCAAGCTCAGTGATCTCACCAACGTTGCGGAAGGAAGCGCCCATGACGATGGTCTTGTAGCCATGTCGCTTGTAGTAGTTGTAAATGGCCTGGACGCTCTTGACACCGGGGTCTTCTTCGGCAGTGTATTCCCTCTTCTCAGCAGCCTTGAACCAGTCAAGAATACGGCCGACGAAGGGGGAGATGAGGTATGCGCCGGCTTCAGCGGCAGCTATGGCCTGGACGAGAGAGAACATCAGGGTCAAGTTGCAGTTGATGCCGTGCTGCGACTGGAGGATGTGTGCGGCTTGGATACCCTCCCATGTCGAGGCGACTTTGATGAGGACACGGTCCTTGGAGATACCGTAGGACTCGTAGAGCTAGATGCAGTCAATATCTCATTTTTCACTGTAGTAAATGGAGCTGTACCTTGATAATGTGAATGGCCTTGTCCACAGAGGCCTTTGTATCGAAAGAGAATCGAGCATCAACTTCAGTTGACACCTTTCCGGGGATAATCTTCAGAATCTCCCTTCCAAACAAAACCAAAAGATTATCGATAGTATTCTCCACTTGCTGGTCGAGTGATCCGCCCTGTTCGTTTCAAATGATTTCCAATCAGCATCTTCCCCATTCCGGCCCCGTGTCCGCTACAGTCGTGTCAAACCACGCACCTGCTCCTTGCCGATCTTGACGGCCTCATCTACCAACTTGGCATATTCGGGCTTCTTGGAGGCAGCGAGGATGAGCGAGGGATTGGTGGTGGCATCTTCCGGCTTGTATTTTCCGATGGCTATGGGGTTTAGTTACTATCCGTTTATTTCCATCGATGTTGACTCGGACATACTTGCAAAGTCGCCTACAACGCAATGATTTCGAGATTAGTCCTTCTTCTCCTCGAGATATCCGCCAGTAGCAATTGTTACTAACCGGAATCGCACACGACAGTCTACATCAATTGAATAACATCGCATCAGCATATCTCCGGGATAATCGAGATTGAAGTCAACTTACCGTGCCAGTGGCCTTCAACTGATCAAGGGAAGAAGTCATATTTGCTAATGAAGGTGGGGGGTATTTCGATGTATGACAGCAAGGAATAAAAGCCTTTCAGTGTCAAATAGGGCTATGTGTCTACAAAGACGTTGATGACTCCGGAAGAAGGGGATCCCACCAAAGTTATATAGCTGGAGTTCCCCCAAAGCTGAGAGGTGGCGGGGCAGTCTCATTCAAGTTTGTTGGGTGGGGGGAGGCGTCCTCGAGCGACCTTGCTTTGAGTCTCGATTGGTTACCAAGCCGCACCGTCCTCCCGCGGAGTTCTCGGTTTAGCCAGCACACACGCTGACAAAGCCAGAATAGCGCTCGAGTGACCACAGGTCGAAGGAAAAGTGGCTCCGCGCAAGGTAGCCCAGACTTTGTGCGAGGTAGGATGACCTTTATCTGGCCTGGTGGAGCTGTTTATTCACCGAAATTCAGCGCTTACCTCATCATGACCGCATCAGAGTGGCGCCCCCCAAACGCCTATTCACCGGGCATAAAAAGGGGGAATCGAGCTCATTGAAGTCGTTCGTAATATGTTAGCATCCATATATACATAAGTCGTCAAATAGCCACCCCATGGAGGCCTCCTGCTCTAACTCCATCCCCGTCTATAAGCATACCCCGGGTAAAATGACGTCGCTGCAAAACACAAGGCTTTATATAGGAAAAAAATCATAGAAGCAAAGGGGATCGCGCTCGTGATATTGATCGGCTATCGGCGTTGCACGCAGTCCCATTCATACTATAGCCGATGGCTCCAAGTTAGTAACCACACCACTATATCAACGAACCAAGCCTTACCACTCGCCCAGCTTCATCCCCTGTGTACACCACTTGTACCATGGGGTGAATGCATGTAATGCCTGCGGGAGTCCCCGCCCCATCTCCTCGAGAATTGTCCGCATGATGAAGTTGACGGATCAGATCGAGTTCGAAGTGCCCGTTTCGAATGGATTTGCTCCAAACCTACAACGAACCGGTCAGCAAAGAGGTTCCATGCATAATCGTAATCTAGTCTCACATTCACAACCCCTTTTCGATGTCCAGTAAACAATAACTCCCGTTCCAGCCATTCGTTTCCAACGCCTTCGTAAAAAGCGCAAGAAAGCACATTGTCATCCTGCTGTTCACAGACCGGCTGTTCAAGCAGGAGAGACCCGTTGAGCGTATAAAGGCTGATTTTGTTACCCCTGCAAACCATGATATTCCCAGTTGCATCGTTGATTCGAGCACACTTGGAGAGTCAGCTATCATCCGCGAGAATACCGAATCAAAACTTACATCCACGGGACTACCAGCGGGCAGCTCTCTGACAAACTCTAGGCGGTTAAGATCCCATAGCATCAACCTTCCATCCTTGGACGCGGACAGTACCGTGCTAAAAGAACGAGAGACAGCCAGGTTCGTTACGGGGGTGCGATGGCCAAACAGCGATGCTTTCGGGTGTAAATCGATGGACTTTCCAGTCGCGGTAAACGACCACACAGAGATCGTGCAGTCGGTCCCAGCAGTTATCAGGGTCTGAGAATCTGCGAACAGTGCACAGGATAGTTGACCGACATGAAGATGCTCAGAATGGCCGATAAGCTAACGTGAGTCATTAGCACTTGTTCATGGTGAAAAAAGTCATCGAGACTAGATCCATACCTTTCTTGTATCTGCAGAATAGAAGCGCACGCTGTTATCCGAGAATCCCCACTCCATATATTTGTCGTAGCTCGGAGGGATATTCAGCCGGAATGCTGCAGCACACAGAAGGCGGTCATGCTTCGTAGAAAATGCTAGTGATGCTACTCGTTCTTTGCTGTCTGCCAAACCATCAGCCGCTAACCCGCCTTTGGCTAACCGGGTCCCCTTACCAAGCAATGTGAGTGGATGGCGGACTAGGGAATCGACGGCTGTGTCAAGTTGATTCGGCTTGTGGTGCTCTTCCTCACGAGGCGGGTGAGGCCTGTTAAAGACTTGATGAGGTGTTTGCCCAAAGTTGTGAATGATCCCGATTGTGGCCAGCCGTTCAACAGGGTCTTCGATTGCGTCAAGGTCCTTCGCACCGTGGTAGGATAGGTGATGGAAAACATTGACAGCCTCTAACGCAGCCTCCCCCTTTTGCTTGCATCCAAAGACCAAGTCAATCCAGTGATGAAGGTTCCGGGTGACATGAGGACTTTCAAGTGCTTCCCGATTCTTCTGGATGAAGATCTTTGGGTCTCCTTTTGCCCACGGCGGTAGCTCCACGGAATCAGTAGACTGCTCCATATTCTGCCGCAGGCCAAAATCATACTTGTTTGAATTAACAAGGAACTCGGGAAGGTAAAAGAACTCTGGAGTAAGCTCCCTCACATCCGTCATATTCGTCTTTGCAGCGGAATTCCATGCTTTAGCCACAGAATAAAACAACCGATCTGCGTGGTCAAATGTGCCACCTTGTAACAGGAGATACGACTTCACAAATGGTTGGAGCCTTATGAGGTAGGAGCAAACTATCATAGCAGAAGAATAGTGCGTTCCGTAATGGAAAGGAGGAGCGTTATGATCGCCCATCTCTGCAAAAGACTGATAACGGCTTCTGAACTCCGCTTCCCGCTCGGGCGTTTGACATCCCATGGGTTTCGAAAGATCCCGAAAAGATTTGGGGTTTGTGAGATCGAGCTCGTCGCTCGTGTAATCAGCAAGCACCCAAGGAAATACTGGGTACTGTGTTAGATCATTGAAAGTCCGACCTGCGAGTGTGTTGACTAGCATCAGGTAGTGGAAATTGGACATTTCGCCCTTTATCCACTTGCGAGTTGCCGGGTGCAGCGTGCCTTGACTAAAAACACTAACAAGCTTCGAGCCAAAGAACTGCGGCTTATTTTCCTGGCTCCGCAAGGTCTCGAATCTCCATGAATCTTCCGGTTGAGATGCGCTGTTTGCCCCATGAATCTGCGGCGCACGCGACATGAGATGGTTATGCAACTCATTCCGGAAAGTCGCAGAACCCAAAGTTATCAAGTAGCTGCGGCCGTCGGCGAAGAATATCTCAAGGGCCACATCCCTGAATAAGAACCGCCGTTTCGATACGCTGACCAATTCGGCCCATTTCCAACTTCTAGTCTCATGCTCGCCGTTATTATATCGTCGCTCACTCGACTCTCGGCCTGAGATCATTCGAACATAAGGGTCTCGCTCTTCTCGTGGTGCTTGCCACACGTTGACAATCTCTCCGTCCGGGCGCTGAAAGAAGTTGTCCATGAGATACACGCTATCTTTACCGAGTATTAGAAGCCCTTCGCATGCTTCCAGCCCTGCGATCCTCGAGATATTGCACACATGTTTAACTTGGTCTCCACGATGCAGACTTCTCATTACTTTGCGATTCTTGTCTTCGTAGTCATCTTCATACGGCTTTGGTTCATCAACGATTTCAAAACTGTCTTCCAGCCCTGACCTGCCGTCGGATTCGTTGTCTACGGACCCGCTATCGAGCCCCTCAACTGCAATCGTGGTGGGTGTACCGGATTCGTTTTCGTTTTCTGTGTTCGAGCGTGTGCGCGTGTCAGCTCTAACCATTGACTCCCCAGTTGCCTTGCGCTTGGGTTGGTAATCTTGTTTTCCGACCGTGTCGTCTGGAATGACCCTTTGTCGCATTCTGCTCCGTCCCTCGGTTTGATCTAATCGCCATTTTGTGTCGCTGTCTTCTGTAAGCAGCCCGTTGTGCCGGCGAAGCCCGCGATGCATACGAGAAAAGGTGGATGCTAGGAACGTAAAGTCATCCTGCTGATCTTGGAGCAATCGCTGGTGCTTCATTTTCTCAGACATTGTGATGTTCGAAGTCCAGTGTCCGAACGTCACATCATGTCTGCGGATGACCTCTTCGCCGCACGCGTCGCTTTGGCTCCATTGCTTCAATTTATCCTTTCGTTTCGATAGTCTAGTCCGGGCCGTTTCTTCGGTTCTGCTGTTTTCTTGACGCACAAATGTCTCCCAGCTTTTTGACAGCGTCCCGAAGAAGAAACAATCCAAATCATCGCGTTGGTCGTCTATCCAGCGAAGAAAACTCGTATCGTCCATGGCGACTAGCTTTTGGAATCCTGACGAGAGTCGCTGATGCAAAGAGGAGCTGGTCGTGTTTAACAGTGCTAACGAGTCTGAGGGCTTTTGAACGAGGATTATTCGCCACAAAGCAGCAGCTGCCAACTGCACGTCCTCTTTCTCGGTCACAATCTTCGAATAGAGAAGGTAGCACATCAGCTGTAAACGTTCTGATTGAGTATCTTCCGATGCCAACAGTACGGTTTGCCAGTATCCCAGGCGCTTGAGAAACTCCAGTGCGGCAGAGTCCTCTGCCTCGGATAGCCTTAGCAATACCGCGCGAAACACGAGGGAACGGATATTGGAGATCGTCTGGCTACATAGCCGAATACTTTTCAGTGAGGAAATCTCGTCCTTTTGGAGGTATTCAAGTATAGGGCCAACAAAATCGAGAGTTGACTTTGCTCCATCCATGAACCAGCCCTCATAGATCGCCTCTGTGACCTGAGTTAACAACCGGGAGAGATTTGTTAAAACACGCGGTTCCTGCAGCGATTTTTGTTGCTTCACAATTGCTTTTTCAAGATGCAAGAGTGTATTGCGTTGAAGCCATGACTCAAAGTAAATTTGATGCTCAATGAACCCAGGTGGCATTCGCAGAAATGCGGACAGCCCTGGAAAGTCCTTTCGTGCGAGTAGCTGGTCAGCAAATACTGATGTCACCAGCTCAAGTACCCCTTGCACTGCTGAATGGACCGGTCGTGGCTCGACCCGTTCGTCAGT
Organism: Malbranchea zuffiana; assembly: GCA_039700045.1. Classification (NCBI taxonomy): domain Eukaryota; kingdom Fungi; phylum Ascomycota; class Eurotiomycetes; order Onygenales; family Malbrancheaceae; genus Malbranchea; species Malbranchea zuffiana. The sequence goes on along the minus strand of JARUPO010000014.1, from coordinate 285,315 downwards.
TGGCACCACGATATGCCTGAGACGTGCAGATGAAGGGCTATATTTCGAGTTATCCGATGAGACAAGAACAAATGACGAGTTCCGCCGGATCCTAGTTCCTGTCTCCAGTTCTTCTGCCCGTTCGACTGTGGTAGTCCGAAGAACTGGGCGTGCGCTGGATAATGGCTGGATCATAACGCCACTTCCACCAAAGCTCAATCCGGAAGCATTTGAATTGAACTCAACATCAGCATGGACGGTGTCAGATCCGACAACGACAGGAAAAAGAACAAGAAGCAGGTCTTCAACGTAATTGGAAGTAACTGTAAAGTCACGAAAGTTACTTGACTTGGAATGAAGGGCGGAAAGAAAACAAATGATGGCATCCAGCAGGTCCACATTTGATGTATCCTTGTCACTGGGTAGGGTAGAATCTACATTATCAGTTAGTATACAATATTGGATAAGAAAACTGTAGTCTAGTGCCATACCTGCGGGAGCTGGAGGCTGCCCGTTCCGCCCTCCGAGCCATACTGTATCGTCATCATTCTCGGTAATGGAACGACTTGTATCCTCTTTCAGAATCGACGCCTTCAACGCGCTCTGCAGCATCGCGGAGATCACGGGGAAAACCTCAGGATAGACAACTTTGATTTTCTCCAATGGTCCGAACAAATGTAAGAGGTCAGGGCCGCTCACCGCCTCATAGAAATCTTTAACGTTTGATTCCTGTCCAAACATTATTGCGAAGCATAAAGGCCAGAGCGAAGGGAGGTGCCACCAACGCTTTAAGCGATACCGCATGATTGTGAAGCCTCCAGACTTGTCTGCGAATTTTCTTGTATAGCTATTTCCGTGAACTGCGAGCAATTTGACAAGGATCCTCATCGCGAGTATGATCACCTCAGGCTCATCTTCGGAAATGAGATAGAGCAGCCACTAAAATAATCTACGTTAGTATAGTCCGATTGCACCAAGGAAGATATAAAAATAGCGAACCTTGTTGGTTACTGTCCTAGCAAACTTCTGGATGTTGGAAACATTATCAGGAGTACAGAGGATATCGGCGAATGCTCGCAGAATCTCAACACCAATTTGTTCCTTGGAAAGAGACGTCGACTCGTTGGCTTGCAGCTGCGGAGTAGCGGGACGACGAAGCAGTAACTCTGCGCGCGGTGCCATCCTTCGGGAACTCGATGGTTTCTCCTTGTGTATAGATGGTTTCTCCTTGTGTATAGAAAAAGTGATGAAAAGAGATATCGAGCGAAGAACCTCTGCCGTCATACAACAGGTCACAAGATTATTAAAAGCCGAAATAAACATCTTCAGGCTTTTCTTGGTGAAACTTCCAGCTTTCAGGAAATCCAGTAGTTTCTTGATTACACCTACTCATAGTTAGCTCGAATATCACATATCAGAAAGATCACCCCTTACGCATCCGAGATAACCGCCTCGCGTTGAATCGGTGATGGTGGCTTTCGACACAAAAAGTACTGAACTGGGAGTAGTATATTTTGAGCAACGGCAGATCACCGAGACGCCATATATCCAGGTCCACAAGGAGAACACGATATGCCAAAGGATTGATAATGATCGACTTTTTAGGCTGCTCAAAGTCATATCCCACAAATTTTAGGATTAAAACAAGTAGCTCCATTATCAAATCATCGCGCTCCAGAGGCGTTGCGGAGATTGGGCTCACTTTCACAGCTGATCCTTGGAGAGCAGACGTGAACCCCAGTTTTTCTCTCAGGAGGACTGCGAGAATGCCGTAAGCATTTTCCTTTTCCATTGCTTCGCTGTTCCGCCAGCTGTCTTGGACGGCTTCAAATAAGATCTCTACCGCTAACCGAAGGGTTTCTGGCGAAGTTGCGGCCTCGATCATGCTTAGATGAATCGCCACACAGCCGCCTATCCGCCAGCCGGCATCGTCCAGTGACTGCGGGACAGACACCACTGGATGGCCCGTAAGGATTGCAACACCATGAGGCTGCGTCAAGGCACTGTTTATAGCAGGAACAGCTGCATTAATGGCCACGGCGTTCCCACCACTCTTTGTCAAGTGAGTTAGGCTTTTGGCAGCATGCTTGGACAGCGACTTCACCAGTTGTGATTCATCAATATTGTTGCTATCATCGTCATCAAGGACACCCGTCGGCGAGATATTAAGCAAAATGGAAGATTCTAGGATCCAGAGGCCGGCTTTCTGGCGGGTTACAGAGACAATATCAGAACGTTCTTCCTTTCCGGGATGAAGATTTTCATTCCGTAAGTTCAATGCCGCAGACGCTCGATATGTTTGGAAGGATCCTAGACAGTCTTGAAAATTACCGTGATATCTCGGACCAAGCTGGCATAAAACTGCAATAATGTCATCAGTAAGGGCTTCTTCAAACAGTATTGCCGAAGCCAGTGACCACCTGGACGATGATGCTCCTTTTCCAACCATTATTGCGAGGTCCTGAGGGGTACTTAAAAAGGCCTGGACGCGGGGTGCTTTGTGTCCAGAGCGGGTGGCCGGCACACGTGGATATTCCGCCTTTAGCTGCTCTACAAATTCCCCGTTTACGAATAGGAGCGCTCTGGAAGATTGAATGGTCCTCGGGCGTTTATGCACGACGCAAATATGATACCACATGCCAGGAGAAAATATTGTGGATTTGAAACGCACGCTTGGTCGGCTGCCTTTGACAGATGTCTGCAGTATAAAGTTGCGTGTATCCTTTTCCAGATACGCTAATACGAAACACGTTTGGCTCGTGTCAAAGGCGCCAAATATTGTAGTATGCGCATTGGGATCGAAAGTATCAAAACGGGCCCAGACAGCGATGGTATATCCTGCGGATGTCGTTGGTGGGAAAGATTTCCCAATTGTCGGCAGCTCAACTGACGAATACCCAGTGGAGGAAAGGTCAAAATGGATACAGGGCGGTTCCTTGGACGCCTTGACCGCATGTAGCAGAAATCTCGAAGCTTCAGCTGAGTTATGGGCCTTTCGATACAATTCTGCGGCATCATCAAGAGTATTGAACCCCTCTAAACATAAAGCATCCGCAAGCTGGCGATAGAGGTCAGACTCCAGCTTATTCGTTGTAGATCCCGTGACGATATGCAGGAGCGGACGCATCATGCCAGTAGAGTGGAGAGCAAGACGGTTTCGCGAAGATTGCAGGGCCAGCTGCGTCAGACACGCAGGCACCACCAAGCGTAGGACTTTGTATTCAGAAGGATTGGAAGCTTGTATTAACCACAGGCGGAAAAGCGGGCCGAAGAATTCAACATTTTCCACCGTTTCTGTCGAGTCTAAAGCGCCGCGGACTGCTTCATGCAGTGCAGTAGGCCTGATTTCTTCATCGTGTTCGAATTTCTTCCTAATAGACGTGAAAAAACCAGATGATGTTTGTTGTCCCAATCCCGCAGCCAGGAGGCCGCCGTAAAACTGTTCGGCTTCCGTTCCACCGCCCTGGCCTGCCCCCTCGTCTAGTTTTGCAGAGTAACACGACAATATCTGCTCCAAAGATGCAGTGCCACCTCCATCAATACGCCTTGCAAAGTACCGCTTATTGCCAGTATGCTCCTTCAGCGCCTCCGCGAGAACACCGAGTACCTCCTTCACAAGAGACAGAAGGGTCTTTCTATCCTCCCCACCCAGCACGGCAGGGTCATACAAACATTCCAGGCACCGAAGTACATCGAGTAGCGTCTCAAACCCTCTCAGGTGCCGGAACGCACCCCTCGCCTCACGGGGCTGTCCGTCATCAATAAACGTATGTCGTAGGAACAATATACTCTCCGTCGTCGCCAGCGCATCTTGTAGTATTACGGACGGAGGATTTCGGGCAAACGCATTGAGGGAATCGATCGCGGGCCGGAGTTTGGTAATCAGGCGTTCCGTGGACACCGGAGAGGACGGTCGTCTTGAACGGGAGAGCAGCGGCATGCTCATGGTCCCGTCCTGTCGGTGCAGCTTCCGCTGCCTATCGTATTGAGCATAAGGGAACGACGGTCGGATGCGGTAACACGTATATTTCCATGGATATCGCGTACAAATGCAGTTATCACGTCGATTGAAAGGTGGTCGTTGCTGACAGCTGCTGTTGGAGCTGGGATCCCCACGGCAGAGGGGAGTGCGCCTTGTGCCTTTCAGCCTCCGATCGAAACACGAACGATTGATCAATTCAGGGAGCCAGGCGAGCTGAGCTGGCACAGACACAGAAGAGATCTCGCTGATCAGAGTGAGACAGCTGGGATTGATTCCAAAACAGCCATTGTTTTGTGCTTGGTCTTGGGAGTGCTCAGTCACTGCAGTTAATCTCTCAGGGAATTCCTCACGTGCACAATGAAGAAACAGGCGTCAGCTCCTCTCAACTCGATAATATTCACACTGGAGGAATATCATGGCAATTGAAAAAACTTGTCAATAAAAGTCTATGATATTGGGGTGAGATATCTGTACAAAGGGCTTTGTAAACTCATGCAGCCTCCTGGCCCTCATCCAGAACATGCCACCACAATGCAAGAACAGTGACACCATGACATGATCTTATTGAATTGGCATAACAGCCTGCGCGGACTCCTTCCTAGGCCCTCGAACGCTGCCAGTCCAAACTTCAACTTTCAACCTTCTTCACCACCCTCGCCGGACACCCCACCACCACACTGAACGGCGGCACATGCTTCGTAACCACCGACCCAGCGCCAACCGTACATCCTTCCCCGATCGTAACGCCGGCAAGAATCGTCACCCCGCCCCCGATCCAGCAGTCGTCTCCAATCAAGACCTCGCGCGCGAATTCTACCCCTTCCTTGCGAGACCGCACACTCGTCTCGTGGGTCGCGGCGAGAATGTTAACATTAGGACCAAATGCTACTCGATCCCCGATGGTAATTAACGAGCAGTCGAGAATCGTGGTGCTGTCCAGGGGAGTCAGTAAGAGAAATACATATCATATATGCTTGTTCTGTGAGCCTCTGGAACAAGTACTTGAAATTGGCATAGAAGTTCTGTCCGACTCTGATATTGCTGCCATAATCAACGTATAGCGGGGGTTCAATAAAGGCACCGGACCCCACTGCTCCGAACAGCTGTTTTAACAGCTTCTCGCGGTGTGTGGTGAGATCCGAGGCCGTTGTGATATCGTCCGGGATGGGTGCGTTGTATTTGGACATGAGCTTCCGCGCCCGAAAACGGCCCTCTACTAATTCAGGCACCAGCGGGTCATATCTTGAAGAGAAATGTCAGTTATTGGAGATAGCGGGGGTTGTATCGTGCTTGGTTTCACCGACAGCATTCCAGATATCATACGCTCATAGTGCTCGCACCAGGGGACGTGTTCTAAGCCGCGAGCCTTTTGGATCAGCTCGGGATTCTTGTCATCACGAGGATTCATGGCGAGATAGCGGTAATCGACTAAGCATATAGAATTGCAGAAAGGGGTTTGGAGTAGAAATTATACAGTTAAGTTCCAAGGATCTAGATGATGAGGTGTCCAGTTTCGAGTTGCGGGGAATGGCTGACCATGGTGTGTTCTCTGCCGGCGGAATGAGGTACACGTAGTGAGATTTGGCTCAATAATGAAAAATTGTTCTTCATATAATACATTGTTGATTCCTGCCTACGTTTATATATGTACAGGGTCAGGAACACGCGAATGTCTATGAAGAACACGTTCGATCTGACAGGGCAAGAAAGTTCCCAGCCGGGGGGATGGCGTCATAAGTTCCACAAGTTCTTGTCTGTGTTAGCATGGACATCAATACGCTCTGCCAAAAAGGCACTTACAAATTCTGGAATTGCAAAGTTCTGCAGGTCATACTGCGACAAGTCAAGAGCGCCGAATTCGGCTTCGTAGCCGTCTTCCATGGGGAATGGATCAGTGCTTAATGTTGCCGGTTGGCAAGGCATCGCATTACTCTCAGTTGACATCGATGAATCTACGGCCGGCGCTTGATCCAAATCCTCTGATCCCACGGGTCCGTTACTGTTAATTTTATCTATCAGCCGCGATATCACGGCCCATACCCCTGAAGGGGTCCGCGCTTTAAGATTTCGTATTTTGATCACGGCTGTCAGCCCTCGTGCTCTAAGATCAAAAAGATCTGGGCTTTGAAATGCGGGACTGCGAAGCTCGGAGAGTACATAAAGAATAGGGTGGAAGCCCGTGTGAGATGCGATGTGCCACTGGAAAGGCTCGCAGACCTTCTCAGTGGAAGCCATGCATAGACTCTCAATGAGCTCGACTGCGTCAGCAAATGCCCTACGGAAATTAGTTAGGGCATTCCTATAGAAAAGTGAGTCGGACGGTTACCTTCTCCTAATATCCGGGCTTATGATGTCTGCTCGGTGTTCGGGAGGTATCTGAAGCCAGAACGTAATCCAGAATTTCCCCATTATCATCAAGCCTAGACCGCGGGCCATAGCCTGTAATGGGATTCTCCGATCGCAATAGCTGACGAGCTTCTGAACCTCCTCTTGCAGCTCTTCAGATGTATTCTGGGCAAATCTGACGAGTTCTTCGGCTTCTATATCTTTGTTCGCGTCACCCGCGCCATCCTTCCACGCAATGCCGAATTTTCTCTTGAATTGATGACAGGCTTGGACTATTCGACGAAAATAGCGGAATCCAGTCAGCCGAATCAGGTGTAGGGTCATGTCGGTGAATCTCTCAGCATTGGTAGGTTCTTTTGGAGGAGTCACCCCTTCAGCTAGGTCAGTATCATCGATATTACGAGGAGGAAGGGTATCGAAATCTGCATCGCATATAGTTGGCGCCAGTCCATAGCTTTCAGCAGAACGGTAGTCAAGTTGACATATTTGAGCCCACACCCGGCGGCGAAGCTCGATCTGAACGGCATCAATCGTTCTCGACGGCAAGGCCATGGGATCCCTGTGTAACCCCTGGGCGAATGCAATGCGGATTGCCAGCCCTGTCAACGGCCAGACCTTACCCACATTATCTTCACGGTATTGACATGTCTAGCGGAACTGGTTAGTTTAGGTTTTATACAACTGCGAGGTGACCACCTTACCAAAAATATAACAAACGCCTGCAATACCTCAATTGCTCTACTCGTCAGAAAATTTGCTTCTCGTAGGCATATTTCAGTCCCTTTTCTAAACCGCTCAAGAAGCTGAGGTTTGCTCTGCGAGAAAGCCTGCTCCACATCTTCGGGTTTCATGCTATTCACAGCTGAGAAAAAGACGACCATCGCAACCGGCTCGAAGCTGTCCACTTCCCGGCCAGGGCCTCTACGTATTGACCCATCAGCGCAATAGTGTTTGTTGACGAATTGGTCGAACCGTCGCGTCAAGCTTGGCCTATGTGTCACCCGAATCATCGGGTCCACGCCTGTAGCGAAAATGTTAAGCAGCAGATAGCAATCCTCCCGGGTATCTGGATATAGCGTCGACACATCGGTAAATGAACCATCGTTGCCGTAGATAAGGTCATCAGCCGGGGACTGGGCCTCTGACTGCTGCCCCTTGTCCGGAGTGCCTGCAATGTGGTCCGGAGCTTCGCTAAGCAGAGCTTTAATATCTTGAATCTGGGTAAATATCAGCCACTATGCAGTCTCAAGGGCAGCAATGTAGGAAAACTCGGGCCCAACCTCGCCAGCCATCAAAGCCCAATGCTTCCACGAAACAAAGCGCGGTCGTCCGTTCTCAATGAATAAACTATCATTCTCAGAAGTGCAAGGTCCTTCCTCTCCATCCGGCTGAGGTCTTTCTACGGGCTGTCCGAGCTGTGCAAAGATACGATCTTGACCATCGACATCATCTGACGGCAGCGTTTCGGCCAGGAGCTCAGCAAGCCGCAGCACGCGGGAGTTGATTTTCGCCTGGGTGGACTGCGGCCGTCGATGGTGACTCGTCGTTACCGAAGACTTGCTCACTCTCCCCGCCGGATCCCCGACAGAGCTCTCTCTGTCTGAGATCGAGGCTTCAGGGGTTTGCTTCGCGTAATGGCATGTATGCTTGCCGCGTTCACAAGTTGCACAGATCGGATGACGGCGATCACAGCGGACTTTGCGACGGCGACATGTTAAACAGGACGTTATGATGCGGTTCCCGTTAGGGCCTAATCTTCTCCCTGGCGCTGGCATTCTTCACAGCATCTTCTCGACGGAACCAGAGCCACAAGAATTCGATGTTGGGGAAGCAGAAGGTGTTCGATGTCAACACAAACTTTCGACAATTTTAGGACCGACCTCGAAGATAGTTTACCCACCAACTGCATCCATTATTCTAGTTTAAAAAAAATTCAAGATCTGGACAAGTAGAATTCTTAAGATGAAAAATGTCTTGTTTTTGATCAAGCAGAAACTTGTTCTGTTCGTGACCCTCTGCCACAAATCAGCGCATGTTCTGCAAAGCCATTACAATTGACTACTTGGCTGCGTGTGATTTCAAACCTTGCCACTTCATTAACAAATATGAGATTTCTACCATCCTTGACTGCTCTGAAAAGGGCGATAACAGATCGAATCTAGGAACCGGGATCTATTTATGCTCTACCCGGAACTACTACATGTTACTTGAAACAGAGTCATTCTAGATGTCCTTAGGAACAAACAATCTGAAAGCGTATATAGGAACGAAGGATTCAGTTAATGATAATGTAGACGCCAACGAGACCATCAAAATAACCATGCCATAAAGAAAGAAAACACCATAGGGAAAACAGTAGCTAACCCAGGAACCAACGCCTAAGGTCATCCATCCAGTCATCCATCAAAGATTCGACAAAGTATTGCAGTTGTCGACATGATGTCGAGCAAAGTACATTACTCTATGCGGCAATTGCGTCTTTGATTTCACTGTAGATAGCACCAAGTTCCTTGGCCGCGAACTTCTCGAGCCTATCAGCAAATTTGTCGGCCTTACCAGCGGACTTTGGTGACTTGTAGCCACCTTTGCCGATGATGTCAGTGTAGTTCGAAGAACCACCACCGTTCCAGGCGAGAATCTGCATCGAGTCAGTCAGATGATCCACACGCACGTAATCCGGCAGTTACTCACATTTTCAGTGTCCGATGGCACATCAGTCAAAGCGCCGCTTGTGGCAATGGAGATGAGGTTCGCTTTCATCTGAGCTGGGGTAATGTCCGCAACGGCGAAAGACGAGTCCTTATCGGGCTGAAGGGAAAGGAAGTAGGCCAAAAGACCAGCGATGTGTGGGGAGGCCATTGAGGTACCGGAGATGGTGTTAACGGCATACTTGCTGCCGATCCAGGTGGAAAGAATATTAAGACCAGGGGCGAAGATGTCATTGCATCGTCCAAAGTTGGAGAAATAAGCTCTCTCATCAGTAAAGGTGGAAGCACCGACAGTAACAGCCTTCTCAGCAGCAGCGGGAGAGTAGTTGCAGGAATCAGCGTTGTCATTTCCGGCGGCAACGGCGAAGTGAATGCCAGCTTCGACGGCAGCATTGACTACCTGGTCCAAAGCAGGAGACTTTCCTCCTCCCAAGCTCATATTGGCAACGCTGCCTTTGAAGCCCTTACCGTTCTTTTTTGCCTTCTCCTGGTGCTTGGCGGTAGCCCATTCAACGCCCTTCATCACGTCGGACATGGTTCCAGAGCCGTTAGATCGCAGAACCTTGACGGCGTAGATGTTGGCCTTCTTAGCTACACCAAACTTCTTGCCTGCAACGGTACCGGAGCAGTGAGTTCCGTGTCCGTTACCGTCGACGTCTTCATCACCAGTAGGGATGGTCTTGCCCCAGGAAGCACGGCCCTCGAAGTCAACATGCTCGGTATTTGTACCGGTATCGATGATGTAGGCATCAACTCCAGCGCCGCCAGTTGAAGCATACAGATACTTGTTGAAAGTGCCGAAGCTGAGGCTCTCGCGGTGTGAGATACGGGCCAAACCCCAAGGAGCGTTGGTTTCGATGGAGTGGTCTTCCATAGTATGGACTTCTGAGTCTTTCTCAACAAACTCAACCTAGAAGACGTTATTAAATGTTCCAAAAGGGACAAAAGAGATGCTGTCCGAGGGTTATGAGTCAACTTACATCCGGGTGTCTCCGAACTTGTTCAATCACCTCCTCATCGAAATGGCCAGAGTAGCCTAGGAGAGATCCTGCAATGTCGTATGTGTGCTTCAAACCATTGAAAAGATCGTTCTTGAAAGGGAACTGATTTCGTTTCCTCAGGGTGGCACGCTGCATCTCTGCGGTGGAGTGGATCTGTTGGACCCAGCTCTGGTGTGCCGCTGCTCCGTTGGGGGAAACATGCTTCTTAAAGATGACTATATAGGAATCGGGAACCTCTTTCGCATTTGAAGAGGAGAGGATCGGGGCAGCATCTTTATGGATCGTGTCAATGATCACGGGCGAGGTAGCCGCCAGCACCGGGAGGAGCGAAAGGGCGAAAGCACCCTTCATCGTGGAGAGAGGGCGTTGATCAGAAGCAAGCAAAGAGACAGTGAGGAAGCAAGCATGCACTTATGAGAAGAGAGTGCAGAAGACAAGAACGAGAATTCAGAGTGATGGTTGTTGGAATGGGGGAAGATGGAAGATGGAGGATGGAGGTTGAGAGAGAGTGAGGAGAAGCTGGGGGAAGCAAGGCGAGGCAGCCGGGGCTGGTGATTGGGGATGATGCAAGCCCCGGGTTACTCAGCGAACGCGCGATGTGTCAGGTGCCACCCATTATGTCATCGCGTTCTTGGCGCTCATTGGTGGCGGAGACCGGCCGCAGCTAGACCGCTTCTGGTGATGTGGCTGGGCTGGCCCGGATCATTAGCTAATCCAGATTCCGATGGCACGCGACATCGTCTGCCACGGTGCACCTTCATACTTGGTAATGATGGGGAGGCGCCTTCATTATTTACATCCTGAGGAGCGGTTCTTGGACTTCCATATTCAAGGCTTGAGTGTGAAAGTTCCACTCTCGACAACAGTTGTCATGATTTTTCCCTATCCCAGCGAGTTTATTGACACGCTGGGCCTTAATATGACGTGATGGAATGCTCCGATGTTATGACATGGGAGCTGCCGTCAAGGATGGTTCTCCAAACCAGAGGCTTGTCAACAGCCGGACGCCATGGAAACTACCTTAGCTAATAGCAGCATTGAATCAGTAGCAAGTTCCGTGATCAAGAGCAATTGATCGCCATATTGACGCCGTCACGGCCTTTGAGGCAGCCAGCCCTAGGTATTATCATTGGTTGTTTCACGAGGCACTCCTATTGCTGCAAAGAGGCATTCATCGCATCATATTCTGCTTACCTCATTAAGATATCCACACCCACCGATGAATTCATCCACGCGGAAGAGGTCTGCCATCAAAATTGGTTCTCTCACATTACAGAGCCATCAAATGCTCGAGCGAGAGGATTGGTCATGATATGGTTGGAGATAGACCCAAATTTGTCTGTGCCCTTCGTCTTAGACGAGCTCTCCAGTGAGGAGAGTTTGTAAAGTCTGGTGCAAAGAGCAGCAGTATTACGAACCGAACCGACTCTAGCGTTTTGCAAGGCCTCCTCCCAAGTTCTTTTCCGCAATCATGCCTCCACTGCGGATGTGGCATAGCCAGGCATCTTCCAAGAGCAGAGTCTGAATCTATCCTATCATTTGGACTTGTTGATCTCGAGAATTCCAGGAACCCTGGAGTAGAAGCTCCATTGGCTAGCTACTCTCAAACATCATGAGTCGGCACTAATTCCTTGCCACTGTCCATTTGCCCAGGAATCGATCGAATCCACTCCCGGAATCAAACAGCCAATTAACCGCAAACGAATCTGCCTTCTGGATCTCATTGGATCCATCTGACCAGGAAGGGCGCGGCACAACTCCAGGACCTCCTTGCAGGTGTCCAGCACGAGCCACCTATTATATTAACATATATAGCGTATGTATGTCAATAGGTAGGTAGGAACAGATTCCAAAGCCGGCTTCTTTGACAGCAACAAGCTAAGAACCCCAGGCCGAGGTTCGCACGCCAATGCTTCGAGATGTCCGGGGTTGATATCGCGAATTTCATTATAGAAGTGAAATCAGAGTAATTGATCAGTGTCATTGAGTAAGGTCTCGGTCTCCTAGAACTGCTAATATTACAAGCTGTCCGAGCAATGCTTCTCAGCCATCCTTCTGCGCTGATATCTGTCCGCAGGCTGTAGAAAAGAAGATCTGGTTAATTAAAGACGTGAATGCCCAGCTTACCTCCTTTTCACCTTTTCGACAGCGATTGAGATGCTTCAGGTGGCTACTGACCCGATGAATATAATAGTCCATAGCAACCAAGGCGAATATCCTCCATGCTCTCGTGGCAATCCAAGAACCCTCGTACGAGGGTGCTCGCACGGGCCACCTCGGCCGAGCTCCTTTCCCATCGACATCACTCAGGGGTTGATGAGACGCCGTGGATGAGGTTCGAATTTTTCCCCATTCAAAGGTCATGGACGTCATTCGTACGAGACGCATTTGCATACTGATTGAGCTTCGAAGCCATATATAAAATATCTGGCGAAATCATCTGTGAGAACTTGATTCCTGCGGATCATCATATCAAGAGCGTCATTAACATGGACTCCCAGGTGCGCGAGGTAGAACCCGCTGGTTCACGCATTCGATCAGATGATTTGGAGCGTGTGGTGTCCCAGGCCTCAACAGAGAAGACGACTTTAGGGCGTGATGAGGCGACAGACGCCCCTCGACAGGCACCCGATGGCGGACTGAAGGCATGGACCTGCGTCGTCGGTTGCTTTATACTCCAGTTTAGTTCATTTGGATATGTCAACGCGTGTGTTATTCTAGTTATTCTACGACCCTTGCTTATGAGAATCTTGAACTGACCCTTGAATAGATGCGGTATCTTCCAGCTATATTACCAAAATGTCCTTCTTGTCGAACAGTCGTCGTCCTCGCTGGCTTGGATCACAACGGTTCAAGTATTCATGCTCTTTATGCTGGGCCCGGTCACTGGAAAGCTTGTTGATGTGTACGGGCCGAGGCGGGTCGTCATTCCGTTCTCGTTCATAACAATTTTCGCCGTGTGCATGCTGAGCTTATGCACAAAATACTGGCAAGTAATGCTCGCACAGGGTGTTGTCTTCGGTATCGGCGCTTCAGGTCTTTCTATGCCTGCGTTAGCCATGGCAACCCAATGGTTTTCGACTAAAAGGGGTCTGGCAGTGGGGATAGTAGCTTCTGGAAGTAGTATCGGTATGTTGAACCATTCAACGGTTTAGAATATGGCAGGAGATAATCAAACTAAGATTATTATACTAGGTGGTGTCATCTACCCTTTCATGATCCCACGACTTATCAGCGCTACTGGCTTCGCCGCATCTGTACGCTGGACAGCTTTAATGCAAGGCATTCTCCTTCTCATCGCCAACCTCCTAATCAGCAGCCCTTTCCCAATAAAGCCGGCGAAATCTAAAGCATCATCAGACGCTAAAGAGAAATCCGGCGAAAAGGTGAAAAAATCACCGTTTGAAGCGTTCAAAAGTCTACCTTGGGCATTCTTCGTGCTCGGATGCTTTTTCAGCATGTGGGGACTCTTTGCTCCGTTGAACTACCTCCCCCAGATGGCCGTGCAGAGCGGCATGGCTCTTCAGCTAGCCAACGAATCGCTAGCAATTGTCAAGTAAGCCCTGCTCATATGTTCCGGGTTTGAGACCGACACTAACCACCAGTCCACGCAGCGCTGGCTCAACAGTTGGTCGCATAATCCCCGGTTGGCTGAGCGATCGTCTCGGCCAGTTTAACTTGATGGTACTCGTCTCGCTATTTTCCGGTGTCCTCGTGCTGGCCTTCTGGCTACCTCTTGAAGCACACCCATCGACGGCCGGAATCCTAGTCTTCGGGGTCCTGTACGGATTTGTGAGCGGTGGTCTCGTCAGTATCGGCCCGCCCTGCGTTGTGTCTCTTGCAGATGGGCGCACAGAAGATATCGGATTCAAACTGGGCGGGTTTTGCGTTGCTGTTGCATTGGGGTATGAACCTACTTTTTTGTTCTTTCATTTTATATTATTATTGTTGGCAACTCGACCATCGTATACTACGATTCGATACTAACATTTACGATAGTTCGTTAACCGGTCTACCGATACAAGGCGCCATCAAAGACCGAGAAGGGCAGAAGTTCCAGGGCCTCATGATTTTCTCTGGGATTGTGTTGGTTTTGGGAGCATGCCTGACGGCCGTGAGTAGGGTATTGAAAGGCGGTTGGTCGCTAAGACAAAAGGTATAGAATAGCGAAGCGACGTCGCCTTTTCTTCGTGCTTTCTGAAAGGCTGCTGCCAGCATATTTCGCTCAAACCTAAGGGCTGTATTTGTCCTGGGCACATGTATTCAATTTAGAGCAATCTCCATTCCAAGAATAGAATATAGACATTCATTATAGCTGCTCTAATATCTCATGAGCCGTATCTATCATAACAGTCGCATAGTATGTCCAAGAAAATGGTTTATCTATGTTCAAGAACTGGCGCAAGGAAACTGTAGCCAGTCCAACGGGCAAATCATCGCTAAAACCATCTATTTTCCAACATCGAAGTTATTAATTCGGTAGCTGTTCATCTTCCTCAAAAATATTCCCACCACCAACTCTCAACGGATTATCAGGAATATCCTGTTCATCACTTTCCTCTTCGTCATCTGTGCTGCTATATCGCTCGTTGCGATGGTGATGGTCTTCTTCGTGGCTACTTCCGACAATTCCGGGACGTTTTCTGCGCTCAAAGTCCTCTGCATGCGCATTGGCAAGCATGGTTCCAACCCGGGCCAGAGTCCGGCCATGTCCGTCCGAGCGGTGCACGGAGGGCCGATGGCGGACATTCTCGCTTCCAACTCGCTCGATATCGGCGCTTGTCGATTGTGGTACATCGGCGTGTACACCATTGGTTTCATGCAGCGGCCGTGGGATGATTGGCCGTGGATACAGGAAGTCTTTCGAGGGATGGGGGATGTCGTACGGCAACGGGAGATCCCGAGACGCTCTGAATCGGCAGACATTCGTGCAGTGTTCGTTTTCAACTCGGAAAATGGACCACATTCCCCTCCGGCATACCTCGGAGAAGGCGACCATAAAGCTGAGGGCGGCAGAATGTTGGAAGTCGTGTGGGAAAATAGCATAGAGTATCCAGTTGAAGCGAAGTATGGGATCAACAATCATCGCAACATAGTATACCCATTTACGCCGGAACCCGAGATAGTCGCGAAGAAACCGATTCTGAGAGTACGGGTTACCCGCACTCCAATCCATCGCGATATCCCAAACGGAGGAGTATATGGCGTTGATCGAAGCGAATGTAATGAAAAGAGCACGGAGGTGGGGCACTCTTTCTATTCGGTATAAACTCAAGCTCATATAAAATAAGATCGAGAAGCCGTATTTACCGAGATTCACGAGATGGGGGAACACGTTTCTTGTGTCCCAGTATCGCCGGATGCACTGGAAGGCGCGCCATATGGACGGGAGAGTGGTGAGAAATCCGAGTGCGCGCGAGTGAGAGGAATTACAGCTGGGAGGATTGGACCAATCATTGGCATATAAGCAGGAGAACAATGCGAGGTTCTGGATTTGGTCAGCTCCTGTTGTGTAGCATAAACTGGTTCCACTTACCCCCATGGCATATGTTTGCGAGCAATACATGTCTCCGAGGAAGAAATCCCGAAATTCTACCGGATAGAATCCCGCAAGCAATAGCCGCCACTAGCAAATGTTAGTCCTTGTACGGAGTAGTTTGGCGATATCTACGGGTAACCAACGTTGGAATATGCCCACCATTTCCGGCTTCGATGATAAAGTACCCTCGCCGGAAGAAACAGGATTATGACGGTGAGAGCGATAAGAACAATTGGCCAAAAAATATACATCGAATTAATCCAACGAAAATTCAACCAGATACTCAGCCCTAGTATAAAAACAAAGAAGCAAGGTATCTTCGATAGAGTTAGAGTATGCTCGAGAATTGAAGGCCAATTTCCAGGTGTTTACCTCTGCTAGCTGGCGCCAATCCAAAACATGGCGAGTGTCGTATTCAAAAACAAAGGCATAATTGATCTTCGACAAAGTCCATACTCTGCAATTGACACAGAAAAGGAGGAAATGGAGCAGAATTAGAGTGTAGCCTCCATATATCTGGACAAACTGGGATCAGCGCTAACACATACGGGTAGGAGAGGGCGAAGAAGGACGAAAATACCTGAAGTAAGTAGCTAGTCTGGACCCGGATCTTGCTTGATTCATCGAATAAATTTTCAATGCCATGGACCAGGCCTTGAATTCCAAACACCAAACCGCCAGCAAATAGGACGCCATTGCGGAATGAGCTGGGAGAGTAGTCGTGGGATCTCGACGATTTACCACGGAGTTTGGTGACCGCAACTTTTCGGTTCCCTCGTTCGAAATATCGAGCGTAGAGATCCTCTACCATCACCAGATGGTTTTCGATAATGTCACTCTGCACAAACCAGGACTTATTCACCTTCTCAGCCATGTATCGCCCGGTAGGACGGACGTTTGTGGCCTTGTCGTATTTCTTGTTCATTTTTCTGAAGGCCTTGCGGTTCAAATATGCGTATGCCTTGAGCAACTCCAAAGCACGATAGAACTCCAACAGCGCCAGCTTCAGTTTCTTCTTTGCGGAGCGATATGGAACATCCTGCAGGTCCTGGCGTCGTACGAAGTCCCAGTACTCCTCGGACTGGTTTAAACGCGGCAACGTTGATCCCGGAGTTGCCAGGAGTTCCATTTCTTTTGACATCCGCTCAAGCTTCGATTTGCTATTCAATGGTTTATCAAGGGGTAGCCGCCATTTGGACGCTGTCGTCGAGTTATCAAAGGTGGACGTGGTGTCAACCCGTTTAGGAAGTGCGTCCCGTGACTGCGACTTCGACCTCAGTTCGTCGTACCTGAGGTCTCTCATAACATGCAACTGTTCCTTGAGGATTCGCAGTCGTTCCGTTGCCTCTTCTTCCTTGAGTTTATAGAAACCCTCGATCTTGGCGAGTTCATCATCCAGAAAATTGAAGAACTGGGTTTCTCGATGCTTGAACTCTTCATATGCTTCCGCTGGAGCATGGCCCGCCGGAGATGCGTGGCTGGCTTTTGACGCGAACATGCGCCTGAAAACAGACTCTCCAGCCGGAGATGGGCCTGAAACTGAGTTGCCCCTTGCTCGAAATATATTCTTCGGCCCCGGCAATATGCTACCAGCCAGGCTTTGCCTTCTATCGACCGGAGCATCACCCTGCTTCCTATCCTCTCCTGCCTTCCCCTGGCGCGTATCCGAAGAGATTACACCTGCATTTACAGTCCAGGTTTCCCGGCGATGACCAAACCTGGTATCAGGATCCAATGCTGGGTCGGGCAGTTCGAGGGAAGACAAAGCTGGGCCATGGGTATTATGCGACGGAGTTGGGGTTACGATGCTTCCATAACCTCCAGTATGGTCAGCAAAACGCGAGGGGGGGCTCTTAAGAGGCTGTCGTTCGCGAGACGGACCATCGACGGGGCAGGGGGATAGAGCAGAATTGGAACGCGATCTCGATATTTCGATTCCTCTCGGCCTCGAGCTACCCCGATAGGACGTGAATTTATAAAGTCGAGGCCGGTCATTGTTGACATTATCGTCGCTTCGAAGAAAATGGGTAGTGAGCCCTCGTCGACCAGGAGTCCATGGAGATTGCTCGATGGCTCGAAGGGCCCGTGCAATGGCCTTCACTTTTTTCTTGCCGGACTAGCAACGATGACAGAGTCAGCCAGCAATTCTATGCAGATCGCGATTACATCCAAACCACTTGCGCAAGAAATCAGGTACCTTATAATTGAGGTACTTTGCGCGCCATTCCGGCACCAATTCCCTTTCCAACTCCCTGCAAGAGCTTGTTAGCAAGAAAAGCCCGAGTTAGGACGAATATAATAGACACAGACTTTGCAAATTTCATGTTTGCTACATGACATTGAGCGCACGTCCCAGGTTCACCGTTTTGCTACAAGGAGAATCTTGCTTCTTCCTTCCAGCAGCGCCAAGATAAAACCGCTGTGGGGAGGCATTGGCCAAAGAGGGGGACCAAGAGGATGATTACTTTTTAACATGGATTTTGCCCGTACAAAAGGTCGGAAGAAATAAGACGCAATTGTTGCTCCGAAACTCAGGTCCTGGCTGCCGGAAAAGTTGAGATAACGGCTTCGGTCATCGAAAGTCTTTTGCGCAACACACACCATCATTGGACAGACGGATCCACGTGGAAATGCGGTCTGTGTGAAGGCCTTGTTTTCGTCAATCACAAAGTCGGCCTTACCGAAATCTCGGCCCGGGGGAGAACCAATCATCAAGTCTCACCGGGAGTTTGGTCTGACGTCGATCTTTTCCTTGATTTACTGTGGGCAAACGCCAAATCCGATCGATCATGCCCGATTTTGTTGGTTCTTGCTGCCGAACCCTCAATATGATTTCCAACACGGCTGGGCGAAGACCAAGGACTTTGGTACCTCGTTTATGCGGCGAAGCTGCATGCGCTGCGTGGAGTCTTACTTGACGCTCAAATTGTTACACAAACCCATGGTTTTCTCCCGTTTCACGGATCAGCCCTCACAAGGTTCCAGACTTCCAGACAGCCGCCAATCGCTGGAAGCACTGAAGGGCGAAGTACCAAGTACCTGAAAGGTTAAAACTGTACCGTTCATCTTCGTTTCTGGCAGGAACTTGGAACTTGTACGAGTATACTCGTAGATGGGATTTCAGTTCCAATATGGGCTAGCAGAGACAACCAACCGACTGTGCTTGTCGCTCTCAGATTTGTGCGACAGTTCTCCATCCAGCTGCTCCAGATCGACCCTGAAAAAGCTTGTGACATCTCGAGTGGCACTCGTATGCAGGGTGTCCCACCATCTGATCGCGGCTGAGGAATGCTGTAAACTCACGAGTTCGCGCTGCAAGTCATAGTATCAGGTCACTGGTACGGAGCACTCTGTATCAAGACGTTAAAATTAGCGATGCTCCGTACTACTCCTAACCGTCAGCCTTCTCCAGGGTTTGCGAGTGAATGTCTGTACTTCTTCCTCGCATTTGAGTGAGCGGATTGACTCCTTTGGACTGCTTTGTCGATAATACCCCGCTGCGAAGTATGGGCTCTGCTGGTACCAGCGGTAGTGAGCTCGACGTGTAAATGTCGCACTCGAAGCTCAGGTCGCCTCTCCTCCTGTACAACCAAACCATTTTTCAATGATCATCACCGGGTAAGCTTGAAGCACAAGCTTATTCCAAGCACCAATACGGAGTACGACATCATTGTTGGCCACCGCAGCCAAGAAAATTATGCCAAGGCCGGGGCGGAACCTTATTTGGGGCTCAGCGAAGCCGCCGAACCGTCTTGCCCTGGACGGTTGAAAGCCCGCCACTATGTCTGCTCGGTGAGCTGTCGAACGTGTGAGTGTGTTGAAAATGCATGCCGACAGGTGGACTAAATGATCGATGGCTGACGGATCTGCTACGCTAAGGATCTGAGCTACAGCTGCTTTGGAGCGGCGTCGATCGCCGACTTTGTCCAAATTTCTGCCCAACACATACGAGCCTTGCGAGGTGAACCAAGATGCCTCGAATTCCTGAGAAATCGGACTTCCCTTCGTCTCTTACCCTCACAATCACAGCACCCGATACCCCGCGCTCCAGCAATGTTCTTCTCGTCCTCCACGGTCTCGGCGATACGATTTCGCCTTACGCCTCCTTCTCCTCCGCGCTCCACCTTCCAGAAACAACTTGTATAACTCTCCAAGCACCGCACCCACTTCCATATCTTCTCCAAGGCTTTCACTGGGGTGACGACCTAGTATTCGAAGGAGACACAATAGATGCAGACCCGGGCTTCACGCGAGCAACTCGCCTTTTGGTACATGATATTATCATTTCCGTGTTAATAGAAAAGCTGGGCTATCGGGCCCGAGAGATTTTGATCTTGGGATACGCACAAGGCGCCAGTGTTGCCCTCAGCGCTGCGCTTGAATTCTCCCGCCTCAGCTCGTCCGATTCCTCAGCGAATAAGCCAGAGTCAGAATTAGGCGGGGTCGTTGCAATATGCGGCGTTCTTCCCCTGTCGGCTATTCGTGAGGATGGCAAAAGGGGCAAATCGCGTACTCCCGTGCTAATCACTGCCGGTCAGGCGCCCGGGACTGCGGTTAACGATTTTGGCCTCAGAAGGACCAAAGGGGAGTTTGAGTTTGTGGAGGTTGTGAGGTGGGCGAGGAAAGGGGATGGAATGCCGCGGAGCAGGGACGAGATGTTGCCGGTCATGCAATTCTTCGCGAGGAGATTGAGGAGCAGGAGTGGTGTGCCAGAGGGAAGTGTGGAAATCACATAGTCCTCCTTTTATTTACCTTTTCATGTGTGGTCATGTGCGGTCATGCATTGACAAAATGAGACATTCGGGTTGGATAGACTGAAAAGCGGTGCTTGGGACGAAAATGGGTATATCTTAATAAAATACACGAGATAAATGGATAAAATTCTATTTTACATTCGCCAACGCCTGTTTGGCCTTTTCAAGCTCCCGCCTGGCATCCATCCCCACGACGGGAACAGGTTTTCGACCACCCTCCTTCAAGATAACCTGTATCGCATCCTCGGTATCCTGTAGCGCCTTGCGTCCTTCCTCGCGCACCTCGCCTTCCCAGAACTTGCGCGCTGCGTCCCACCGCCTCTGTTGTCTGCGTAATGAGTAGATGAGACCGATCGCGGTGATGGTACCGGCTTCATAGAGAGTGGTGGTGGATGTGGAGATGTACGTGAGGATAGAGAGGGCGGAGGTGAGTGCTGTTGTTGAGAAGCTATATAGAACGAGGCTCTGAGCCAGGGCGTGTAGGGAGGGGACTGTTGTGGTGAGGAGCTGGTGGCGAGAACTTGCGATGTGTGTAGGCCAGAGCGCAGGTTCGATGTTGGGAGCGGGTTTATCGTTGTCGGGACTTTGTTCGATGGAGGAGGAAGAGGTGGTGGTGTTGACAGCCTTGTCTGAGGTGGCGTCCTGAGACAGTAAACCGGCCTGTTGGAATTTCCCACCCAGCCAAGTAGCTTCCCTTTCGGCCCGAACAAGCCATTGATTCTCGAGGATTCTCGAGCTTAGCATCCCGACATCATCGACTCGCCAGAACAATTTCCACCACGCAAGATTTCGCCATTTTTTCCGCGAAAAAGCATTATCGAGGGACGCTCGGAGCTCCGTGTGGGACCGCTCCGCCCATCGTGATAGGTCTGTCTTCAGAGGCTCTCTGACATCTTCGGGAACGGACTCGACTTGTTGCCTTTGTAATAGCCGTTTCTCCTCCTCTGCAATGTTTTCTTCTGCCGCATCTAATACGGAGCTCACGAGTCCTCGAACCTCCGGACGAAAAGTTACATCCTTCGGAGATCCGACCGTCCAATCGATCAGTGGCTGGATACCGCTAGCGGACCATCCACGCTCATACTCTGTCGCGTTTTGCACGGATTGCCTGAATATCCTAAGAGCAGCATCCGCCTTCTGGGGGTTGACGAAAGATACCATTTCGCTGCTTGAACCTGGCTCTTGCTCAACATTAAGTTCGAACGCTGCTCGAAGGGCGTTTGCGTCTATTCCACGCGTGTTGTCTATAAGCTTGGAGCATGCTAACAGGCCGTCTATCCCCTTCCCGCAGATTAGGGTTTTGTGGACTGGATATCGAAGAGTCGCGTACTCCGTTCCACCAGCGATTCCCGTGGATACTAACGGAGTATGTACAAAGTTGGCAAGGGTGTTGGCGTCCGAGGCCGCTGAAGACGGTAATGTAGAGACGAGAATCTCGGCATTGGAGCTTCGTAGTATTACGGAGGGAATCGATATTGTTGGCAACGAGGTATCTGTTACTGTTATGTCGGCGAACTCGCCGTATCTTAATATCTCTAAGTCAGCTCGTCCGAGCTTCAGAGTATCAGCACAGGAACATGGCTCACCTAATTAACAGCCCTTGTGAAACATCTAAACTGTATTTCTCCAATTTATCTTCCCATTCTGCCTTCGGGCTCAATGGGTCGGCAAGAATTAGTCTAATCAATCGGAGCGCGCTGGCCGTGTCGTCCAAGGCAAGTACTGCACAAAGAGCACCCAGTTAGCTCATCTAACTCCCTGATAATAGTCCATCCACAGATCTATTCCCCTTGTCCTCTTTCCCCGCGAAAGCTAGCACGTACCCGCAATCCTAATCACCGCACTCTCATCCACCAAACCCCTCTGCGCCAGCTGTAGCCTCGCCAAATCCACATGGCCCCCAGCTACATCGCGAACCCCATTCAGCACCTCATACAGCTCCTTGAACCTATCCGGAACACATCTGGGCGAATTGGCCACATACGAACGTCTCGTGGCGGTCGTCGTTGTCCTTGTCGTCGCGTTGGAACGGCGCGGGTTAGGCTTTCGGGAAAAGCTAGTTGCGGCGTGTAAATGAAGAGGGCGTCGGGCTCCGGAGCATGGGGGACGGGAGAGGGCGGACTCTGCTAGGCCCTTTGACCTTGAGAGTGCGCATTGGAATCTCTGGGGCATTGGATTTGTTTGGGTGTTGGTTGAGAGCGGTGCATTCGGTAGTTCCGGTTGTTACTTTTTGTCCACTGAGCTTGGTTGGGTTACCCTGGGCTTGGCGGAAATTGTTTGGGCTGGATTAACTGAGAGAAACATGGGCTCGAATACGGAGTACGGAGTCAAAAGGAGGAAAGATACTTACGAGTACTCCGTACGCACGGGGGCATTATCATGCATGCAACATGTGCTCGGGGATGATCTATGGCAATTGAATTTAGACTACACAAAATGAGGTCACGAATCCAGCCCAGGGACCAAGCGTGAATGTACAGAAGCAGATCGCCTGCAGACGAGCGATCTTTAAGAAGAATTGCATCAAATTTTATTCGACCAGGAGTAACATCATTATAAAGAAACTGTCGTGAATCATCCACGCATGGGGAGAATGCTCGAATTCGTGCTGTGACCAATCGCCCCCCACGTCCCACAGATATGATAATGTGGGTGAAGTCGGTTAAATTCAAATTCCAGCCAAACCAAGCGCTTGGAAAGGCTGGCTGAGTTCAAGTTTCCTTCCGACGGGATCTACCAGAGCCCGAAGACCTACAAAACTTTTAGCGCATGCGGTAGAAAAATTGGACGTATCAAGACTTACATGCTAATTCTCCTGGCCACGTTGGCAAGGCCGGTATCATTCTCCGCTTCTTTCGCAGCGCGTTCGAGAGCCAGTCTTCTCTCCTCTTCGTTCCTTTTCGTAACTTCTTCCTGGGTCGGAGGCAGGCGTTCGTTCTGTAGATCGACCTTGCGTGCATCTTCAAAGTTGTGGATGGCCTGCTTAATTCCTTCGGCACCAAGCATAAGTGTGCCCGCGGGGAGGCGGCCACCTGAAGCCGTTTTCAATTCAGTAACACGCTCCGATTCCTCTCGCAGAACCTGGAAGACACGAGATAGACGTCCAATGGCAAGAATCTTGTTTTTGATCGCACGCCTCTTGAATTCTGTGCTCTCTGTATCCATCGGAAGAGGAGGCGATGCGGGCGCCGAGGTGAATGAAGAGGAAGTCTCTTCTTCGAGTTCTTCTTTCGAGCAGGTGTTCAAAATTGCAATCAACATGTCGGTAATCTTTTCACCAACAAACGGAAGCGACCAAGTAAACACATCCATGAAGTTGGGAAGCCAGTATGGGTGAGGGGTGCAGTTGAACTGTCGGATATTCATGACGTTATTTTCGTACTTTAGTACTGCGGCTTTGTTGTTGTAGACATCGAGGTAGTTGGGTGCACTAAAAATGGTCATCACACTCGGGAATCCAGTCGTTCGAGTCTTCCGATACATTCTATATCCGGCATCTTGAGCTTCGTGAGCCCGAATGATAGACAACAAGTTGTTTTTCTCTAGAAACGCGCATGCCGCTGGGTATGAGAAGAAGTAGGAGCAGCCTCGAACATTGTTGTGAATGAAGTATTCGGCCGTTTTCTCTTGGCCAAATTCCTCCAATGGATCGGCCCAGAGAATATCACACATGAGCCCGTGGGTCGGTGGTTCTCTGAAACGATCAATCTTTACATAGTTAGCATGACGAGTTCTAGTGACAGAGGTTAGAGAGATTGACTCACGGATTTGAGATCTTCCAAAGTATGCAGCTCTGGGCTGAGACCGCCGTGGATACAAAGAAATTGTTTGTTCATGATAGCTGCCAGAGGAAGCGAGCAGAAGGACTCCATGCAGGCGTCGTACACTTTCTCTGAATACTTGTGCTTGCACTCCAGCTTGAAAGTAAAGTAATCCGTAAGATGGCGGCATTCATGGTTACCCCTCAACAACCACAACGTATTGGGATACCAGATCTTCAATGACCACAAATACAGGACACACTGCGACGAGATTAGCAAAGTTCGTTGTTCCCTAGATTGGAATGCCTACCTCAATACTGAAGTACCCTCTGTCTACGTAGTCTCCCAAGAAAAGGTACCGAGTCTCTGCAGGATCTCCTCCGACCTCGAATAGCTTCATCAAATCATAATACTGTCCATGAACGTCTCCACATACTGTGATGGGAGCATCCATCTCCAATAAGTTTGGTTCGGAGCGCAGTATCTGTGTTCCGGTGTTGAGGATCCATAATGCCTGTTCTTCGGTAAGACGACCTTCTCGATAAAAGTGCTGCTTGAGAAACTGTAAATCTGGCTTCGAGGGATCATCTGGCGACCAGAAATTTTCGTTCGTAGGAGTATGGAAGGCAGGCGCTTGCACCTCTGGCGACAATGTTAGCAACTTGAAATGCGACGATACTTCGGGGAATGAATACCCTTGCAGACTCTCTCTTGCGTAGAGACTTGAGTCCCATCTTCCATAGTATGGAGTGTGAAGTCTATCTCGGGAACAGGCTTCTTGTTTGTCACGGCATGGACAATTTGGCCTTCCATGGTTGAATATGATGCCCCTCACCAGAGGACGGTCGCGCTATCTCAAACTCGACACGGGCAGCGAAACGAACGCAAACCGGATATCAGACGACGGAAAACAAGTAATATATTCGAAAGAATGGAGAAAATCTGCGTCAGATTCTGGGGAGACGGGTGGCAATGTCAGCCTGCGCGAGATGAGGGGCGTTTCCGGTCGTCGAGCTCAGGGACCAACGGGTGTTGTTGTTAATGCTTTCAAATGGTGACAAGAACCATGCGATCAAAGCAAGGGACCAGGAATTGGCAGATGCAGTAGGGCTGAATGCACTAAAGGCCGTCGCGACATCAACTTCCGCAGCGAAAAGGGGCGGGTAATTTGCGGCTGATCGAAGGGGATCTTCCAGCGAGTGTGGGATATTGGGATTTCCAGGATTGCCGTCGAGATTACGTCTCGAATCGCATGGGAGAAGGGCTATCAGATAATAGGCAGGGCTGCAGTTGTCATGCTGCTTGCATCAGGGATTTTGCATCACGAGCTAGATAGGAGAATGGTTCAATTCTTGGTGAATTCACAGAGAGAATTTGGCTGGATGTTGTTGTTCATCGTTCTTAGGGCGGCACCAAACAAGAGAGAGCACGCACTCCCGACCTTCCCCACGCTGAGCACCTCACTGCAGAACATTGACGATATAGTACACAGCAGTGCTCCCTAGCTTCTTGTTTAGCTATGTATGAATCATATCGTGAGTGGTCAACTTGGTCTATTCCCATCATGCAGCATTAGCTAACCTTGCG
Organism: Malbranchea zuffiana; assembly: GCA_039700045.1. NCBI lineage: Eukaryota > Fungi > Ascomycota > Eurotiomycetes > Onygenales > Malbrancheaceae > Malbranchea > Malbranchea zuffiana. The sequence continues at coordinate 259,658 of JARUPO010000014.1, read as the reverse complement.
CAAGGACCGCACCCCTTTCTCGCCCAAATCCCACTGACGGTATCGCCGTTTATATCATTACCAACGGCGACAACTCCTATATATCATTACCAACGGCGACAACTCTGCCATATACCTACAAATCCGTCCCTTCTACGCTCCCACCGTCAGTATTGGATGCAGGAGATGGAGAGAAACCACGCTATGTTATCTCCGCTGGCGGCCACGCCGCTCATCCAGATGAAATCATCGCTTCGTGTCGAGCACTGGGCGACCACATGAACAAGCTGAAAGCAGAGAGCGAAGCGGCAATCAGGGAATGGGAACAGTCTATAAAGGAGCGAGAACTTGCAGAAAAGCGCCGTGTTGCGCCTGGATGGCTTGATCGGGAAGAGAAACTACTCCAGCCTACGAGCCAGGCATCGCCACACGAGTCTGGGGGCGCACCCAGCCTTTTGGATTCTCAACCCGCTGAGAGAGGCATGAAGGACAACACTCCCTCGATGACACCAAGGAATGAGGGCGAGGAGATCGATCGTGCATTTGGCAGCCTGCGGGTGACCTGAGCTTTACCGCGATCAGAGCCCGATGACAACATTAGGAGAACCTGTCAGTAGTTTTCGAATTTGGCAAACCGCATGTGCTACAGCGCCTACTACAATGAGGTGAAAAGGTGAAACGACCGATCCGACATTGAAATACCAGTCCCAAGGATGGCGACACGCTCTCCAGTCAAACGATTAATAGCCAGTCGCTAGGGGTTCGGAGGAATAGATGACATGGTGCCGAAGAGAGGGAGAGACTAAGAGAGGGGGAGAGAGCGCGAGAGACATAGAGGTAGCTACAGGTCTTCCAGGAAGCAGCAATTGTCAAAGTGCAGAGAGCTCCTCAGCTGTCGTGCTACTGCCATTGTTCTCAAGGTACAGAGAGCTTGGAGTGGTTGTTTGGGTAGAGAGTGATCAAATTTTAGAGAATTGAAGCGAGTATTCAGAATTATTCAAATATAGACTGTATTTGGGTATGTTCATCCCCCAGTATATCTGTTATGCGTTGAGACTAGAACCGTCATCCATTGTCCAACTCCCCACCAAAGCTAAAGCTCCAACAGCTTGACAACCCACAACATCCAAACAGCAGACCACGCAAACTTTCGTGGTAAGTAGCTACAATCTCAATTCGCGAAGAGAAATACTTACCAGTCAATATCAGCAGGTCCAGCAATCTTCACAATGGAAGTTCTCCACGAGCGCCCAAATACGTCGTCTTTCATCCCGCTTGCGGAACACCAGTCGCGTACTCCCGAGTCCTTCTACGATGGCCCTCCAATCTTGCACCATCTTAGCGAAAGATGCAAAGTCGTAGTGCTAGAGGGTGACTTGACGTCGTCTCCAGCTCTGAAAGGCTTGCGACCTTCAGGAGCTGGCACCGCCACGGCCAATGGTAGTGAGTCCGCGGGCGGCGACTCTGCGGAGAAGGAAGTGGTACTCGATAACGTGGATGTTTGGGTTACTTCAGAGTATGTACACACAAAATAATCTTCTATGGTACGGTTCCTCCTTATCAAACTAACTAAATCGCGTGGAATAACAGAAAATTCCTGCTGTACTCGTCGTCTGCCGCTTCCGGAGTCGCAATTCCATATCCCACGATTTCCCTTCACGCCGTTCAACGTCTTCGACTACCAGGGTCAGAGTCCGATGTTCAGGGCCTCTACATGCAGCTCGCCGCAGGCAGCCCGCAAGACAATGATGAAGATTTAGAAGAAGACAGCGCTTGCCTCACGATCGTCCCCGAGACCCCAAGCGCTCAACCAAGAGATACACAGCGAGAAACTGAAGAAGAGCAACCCATTCCCACTGAAGATAATGAACCCGCTCCAACACCTACCGAGGCCCTCTACGCTGCGTTATCTGCGTGCTCGAATCTGCATCCGGACCCGGTGAACGACGAAGACGAGGAAGGTGAGCAGCAGCCGGGTCAACGTGGCCTTGAAGGCAGTCTGTTATTTCAGAATGGGCTGATATCTCCTGGGAATAATGCAGGTGGGATGCCTCTCGCCATGCCTGGTAGCGGAGGTTGGATTACGGCGGAGAATATGCATGAGCATTTTGACGAGGAAGGGAATTGGATTGGCGGTGGCGATGAGGGCGGTGCCTTGGGGCCTGGGGCTGGCTCTGTTAGGCCACGAGAGGACAGAGAAGGGGAGCAGGAAGGGGACAACGGGGACGATGAAGAAACGAAGTGGAGAAGAACAGGGTGAAATGAGATCAGAAAAATGATCCTTTTTTTGCATAAAACTAAAATACAATTGATCTAGTACCGTCTTGCACGAATTCCGCTTCCTACGTTCCGTTCCCCGTTCTGCTTCAAATAACAATGCTGACCTTTGATAGCCGGCTCTCAGATAGAGTTGCGAACACACCGCGAGGAATGTTGCTCAGTGTTTCAATTTTCAGTCATTCCCGCTCGAAGTTTTCCGTGATGTGAAGATGGCCTGGGGCCAATGCGCAGCGAATAAGCCCGGGTGGCCAAGCGGTGTCATACATATGGCGTTGTGGGCGACGTTCCAAGTGAAGACGCCCAGGCGATTTCGACACATCGTACAAAGTATCGGCTGAATATCGAATTCTTTCGCATTTTGGATAGAGGATGCATTTTCCGTGGCCTAACGGCTTTTGGGAGACCAGCAAGCAAAAATCTGCTGTCGTCGCCGAGATGGAAAGCACGTAGAAGGCAGATAGAGATGTCGAAACTGCTTTGCAGCGATATTATCCAGCCTAGGAGTTGAAACGCAAGATAGAGGGCATATCGAAATGTCGAAATTACTCAACGGTGAGGCCATCAAACTCGCTCAGTCACTGAGTCAGAAGAGATTTAGAAGGCATATAGATTTGCCGAAGCTATCCTCGACTGTCGGATATATCATCGTCAGATGGCCAGGCTTGCTGATGGAATGCGAGGCGTTTTATAGTGGACACACAGCTATGCCAGATCTATACTGCAACAATCGTCAAACGCAAAAGAATGTCGTTCTTCGGCTGAAATGGTGTTACCAGCGGATCCATCACGGCGAACCTAACAAGTCCCGACTGCTCCTTAGTTCTGATTTTCGGTGACTTTTGCACCGCAAATATCCTTCGCGTCGGCTGGCAGAAACTGTAGGAGGGGATATATGTTACTGGGGAAGAGAGCGGGTCGAATTGCCCCGGCCGCGGAGCTGTTGCGGAAAGTGATGCGGAGGCTGAGAGAGTCTTCTAGTCTTGAAGTGATTGCCGGTCTGCCTGACACGGCGCGCATCCACGTCGTTGACGGCGGTCTCCTCTCGCTCTAATCTTGGAGGTACAGGACAGGGTAAGCATGAATAGCCACCAGATAACCGTATTATACGGACTCACTTTGCCTAAGGTTTTCAGTGCCTTTTCCCACGTCGCTTCACCAAATATAGCGAACGGTTATTATCTGTTATCCAATAATTGGAAGTCCCGGCTCTGGTATGATACTAGCCAAAATCTCTCTGCTGTAGGTCGTCGGTCAGCTATCCAGGCAACTTACTTGGGAAGTTCAAACGATATAATACCTGTTTCCCGTACTCCTTTGCATCGTTACTGTCCACCGCCCTGGTCAACCACAGATTCAGGCCAGGCACACTGGAATTCCATTAGGTACCTCTCAAGGTCACCACATCATTGTCAGATGGCCTACCTTGCAGGCCTGGGTGATGAAACAACTGGCAGGTTGAAAAGGATGTTCTAGGATGGATTGATGTGTTTCGAAGAAGGAAAAAGCAAAAAGAACCTTGAATGAATTTGTGTGCTTCTCCAGCCGCTGCACCAGCCGTCTGCAACTTTGTACAATTCTATCTCTATGTAGGAACATACATGTGGGTGATTTTTTGTTCTTTATGAGAAACAGGTCATTAAAAGAAACCCATGAATCCCAATGTCTCTCAGCTGTTAGGCTTGTTATATTCCAAGGAGATGGAAAAGGTATGTCATGCTTCAGGTCTTGCCCCTGAGATCCATTCTCCCTTAATTGGCTCTCCAGTTACAGCGATTCTAATTCCTAGAATGCCTGGGAAGGACGCCCTCCGTGGCTGCATACCTTGTCACCCTGGAAGTTGCAGCAACGGGATTCTGGGTTATTGACTGTCTGCTACTCCCTTTCAGCCTTTTCGGATCCCCCACATATCCAGCTAACGATTGCCTACTCCGTTGACACGATGGCACGACAGACTCCGTCCCGGTTGTTGAAATCTGATACTAGCCGATCTCCTTCCACCTGCGGTATACCTGCCCGGAGCCAGCCCGCGGGCGCTCCCAAACAGCCCAAGAGCATCGTTGTCAGCTAGACAACCGATGGCGTACGGCTGTAGACCGTTAAACGGTCATGCTTCACATCGGCGATTTCGTAGGCTTTCATTAGGACAAATCGTATTAATGAACCTAGGTCGGCTATTATCCCGTCTCAAAGGCAGGAATATCCTAGATACCAAATAGGACTGGTGCAGCAATCTTCATCTCCCGAGGATATCAACGGCGAGGATGACCTGCACTTGATTATACTGCGGCGTGGGCAGCATAATATCTCCGGTGCCACTTGACTTTCTTGGCTTCGGAGCATTATCTCGGAGACGTTAAGTTACCCAACGATGGTCTTCCTTTCCATTCAAAGCAATGAGCGTTTTGCATCGCGGAAAGATGCTGGTGTTGGGAGCATGAGGAGAGGCGGGCAACTCTTTCCTTTAGCTGCGCCCTGAGTTCGACTTTTTCTGCCCCACGCGTTTCTTCCGGTATCGTACCAGGTTCAAGCTTGAGATCTAGAGATGCCTGTAAGTGTTTCTGTTGGTATGAATGTTAACTGCTCCATTGCTTATCCAAGCTGATAGGTTCAAGTTGTTTGTGAATGGAACTATTCAATAAACTCTTTGGGCTGGAGAGCGCTGACGTCCTTTTTCTGCAGTTGCAGTGGTGGAGGTAGAATGGAGGGCCACTGCTTCTCCTTTCCCGGGGGCCATTTCATATATAACAAAATTCTCAGACTGTCTTGATTCAGATTGCTGTAAGCAGCTCTTGTCTGCAAAAGCTATCTCACAATTCAATGAATGGATGTTGGAGATGAAGTGTGTAATATGTTGATGAGTTGATTTCTTTGAGAGCATGAACTCAGCAAGCTGCTGTCTGAGACAATAAAATGATAAAAGATATGTTCTCAGGTGTGGGAGCACTGTCAGACTTGTGATGATATGTGAAATAAAAGTGACCATTTCATAGCACATGTTGAGTGTTCAGCAAAATCACAACATGGGATCTGCTCTCTTCAGTAGTATTTTCAATGATCTTGAACTCATCTTCAATGAGAGTAAGCGTGACCCAGTTGCTGACCGCCCGATTGGATTCGAGCAGGATAAAACCCACTTGGTACCTCTCTGCTCTCATTTGAGAAAATAGCTGTCGTCGTAAGCCTGGACCCCACCGTATTTGAACAGGATTCAGATCCTTCGACGTGGTGTTGGCAATATCCTACTTTCAAGGATAATCCATCTTTTTTCTCCATGTTCCTAAGGCAACATGAAACCTGCTACAATCAAGAGTGTCCAGAAGACATTGTGCTTCTACTTCAATGAATGAAGCATCCAGGTGGCCCTGTAGAAAGCTGAATACAGCGGAGGGCATCCAAGTTCAGCAAGGGGGGAATATGAGGCCAAGCAATGGGCTCGATTTTCGGGTCACTCATGCCCTGTGGTGCCTACGACGGCGATATGCCCCGTGAGACTGCATCATGGACTCTATATGAAGTGCCACATCTGAAGAACCCAGCCTGTCAGTCATTGCATTGTGTGATATTGGAAACCTGCGTGTTCGTCATCCCAATTTACCTGTGTTCATTCATATTCATTCACTTCACGTGAAATGGTGAAAGCTGGAGAAGGACAGGCAAGGTGGCCTGTTGCCAACTGGCTGTCATTGATATATATGCAAAGATAAAGCAGTATGGGATACGGTATTTGTGAGCTTGGGTTCTTTGACCAGCCAGTTGAAGTGGCAGCAACAGAGGTATGAGAAAAAGCGAGAGAGAGAATGATAGAGAAACGAGAAAGAAATCCAGAAGGCAAGGAGAGCATTTATACCTCACAGCCCAGTTCTCCATTCACGTAGAAAGGAATCCAAGCCGGCCTGAATTCACTGCTCCTCCTTGTTAGAACGAGTCACGTGGAAATAGGGGGTGGCATTTCGCTATGATACCAGAGACAAGAACAAGCACAGACATGAACAAATGAGTAAATGGCTGTCAGTCTGTCAGTCCATTGATATCTGCCAATAAGAGCGCTGACATAACTTCCTGATATTATGTTGATATATGAGCCATCCGGCAAGGCATCATGTATCGTGACCCGAGCCTGGAGCGTAATGGTCTAGAAGGCTCTTGTGACGGCCCCGGTGCCTGAGGGCCAGGTCATTCGACGGCATTGTCTCTCTGATTGACTGGTGCTGACGACGAAGGCGAAGCTGCATGTATCTCATAAACCATTGTAGCCCAATCATATATGCTTGGCCAAGTGCGTCTTTTCGTCCTTTTGATTTCTTCTCCCTCTGTTCTGAGCCGAAGCTCATGGGGAGCTTCATCCAAAATTCAATCTCAGGGTAGCAGTTATTTCCAATCACAATTCATTTGAGATGTATACATACAGATCGATTCCAAATAACTGAGAGCCCCAAAAGTGAAACGTGTCCCCCACAAGATACGGTTAAGAAATGGAGACCTTCCCCATCTACTTCTAGCCCTCGCACGACCTTGCAACCGTCCAACCACGCTAGCCGATCAGAGGAGGCCCAACGGGCTTACCCAGCAGACTGAGCAGGAAGTTGATAATCGTCCGGGAGAGCACCCGGCGAGCTTCTGGATCATTCAGCCCGGTCAGCTGTGTTTTCGTGGAGCAGGTCTTATTAACCTCTTTTCCGCGCATGCGGTCGTCCAGCCAGAGAAACGCCTGCGGCGCGCCAGTTATAGCCAAGGTGGGATGGGTAGATTGCTCGTCTTTGATATACTCCACAATAGTTCCGCCGGAACAATAGCGCGAGACAAGGCTATCAGTGTAACTGTGTGGGCTTATGCTATCGTTGGTAGATTTGTACACGAAAAGAGGCATTCTCGGATTGTTGTGTCCCATGGAGTTCGACTCGAGGATACGGACAACCTCTGGTTTCTTGACAATCGCGGGATCTTTCATATAAGCGTACATATCTTTATTCTTATAGTCGGCGTCGTTCGCCATGAAACACTGCTTGCCGGCCTTCATGAATTCCTCTTTTTTGGCGTCCACAAGTTGAGCCTTGACGATTTCTGCTATCAGCGGATATTCATAACTCAGCCCAAGAATCCCGGCAGGAACCAAACCGGCTGAGGGGCCCTTGTTCACGGCATCGAGTACGGGTGCGATCATGGGGACTGTGCCTCCTAGAACAGCACCTGCGATTTTTAGCTCGGGTGCGTATGACGGTTGCAGCTCAGCAGCGAACCCAGAAGCCAAACTTCCGCCGGAATATCCCCACATTGTGACGACAGCGTCAGCTCTAACACCGGTAGAGCTACGGGAGGCAAGTGTCGCCCGGATACCGTCCAATACAGCATACCCGGCGCGATGGTTGGCCAAAAATGCACCCTTGGGGCCCTCAAAGTCGGGAGCCGTCACCACCCAGCCGTTCTCCAACGCTGCAGACATGAGGATGAGCTCGCCTTGAGTTATGATCGTACCCATAGGGCCACCTGTGGCTGACTCTCGCTGCAGCGCATACGAAGGACCGCAATTTGGCGAAGCGGCATCCTCAGCCACCTGGTAAGATAGGATTCGGCTCAGGTTGGCATTGTGCGGAACAAGAACAGTGGTAACGGCGACAGCGGGCTTCCCAAAGGAATCGGTTGACCGGTACAAAAGATGATAGGCCCCAGCAAGATTGATAGGCACGGCGCCAAATGCTGCAATAGGGCTTGGAACTTTGCGCCGTCGCAGAATAGCTCCCGGAGATGCTTTCTCAAAACCAGCTGTCGGGGTATAGAAAGGATCTGCCTCTGGAAGAACGGGCTGGTCCCGAGGCCGGAAAGCTGTGGGAGGAAGGCCGTGGACGACGAGAGAAAAGAGGTGAACGGCAAGCAGCCATACGAGTCGAGACGCCATTTGTGGCTTGACAAAGGTCGAGAGGACAATACTGTTGTTAATAGGAAAACGGCACACACGGTGACACATCTCACGTCGGATGAGCGTAAAGGGGGCCTCATCTTATATAAATCCCTTTTGTAGGGTAGTAATCAGCCGGGCCTTGTAAGAGGACGGCGCTCCCCGTCTTCCAGGCTCCATGCGCCATCTTTCGGCATGTCCTGCATAAGATATGGCAGATGGGAGCCTCCCAGAGTCAACAAGACCACTCGTCCAGAAATAAGATTGGTCACTTCTCTCATGTTCTCAGGCAGATCAACTCATCATTCATTACCTGCCGAGACCAATGAATGAGACAACCCGGCCAGCCTGGCTAGAGGGTTGTACTCACTGTGTGACACAAGACCCTCGACCATACAACTCGGTGTAGCTTTTGCCAGACACCCTTCTTGAAGTCACAAACCAGAAGCCAGCCTGATATGGCCATTTCAGGCCACTGAGCAGAACCATCGGTTCCCGAGGTGACTTTCACATCCATATTCTCATGTGGTATCCCTTGACCGTGGCGTTCCTCCAATAATGGTGGCTGGTCGCTGTTGTCTGGAAGAGTGGTCGTCGTCTGCAGAAGTTGCCGATCATTGTACTGGACGGCTGACCCCTGGATCGGAACATCATTTATCCTATCTCGGAGATGGAGCGACGGGAGTATCGAGTTTCATTCTTCGGTTACAATTTGATCATTTGATGTATTATAATTTATCACATTGCTTGGATGACTTCTAGCCTAGTTCTCCCTCAATCTAGCCACTCCTCCCTTCAAATGACAGCGAAGTCACTTCTTCCAGGCAAGAAAGATTAGGAGGCTAGACCTCTGACGCAAGCAACTTGAACTTTCAGGCCTTCAATAACAGTAGCAATTGAGGATACCTCGTAGGAGAGAATCGGGAAGGAGAAAGTTCAAAAGCACCGAAAATCCTAGCATCCTCCCGACGCCAGAGCGGATAGGGAAACATACCGAACCACCTCATGTGTGTGTATCCGTCCGTCTGGCACACATGCGCGACTCAAGACTGGCATCAGGGAAGACAGTGTTAAATAATACTAGCAGTATCCTGGGATCGTCCGTGCTTGCCATTGTATCTGCCTTCGTGCGATGAGCATAATCCCGGATTGTACCCAGACGTAACAAGTGCACACACTCCTCGTAGGGTGGGTGATAAAAGTCCCACGTGCTTAATGTTTGAATTCACCTGATGAGCTGTTATCACAGTGTCCAGGTCGCAGCGGGTACGCCGGGGCGGTATGCTAGCCAGAAGACAGGTCGTTCAGGGTGCAATCCTCGAAAGGAAAGGCACTCCCAAAGCAGTCGAACATATCGTGGCGTTCAGCACGAAGATGTGAAGAGAAGGTCTCTCAGTCGATCACCAAATGTCCCTCCCGGTACTGAGCTCGACCTTCATGTCGATAATCCATACCGTGGGCTAGATAGATGGCGTGTAGCTGGGCTTCAATTTCCGAACAGCCAAGCCATATCTCTCTGGAAACAATGTAGCCGGTCAGCTTCTCTCGTAATTGCTTTCTGTGGCCGATGATCCATGGATGTCTCAAACAGAATTGAAACGACTGCACATGCCATGGAGTCAGCAGGCGTGGATGTATATGAGAAGTCGTGATTGCTGAATTTCACACGAAGAAGCCGCTGTCATTTTGGCAAGCAACTCCACCGAAGCATAGTTTAAAATAGCGGACGCTGAGATTTTGCAAAAGGGTCGGCAGAGTCTCAAATTCACCACGAAGCCCGCATAGCCCAGGCCGTTGAGGATCCGCAAACGGGGGCAGAGCCTAGAAGGCATATAGAAATGCGGAAGCTCTGCCGCTCCTCCCTTGAAATGCAGCCTAGATGGAACAAAGGACTATCCGCACGACTGCCCCACATTCAAGTCATCGTCATCGAGCTCGTTTCCGGATGAGCTGACATTCTAACATGTGTACCAAATGCCACATGCGATACTATCCCTGCCATAGAAATATATATATGCTGAAAGCCTGGGGCGCTTGACCCGGAACACCGCCTAGAAGGCATATAGAAACGTCGAAACTCTGAGACTCTTGACCCGAAACACAGCCTGGAAGGACATATATATATATATATATATATATATGCCCAGATCTGAGGGCTTAGAAAGCGATCACTATCCCAATCCGAATTCGTCCGTTCCCGATGAGTGTATCTGCCGACTGCAGTGCCGGGTTACAAATTATTTCTCAGTCGGTGGCTACAGAAACCGTCCAATCCCGCTGTACCATTTTCCCTATTCTGATTGTCTGCTTCTTTCGCAATGGAAAACTCATCACAAACTCGTGCATGTCTCGCTGGTGTCCTGGTTCTGCTCAGATCTGGGTGGACTAGATTCAGATTTTTGATCGTCAGGCATATATGTACCTCGTCTATGAAAGACTATGTTGGGAAACACGGTAGTCCCTTTGAGAGTAGCCACCAATCAACCTTTCTTTGCAAAGAGATCCTCGGGTGGCAGTCGCAAAGATTTGGCTATCCTCAACCCAGATTCTGAGTAAATAGCCAAGCAGGCCATCGCACTTGTTGATTCTCTGCCGGAATCTTCGGTAGGAAGACCCGGAAAGAAAAGAGACGAATCCTTCAGAAGGGAGGCTAAGCCAGGAACCTGAGTTGGGATCGAATGGTATCAATGTGCGATACCCGACTCAGTGGCGGCAACATCTGCAGTTGAAGGAATATTCATGTCTGAAAGCATATCACTGAGCTTCAGTCACCAGCAAAGCAGGGAATATGCATAGTAATTCCCACAAGGAACAAGATGTAGAAGAAGAGAGAAGATGTTGTGAAAGTCCAGGTTGATGCATTGCGACAAGTTGCTGGAGGAAATGTTTATATCTGCATTAAGGGCACAACCAAGCAGAACTTAGTAGTGAATTTGTCAGCCAACTTCTTCATTTCACCATGTGCCAGCCCTAGTTACTGGAATGGATGTGCTCTTCTGTGAATATTCTGACCCTTTATTCCTTTGAAGGTCTTTTGACTGTGAAGAGTCCACTAAGTTACCCCTGAATCTGGTTACATAATTTGTTGTTTCATTCGGGCCATGACGTCAATTCCCCCACGCTGTCCTGTCGCTCTTGCAGAGCCTCGATCGGCATCTGAAGGAGAGGAAGAAGGCTGATCGGTCGCCAATTAGGTACAATTGAGGGCAACAATATACAATTACTAGTTTCTACTCTAATTAACCGTTAGACCTGTAAGTACAGAGATATCATTCAATATCAGGGCAATACTGCTTTGAAACACCACTGCGGGCTGGTGGGGACATCACCCGCGCCAGAACTGAATCCCCTGCAGCGCCCTGAAGACAACTCAGAAACTACCGAAGATGAAGTACGGTGCCCCTCATCCCTCCCCGCGATTCTTCATATAAACCCCTTCTTTCACTCTTCTCTCTCATCCTCCTTGCTCTCCTCCCTTCATACGCACAATCAGACTCAGGGTATCCCAAAAATCAGCAACAATGGACGGTGCATTCAGTAGCACTGCGAACTTCAACCTCAACAACACTCAACCCCCACCTGCAACGAACGGGATTCTCTCCCTCTTCTCACTCAAGGGCAAGACAGCCATTATCAGCGGTGCGGGCGCCGGGATTGGGCTTCAAGTCGCGCAGACATACGCAGAGGCTGGTGCCAACGTTGCCATCTGGTATAACAGCAACAAGGCCGCCATCCAACGTGCAGAGGAAATTGAGAAGAAATACAATGTCAAAGGTAAATCTCGCCAGTTCTAAGCTTATACGTGGACTGCAGCTAACAGCGACCAGCAAAGGCATACCAGGTCAACGTCCAGGACCCTGAAGCAGTATCCGCCGCCGTAGACACCATCGTTCGCGAATTCAATGGCCGCCTCGACATCTTCGTCGCAAATTCCGGTATTGCCTGGACCCAAGGCCCCTTAACAGATGCACCCATCAGCCATTACCGCCAAGTGATGGAGACCAACATGGACGGAGTCTACTACTGCGCCAAGGCAGCGGCAAACGTCTGGCGCAGGCAAAAGAATGAGGGAACAGATATCAACGGAAATAAGCTTGAGAATTTCTCGTTGGGAAGCTTTATTGCTACAGCGTCGATGAGTGGACATATTGTCAATATCCCTCAAACACAGGCTGTCTATAACGCTTCGAAAGCCGCTGTGATTCACTTCTGTAGGACCCAACTCGCCTTTCTTCTTTCAGTATCCCGGAATCTAATAATTAAATCTAGGTAAATCCGTCGCCGTCGAATGGGTCAAGTTCGCCCGTGTCAACACCATCTCCCCGGGCTACATCGCAACTGAGATCTCCAGCTTTGTGCCTCGAGAAACTATGCAAATGCTTGCTGGCAAGGTTCCCATGGGTCGCGAGGGCTTGGTGCACGAGCTGGGCGGTGCTTACTTGTACCTTGCTTCCGATGCCGCCAGCTATACCACCGGGACTGATATTATTGTCGACGGTGGATACTGCGCTCCTTGATCTATTACCTTTTCTCTCTTTTTCTTTCACCTGTTTATATTCTATCCCCACCTTATCTGTTGCATCTTAAGTCAAGATGGTACAGCATGTATAGAGTTTTCATTCCGGGGTTGATTTACAACTGCTGGTTCCAGTTGGGTGCATACATATGGGCATAGGGATGATAGAAAGGGGCTTCTATCCTGCGACACTCATCTAGGATTAGCACAGCACCAGGCTGGGGCATATCAATTACAATCATTACTTCTCCACCAATCATTCAGAAACCACTTCCAACCCCACTTGCCCATCCCGCGCATTAGACCTTCGATTATCAGCCGTATACAACACCTCTCCCGGCCCCAGGCCAGGCTCAAGCCACCTCTGTGCCCTCCGCACAACCCACTCAACCACACCCGCAAACCACCTCTCCGCGCCCGACTCCTCTCCATCTCCATGGCTACTCTCCCTGATAATCCCCTCAACACCCGTCTCAGGCGCATCAAGGATATCACTTCGCAATAGACCCGTCCTTGGATCGAAGTATCTTGATACGTCCAGTTTTGAAGGGGGTGCGGGTGGGAATGGATATGGGTATTCGGGCGTTAGAGGTGTGCAGGGGGTGCTGCTGTCTGTTTTCTGTTTCTCGTGGGGCGAGGAGATGGATGTTCGTTGGCGGAGGGAAGGAGAGTAGGATTCCGAGTGCGGTGATGCTGAGGTGTTGGCGCTGGTTCCGTTCGCCTTGAGCAGGGTATACTGTCTATTCCCCTTCTTGCCGTTCGTCTTTAACTGATTCTTGTCATGGTCGTCGTCGGAATCACTCTCAAGTTCGATATCCGTTCCCGATCCCTCTTTATCCTCACTCCCGCCTGCAAGAGTCGTGTATCTCCATCTCCAGCTCCATCCCGTAGTCCTGGATCGAGTCCATCGACGACCTGTTTTTGACGCGAGGTAGTCTAACCCAATGCTAATATATTGACGGAAATAGTATATGAAGAACAGAAGGTATATGACGATGACGAGTGCGGGGATTAGGTCTCGTAGAAGAAGAGAGGATTGAAGCGGTTGTTGTGTCGATGTTGAATTTGTCGCGGATGTGGTCGTTTCTGATGATGTCCCGCTTGACGGGGATGGAGGTTTAGAGCTTGACATCTGTGCTGCTGCATGGTGGGATATGTAGCTAAATCATTGGAGATCGGCGGTGGTAACGACTGTCTGAAAGAGAAACAAAGAGACGGATTGAATGGTGGAATAGACAATAACAAAAGGGATGGAGGGGACGAGCATCATTTTGCCTATGCGTCAGGCTGCATAAGCGCCGAACAATTCACTGCCCCTGCATGTTTGCACCCGAGCATTTGGTATAGCTATGCCCGGCGCGTATTCCATTCCGAAAAAGGAGTATTCCAACCCATTCTTGCTCCTATTATGCATTAAGTTGACAAATATTGATGGACACGAGTAAATGTATTCCGCAACCTCTAGCGAAAAGGGGTGCTTAAGAGTGGGAAGCTTTCAGCATGATCAACTCGTTCAACCTGACAACCGCGTAAAATGATGGAAGATGCACATGATGAACTAATCCCCATGCGAGTAGCAACAGGCCTACAATGATAAGATTCGGCGAAAAATAAGGTCAAAGTATATTTCCTTGTTGGTAGTTTACCATTTGAAAGAATGACATTGAAGCTGACAAGCCGAGGTAAGTTTTCCGCATTTCCTTGAGCATGCAACCAAGCCGAGCGAAACCAGAACGAAGTAAACATAGTGAATGAAGTCGCACAGATATAATAAAACAGATCACCAGCAAAGCCAAATCACCATAAGTACACCAGAAATCGGAAAGTTAGACCTAATCGGAATTTTTGGTGGCAAACAAGGCACAATAGACACGAGAAAGGATTTGACGGCTTGCAAAGTGCCCGGGGGACGCGGATCTGAATTGTAAATCGGTATTGTAACCGGAGCCAAGTCGAGTATGTTATAGAATCGGAAGTTGTTGTTTATTGGGAGAAAGATGGGTCATTATCTGTAGGGAGAACGGTAGGAAAGCTATGGATATATGTTGACAGGGGTTATTGGATCCTCAGATCTTCGAACGGATAGATTTGTTTATTTTGTGGGGCCGAGATCATGACTTCTCGTCCATTCCAGTCATCCCAACATCCTCAGAATGTGTGGTTTGAGGCGTCGGCGTTGGAATTGGGACCTTGACATCCAAAGGCAGCTGCTGCGCCTCTGTACCTCGGTTCTCGGTACTGGGCGATGGCTTCGGCCTTCGTAGCTTCTCGCACCATCCCTCTGCGCTGACAAGCGTGTCATTGACAACACTACTGACCTGTGCCATCATGTCCAGGCCTTCTTCGGCGAGGACCAAAACTCGCTGGGCGCTAGTCGACGTATCAGGTTGAGCATTCGAAGCTTCTGTCGATCGAGTGGAGGACGAAGCAAGGCGGAACCGCTGGGGTAGCGAGGTGAGATGCCGGCGAACTAGATTCCGAGCATTCTCCGGAAGTGCTCCACCAGCGTATTTAGAAACGACATCGACCACTTGTTTGAGTGTCTGCAACACGTCCTGCTTGACTTGTTGGATCTGTTGAGAGAGAGCAGCCGGACTGCGCAGCCTAGCTTCAGGGTTTTCTGCGCCAGCATGCTGCTGTTTCGAGGCCTCCCATTCTTCCAAGACCCGCTTTAGAATTATGATCGAGTTTCCGAGTCGAGTGTTCGCCCATTTCAACCATCTCAGGCAATATGTCAAACTGCGCAGCGACTCCTCACTCATTGCTACCCCGAGTCCCGATGTCGAAATCATCAGGCGGCTGTGCCAGGTCCCTTGCTGAGAGCGAGCCGCTTCGCTATCTAATCCCACCAGATCTTCATAATTCGGGGACGACTGATTGTCGTAAGGTGGCAACGTTTCAGAAGAGAGGCCAGAAGACCGTCTAGTATGAGACGGCCTGATGTCAGACGATAAGCCTTTCTCAACATCCATCGCATCTGAATCTTGGGCATTTCCCGCATTAGGTGTGGCCGAACGATCTAAAGTTTCCCGTCGTTGAAGCACCCATCGAAGGCCACCCTCCACACCTGTCCTCCTACCGACATTTCCCACGGTATTCACCACACGACTCCCAATATTCCTTTCGAGAAATTCTGCTCCAGATTTAAAGCGGGGAGAATACGACTTGGAGGAAGTATACATCGAGACCGATCCGTTTATGGCCGTGGAGAGAAGGGGGTGAGAAGTTAATAACGAGAGAAGCGGTTCCGGTTGCTGTGACTCGGAGCCTGAGGCTACCTGGTCTGAAGATTGACCGGCACTACGTGACGGTAGAATTGGAACTGTGAACTCTTGAGATATCAGTTAGCAAGATAACGCATCGGAGGTGTCTGCGCATCCTCACCTGATCGAAGCCCTTCCAATGTCTGAGCAGCTTCAATATCGTCCAGCGATAAAACGCTGGTAGCTCGCGTAGACCGATCATCATTACAGACACTGTCCACGTCCATCTGCGCAGACTTGACGCTCTCCGTCGATTGGGCAGGAGGCTGATAATGCAGCATTGTGACTGTGGTGCTCTGAACTTGTCAACGGAATTATATTATAAAAGCGCCATGCGCTTCTTGTGAGATGGATACGATTTATTGAGGGAGAGGGAGAACCGAGTCTGGGTTTCGTGGCTGAGATCTTGTTGGGGCGGTTGGGAGGTAGAAGATGATTGATTAGCACGTGAAGGTAGGAGTGGATGGCGATATCGACAACAATTTCTCGGAGAATCGGATGGCGAAGGAGGACTAGTCTCGACGAGCTGGCACGGATGTCGGTGTCTCGATTCAGCCTTCAAGCTGAAGTGGAATTGTCAATGGAAAAGGAGAAGAAAGGGAGTAGAGAAGAGAGAAGACAAGCCGGCTTTAGCTACCAGAGAGACATCATGACAAGCCCCAACGGTTATCCCGATATCACCCAATACGAGCAGCAGCAGCAGAGTCTCTGTGACACCGTCGGCGTCGTCGTCGTTTGTCGTTGGATCTTGCTCTTCTTCGTGTTTTCTTCCGTGGGGGAACGGAATGACATGTGACCCATGGATGACATCGTTTTGCATGTGACGGCGGCCGACTAGTGGCTTGGCACTGATGGTGGCGCTAGGCCGGATAGGGCAGTACCAACCTCACGTCAACATTTCTTCATCTTCTACTCCGTCGTGAGAAGGACTGATGGTATGGAGGACGCCGATTGAAAATATATTTGATTGATCCAAGTATATAAGAAAAATGGCTTCTAGCTCTCTATATGGATGAGAGAGCTAGTATTTGCCCACCCTAAACCCTGCCCTTATTATACGAGTATACATGGAAGCGCATCAACATGAATTTTTTTTTAAAGAAAGAAAGCCCAAAAAAACATCCTGCTCTTCTTCTTATCCCATGTCCCAACCGGCTCTCGATTTCGGTTCGCGTAACACTTTCGAAGAACCACTATCAAGAAGCATATATATTAGCCCTAGCAGATGCATTTTATGATAAGAGGGGTACTAACTTCAAGTTACAGGCTGGGTCGCCTGGTCTAAGTTTGATCGCTGGGCAACCGTCGAGCTGGGATGTTATTAGTCTCCCAGGAAGTATAGTCCCTGGGCATTTTTTCGCGACGGCTACCCAGTTTTCGATGCGGGATACCTCGTCGTCGTCGAGGAAGTCCTGGTTGCGACGACGGTGGGGATACTTTCGCTTTTGTATCCCGTTGTTGTTGATCGAACGGATCATCGCCAGTGCCGACTGCGTCGATAATGCTCCCGACGACTCTGGTAATGTCGTGGGGTCGGAGGAAGGGGGTGTTTGGGATGTCGATGATCCCGACGATGTTGTTGTTACTGTCGTCGACGATATCGTGGTCGACGACGCTTCCGAGATTTCTGTTCCGTCGAAGAGCGTCGCCTCGCTCTCCGACTCCTCCATCTCGTGATAAGGGAGATCCCTCTCGTCGTTGAGAGAGATCCAGTGTTCGGGGACGGCCCACCACAGGTCCATTGGGTTGATGCGTGGTGGGTCCGTCATCTCGGGGACTCTGAGGAATGCATACTCAGATTTTACAATTTCGTTGGCCCAGTGAGTGGTACTAGCCGAGAGTTTTTCGATGTTCGTATAAGCCATCTGTTTCTCGATGATGGCTGTGTTGGTGTTTTGTTGTTTGAGCTCGCGGCTCGATGAGCCGAGCCTGTTCTGCTATCAGATTTGAAGAGCAGATGAAGAGGATATACGGAGGACTTACCCTACGGAGTGTTTTTTTGTTGTTTTTGTTCTTGTTGTTTTGAAGCTCGCTACGGGGGAGCTGAGCCTAGCCAGATATCAGAGCTGGAAAATGGAGAGGGCGATGATATGATATTGAACGTACTGGAAGGCGAGAAGGTAGTCTCTTTATAATCCGCTCTTTTGAGCTTGAGGAAGGTGCAAGTTGGAAGATAGTATGAAGATGTTTTCTTTTTTGAGGGATGGAAACTTGAAGGTATGAGAATGTTTCTTGACTTGTCTTGCTTCGAGGGAGGTTGTACGGAGGATGGTGAAAGAGGCCCCGGGAGCGCTGCTGGACTGCCATTTTATAGACGTGCGGCATGACTCCTCTGCCCTATTTATCTCCCCCTTGGACCATGGGAACATAATGTGGTCGCCTTCTTGAGTTATCGATTCTGTTCTGACAGCTTCTTCATGATGTCGTGGATGGTCTGGTTATCCCCCGGTTTCATGGGCGGCACCCGTACTCTGGGACCGGTACCTGAAAGTCTAAAGCTGAGACAGCACGCATAGCTTGCCCACTATGCTTGATTCTCGACGTCACCACGATGAAGAACACGGTAGCGATGACTCTGCGACAGGCGCAAACTCGGTATCGTCCTGGTGCCGTTCCTGGGGACCATCGTGTTGTTGGTGGCTTTCAGTCACCTAAGAGACGTTTCTCACTGAATTTGATTATATCTTGAACGAGTATTCATATTTCAGAACTCAGAGATGGTAGATTGATCCTGATGAATACATCATGAAAAATGTAATCTACGGTTTTCATTACATGCAGTATTGTTTATCTTTTTGTCTGAGAGCAGATCATTCTTGAGATTGCTGCCCGTTTATCTACTAGATCGTGAGAAGGGGACGCGTTTCTTTTTACCTCCTTGAGAGGAGATATGCCCAGATAGCGCTGTGTGAAGTTGACGTACATGACTTGGGAGGCCCGGCCTCGACGGGTTCTTCTTCGGGCTTGACATTTGGAGACGGATCTCGGCGTGAATGTAGCCCCATTCATAGGGATAGTTAGTCTTGCTTTTCTGATGGGAGGAGGTTTGGAGGAGTAGGAGAGCTTGTTTGCAGACAGCGCTGCATGGTCTCAAAGAATGCTTTAAAAATCATAGCTGTTGGGGATTATTCTCGGCATTTTCTGCTGGGCTTGCATATGTGTGTGCATCATCGAAATAACGGACATCAATGTACCATCATAGTTCTCAGCTGATGGCACAACACATTCAACTGATTCTTCTCTTGTTGCTGTGGAAGTATTTCTCACTGCATAGAACTATGAATGCTACCTGCCACTTATTTGAATCAATCACTCTGTTGTCACAAAAAGAATAAGGAGTCACCAGTAAACACAGCATGTAAACCATATTCTCAGTAAAACTGCATGAACCTCTTCAAAGCAATTTGAACAACTATCCTGATGATGCGTTGAATGGCAAGTGGCATGTCATATAAGGTGTGATCAGATTTTCCACTTGAGAGAGAGCTTGAAACAAAGAGAGGATAAGGCCATGCTTATAATTGGCTGTAGACTAGATGATTCAAATGTCAAAAAATAGCTCACAGAGTAAAGCAATTTTGCTTACTTTCTGCGGCCTTGCTAGGGTGTTGAAGACTAAGAGATCTGCCTTTGGACCTGTAGTGAAAGGGTTGAAAGGCAATGACAGCAAATTTGTTCGTGGGTGACTATCAGTGAATGTAGGGAATGACTTCATTTTGACGGGCGTTGGCAGACAATTTGATAATCCAGTCTCCTTATGTAGAGCAGCTGCAAGTAGCCTTTCCAATGTAAATCCAATATTAAACTAGTTAATTAATCTATGTCCTTGAACAGCCAAAGACAGTAGCCCGAGAGACTCTAGC
This sequence comes from Malbranchea zuffiana, assembly GCA_039700045.1. NCBI lineage: Eukaryota > Fungi > Ascomycota > Eurotiomycetes > Onygenales > Malbrancheaceae > Malbranchea > Malbranchea zuffiana. Next base: position 239,864 of record JARUPO010000014.1, on the reverse strand, counting down.
AACATGGTATCATGTATCATCACTTACTCGACAAGTGCTCATTCAAACAGTATCCCGAAATATTAAGAAAAAAAAGAGTAGTAAAAGGAAACCAAAGCTAAACCTCCACCAAGGCTCTCTGCAATGGTAGAAAAGGGGTTATGGATGCTCCTTAAAAAGGAGGAGGCCGTTTCCTGCTGGCGTTGAGCCAGACATTTCGGAAACGGGGTGGAATGCATTCCCAAACAACTCGATTCGTTGATGGTAGGGTTAGAGGTGCTTGTGGCGAGAGGACCAAGCCCGTCGAAGACGCGTTAGAATCTGCCAGCACCTCTAGAATTAAGGGGACACGTAGAGCAACCCGAAAAATATGGTTGGATACGTGTCCAGTTCGGTGTCGTGTAGATACGCCAGACAGGAAGGAAAGCGCATCCGTAGCTCTGGCGAAAGATCCTAGTTGAAGAGGGGAACATAACTGCAGGAGAGACGGGTGAAGGATACGACTTTCCCAGCCAAAAGTAATCCAAACATTGTCAAACCAAAGAAAAGAAATCTCACAGGGGTATCAGACAACAACAGAAACCATCAGCAAAACACTCTTATCCAAGAAACTCCAATCCTCGACCACATCGGACAGACGGCTATCCCAACACTTTAACCATCATTCTCAGATATCGATCAGCAAATCGGTAAAGAGATCCTCGGCCATATACTCCTCGTCCTCTTCTTCGTCGTCGTCGCTCTCCGCTGCCGCCTTCTCAGCATTCTTAACAGCTCGACTACTCACACGATAGAGCCTGAAGATGCCAGACGTGACCGGTCGATACGATCCCAGAGATTTCGCCTTGATTTCGCACAGAGTCAGGCCCGCGGCGTACCAGGGAAATTTTGACAAGCTCCGGCTATTGTATGCTATCGAGGCCAGTAAGTTGTGCCATGTCTCTTCCGAGTTCTCCCACATGTGGCTAAGAGGGTGGTTGAATGTTGGCCGGGGCACGTTTTGAAGAAATTCGGCGGCAAGCCCGATCGACGTGGCATATTGGCTGCATCGGCTCCGCGCTTCGTCCCAATCTTTTGCTGCCTGTTCGACGCTGTCCCTAATATTATTGATGGCGGATAGGAGACGCCCACTTCCCTTGCCGCGCTCTTCTATTGCTCGATCCCAGACTGTAGTCCAGTTTGCACACAACGACTCATCTTCCCCAGCGGAATGGTCTCTTCGTAGGAACGCAAACTTTGCTTGAATTTCCCGAGTCGCTTGCTCAATCACGTCGAATTTTAGCCAGTCAATAACGTTATTAGGGTTCCAGCTCCCTTCACCTGCATCTTTATATGCAATGTTAACTTGTGGGCGGGAGCGACCCCAAATCTCTCTCTGGAGCTGCTTCCACCTCTCCTTCTCAAGCTCGTGGCCGGCTTTCCGTGTATCGGCAAGATAGCCGAGTAGGTGAGACATTTTGAGCGCAGCGGGGGATGCAATCCCGTTCTGATGGTAGCACAGCTTCTCGTGCTCGTTGGTGCACCGCCCCAGGCTGCTTGGTGTCGCATTGAAGATAAAAGCCTTTGTGAGAAATTCGTCAAAGGGACCGTTCATCTCCTCTGAGCGGTTAACGAGGCCAAGCTCCTTCGCAGACGGGATCTCCTCCGGCCTATACTCCGTATTTTGGAAGGCATCGACGATATCAGGATCCCAGCATATCCACGGTTCGTCTCCGTCATAATCACCACCAGAAAGCATCTCAGCAAGGGGAATCTTTCCGGCCGAAGGAAACACGATCACATCCTGGAAATGGCGGAGCTCTTTCCTGTAAACCGCTTTCCGCTTTTGGATATCGCTTGGGAGATGCGCTGGAAGTCGGCCAACCAACACATCCACATCGTCCAGAACAGTATAATCCAGTCCTTCCCACCTGGCTGAAAATGCAAGGTGGACTTCATTTTCCTTTAAAACGCAATAGGGATCTGCAATGCAGTAGGCATAGGTGGAAAGCGGGATTTTAACCTTCAAAGATTTCAGAGAGTTGGTGTAATTATCGAGGAATACCTGCATCAGATTGGACAAAAAAGGTATTTTCAAGGGAAGGAAACCACTGTCTAGCAGAGCGATTGCCTGCTCGACGGACTCCGTGGGGAAGCCATCAAGTCTTCGTGTTTTTCGCCTGGAGCTCTCGTCGCTGATGCTTTGTTTTTGCACCCAAAGACGACAGGCACTTCCATCGGGCCGTGTAACAGTGTCTTCGAATTCGGCATAGAAGTTGCTAACTTCGCGCCTCACTAGCTCGCCTAGATAGTCCTTTGGCACACCACCATGCTGCAGCACCATCAAAAGCTGGATGTTCATGTTGGTGGGTCGCAGCGGCCTTGACCAGGATACAACCTCAAAGGTCAACTGTTGAGCGTCATAAAATCCATCCGGGGCGTTGCTAGGATGCGGTTCTACTTTGAGCTGAGAGTCACTGATTTGGATCCAGAAGCCTCTTTCACTTGGGGTCCGACCGGCCAGCTGAGGAGGAGGTGGGTCGTTACGACTAGCAACCATCCAGATACCCTTGGCCCCGGCGATCCGTCCCTGGAAGCAAGATGGGGGGTCCGTGAGCCCGATGTCGTTTGCTATCCTGACAGCAAGGGGTCTTGACATCAAGGCGCACCCGTCGTTCATCACAGGCTTAACATCTTTCAAGTGGAGGATTTCGTTTGGATGCAGAACAGCTGTAGGGATCGTACGGGATAAACCGAGGGCAAGACGCTGGAAGAGTTTGAAATCTTTCTGCGATTTGTTCGCATCCAGCGGTATATGCCAGTTCACGAGACTTTTCACCGTCATCGGAGTGTGCTGGTCGAAATGTTGGCCGATGGGTGCTGGCAGGTCGCCAGGGTTTGGCTTCTGGATAAAATCACCGCCATCCACCGCAAAGAAGAAGACCTTGCACTTCATTCTTACAGGAGACTTTTTTGAAGCGGCGCTCTCGAGATCATTAGCCTCCTTTGCTGGTTTTGGCGACTTTTTCACTTTGGCTTCCTCGAGATAAAAAGCGCGCCATTTTCGCCCAAGGACATAGTGGTCGCTCGCCGCAAGCCAAGTTGCAATCCCAGGGAGAGCGGCGGTCTCATCGAGCTTCTGATCCCGTGGGACGTCCGATAATGAAGGGAAAGTAATCTCCAGGAATCTATCAGCGCCAAATCGGCGAGCGAAACGATGACTTCGTTCAAACTTCAAAGGACTCAGCTTAAAGTCCAGATATCCTTGACCTGGTTTGGCCCAATCCAATTCTCCAGACAGAGTCACGACATCCCCATTTTCATCGTTGAACTGGTCAATGGCGGAGTACCAGAGGCCCTGTTTCGATTTCTCGAGAGAGCATTTTCCGCCACACTTGTCAAGCATTGACTTCCAGAACTCTTCGTAGGTTTGAGCGGGGCCAGTATAAGCAGAAAGAATCGTTTCAACGGGTATACCTTGAGATCGGGAAACCCTTTCGACTTCATACCGATATTTCAGAGGAATGTTCGGAGGCCAAGAGATATTCTGCGAAAACGGGCCACGGTCCTCAAGCTCCTCAACAATTTTCCTGACCTGTGCATTATGGTTATCAATGACTGGCTCCTGTATGCACATAGAATCCAGCACTTCTTGGAATTGCTGGCTCTCAAACAGGGCCTCCGTTGAGGTTTCGGAGGGAGCATACTCAAGGGAAGTACGACGGTTAGCGCTACTTCTCGCAAAAGACGTATCTGCAGTGTCGATGTTTCCGTCGAAAGAGAAAAGCCTTGGACCGTCGGAGGCTATGGTCGCAAAGCTGGTGTCTACAGATGACTTCCTCGTAAAGTCAGGCTGGGCGATGCGCTGCTTCGAAGGGCTTTCCATGTACCTGTTCTCCACAATCTTGGTGACTCTCATATAATCTTTAACATTCGATTGCTTTTGTAAGTTTGGAGAAGGGGTGGATGTAGGAGCAGACGAATCGAGGAGCGGAGTGGTGGAAGCGCGCGTAAAAAACCCATCAATCGTCTGCTGTTTCTTCTTTTTGGGTGAAGGTGACTTCTGCAGTGGAGGTTCCCCGGAGGAATCAGTTAGTAGGTCCGGTAACTCATCATCAAAGTCGAAATCATCGCTATCGAATTCAAACTCGTCATCGAAGGAAGCATTGGCAAGGGGAATCGCGGTAACGGGGGGTGAAGCAGGACCAGGAGCGGGGGAGGGAGAGCTAGTAGGAAATACCTCAAAATGTTCACGCGATTTTCGCTTGGACGGAGACTTTTGTATGAACGAGTCCGGCGCTGGGTTTGTGAACTTCGATTTTCGTGATTCCGAATACACACCAGACGGGGTGACGTTGGCACTTCCAGCGGCAGCGGCTGCTGTCTGGATCCTGTTCTTGACGATATAAACCTCGTCCTCAACTAGCTGTAGCAGGCGTTTCACCATCTGCTCCCGTTGAACAGGCGAGACATTTCGAGAATTACGCATCACATTCCCCCTGATAACCGCAGGCTTTGGCTGCGACGCCGCAGGAAACGAGACCGAGGCAGATAACCCAGTTCGACCACGCGAAGAAGAAGAAGGGGTCGTGCCCGCCTCCTGTCCCGGTTTCCACACCCAGTTGGTCGACTGCGCCCATTCCCTGAAGTTCTCGAGTACCTTATCCTGCGCACTCCCGCCGCCGCCAAAGTAGAGGAAGTGAAGACCTGACACGCATCGTTCCGAGAGAGTCCCCTCGCGGGTTGCCGGGGTGGTGACTGCGTGGATTGGGAGCTCGAGGTCGAATTCTGTGTTTAGGTTGTAAATTATCAGGTTGAAGCCGCTGCCTGTCCGAGGAGTGACGGGAGGCATTGTTGTGGTTTGGACTGGTGTATGTACGTGTGCCTGAGGCAGGGTGGTGAGACGACAGGCACACACGCGAGCTTAGTGCCCGCTGCGGTATCCTGGCGTGTGTCTCACGAGGAATTGAGCAGCTGCACGAGAATCATATGCTCGCCAGACGAAAACAAAAGTAGAATAAAGCAGTAGTATCCAGAAAGGCTAATAATAAGACGCAAACGACGCTGAAAGTCGACTCAACAACAACAGCAAGACAAGCTAGGTATCAAAATCAAATCAGAATCCTCCCCGCGCCTCGCCTTGCAAACAACATGCACGCGACGTCAACGGGTTGAGGTTCCTGAGGACGCGAAATATTTTCGTTCATTCTCGACACAAGCGCAAATAGAGGGGCGGCGACACCCGTTCCGAGCGCGGCGGGGAGCGAGTGTGAGTGAGTGGGTGTGGGACGGAAACCGCTGTCACAGCAACGGCGCTCGTAGTTAACGGGCGGCGTGCCTCAGGCTTTTTATGTCTGCCGCTCGCTTCAGCCACCACCACCGATCATGGTTCTTTTGGGGAAATGCATTGAATTTTCTTGGATGGGGGCGGTTCGGCCCGCTCAGAGTGTGGAGGGGAGCAAAGATTATTCGCTCCCGTCCCACATAAGAGTACGCATCCGTCTCAGCCTTGGAGACGAATGCGAAAAGGAAAAGCAAAAGGGACTAACGGTGATGCAGATTGGACGAGAGTCCTTCTCTTTCTTGTCGACTGCAGGATCCCGTCTCCCCGCTGCTGCCCCGCTCGGAGTAGCAGAACCAGAGCCAGGTTGACAAGCCTTGCTCAAAGCCTCAAAGTGCGTTGGAAAAAAGAAAAACGTTGAAAGCTCGGTTCTTCAAACTTGAGGACGACGGGTTTTAGCAATGGGTGAGCGCGTTCCCTGTCTGAATGATCCAATGCCTTCTATCGATGGTATTAATAACAAGCTCTGGATCCTGGAGAAACGAGGGTCCGAATCTGCAGATGTTTGGCGAGACGATGGATCTTACAAGGAAGGATAAAATACGGACGTAGATTCAACAGTTTAGAAGGTAATAACATGAAACGACAATCATTATAAGTTCCGAGTCATAGATGTTTATATACATAACAGGATATATTTCCGCAGATATCCAAAACACCCCTCATTCAGGACAACACTTTCCAAACATGCTGATTTGTGCAAGCAAGCAAGATACACAGGACGAAAGCTTAGAAAAGCCAGGAAACAAAGGTTCGGTAGAACCAGTTGGAATCCCTGAGATCGTCCTTGTGAGCCGCCTGTCTGGCCAAAAACTCCTGTTCCTCACGGTCGATGGCGTCCTTGCCGGTCCAGAGATCGGCCTCCTCGGGAGTGACCGTCTTGCTCTTCATGAAATACTTGTATCCAAAGATCATAATCAGGTAGAGCGGAATGCCCAGATAGGCAGTAATAAAATTCTTGACGTCGAAGTTGCCGTACGTTTTCGGATTGCGGACAAAGACATCGTAGTTCTTTGTAAGCGAAATAAGGCAGCAGAAGGCAAGCGCACCGATGGAACCCCATTTCCCAAGAGGCGCCTTGTAAGCGAGAGAGGTCACGGGGACGTTCTGTGCGACGCGGGCCTTGATAAAGTAGATATGGGTGACGAGGATGGAGACCCAGGTCAGGAGACCGAAAATTGTAACCAGATTGACAAAGTAGCCAAAGACGGTCTTGGAATCATCCGACACGTTCATGAAGGCGAGAAGAGCAAAGAGAGCAGACAGCCCAAGCGCGTAGATCGGGACACCACGACGATCGGTGCGGGCCAAGATCTTAGGGGCCTTGCCCTCGCGGGCCAAACCGTAGATGGTTCGAGTGGCAATGTAAAGATCCGAGTTGGCGGCAGAGAAGACGAAGATGAGAATGCAGGCGTTGAGGATACCCGGAAGGACCTTAATGCCTGCCAAGTTAATCGCGACAACGTAGGGGGAGGCGCTAGCGCTGTTCTTGTTCTTCGAGGCAAAGGCCAAGTCCTTGGAGTCGTATGGGACCAACATGCCGAGGAGGAAAACGGAGAAGATGTAGAAGAACAGGATCCGGTAAAAGGTGAGTTTGATGGCGCGGGGGATGGTCTTGCGCGGGTTCTGAGCCTCTCCGACAGTCACACCAACAAGTTCGGTACCGAGATAGGCGAATGTGGCGGTAACCATGGTGGACCAGAAAGCAAGGAATCGTCCGGCACTTCCTTCTTGGATGTACGTGTTGAAAGCTCCTGGTTTCTTCCAGTACCTGAAACCCTTTCTGTCATGATCCGGTCCGCCTCCGAGAGCGAGAATCAACGAGAGCAGAATCAATGCGACGATAACGATAACTTTGAAGGAGGACAGCCAGAACTCGAACTCTCCAAAGAATCTGATACCGAAGTAGTTGATGCAGATGATCACGACCAAGAAAATCGCAATGAAGACACCGGGGTTGACTTTTTCTCGAGGGACCCAATACTGTATCACCAGCGCTGCGGCCGTTAACTGATTCGGCGTGATGATAATATATTTGCCGTAGTAACTAAATATTCCCGTCAGTTTGCTATACCTAGGCATACCAAGACGGAAGCCAGCTTACCTATAACCAAGAGCAAAACCAAGAGCAGGGTCACAGAATCGAACAGCGTAACCGGTGAAACCAGAGGCGAGAGGGAGCCAAGCAGCCATTTCTCCAAGGGCGCACATGACAATCCATACGACGAAACCGACAATCAGATATGAGATTAAAACCGAGGCAGGCTAGTAACAGTTAGACGGACTCCAATTCATGTGTCACGAGTTTCACTTACGCCAGCCCTATAGAGAGTACGTTAGCAACTATTTAGACGTAAATAAAAGATTCAATGGTGACTTACTTTGCAAGAGCACTTCCAGTACCGATAATTAAACCTGTTCCAATAGCACCACCGATAGCTATGCCACAATCAGCGACTCGTCCTGCAGCAACTCTGCCAGGAAGGATGAAATATACCAATCATAGTAATATGACGGGCCTTGAGGCCACGATGGAGGTCGTTCTCATTCTCGACATCGCCAACAACGGGGTCGACTCCCTCCGTGAATTCTTTATTGGTGGCAGTCGGCTCATCCGAGTCGGATCCTTTGCGATCCCACACGGCCATGATGGCGGAGTAGCGGGACGGCCAGTCTCAGGTAGAAGGGGAGAAGGAAGGGAGAAAGAGAAGAGGATATGTTGAGTAACTAGTTCCCTCCCGAAGAAGAGAGGAACAGAGAGCAACAGCACACAATGCACAACGGACTGTGGCGATGAACCCTGGAGTTGCAGGACTGACTGGAGGAAAGAGAACGAGGGGAGGGACGGTCCAGGGTGGATGAGGGGAGCTTCTTATGTTGGATGGGACCGGGCAGTCTATTTTTTTTTCGCACCAGGGATTGACGCCGGTCCCCCTCCCACTCTTCCCTTCCTTCGCTCCTCCACTCCCCGGTTTGACAAAAAGGCCCTTGCTCGTCAGCCGTATTAAATTACTCGTGCCATACGGGTGTGGGGAGGGTGAGAGGCAAAAAACGCAGGTCAAGGGCCCTGATCCCGGCCCTACCGCGTGCTGCAGCCCGTTGCCCGTCCTCTTCTCCACCCAATCCTCGAGACGAGGCAAAACAGGACAAGGTTTTTCCATACGGGTTCTGGAGTTACACATCAGCCGTGTGAGTCGCTGCCCGGCGAGGTTGGGTGTGACGAATCTTTCGCGTGGCTGTTTGTCGTTTCAACTGACAGATCCAGCCCTGATTTGAAATAATACACGCCAGACAGTACCTTGTACGAAGGATCTCACTCCTGTTCCAACTGTGTTCCCAGCAGGGGCCAAGAGACGGGTTCCGTATGGGGAAGAACCCTACCGTATCAGGGAAATGATGCACATCCCCCGGTTCTGATCTGCAACAAGCCCACAGTCAGCATCAGCATATGTACTTATTCGGTCGTCTGTGACCTTACATCAGTTGGGTGACATACTGAGATACCTTTTGATTTACCCAAGGACTTCCAAGGTTGCGACCGCAGCCCGAGGCTGGTTGAGGTTGGAATTGAGCAGCCAAAACGCGGTCCCGCCAAAGCTTAACCACGCCCAGAGGTTGCTTGACTTTCCATCTGCCCATAGCAGAGGTTGCTTGACTTTTTCACTTTTGTCATGATCCGCGCGAATTATGGGGAAATACGATAACGACGCCCACCACTGTAACTCTAAATGGCTTGGCGGCTGTTGATGGACCAAGCGATCCAGCCACCGTCGACAGTTGGCGCAAAATCAATCTGGTCCAGCGTCTGCAATGTCAACAGCTCGGGCAATTTCACCACGAGCTCCAGATCCCGTCTGTCCTGCGCCAGTCGCGTGTCTTGTGGCTAAAAATGGCAGCACTCCACTCTAGAAATCCGAGCTTCGACAGTCCTCATTTTGCTGTCACGAGAGCATTATCTCCATCTGTGAGAAGGTGTCTGTGAGAAGGTGCGCCATGATCTCTGGGGGTTCCTTGGGTCTGGGCTCCGTCGTCTCCATCTCTCTATCAGGCATAATATCGCAGAAAATTTCTGTTCCCAGGCTGTGCTTATGTCACCTGTTTTTGGTGGGGTTTTGGGTTCTTCCAGAACACCAAACCGAACCAAGCAGCTGAGCAGTGTCGCTTTCTCCAGAGGACATTGGGACAAGAGGATCAGCTTTCGAGATGGCAGCAGTGAGAAATCCTATTTCTGGATCATCGAAGATTTGCGTCGTACCCAACAGATCCCATACGAATTGGTTTTCTTCCCGCCACTATCTTTAGAACGTGCCATGTTTTCGCCATGGCACTTAGCGTGAAACGCACGGAAGATCGTAATCGCGGGCTCCGGAATTGGCCGATTTCAGAGTTCGCGGGGGAAACCTGCAGGGATTGGCCCCGGATTCCCCTAAACCTTCCGAGACTCGTTCCCATCTCCTCCAGGCTTGAGGAGCCGCTTGACAAATTGAAGCAGGCTGACATTTCGAGATCCTCCAACCACTTTCTCATAGTGAGCTTGGGCAGACAAGCACATCTGGCAAACTCGTATCCCTGCCGATCGAGATAAAAATATCTCTCCCCTGAACCACTGACAGCTCCCACTGCTTCCGACATCGTATTTCTCGCCGGTTCTGTCCCCGGTTTTGTCCCCATCACGTACTCTGACAGCAGCTTCAGCTGGGGTTTGTGAGCATCTCGAGTTCGCACCCCACGGGGAACGCTTGGACAGAAATGGAGATTGCTCTCGTGCCTGAATTTGCCATCCCCGTTCCGAGATCGCTCCCATCTCGTCTTCCATCCATCCAATGAAGATTCTCCCATTCCTGTCAGATGGCATCCCAGTTGCAACAGCTTCCCATCCCAGCAAACACTTGGCTGCCCTGCCTTTCCCTTCCATGCCTGAAATTCTCCGAGTCTTCCCTCTCGTTTCTCGAGAGCATGAACGGGGATTCATTTCCCTCCATCATCCCTTTCGTTTTGGGCCTCACAGGCCTTTTGGAACTCTTCATCGTTTCCAACCTCAGTCAGTCAATTTTACTCCTTTCTCAATGCCGTCTCAGATTGATATCCCACCTCAGAGACTGATCTCTCGATCCTCGTCCCCAACCAAGTCGAATTGTCCGGGCAGCAGAACTCGAGGTGAAGGCCACACAATGTGTTGGGATGAAACCTAGGCGCAATCAGGTTTCTTACAAGTCTCTTGTATGCCTGCGACACCGTGAGCGGACCGGCCTCCACGGCAAGTTGAGATGTCTCTCGCAACAAGGAGGTCACACTTGCGGCTTCTCAATCGTCATAAATTACCTCGACTGAGCAGGAGGAATCCTTTGTTGAAGCTACTGTCTTCCGCGTAGGGACCTGCCCTTACTTTTTGCATTCATTATTGCTAATTCTACCGATCATCCAGAGGAACTGACTGGCACCCAACTTGATTGCAGCAATCAAAGCCCCCAAAATGCAGAAAACACACAGTCCGTTGCATCTCGCCACCGTTTCGCCCCTCAGCGAGAAATTAACTACCTAGATACATTTGCTCCAAACCGACGCTCCTTTCTACCAGACTCACAACACCCCCGGATCATGGACATCAGCTGGTATTCCATGGTGTAGCTTGAAGCAGCACCTCAAATGGCTGACGTCAATACTTTGAATGGTTCAACTAACAAGCATAATTTTAAAGTTGAGCATACCCTTCAAGGTTCGCCCATTGACCCGGCGAAGCCGAACGTTTATTCTCCTCATGAAGAAAATGGCCGGAAGGGGCTTCGACCGTGATCCAAGTTCTATCGGTTATATTTCGGTTTCGTCGGGACAGCGCTTGTTGAATCGGATTTTTCTGCCCCATCATTCGTCCAGACGGCTTTGCTCGTCGGGAGTTTCTTGCTCGAAAGAAGACACATCTTGCCATGGGAATAAAAATGGGTTGATCGTCAAAATCTCCATTCTTTGCATGGGCGCTTATCCACAGGTCCAATCTTCGACCAAGAAACTCGCTATTCTTCGGAGGTTAGAGCGACGGGGTTCGCGGAACCCTCCGATTCCTCGTCTTCTGCAGCAAGGATCAAGGAAAAATCCTTCCAGAAGTTTTCCGGCGACGGCTGCATGTAGGCTAACACATTGTCCGTTGGTATTACATTCACCTCCGAGGACTCCGTTCCCCTGTTGAGAATTCCTATTCCTCTTCTCACACTTCAATTCTCATTTTCTCATCTTTTTTGCCCTCCTGTGATTTCTGATCCTACTTTCTTCTCACAATCTCTCCACTTCCCACGCCAAGAAAGGTGCCCTCAGTGGCTTGCTTGGCTGCCCGCGCTACCCTGATGGCGCCGAGGTTGAAATCCGGGGTTGAGCGTGTGTGTTTGTCGATCCGCTGTTCCTCCGTCCAGTGGTGCCAGCGAAAAAACGGCTTACGCCACTGATTACGCCAAGGGAACTTTCTTCTCGATGGATGACGACGGCTTACTCGTATGCTTGTTTAATACAGACAGACAAGGACAGGACCCTGGTACAAAAATACAGATGATACCCTGTTAACTTCCAAAGATGCTTGAGCGCCGTTTGACTGGTCAGCCTCGTGGGAAGACAGTCACATGCTGTGCAACGGAAGATTCGCCTACAGCCGCTCCGTTGGACAATAATGAGGGGTAGTCATTGGTTTTTTTTGAACAGAAACTAAGACAACAAGGCTGTTCAACACCATGCCTGAGGCTGAGATAGCGTCATATTCATATCGCGCAAATATCGATTCATGCGGGGTATCTTACAACCTCCAGTCTCCAGATACGTCTCCAAACGCCACTGCCAGAAAAAGTAACTAGAGAAAATAAAATACATTGGCCGAGTAACACCGTGAAGTAAGGAAGGAAAGGAAATCAAGCACGTCCTGCAACAGGTTCGTTGGGCGCCGTTAATGGACCATCGCCGCGACCTCCCAATGCAAACCCATCATCCCCCGTCAACGCAGCCCTCAGAAACCCCTCGCGAGCAAGCATCGTATTCATAACTGCAGTATTATACGCCGACTCCCCCGGCGGCACGACAACAAAGATATACGTATTCTCCGTAAACCTGCCCAGAAACACATTAAACTGCGGCGTCTTGATATGCATGACCAAGAAATTTGCAGACGCAGGCGTGGTATGCGTGTTTCGCGCCGCGCAGTGCTTGAACGCCTTCATGATATTCGACAGACGCTCATGCCGATCGAAGATGGGGTTCAACTCGCCAATCTCGGACGCGACGGAGGTTACTGTGAGGAAAGTAGAGCGCTCGAATAAGATGACTTCCTCTGCCGAGACCTTGTTTGCGAACGCGCTGAGAAACCGTTCGATTCCCGACAGGTTCGGAATCAGCTTGTGCACGATGCCTGCCCACGCGCGATAGAGCGATTGGTCCCAGATACTGCTGCCAAAGGTATCGATCTCGAAATTGCCCGAGCGGGTACGGATCAGGGACGAGCGCTCCTCGCATACTCGTGCGCGGTGTTCGGTTTGGATCAGGTCGAGTTTGTGGATTAGGCAGAAGACAAAGGCTTCGGGGCTGTATTCTTGGAGCGCGGTGATGACGGCGGCGTAGGTGTCGAGATCGCGGTCGACTTCGCGGGATTCGATGTCGAAGACGTAGACGAGAACTGCGACGTCGGAGAAGATATTTTCGCGCTGCGAGGCGAGGTAGGTTTCCATGAATGCGTCTTGCCTACATTTGTAATTAGCATACTGCTCAATGCGTAGATAGAATGGACGTAACTCACCCTCCACAGTCCCAGAGATTCAAAGTCAGATTCCCAATGAACTTGACATGACTATGCTCCACGTCGATCGTCGCGCCCAACCGCCTCACATCCTTCGCAACATAATTACTGAAAATAATCGAGCGCATAGACGATTTCCCCGAACCACTCTTTCCCATCAGCAGGACCTTCTTCTTCTTCTTCTTGACCGTGTTCTCCATCTTGCTGCCGAATTTCGCGGAATAGTACCAGGGCTTGAGACGGAGGAAGCGACACAGGCGGGATATCAAGGAGGAGACTCCAATTCGTTGGAGGGCTGCGCGGAAGAGGAGTCCTATCTTCTTCCTGGTGCTGGTGGGAGGGCTGGGGACTCTGGGGAAGAGGGCTTGAAGCTCGGCCTCCAGGGCCGGTGATGTCAGGGAGGGCTGCGGGTGATGGTGGGCCGGTGATGTCAGGGATTGCACGTGACCCATGTGCACGGAAGATAGATTGTCCGTCATCCGAGATGAGGAGGAAGAATGAGGAAGAGATGACGATGGACAGGGAGGGAACAGAAGTGAAGAAATTATTCACTTGTTAAGCCCTCCTGGGGCCACTGCTGCTGTGTTTGGGGACAGTGAAGTGAAGTGAGTCAATCAGCAGACTCTGGCCTGTTGCTTCACAGGGCCGGTTGTGTTCATCATTTGCCTGGTGATGCTGTGTCTGGCCCATGTTGACCAGTTTGCACACTATCATTGATTTTAAATCTCGTGATTGAGAAGTATTCAGGCGCTAGGATCCCTAGCAAAGACATATGGGTAGTATCCTGCCATCAAGTTCTACTCGTATCAAACATCACATTTACGAGTGCTGATATTTAGCGTAGCCAATGGCAGTTCCACGGGAAAGTCTATCGATGAGGGCATCTTTGATCGCAAAGAGCTCAATAAACTGAAGCGTCGAGGCTCTTTCAAGTAGTAGTTAGCCTTTAACATTGTATAGCTGAATATGGGTTAATTAGGACTACTGTTAAAATAAAAGACGAATTCTGCAAAAGGACTGAGAAAGCGCTTATTGTAGCTAGGTCGCGATGAGTTTCCCTTTGGCTCCCTCACAATACGCCATGGAATGTGTGTCTACGTAATAGTTATTCGATCTTCCGATATCCGCTGTAGGGGAACAGAGGCACGGGAACGTCAGACCAATAATTGAACTGTCGTATATCGGTGGATAGGGGGAAGCAGCTTGTCGCTGGCACCCTGGCTCGAAAATTTCCAAGTTGCACCATAAATCAAAGGGAAATGGAACTGGTCAGATCGTATGCAGGTTCAATCTTTTGATGTCTGTTCTCCCATTTTTCCCTTGGGTGTGCTAGGTTCGAAAATCAATGTCAAGGAGCGAACTCCACTAGCTCAAGTTCTGTTAAACATACCAATAGGGTGGGCTTTTCATAATATTGAAAGTAAATTTTCCAAGAAGAATGCAAAAGAATTAATCAGATACATGCCAGATATTGATGCCGCCAGAAAATTAGTCAAGGAGAAAGAAGAATCCATGCCTAGCTGCATAAAATGTAGCAGAATCTGGTGCCTGCCGGTTTAAAGATTCCGAATGTAGCAGAATCTGGTGCCTGCCGGTTTAAAGATTCCGAATCTTTTGAAAAGGCGCGAGCGAAATACCGAGTCAATCGCAACAATGATTGCCCAAATATGCTGATGAAGAATAATAATAATGGGTGGGCTCGAAGTAAAGTATGGAAACAAGTTAAATGTATAGCCCAAATGTTGCAGATAGAAAGGTAGTCCCTTTGGAGGGAACTGTCGTTGAAGGCGTCGTTAAGTCCGTTTCGAAAAAAGAGAGAGAAGCAGGGTAAGAAGTATATGCAAGGCGTTAATAGAAAGGGTCAAATTGACCAAAAGCGGCATGTTGTTTAGAATACTGTTCCATCGGAAATTGTCATGATTGGCGGTTGTTTTGTGTTTGGTCGTGATACTTCAGCAATCTCACGGCCTCCCTAGAGTGGTGTTAATGATAAGCCAAGATCTCCATCGGTTAAGATTGCAACTGACCTTCCATGTTCCAGCCTCGAGCATCTGTGCCAGAGATAATCTCTCGTCCGGACCCAATTCCAGCAGGTTATTCACTTCATTTAATAGATCGTCAAGGAAACCAACCGTAAGCGCTCGCCATTCCACGATGACATCGTCGTCGACACCGAACAGAGGGACAACTTCCATGTTCGGCTGGCCCTTCTTCATGGCATTTTCCTTATAAGCTGCTAGGCCGCGCTCCATGTCCGCCTGCTTCAAAGTCAATAGCCCCATATCTATTAGAAGTCCGCCGTTCCTATACTCAGGCAGGCCGGTCAAGAGCTCGCTTCCAGAGAATCGAATATTTAATAATTTTGTCATCGGGACCATGATCGAGTAACATAGCCACTGTGTAAGTTTGTGGAATGGCACTATTGTTTCCCACGGCTGCATGGGCGGTGATGGAGGCATCGCTTTGCAAGGCCACGCGTCGCCAAGTGATATGCCATCAACCACGGTGCGGGATGGTGGCCATATTGGCGACAAGCCGTCCATCAGCACAGACCAGACTGTAGGAATGGGAATTATAGGAACGGAAGAAGCCTGTGTCGATGGGTGGGAAAGGAAATAATCTATCCCATATTAGAAAGGGCCGAAAGTAGAGAGCCGCAAGGGAAGTTTGATACTCACCGAGCATGTTCCCGGGTCTAGCATCCACTCCGAAGAATTCTTGATTGTTCAGCGCCTCGGCGAGCCGTGACAACACCCCTGCCCTGCCATCAATACCCGCAAGAGGGTTGTCTTCTGAATGCTGCATTCCCTTTGCTAGCGCTTGCACCGTCACACGCTTCAAACCTGCACCATCGACCTGGCAGGGCTCAGTTGGGTCGCTGCTGAACATCCCAGTTTTGAACATTTCCAAGCTGGCAACGGCCAGGCCTTCGCTCCGTCTATAGATCTTGCCAGACTCCTTGGATTTGTATGACCAAGTGTTCCCTGCGCCTGCATCGAGTAAAACTGAAATAAGGAAGAGATCGATTAACCTTCGCGTTCGTTCAAAGGCGTCTATCGTGCTTGGCCAGGATTGGAGCAGCTGATTGATACGGGGTCTGCCACCAACGTCGAAGTGTTGCCAGCGTCCGTGGGGAGGAATGGACTGGTAATCTGGAGCATAATCCCGCTGAGAACAAGTAGATCAGCTTGAGGTCATTACTGGATTGCGCCACCGAAGTCAGACCTTGATTATGGACACAACATATTGCGCAGTGGCCCGGAACTTGCTATGGTCGACGTCAAAGTGGTTCAATTGATTATTCTCCGCTTTAAGCATCACAAATTTCGAACGTTGGCGCACAGCATGGATACTGCGGAGGTACGCGGCGGGGTCGATACTCGGGTCGGGAGGCGGCGAAATTGGGATTTCAGGAATGGGCGCAGACGGGCCGTTGCTTGATCTCATCGACAACGGTACTTTGAGAGACGCATTCGACGTCCTGGCACTGTTGGTCGAGGCGGAAGATTCTTGCTCGTCCCTGTCACTCGAGTACTTCGCATCCTTGCGCTTGAAAAGGCCCATCATGAGAGGGGAAACGAGTCAGCCCAGGTGGGAGCCGATAAACCACCTAAGATTAGTTCTTGTCTGTCAACCGAGTCGTTTATTATTTCAAAAGGCAGTGTGTGAGCAACGGAACGCAGATGAAGAGTCGTGTCGACGGGGGACCAGGGGGCAGCCAGGAGAACGGGCGAGGAGTTGTCGGTGGTGGGGAGTGGTGAAGCAACTTTAATCTTCTAGCGGGGGCGCGACCTCATGCTGCGACTGCAACGACCACAACGCCAGACAACAGACGGCCGGCGACGCCCCTTGCCCACTGCCCAGCCGAGGGTCTGCCCTTGCAAAGTCGGTGATGATGATTCCGTTTGATATTTGAGTTTTTTTAGGTCTCTTTTAGTCGACTGAAAAAGGGCAAGTCGGGCTCCGACCAGCTGGCGACGGGCTGCTTAGGCTGGGTACTCGCGATTATCTCTCCCACACACTGCTTTCCGGCAGCATGTGCGACACGAGCCTGGCGATTGTCCGTCGGAGATAATAGTCGGAAAGCGAGCCCTGACTTCGATTTGCGATCAGAAACCTCCGTCATTTCCCAGGTAAAACAGGTCGTTTTGATCCCTGTAGCATAATCTCTGCTGATTCACAGTCAAAGCCTTCAAACTTTCCTCGGAGACCAACACAGAAGTTCGTGGCGAGAGCGGGTGAGAGGGCCGCATACTGCCCACTACTCTCGGGGAACGACTGGAGATGGAAAAAAGAGGGTCCCAAATGGAGCTTTTGAATCCACAACCATCGGTCTGGAATTGCTAGCCGCAACCTAACAGCCGAGTCTCCGCCAATTGGCTTCCCGCCCATTGCGGCGATGTTGAAAGTGAATCGGTTCCAGCAGCAGAACTGATTTTTGATCGTGGACTTGAGACGCAAGTCGGATCTGCTGGGTCAGCTAGCCTCTGTCAATTCTCGAATCACGGCCGTGCTCTGGACTGCCATGTGGAACCGGCGCCCATGCGTGGCTTTTGGCGTCTGATTGAGGAAGCTGAGGCGCGCTAGTTACTCCAAAGAAAAAGTTTCAGCCAAAGCACCCAATTCCCAATCGAGAGAATTCTCCCCGTTATTTCGAAATGGCGGACTATTCTTGAGCAGAGAAGCACGCCGACGCCGAATTTACCCAGGGGCATAGATTGCATGAGCCAGGCAGGTGTAGGGCGTGCCTGCGCTCACGCGTGCCGCGTGGGCTTCTTTGCCCGGAGTCCGAATGGCATGGTTGGTTTCTGGCAGACGCCCTTGACAGCGGGTTGTGGCTGAGAAATTTCGGGGAGACGTCCTTCAAGCATCTATGAAACTGCGGCGCGCCTGCAACGTCGCCTTTTTTGACTTAATAATCTACAAAATCACAGAGCCAGTTCCGTTGCTCCTGAGTGTCTCCACACTCTTTGAGAGCAGTTTGGAATATTATCCAATCCCACTCTCGTTTCTGCCCCCTAGTCTGCCTCATGGCAGCTCAATCAGAAGCTCAGCCATGGGTGCACCCCCATGGAATAGTTGTATCTCATCAAGAACTTCTGTCCTCAATCTTTCCCGATTCCCATGATCAGAATAATCATGTCAGGCAAGAGGTCATGGATTGTCTCGGATAAAGGATTTTCCGATTCCCACCACAAAGGACTGGGTGTTTGCTTGATACAGCTGGACGAGAAGACAACGACTCAAAGATCTCAATAATGACAATGCCTTTCCACTCGCTCTGCTCTATATGATGCGTTGAGTGCGCTGGTTCCTGATTTGCCTACCTTAGGCGGCTGTGCTGTGAAGAAATGCCATACTACCTACCTCAGAATCGAGCCCTGTTGAACTCTCACTACCGCAACTAGGCCGATTCTTTTAACGACTTTAGATTGACTTGACGAACGATTTGAATGCCACATTGTTGCTGGACAACACACTACCCATAACCAAAATGGATGACCTATCGGGTCTCAACTGGACTGCCAATCCTACAGAATCGAAGAAACCGCCGCCGATGAGCTCGGGCTACCCTATTCCAACTTTCCGTCCCACCCCTCCAACGTCCCGTCAATCGACCCCTCTTTCGCGGCCAGCGGTGAATTCGGGGGCGTCTTCGAAACCGGGGACTCCGGCCAACGACAGTTTTGCGAATCTGGTCAGTTTTGGAGGCTCGGGATCTGGCAAGGGGGTTTCCCTGGCCGAAAGGCAGCGACAATTAGCGGAGCAAAAGGCTCGGGAAGAGAGAGAGAAACAGAAAGGACTGGAAGCACAGTATGGCGGGAGCAACGAGCAGTTTTGGGATAAGTTGGAGAAGACAGGGACGGCCGCGGGGTCGTCTGTCAACAGAGGCACCCAACCTGTTGTTGTTGCAAACGACGACGACGAAGACGATCTTCTTGCCGCGTTTAACGCCTCTGCTCCCGTTGACAAGTCTACAAACTTCCCGGTCCCAAGCTCGACAGCTTCGCCAGTCCCTGGTGGCGCCATCCAAGTAAGCAGTCTGGATTCTCAACTTTCTGGTGGCGGTATCGTGATGGAGGACAACGACGATCCGTTTGGGCTGGGAACAGTAAGCCACAGGCAGCCTCAGAACAATAGTGACCTTCGGAAGGATGATGGTGGTGATGATGACGATATTCTTGGTCTGCTTGCCAAACCCGTGTCGGAATTTGCCAGCAAACGGGAAACGGATAATACCCCTATCGCGAAGGAGGTGCCATCTCCTCCGCGTCACCCTGATAGTCCACAGGATAGAGCCATTGCTGAGCTCGTTGAAATGGGATTTCCAATTGAAAAGGCTCGCGAAGCACTTTCAGCCACTGAATCGGGAACCGATGTACAGTCTGCGGTTGGCTGGCTCCTTAATCAGGCCCATTCTGAGTCCCGTCAGAAAGCTAGGGGGAGAAGCCATAGCACTCAGCGAAGGCAACATATGCAGGCACCTGATGACAGGGCTCAAAGAAACCATCGAGGTCCGTTGGAATCGCGAGAGTCTAGTTTACCCTCTCGGGTGCGCGACCAGAACCATCGACAGGATAGGAGATCGCCGGGCACGGAGAAAGACCCTTCCCAGCTGGCGGCCGAGTTTGGCAGCACTCTATTCAAATCTGCTAATTCATTGTGGAAAACTGGCACTCGACGGGTCCAGCAAGCCGTTCAGGAGTTCAACGCATCCCCTGATCCTTCCCAGCCTCGGTGGATGACAAGAGAACACCTATCGACAGACGCATCGAGCTATCGCAGCAATACCGTAGAGGTCAGACAACAGTCGAAAGCCGACGGTGGAGGAACGAGGGAGAGCATCTCAATGACAGATGAAGCGATGCTGTTGGAGTCGGTTCAAGGCCCGCCTCGCCCGTCTCCTCGTCCAAGCAGGAGTCAACAACCCCCGACTTCGCGACAACCAAATTATCGGAACCGATCCCAGGATTCAAGCCCTCCGTCTCACCGACCGAGTCCTCGGCTACGAACTCAGCGGGATACCCATGATATCGCACCACGAGACAACCGATCCCGGCTTTCCCGGTTCGCGGCGGACGAGGAGGCATCACAGGCGTATGTTAGCCCGGCTAGGAGAAGGAAGCAAACTCCCAAAGTCGCTCCGGAGTCGCAAACTGGCTTTCCAGAGTTCTCTCACACTCGGCCAGCCACTACCTCACCGGCAGGACAGGCGCAGCGCACACGGCCCCCTGTTTCTACACCGCATCCCCCACCTCGACCCAAGCCTGCAGCCAGGGTCATTCCTCCGGTCCAAGCATCTACTCTACTGTCGTCTCATCAACGTCGTCAAGAAGGCACAGCCGCTTTCAAGCGGGGCGATTACGCTGCTGCTCACGCATCGTACTCGAACGCCCTTGCATCGCTCCCTGATTCACACCCAGTCACAATTCTGCTACTCACCAATCGTGCTCTCACTGCTCTCAAAACCGGTGAACCAAAGGCCGCCATTAGCGACGCTGATCGTGCGATGGCAATCATTGGTCCAAGTAAAGGCGACTCGGAACGGATTGAGCTAGGAAATGGAGAAGCAAGCAAAGACATGAGAGAGCTGTATGGCAAGGCATTGGCTCGGAAGGCCGAAGCCTTGGAACAATTAGAGAAATGGGCAGAAGCCGCAAGCATTTGGCGGGAGGCAGTTGAATCCGGGCACGGTGGAAGTAGCAGCATACAAGGCCGAACCCGATGCGAAAAGGCCGCCGGAATCAGTTCTGGAGCCCGCCCCAACGGATCGTCCCCTGCGCCAACCCGTCCCGCTCAACAACGCAGCAAGCCTCCACCACCAAAACCCACTAGAAGCACCACGGCACCACCGTCCGCCAAACAAGCCGAAGCCGTTAACCGACTGAGAGCCGCGAACGAAGCTGCTGATCGTCTGGACAACGAAAGATTTGCCCTCTCAGATGCAGTGGAAGCGCATCTCACAGCTTGGAAAGGTGGGAAACAGGATAACCTGCGCGCTCTCCTCGGTAGCTTGGACACAGTTCTCTGGCCCGAATCAGGATGGAAGAAAATTAGCATGGCGGAGCTAGTACTTCCGAATAAAGTCAGGATCAACTACATGAAGGGGATTGCGAAAGTGCATCCTGACAAGGTTAGTTTTGTAACCGCTACCACGTTGCCGTACAATGGTGCTTACTATTCTGATAGATTCCGGTGAACGCAACTACTGAACAGAGGATGATAGCCGGTGCCGTTTTCAGCACTCTCAACGAGGCCTGGGATAAGTTTAGAAAGGAGAACGGCTTCTGAGTACCGGGTTTTGTCCTATTCCCTTTCAAATCCTTAGATATAGAACCCCTTTTACTGTCGTTGGCTTCCATGTCGTACCATGCGAAGTTATTTTCTTGCTACAAGTTCTGTTTACTGTCATCATACCCTTTCAGAGCTGTTGATCATTGCATAGCAGCATAGTGAGTTGCAATAAGATTTGAAGGATTCATGTCTAATATTTTGGAACGACTGGTTTTGGATATCTATAAACGCTAAAATCATAGTCCTCCAGAGCATGCGGCCGACGACGAGTTATTCACTCTCATGCCGCTTCCCCTTGACCAGCGGCGGCCTGTGGCTTTTCCCTTTCCATCCTCTGCTCTCGCCTCAACTGTTTCTTACTCTTCTTTATGGGAGTCGGGGCAGACTTTGCTTGCGACGTCCATTGTTCACGACATCGGCGCTCTTCTTCTTCCGACCAGGCGCAGGGCAACGTTGCGAATACAAGGTATGACGTATGAGTTTTCAGTTCAGATTCAGTGCGGTGGAATAAGCGGCCCTGCTTGAATAACGGGACGGAGCTTGGTTGTTGTGACGGGGTTCCGACGGAGCTAGGCATGGCTGATTGCTTTGGAGTTTCAGAGATTCCTCCCTCGTTGCCTTCGCTGATTCCCTCCTTCCTAATAGGCGCGCTGCTGTCATCTGCATCGCCTTGAAGTTGACTCTCGCGGAATAACTTGGTGCGCTCTTCGTATGATCGAAGCCGGGAGAGCGATTCATTCACATCCTTGGGGCCAGATATCGAATTTTTGGCGCCAATTCCTGCTTCTGAAGTGTAGACCTCCCTGCGCACCGCGATGTTTCGATGTGCGACCTCGACCATCGATATCGAGACCCAGGAAAGTTGACGGAGTGTACTGATTGTCTGCTGGACTTGTTCAAGACAGGGCGAGAAGGTACATATATGTACCGACGATGACGGGTCCAATGGAGATACAGAACCATCCAGAGGTTCTCGAACCAACCCTTTCAATGCCAGCCACGGCGCGGGGAGGTCGAGAAAGACTGCATTGGCTTTAGGAGACTCCCCATCTGCCAGTAAGAACCCCTCATTGTACACGTCTCGGTGATTTACTCGGACGATTTCCTCCAAGCCGTGATCCCGAAGCTCTTCACGGACCTTTTCAACTCGGTGTTCGTGGAACTCGAAACTTGAGACCTGTCCCAGGCGTCTGCGTTTTGCTTCGGGAAACTGGGAGGGATATCCATTAAAAACTGCCCTTGCAGCTGCATGAGTAAAAGAGCCGCTTCCTGCACCGGCTTCAATAATTGAACTTCCTGGCCGCACCCCAAGTCGATGTAGAATATAACTGTAATCAGCCGTATAAACGACCTGCGTGCGGTGTGGTAGGGAAGAGGTCCAAGATTCAGGCGTGGGCTGGAGTATATGGGTAAATCCACTGGATGCAGCTACTGCAGCACTTTGTTGCGGTTTCCCATCAGTCAAATCCGAACCCTCGATCTCCTCAGCCTTCCTTTTCAGCGTCTTCGCCGCTTTTTCCGTCTTTGAAGGACGGCCCCTTGAGCCAGTATCAACCTTGGACGCGATGATCTGAGAGCCCCACGGCTGGCCTATCAGGGTGCTATGCGGAAAGGATCCGAAGCGCGTATTGGTCACATTTCCTTCCTTGTAGCCTGGGTTCTTTTCGTCGTGGGTTCGGAGGATGGTGGGCGTGAGAAGATCGCGGCGGAGGTGCAGGAAGGCGAGCTCGCCTTCCTTGGAGATAGCGCCTGGAGTAAGGAAGGGAGATGCCATCTTGGCTTGTATCTCGGGGGAAGGTAAGCGCCGCGCTGATTCGATCTGTTTTGGCGCAAGGAGAAGACGTTGCTGTCGCAAATATTGAGATTGAGAGCTCCAGAGAAAAAAAAGAAAGGGACTGTAAGGAATTGTAAAATATCGAAATTATACGAATTAAAAGGCTTAAATTGTCATTAAATACGGTATATGTATGGTCACCCCTCATCAGGCACGACAAAGTTGACCATCACTCACTGCAGGCGACGACGACAGTGAAGTACGCTCCCTTATATATCCTAGCCTAGCAAAGAGTGATCGTCTCTTTTGCGTCCTTCTCAGGGCACTTTTACCGCACTTCTCCTGCTATGGATGCCCCTTGCGAGAAGCCGCCATGGCAGCAGCTTTCTGCAACCCTCGAAGCCACTTCAGAGCTACCTCTGCTCGAGATCTGGAACCCGTTCACTCGATCGAAAGTGCCTTTTATCCCCATTGACCCGAATGGCAAGCAAGCCATGCAGTGTGGCCGAACTTTGTACCACAATTCCCTCCTTAAGGCAGATGCAGCCTTTAGCAACGCCTTCAAATGCGCCCAAAAATCGGTGCATGAGAGTTTGTGTGATTCATTCAACATGGCTGGTGCCATGAATGCCATTTCAAAACTCGTTTCACGGTACAACAACAGCATGGAAAAAATTCAGCATTGAATCATAGACACCCTTCAAGAATTTGCACAATGGGTCACCTCTATGGACCGAAAACTCCGTTATCCAGGGCTTATCTAAACTCCGCAAGCTAATGATGGGCAAATTCGGAGTGACGACACTGAAGCAGGGGGGAGAACTTGCTTAAAGGGACTGGGAAATAAATACCATGGTAATGGAGGTACCAAAGGTTGAGAACAAGCCGATATCAAGTTCTACGCGCCATTCTACCTACTACCTACTCTCAACCTTGCTGTCGAAGCAGCTCTGCACTTTTCACAACTGTATAATCAATTTCTACGACAATGGCCCCTCGTGTGTGGTTAATTACTGGATGTTCTTCTGGCTTCGGTAAAGAAATGAGCATCCAGGTACTTAATCGAGGAGATAAGGTCATTGCCACCTCGCGCAGTATCGCAAAACTCGATGCTCTGAAGAAAGCTGGTGCCAATGTCGTTGCACTCGATGTCACTGCTGGCTTCAAAGCCATTAAAGAGGTTATCGAGGCCGCGCATGACATCCATGGAAGGATTGATATTTTGGTGAACAATGCGGGCTACGTGCCGAAAGGTGCCGTGGAGGAAACAAGGTAGGCAATCTGGCCAGACTCATGGAAATAGTGGCCTCCGTTTCATCCCATGAAATACTAACATCGATCCCGTAGCCCTGAGGAGCTCTATGCCGCCTTCAACACAAATGTATTTGGCGCCGTAAACGTTGTCAACGCAGTCGCGCCATACATGCGCGCGCAACACTCGGGGATAATCGCAAACATGTCCAGCCTCGTTGCCTGGGAGGGCAGTGCAGGTATTGGCGCCTACTGTAGCACAAAGGCCGCTCTTGCAAACATTTCCGAATCTTTCACTGCGGACTTGGCTCCATTCGGCATCACGGTCACGGCCATTGAACCGGGTTACTTCCGTACCGACCTCTTGGCGGCGGACAATAGCACGAAGCCAAAAAATCCCATGCCAGAGTACGACGGGACGCCCGCGCACGCAATGGTTGACGGACTTGCTGGTCTGAGCCATAAGCAGCCCGAAAACCCAGTCAAGGGGACGAGTGTCATCATTGATGTATTGACGCAGAGTGGCGCTGCGGCGGGGCGGCCAATTCCCTTGAGACTCCCTGTTGGACCAGATTCAATTGCTCTGATAGGAAACAAGTGCAGGTCGACACTAGCCCTTCTCGAGGAGTGGAAGAACGTCGTTTCATCGACGAATCATGACGATGTTGCATGAGGGTCGCAGTTTGGCTGCCTCATGTTTTGTCACTTTGTTTTTAGCCCTTCCAGCTTATCTTCTGAAATGAGAATACTAGTATATGCTGATGATGCACCGCTAGTACTTTTCTTCTCCCCTGATATGATCTTTATTGTTTGATGCTGTTGATCGTGCCAAATCAAACTGGGATTATATAATCACAATTGACTTCCAGATGATTTCGTCATAATTACTATTTTGGGCAAATAGTGGGCCTTTGGCGCTAAAAAAAGCTTATTTTCCGCCTCCGAACCAAAAAACCTGCCGGCGTCGGGAATTTCTTTTCTTGCGGGTGGAATTGCCTGACATCTTGACGTTTGGGGGAGGTCATTGCTATATTTCTACAATTCGAATGCGATAACTCAATTCTCAAACCCCGAAACAGGTGCTTTTTGCGGAATGCAGCCGTAACCAGAACAACAGTGTTAAATTGGTGGCTGTCTAGCGCTCATTGAGTGTTAGATTCTTGGAATAGAAGAAATGTTTCCCCCACCAGCGGGCAATATCGATTTAGAAGCCCTCAGCGGAATATGCGGGTGCGCATTCTATTCTCCTGGTTCGCATTGAGAAAATTGCTAACCAAACCGATCACACTTAGCTCTATCTCCATCGCCTGTTGGGTGGTCGTATTCTCCCCACAGATCATAGAGAACTTTCGTCGCGGGTCTGCTGATGGACTGTCCCTACTTTTCCTTATCGTCTGGCTTGCCGGCGACATCTTCAATATTTTGGGGGCGGTGCTTCAGGGTGTTCTACCCACGATGATCATCCTTGCCGTATACTATACGCTTGCCGATATCGTCTTGCTGGCGCAATGTTTCTATTATCGCGGGTTCACATTATCAGACGATGTAAAACCGGTCCAACAACCGGCTGGGGGGCCACTTCTTGAAAATGGCGAGGCGCAAGAACATGACGCACAAGCGGCAGGTGCGCCCGGACGATCAGAACAGACACCGCTCCTGAACGAAGGTACTTCGGACCATCCAAGGCCAACAAAGGGCCAACCACCACAGCCACCCGCTACCCGCCGCGAGTCCCTCGCCTCCCTATCTTCTATCCGAAGCCGCCTCGCACACGTCGACAGCACGCATCTCTCCCCCGCAATGCCGATAATCGAGTCCGTCAAACCCATTTCCCCACCCACCATCCCACGACCAACAAGCACATATCAGAAAATAATCCTCAACGCCTTCGCCATCGCGCTTGTCTGCACCGCAGGTGTACTAGGCTGGTACGTCAGCATGCGCTCCACGGCACGCAGCAGGCAGCACCATGATCGAAAGAGGCCTGATGATCTCTCGCTTGATGTGCTGGGCCAGATCTTTGGATATCTTTGCGCGGCACTGTATCTGGGGAGCCGGGTTCCGCAGTTGCTTCTGAACTGGAGACGGCGGAGTACAGAGGGGGTGTCGTTGCTCTTCTTCCTTTTCGCGTGTATTGGGAATCTGACGTACGTCCTGTCCATATTTGCGTATTCCCCTGTGTGCGATGGCAGAGGTGGCAGGTGTAGACCGGGTGAGCAGGAGAGGATATATGCCCGGTATCTATTGGTGAATGCGTCGTGGCTTCTGGGGAGTTTAGGGACTTTGTTTTTGGATCTCGCGATCTTTGCGCAGTTCATTATGTATCGGGAAAAAGGCGATTATGAGGACGAGGAAGAGGAAGCAAGTTGATATTGATGACGTTTTGGTATTTGCATTTATGGCGGCTATTTGCGAATCATAGCGAGCTAAAGGAATTTGAATATTTGGGTACCTCCGATGGACTGGCTTATAGGAGTTCGTTGCTTATGTATTCGACGCTGATGGTTGGGTCAGCATAGTAGCAACGGACGTGAACGAAGTACAAGATTTGCTCTCAATTAAGAAGCTTCCGCTCTAGTTACACATTGAAAAACGCCTGCTTACATGGTGATAATTTAGAGAAATTCGTAAAATCTCGTTTCTCGTGGCATTACTTCCGGAGCACATAGCGGCGGAACAACCTCGGATGTCAGACCAAAAGGGCACAAGTGCTGCAAGAATCCCAGGGTAACTGCAGGGTACTCCCAAGGAATCTCGCTCCCAAGGCGATTCCCGTTCAATCGCTAGAGGGCGGGTGGGGTTCGACTTTCTTCTTACCTACATCACTCCAATTCGTACTCAACGTGGTTCCCTCGCTCTCGTAATAACTCTTGACCATAGCACGGCGCGTATCCGGATCGGCATTCGCATAAAGCTTCTTGAAAAACGAGTCGACTGGATCGCCTCCATACTCATTGTCGGACTCTACTCCTTCATCCTCTTCCCCAGCATCTCCTTCCGCCTTGTCGTCTGTCTTTTTCTTCTTCTTGGTCAGAGTCTGTGCTACCTTGTCCCAGTCTTTGGCGCCGCCGCGAGCTGACGTGGGATAAGCTGGGGCTTTGGCTGCGGTGGCCGAGAGCTGGGGCTGGGCAGCGGCAGTCTGAGGAGCAGCAGCACCCGCTACACCCTCCAACGCCCCCCATTTTGTACCGGGTTGCTTCTTGCGGAGGACTACTTCGATTTTGGTGGACATGACGGTCGCCTTTGATGCATTGGTGTCGATGGCTGCGAATAAAGGATCAAGGTTGAAAGAAAAGTCAGCACCGGTCGGCAGAGGAAAGGTGATTGCGAGCTGTAGAATAGTTAGCTAGCCCTATAATAATAAGCAATAAGTTAGCGTACCGACTGGTCTTGGAATTCGATTTCAGCTTTGTCCTTTGGAACTCCCTTTGCATAGAGGGTAACTACGACAGTATCATGAGATTGGTACCACTCGTGCCTGACCTTGCTAGGCACTGGTGGCTGGGAAAAAGTTGGTGCAGTTGGCTCTGCTGGCAGTTGAGAGGAGGCTGGTGCCTTGTTATCTTTGGTTGCTACGGGAGTGTTCTGTGTTGGGTTCGTTGATGATGCGACGGGTGTGTTCAAATTTGTCTCTGGTGGCACAGTGCCTTCGAGTTCCTGGAGTTGTTTTTGATATACCTTCTTTAGATCTTCCGGCTTCGGAACCTTGATAACAGGCACCTCGGTCACCGTCACATTTGCGCGCTCATCGCCAGGTTCCAGCTTGTTCAGTCGAGACTTCACCTTCATTTCCCAGATCTGAAGTTCCTGGTTCCTCGCCTTGTTGCTATCACCACTATCCGCACTCATCGCAGATGCAACATCTTTCGCGGAATTGGGTTCTTCGACCGGGCCCGTCTTCGCCCTGACTATCTTGAACAAGAAATCCGCGTCCCCAAACCGTTCAAGTTGATATAGCACGATCGCCCTCCTCATCTGCCCAGCTAGTATTAACTCTCGACGCGCACGCTGCACCCCCAAGGCAACGGCCATTTCCGCATCGTGAAGAGCTGCTTGCCCGTTAGGACCACCGTCTGCTGGCTTTAGGCGCGAGTATGCGGTGGACCGCTTGATGTAGTAGTCTGTAGCGTGTGGATTGATCGTCAACGCCCGTGTAAAGTGCTTAATGGCGGATGGGAAGTCCGAGGCAGACAGCGCCTTTGCTCCCCGTTGAGCGTCGTCCATAGCTGTTGCTTATTCGAGGGGTACGGAGTATGCGAGCACGAAATGGTGGAAAGGTAGCTTATCTGAGAGTGGCGGGGCAAAAGAAGAAGTAAAAGAGCTAGATATTTGGTTATATTAAAGCTTCTTACAGCCTAAACCAGCCTGAAGTAAGAGAGGGTACACTGAGACAGGTAACTGAGGCTTCCGATATGCTCTGCAACACATGTTGGATGATGTGAGGTGGATGATGATGGCTCGCCGCTTTTGCCTGTCATTAGTCAGCCAAATCTGGTCTTGTCTTGTTGGCTTCACTTGTCCTCCGCTTGATAATTCAACAGCTAATCGGGGAAGCCCTACAGGATAGTGAATGAATGATATTGGTCCTCTGGATGTGGAACTTCACAGGCAGCCTTCTTCAATATCTCTAGAGTTGTCTAGGAACTCATGATGTTCTATTGCTGCATCCAACACAACGCACAAAAGTGATGGAAATATAACCATGGAAATAAGTCTGGAACAAATCACAGTCAATGTCATGGTGATATCATGACAGACAATGCTATGTCTATATTTCCTATCATCTCTCTCGAAAACCTCCATCTTTCCGTTACATCTGTGTTCTTTCCCACAACCTACCTGAAACCCGCTTAAGGTACTTTCAGACTCTACAAATATTTTATTGCTTGCCATTCACTTCTCACCCTTTGCTTTTGGCTCTTATTCCCATCTTGGAATTTAAGCCATGGACCCCATACCAGAAGAAGTTGAAGCCGAGATCGCATGGCTTGACTGCTATGAATTTATCGACTGGGCCAATCAGCAAATGCCTCATCGCCTTTCTGATCTGGATGAAATGGCCATAAAAAGATCAAATATCTCCGGAACAGTCTTCTTGTTATTTGGAACGGAGGCTTACCTGTTGAGGACTGGCATGTCCTTGGGAACCGCTACATACCTTGCATCGCTACGCGACGATCTTCCTAGCTAGAAAGGTGAAAGACATGAGAACCTATCAGATCATTCCGAAGCCTAGTATCATGTTATCTGACGCGTTCGATTTTAGGAGCTGGCGATGCCGGGAAGCCTATTGAACAGAGCCCGTGTCGCGGAGTCAAGTACGGAAAGCAAATATCTTCAGAAACCCAGGCGATCAGCTGAGGTCGTCTTTCGGATCTCAGCAAACACCGGTGCCAGGCGTTGGGGGTTGAAAGAGAAAGCCCGAAATCGAGCCAATTCCAGATCACCCCACGATCAACTCCGCAGACTTCGGCAGCGCGAAAATTAATTTTCCAGAGCCGATATTCCACGCAGAGCTGCCAATGATCAAAGCTCCAGATGGCTTAGATCGCAGCAGTTGTCGTCGCTACTCTCAAGAGGTTATCTTTTGACCTCAGTCATGACCAAGGCTGTCTGGTGAAGAATGGTGTTATAAGTTTCTTCAACATAGGTGATATTGTTCTGGCTTACTGAAAATCTGAAGATGAATTTTATGATTCATGGAGAGCTCACGGAATCCAATGAAGCGCAACCATCAAGGAGATATTTTCACTTATACCAATGCAAGATGCTGTCTCGAGGGTTACTTGATTTCTCGCAAGCGGTCTTCACAGCATGGTGAGCCACAACAAGCAGAGAAAGGTATCATGATATTGCACCCATCTATTTACTTTTTGATGGTTTCTAATTAACATTTATATCATTAAGCTGAGCTTTCCACATATTTGGGCTCAATTGATGAGGGCACTGCTGTGCTGCCCTGGGAAAAAGGTTGTCCATTGTGCGCACATGGGATCACCAATTTGACCCTTTCTGAAAATATTCTTCATGTAGCCAGGATTTCCTGGTGAGAGGTGGTTGAAAACCCTTCAATCATACACAGAGTTTAGTGCATATACTCAATGCTGGGACATGATGGCCAGTATCACATACAGCTTCAACATGGAACCACATTTCTTTCCCACTACAGTTTTGGAGTTAAACCGACAGCAGCAGAAGTGGTTGCTAGAATCCAGGAAAATCTCCCAGATTTCACCCACCTTCAAGAAACAACTGATCAAATTACTTTATACCTCAGTGAATCTCAAAATCTGGCTACTCAGTTAGAAAGTGGGCATTTGAAGGCTCATGCTTCCTTGGATGATGCATGAATGACTTTACCTCTGATGTGACAGTCCAGGGAGATTTTATTTTATCTTCTTTCCATTGTTTCATGAGTCGTCTAGGCTTTGATGCCTGATTGCGAGGTCCCATGGAACTCACCAGTGAACACCAGCGCAACGCGCAAAAAGGACAAAAACAACCATGGGAAGATCCAAAACAGATCATTAGCTGTCATGGTGATGTAACCATGTTAGACGGTAATGTAGATTTATCGTCGCTGCTCTCGGTTACCACCTTCTTACCCTATCGACCTTCATACCAGTTTCATTACATCTACTACGCTTCGGACTCTAGAAGACCTCCTTACCTACCTACTTCTCACTTGCTATCAAATACTTCTGCTGCTCATTCCGGAAAAGCTATGGACTCCAAAGATAGAGATCTCGAGGCCTCTATCCTGCGCCTCGACGCAGACAAGTTCATTATTTGGGCAAGCATGAACACAACACATCAGCTTTCAGAAGATGATAAAAAGGCCATCAAGAAATCAAATGTCACCGGCACATTCTTTCTAAGATTTGGAACGGAGGACTATTTGCTACGAGCTGGCTTGACCCTGGGCACTGCTGCAATCCTCGCCTTGATGCGAGAGGACTTGGTCACCAAAGAAGGCGAAAAGCGTCAGAACCCATCAGACTACCCAGAAACTGAGTCACATTATCTGACGTGCTCATGCTTAATCATAGGAACCGGTGATGCGGCGGGATTCACGGAGTCAAGTCCCGAAAGGGCTGGATCTGCGGAAGAGAGACTAGCTAAACTCATCGACGAAATCAGAAGTCGTGCCTATCAGCGAGTGCTGGAGTAGCTTTAGCTATCTTGGGGATACAACTTCACGGCAGATGGGAATCGAAGGGAGGGGACAGGATGGGTTGAGGGAGAAGAACCCCCTGAGGAGAACTACCTAACCCACACTTATATGGGTCGACCTCTACGCTCCGCTGTGCTTGTTCGCCACCTCACCAAGCTGCTATCGATCTCGACTGGACGACGTATGAGTCTGATGTAGCCAAAGCTTTCATCCCACCCTCCTCTTGGGGATCCGAATAATAAGGTCCAGACCCCTTATCTCCCGAAGAACGACAAAGATTCCAAGGAGTACCTCAATGCCTGTATCTCTGGCCGGATTGCTCCCAGTGCAGTTTCAGACAACTAATCGATCACCGGTTTTTTTATGGCGTGGACCATTGATTTTGCGGCATGGTGCGGTTGACAAATGCGACCGCTACAGAAACAGACAAGATGGTGCTAGGATTACAGCCGCATTTGAAAGCCGAAAATCGATGAACAATAACTGGTTCAAGTCTAACAGCTCTGAAGGGAGGTGAGGAAGCGTGTACATGAAAAAGGAGATCAAAAAGGGATCCAACCTGATATTTGCGCAGATGCTTTCCAATATGTATAGATATTAATAGCAGCAACATTTGTATGAGTGTCACAACTCAATGGAAATCACACAAGTACATCATTGCCAAATTTCTTCGCGTAAAGGCCCAAAGCCCGAATCGGCCAATAGAGTTTATAGTTGGGATACGAGATCATACTGCAGAGGCCAGTCAGTAAGTAAGAGCACGGGTAAATAGACAAATGGGGAGACGAACCAGGACTGGTTAAATACGCCCTCGATACCCCCTTGCACCCACTCTCCGTTTGACTGCTGCCGTGACATGAGTAGCTTCATCGCCTTTTCAAGCACAGCCTTCTCAGGATATCCGGCCTCCATCAACGCGAGACACGCCCACGACGTCTGTACGACTTGGGACTGCTTGTGGTGCGTGTATACTTTAAGCTCGCAGCTAAGATACGACTCGCCCCATCCTCCGTTAGCCATCTGTTTGTCGAGGAGGAATTGGCAGCCGCGTCGAACTCGTTCGCTATTCTCATAAGTTTCACCAACTGTCGCAAGGCTTTCCAACGCAAACATCGCAGCGTAGGTGAAGCATACGCCCCAGCTGCCGTACCAGCTGCCATCCGGGCGTTGAGCGCGACGAATATAAGCTACCGCTTTCTCCCTCACATTTTTGATGTCCTCAGCACGGTAATCAGGGTAGAAACGACTAAAGTAGGACAAGGCTGTCAGGACAGCAGTTGTGCACTCAGGATAGTCGTAGCCAATCATGATACCGCCGAATACTTCCGCAGCATTGAGCAACTCAACATACGGAGACGCTCGCGTAGGCTCATACTCGGTGAATCCTCCGGTAGAATTCTGCATTTCGAGCAATGTGTCAACCGCATCTTTTAGGCGGCGATCGGATATCAGCTTTGGGAAGCCTAGTTGGTTTTGGAGCTGAACTGATGCCCGTAACCCCTCTGCGGTGCAATCGCTAACGGTATACCCCTGGGTTTTGGTGCTAAAGGGCCAAGCACCCTTTGTTCGGAAACGGTAACAAGCTTCTTGATTCGGAACATTTTCAAGCATCTGATGATCCTCTATAAATTCAAGTGCCTTGATGAGCATTGGACGCCACTTCGGATCGTCACCAAACCCAGCTACAACCACAGCTTGGACGATAAAGGCAGTGTCCCATAACTGAGCACCATTCGTCCCGTTCATGAGCATGCCTTCATCCTTCACCCACAAATAGTCGTGCAAACGGTCTAGATGGCGACGGACAGAGTAGCTTCCTGGACCTTCACGCAGATAACAGCAGATCGTATTCATCGGTGCGTTTACAGGTCCAAGACCCGCATAATCTGTGTTTTCATCCTCACGTTGAATCAAGTACCACACCCAGTCCTCGGCGCGCTTCACGAGAGACGGCCATCGAAAGTACACATTCCAGATATTCGCAATAAACCAGAACAGTAGCCTTAAAAGCCAAGATTTCGGATAGTAGTTATCTTCAGGGGCAATGGCGCCGCGATAGTATCCAAAATCGATGGACTCGTAGGGTGCGGTATAGATTTCTTGTCGTATTTGCCGGGTAAGATCATCGACAGGATATGAGAACTTTTTAGAATATATATAAGTCATCGGTAGGAAGACCTGTCGCATATGGATCCACCATCGCCACGGGGCAAAAGGAATCCAATCTGGGAGCAGCCTAAATGTAGATTAGACAATAGAATAAAGACAAGACCGTCGTAGCAACGAACCAAAGCTCGGGGGGAACCGGATTTACACAATCCCATTCCATTACACCAAGCACACTCAGCCAAAACTTCGCCCAGTGGGGACCGTAAACAGCGCCACCCAGTTTATGAAGCATGCCGCGAGCTTTGATCATTCTTTCATCCTCTGCGCTTGCCCCCAGAAGACGCAGAATTGTATAGTTCAGGGCAGTTCCGAACACTGAACTATGGGCTTCGATATGCAGACCCCAGCCCCCATCCTCAGGATGCTGTCGTGAAAATAGATATCGCTTGATTTCGATGGCATATTCTGTTGGAATCGGCGTGTTTGTCACGTACCAGGTGACAATTAGCCCCGGCAGTAGGAATAACGGCCCGCCATATTCGCAGCCCCAGTTCCCCGGAGGCAATTGAAGGTGGGAAAGGAAGAAAAGACCATTTAAAGCGGCTTCTAAAGGTGTTTTGGGAGGAGGCAAGTCTGGTAGGCCCTGAGAAATTTAGAATGCGGATATCATCAACGGGCATGATGGAGAGGAAGTCAACCAACCGTCGGGAGACCCAAGTGGTACTTGTCAGCAGCTGTCTGCGGCCATTCCTCTATCTCTTGGTCAGTTTTCAAGTAGTGCCATGTCTGTCGGCCACGATCATCGCGTAGCCTCCATCGTCTGTAGTCCGTCTTCTCCTCAACATCGTCGTTGGCGGTAGGAGCGCATTTCCCAGGCATTGTATCCTTACCACAGCTTTTCTATATTAGAAGAGGGGCATTGAGGCGGCCATCTGATTCGAATTGGCACTCAGGGGAATATCGTTGGGAGCTTGAACGTCTTTTATCAAAGTGACATGTGAAGACTTGGCAATCGTTGGCTTGGTTCCTGGCGCAAGCGATTCTGATCCAGGCTGCCCCTGAAGTCAAAATCGTCCGTCCTGAGAATCAACCCCCAAACATCCTGCAGGAGAGAGGTGTTGTTTTTCCTTGCTGTCGGAATTCATACCGCCCAATGCTCCAGCAAGAAGCGATTCCCACCCAGGTCCTTATTTTTTCGAGAGAAAGGCTCACTTGCTTTCTCGTGAAGATTGTTGCTCTTCACATCCGCGGCGTGTGTCGTGTGTCTAAGATACACGGCTATGCCTTGCGCTTTCTCAAGCTCAAGCGTTTCTCCGGTCCGATTTCTTTTCGGGGATATCTGGTTGAATACCCGTATGGCCAGAGTACGTCGATGCAAGTTGATTTGATGATGCTCCGTTTTTCTGGACCAAAGTAAAAGGCATGCACCGCACAGCGAATAACGGATCGACTGCACTGCCGGTTTTAAGGTCCCTTTTGTTTCTCTTTGGCTGATGAGACTGTGAGAAATTTTACCCACGGAGAGGCCTTCTGTCTGGTGGTGTAAGGTTTCGCATTGAAGGGCAGTCATCTGAGGAGGCCTCGTCTGCGGAAAGACACGATGAATTCAATTTTCTTGATAACAAGACAAATCTGCCGAATTTTAATGCTTAAGACAGGTCGTTGTGATACTGGCGGACGTTGGAATATTCAGGTCACCTGTTATGCTCTCACGTGGCAAGAGGCCGCCTTCAACCCGAGACGACATCTCTTCTCTTCCATATTTATATCGGCTAGTTCGGCAGACAGACTCCTAGGTCATATATTCCGCAGGATGCCGAACGAGCGTAGGGTCAAGGAGTTTATTGACAACCTGCTTATTTCGGTCATTGACGACCTAGTCAAGCGAGATGGGGCTCCGTCTGTCACTTTGAGACGCCGGTCTGTTCGAACCAAGTACGCATTGAGTACGTTGACCCGTACTTTGGAATCTAATGGTGACGAGGATGATCGCACCTATTCCTGGCCGGGGGGTTGTGCACAGGAGGCATGGCGGTTCGGTGGGTTACTTGTTTGAAGTAATTCTGGATCTGCCTTGATTGTTACAACGCAGCAGCTGTTGGATTTCTACATTGAGGCTCTTGGCTGACTGCGCTTGGTAGGTGTTATTATTCGAATTTTGGGGCACGTCTCTGAAGCGGTACATAACAACTTCGTGAGTTCGAAGAGAGATATATACTATTCGGACCCAGCATATTTCGGCTCTCAAACGGTGGTTGATACATATATCGATGCCATTGCGAATACAGTTGGCGTTGAGCGAGGCGACTTGCATGTGGTATGTCTTTCGAGTTACCAAATAAAGATTCTCACGGGGTACCCCGGCTCATGCTGTGAAAGGCTGCCGCGGCGAAAGGGCTGGTCGCTGGATGCCTTAAAGTGCGGATGGAGAATGAATCTATTACAAAAGTCGAGGAGCATAAAGAGGCTTGCAATCACGAAAGTACCTTTACTTGGCTATGCTGAAGCTAACAAAAAATATAGGGCCTATTAATTCCGAGAATTGATGAGATTAGAGATATATACTTGGGAGATATAAGATGGGTTCTCGTTGTCGAAAAGGAAGTACGTATCAATCCAATGAGCCTTTCTCCTCTACACCATTATATCTCGGAACACGGGCTTAACGAAAGTCGAACAAGGCCGTCTTCCATCGTCTTGTAACGTCAGAATATCACAGATTATCGGCTGCAGGGAGAGGAGTACTCGTCACTGTGAGCAAGACCCTGTGAGCCATGATATCAAGATGTTCCGAATACTAATCGATGTCATAACTGGCGCTCAGGGGAAAGGGTATCCGGATCTTTGCACTCGGGCGTTTTTACGACGGGTATCTGAAACGAAATGTTCGAGTTCTCCGCCCCCTCCCATCCATATTTTAGTGGACAGTGATCCTGATGGCATCGCAATCATGTCAACATATAAATACGGGTCCATAGCCCAGGTACATGAGAACGCAAGGCTGAACGTGCCGAATATCGAATGGTTGGGGCTGCGAGCATCAGAGATGATTGGCGCTGCAAATGAGGATGCCGATAATGCGATCTTGTCACTGAGTTTCCGAGACCGGAGAAAAGCTATCGCGATGCTGTCAAGAAGCCCGGCTTTCATCGAGGATGGGCCTGAACGGGAATGGCGAATGGAACTGCAGAGAATGCTGATGACGAATATCAAGGCCGAGATTGAGGTATTGTATGAACAGAAAGAGGGCCTTGAAGGCTGGCTGGATCGGAGGTTGCAACAAGGGGTTTGAAACAGTCATTCAGCAATATCACCTAGAATGAAACAAGAATAGAATATGCATCAAGGTAGAATTAACCTTTCTATGTACCGCTGAAAAAAAGAATAGTTGAATGCCTGAACACCATGCAAACCGTTTCAATCATCAGGTCATAACGCAAACTATAGCCTTAGAAAAGTGGCTGTAAAGGGCTAAGGAACCCCAAACCCAATCAAGGGACCATATCAAAGTCCCAAGCTCCTGCGCACCTCCTCCCTCACCTTATTCTCATATTCCGTTCTCCGTTCTCGCCACATCTTCGCGGCTTCGATGTTCGCAGGGGACTCATCATTTGGTTCGGCCAACATGCTCATCACACTAATCAGGATCTTCTCCACGCTCTGAATGGGGCTCCACCGTTCCGATGCATGTTCATAGTGATTCGGATCGTCACCGGGAGGGTGAAGGATAGAAATGCACACGTTTCCATTCGGATAGACTGACATATCGCACCTAGATTAGTTACTGCGCAACGTTTCAACACCGAGTGAAACAAGAAAGACTAACCATTCGGATGCCACACACCGCCCCCTAGAAACTTCATTGTAGGCGGACTCAACGGGTAATCCTTCGGGAACTTGAGCTCGGCCGCAAACACTCCACCTTCGAATGGCGTGCCTTCGGGTCCCTGGATCAAGGCTTCCCAGCGGAACATGTCATCTTCGGAGACGGGGCCTGCTGTTATGCCCTCCGGAGAGGATGTAGAGAGTAGTTTGTATTCGTGGAATAGGCGCTTCTGCGCGACGGAGGAGGTCATCTTCGTGATTGAGGGGCCTCGTGTCCCGATCGAGGGTGCGGGGAAGTCGGATTTCTTAGATGGACTTTTGGTATGAGGGAAAATGGATTCGCTGCTGTAATTTGAACGCAGTAGTTCGTGGAGGCCTCGTAATGAATCGGGGTTTTATCAAAGAAGAATGTTCCAAGGAAGTTGCTCGAAGCCAGGCTGGTGGATTCGGGGCGCTTCCAATGTTCCTCAAGGGAAGCAAGCCCGTTGACCAAACGCCACCAGATATTGCTTATATAATACATGAATTCAGGGGCATATAAAAATCAAGCTGCTTGTTCTCAAGCTCATGCCACAAGGGCAATTCACTGAATATTCCTCAGGGGCAGTCAAGTCTGTATTATTCCTTCATTCAGGCCATGAACCCAGACGGTTGAAGGTGTATTTTCCCTCTGCCACCCGTCCAGAGTTGAAGAAGGTTCGAGGCCTTGAGAGGAACTGTGAGCAGCACATGAGATGGACCTTTATTTATTTCTAAAAAGGAGTAGTGTAGTTGAAAAAAGGATCAAAGAATACCTCTAGCGCCCTTCCTGCACATGCTCAGTCGCTATGATTTCCCGCCTAAATGCTTAACCAACCCTAACCAGAAACACCTATGCCAAAGCTTCTGAATCGATGGAATGAGGAGATTGCTTTGCAAGCTAGAAAAAGTCACCCCAATCGTCACCGCCGTCCTCACCGCCGTCGGACGGAATGTCGTCTCCCTGGTCGAATGGATGGGGATCACGATCCTGCCCCCACAGCTGATCCTCCTGGCTCCCCCACACATCCTCCTCGCCAGGATAGGGTTGCTCGTTCAGCGGCGACCCTTCAGTAGGCTCCGTATTCTGTGCTTCAGTGGGAGAAGCTGATCCTTCTGATCCTCTGCGCAGAGCCTCGTAACCAGCTAATGTTCCGGCTCCAGCCATTCCCGCTGCAGCTCCCTCTGCCACCGTCCCCGCTGCCGCGCCGCCAGCTCCAGCTTCCCCCAGGCCTAAGAATCCATATGGGAGAATTCCATGCCCACCGGACCGGCTAAAATAATCGAAATCAATTGTAACAGCTGTAGCGAGCATGACAGCTCGCTGATCCAGAGTCATCGAAGGCGCATTCTCTCGTTTCGGAGGGATGATCTCTGCGTTAGGTTGGGATACGGTTTCTTGCCGTAATCGTTCACCCTCTAGGCCCGCGGAATCCATACGTAGAGCATAGACTCCGGTATCTGTAAATATTTCCCGTGCAAAGCCGCCAAAGTTCCGATTTACAGACCCAATTAGCTGTGAATTCGCGGAACGAAGGGAGAAATCCCAAGAGAGAAGCGGCTCGTCAACATAGGCAAATTGCGCGAGTTCGCCGCCAGACGGAGTGCCGGGGGATATAGATACTTGTGCCTGTTGGGCCTCGGACAGATCTGACCCTGAGTAAGAAAATGCTTTGGTAGAAAGTAGGGTTTCTTTGTTGGAAATCGGATGGGAGAGGAAGAGGTTATATTTTCGGCGCATCAGAGCCCATTCTTGCTGAGCTTCTCCAACAACCTGCATCTGATCGTGCTCTAGTGGAGATACCCATGCTGGGGTCTCAGTTTGCCCTGGAGCCGCACCATCCCGTCTCTGACTGCCGGCGTGTGTCCAATCCGACCCATTTGCCGCACCGAGCGGGTTGTAAACTCGAATCCGCGAATTTATCCAAGAAAACGGACGTTGAAACTATACAGTGGTCAGCAACAATCCGTACGTTTATTTTGAGTGGTAGGAACCTACTCACCCTCAAGACCTCGTTCTGGTGTTTATCGAAAACATGAGCTACAAAGGCCCTATGGGTATGTAACCACTGGCGTGCCATCATATTACCCATTCCCATATCACGCTCCGCCATGTAACCGACGTGGTTTCCTTGCGCATCGAGAATAACGTATCTATTTGCCTGCTCAAAACCACTGTGATAAAATCAGTCCTGTGTCCCGCCAACAGCACGCATCAATGAGAACTCACAGCAGGACGTTCATCATTTCGATCTGCCTTTGTACCACCAATCCAGAGTTTGCGAGTATCTTCGCCGCAGGATGATTCTCCCTGAGTACGCCATTTGGGTCTTCGGGGATATGTACTGGGGCGAGCAAGCTGTTGTTCTGAGGATTGGTATCGTGGAGGGTAGAAGAGAGTGTATCTAACGGTGATTGACTTGATTCCGGTGAATTGGCTGTATTTTTGTTTGGCTGGTTGCCTGAGTTTTGCCGTGTCTGTTGATTAGGCGGAATGCTGCTTCGTGGTAGTCGTCGGGAGTCTCGTGCGGAGCGAACTGCTCTCGTTAGTGACAAGCGCGCGGCGCTCAGAATTATCCGCCTGGGCCACATAGCGACAGAGTAAGGTGTTCAGAACCCAATATGCGCAGAATAGTAGTTTCCATTGGATTGGATTGGAAATAGTTAACGTTCCTTGTGGAAGATAGTGGCGGGATTGTCCGTGAAGTTCGCGGGACAGACCTACCCTACGTCACAGCCATTCCACCACTGGAATCGCGACAACGAAGAATATAGCTAAGATAGAATAACAGTAAAGGGTATATAGATTTGATACAGTCGCATCTGGTCCGGTCACCAATTGACCCAAATCCTCCAAACGCCTTCTATATGTACAACTCCGCTTTAAACAGTCGGGGTAAGATCCAATATCCATCCACATTTCTCATGGGTTTAAAATGCACACGCAATGCAGCCACTATAGCAACCCCTTCCTAGCCAGTTCGACCTTGCGCGCCGCCTCGCCGGCTTTATATCCGCCCCTCGAAATACAAATCGCGCTTCCGTCGCCTAGTTCGAACTTCTCCTCAACAGCCGGATGTGGACAGGGACAATGATGCGGAAAATGTACGCAGGCTAGCGTTCCGGGACATAGGTAATTCGAACATTGGGCTGAGGAAAGATATTAGCCGCTGTGATTTACTTGCAGTAACGCAGCTTGAATGTTGTAGACTCGGAGCTAGGGCGGGGTATACATACCGCCATTATATGTTCTCTGATACCATGAGCTATCACTGGGAACGTTGCGCTCGTCTTGTGATTCCTCCTGCTGTCCGCCTCCGAACATTTGCTCGAAGAATTGGAATTGGGCGTGTACGGTGGAGATGAGGAGTAGAACTCCGAGCAGACTTGTCAACACGCGATTCATAGTTCGTATTTCTCGAAACCTCCGGCTTTGTTGCTGCAAATTTTCCTTATAAACAGCTAAAAGCAACTGCACTGCTCTTCAAGCTGGTCTTGAATCAACCGAACTGTCAACGTTGCGCATGTCGGGGAAATGATAAGCTGTCATCAGCCAAGAACTTTCGGAGCACGCCATCACGTGACAATTTCAAAAGCTCAACGCCTTCAACCGGAGAAGAAGCTCAATTCCATTCACGAACAGCAATCCTCGACGTTTAAGAGCACCAATACCCAGGGTCGGGACCTAGACAGAAAACCCATAATAGGTCTCGGTCCCCATTCCGAAGACCATGTTCCAACCCCAATTCCGAGCCCCCCTGCGGGCCGTCGAAAACTTTTTCACCTCCTACCTCCACGCAACAAAACACCAATTGCGCTCCTCTCTCAACCCGACTCTCTCAAAATCCGCCGTCTCCCCCTCGAACACTCCCTTCTCCGGCCTCCAGGTCCGTTACGCCTCACACAACACACAAGGAGCCGCCAACAGCGCAGCCAGCAACAGGCCCGGAAAGCGGCTGGGTGCCAAAAAGACCGGAGAGCAATACGTGATTCCGGGGAACATCATCTTCAGACAGAGAGGCACGAAATGGTTCCCCGGCGAGAACTGCGGGATGGGACGCGACCACACGATCTACGCGACGGAAGCTGGGTATGTGAAATATTACAAGGATCCAGAACGGCATCCGAAGAGGAAATATATCGGGGTTGCGTTTGAGAGGACTGATGTCCTTCCGACGCCGAAGAATGCGCCGACGAAGAGGCGGTTTGGGCTGGTTGCTGTGCCGAGACGGGTAGAGGAGGCGGTTGTGGTAGGCGATGGGAAGGAGGTTAATGTCACTGGTCTTGGGAAGGAGGGCGGTCCGCCGTTGAGGCCGGGCTATATGTACCGTGTGGGTAATTGGGAGATTGGTCGTGCTGCGGAAGTGGCTGGGGTAAAGGCAGCGGAATGGAGACGAAAGGATCGGTGGGCGGCGTGGCAAACGAGAATGGAGAAGAAGAAGCGTGTTGCTCAATTGGCGGAACTCAAGAAGAAGAGGAAGGCTCCCAAGGCGAAGAAATGATCCAACTGAGATCCTTTTTTTCCTTCGTTGATTGTACTTTTTTTTCCTTTGCTGATGGAGTTTGACTGCGTATTCTGTACATTACAATAGACGACACGCATTGGTTCTCTGAGTCTCTTTCTCCGGAAATTTGCATACTTTTGAAGAGCTGCCTCCGTCATCCTTCTAATCAGATGTGACTTTGAATGATGGACCAAATAGCTGATAGAATAGGAGCGTAACATCATCAATTCACATTGTAGGACTCAACATCCACTTGGCTAGCTAGAAGAGCAGAAGATTACACCAAGAGTGTAAATAGATGTAGAGATCATAATCAGACCATCATGTCTATCCAATATTGCCGCGCTCATTATGCTTAATTTTTATATCTAGATCCTCGAGGGAATCTGACATGCACATGCTAGGAAACATCATCATTCAGGGCAATTCCGCCGTACCTCTGGCCATCTGTCGAAAAACTTTCCAAGTATCAGTGCCTGGCAGATGAACTCGTTTTCCAATACCCTAATCTTCTTCCCGTTGACAAAGAACTCGTCCGTGTCTCCACTGGAACCGCTCCCGTCGACCTCTGGCGGACTCTTCTGTTTCTTCGGGGGCCGACCACGACGTCGAATGGAGCCGGTTTTCGAACAGATAGACGGAGTTGCCTCTGACAAAGCCATTAATGCATCCCGTGCCTCTTGTGCTGCAGCATCATCGCCAACATATATACAGTCCCATCCAAGAAGCATGCTGCCCGATGAGTGGTTGAGAGATTTTCCGTGATCGGTCTTCAGGATATCGATGGCTGTCTGCAGGTCTTGGACATGGTCAACCCTTTCAGGCCCTAAAGCGTAAGTCAAAAAGACATATGGCTTCCGCTTTTCTGCCGCTTGGCCCCGGCCCATGACCAGCAGCACGGACTGGCCGGCTAGAAACTTCGTTCGCCCACGAATTGTATCCTTCAGACGAGCGGTTCTTACTGGGTTCGGTTCGAGGATTCTAGAGCGGACAGTATTTTGCAGGAACATAGACGCACCGGCAGGGAGAAGATATGACTCCCAGTCTATAACCTCGTTGTTTGCGATGCAGTGGTCTATCCAGCAACCAGCAAGACAAGGAAGATTCAGAGCAAGCGCCTGCATGAATTTGGCGCGACGCGAAGGATTGTCGGTAATCAAGCAAACAAACCCTAGCTGACTAGCTTTATGTGTCAACCGCAAGAGATCTTTCCTCCCTCCTTCGGCTTCCTCCGACGCATTGCTTGCAAATGAGGTAGAGGATGATAGTAGAAGGTCAAACAGCTCATCGAAGCCCTCGAGTATCCGTCCTCCATTCTTCAGGATTAGAGGCCCAAGTCGAGACAGTTCCTTCTCATTGTGCGTATATGAAAGAGCAAACGCCATCCCCGTAAAGAGGCCAGAAGTTCTGGACTCTGTCCTCGGGCTTCGATTGACGTTCGGTGCGAAACTGATGGGAGCAGGGTCTATGGGTGTTTGTATCCGCGAAACGGCGTGGTTTGTCGTTGACTCATGTGAGTACTGACGCTCCTTAAAACGGGTCCAGAGCTGCTTGTCTAGATACACGTAAGAAATAGGAACTGTGACCTTCTCGTCGGTTCTATTCGAATCAAGCGCCTGCTTGGGTATCAGAACCACAGAGGAGTGCCCATGGATATCAGTCACTTTCGGTGATCCTGCGTTGATGCTTCGAGTTATCTCTGCTGTGCTCAACTTGTCTTTCAGTCCCATTACGACGTATGGAACTTTTGGAAGATCCGGATAGAAAACCTTGACGACATCGTTCACCCTAAGTTCTAGACGTTTGATGCCTTTTGGGTCTACTAGGTCCGGTTGATCTGAATCTTCAAATAAGACCGAGTATCGTTCACGGCCAACATCTTCGGAGAAACCGACACATGTGGCAGGGTAATAGCCGTGGGGTTGGCCATTAAAGAATGCAAAGACTTGATTATTGGGCCCAAATGACGGAATGGGTGCAGTCTCGGGTACCTCAATCCGTGACTTGAAGGTATTGTTAACTTCAGGAAGGTCAGGAGCCGATGAAGGGATGATTTCAGTAGGCACTGGAGATGAACTCGAATTAGTATGTACAACGACTGCCTGTACCACCCGGTCGTTTTTGCGAATCCATTGCCGTTCTTTTCCGAATGAAGGCTTCCTCTGGACATGGTTGGCTCTAGCAAGACTCGTTTTTTGCACGACTTGCTGTGGCGAAGCCTGAACTTCCCAAACATTTCTAGAACTTCGGTCTGGCCTGGATTGGCCCGCTGGAAGGCTGATCTCAGAAGGCTCTAAAGGAGGTGAGCCTAGCGCTGGAGCGTTATGTGGTGTTGGATCAGGGGTTGTATCGACGGTAGGCTCAACGTGAGGAAGTTCGG
The DNA here is from genome assembly GCA_039700045.1 of Malbranchea zuffiana. Classification (NCBI taxonomy): domain Eukaryota; kingdom Fungi; phylum Ascomycota; class Eurotiomycetes; order Onygenales; family Malbrancheaceae; genus Malbranchea; species Malbranchea zuffiana. The sequence continues at coordinate 195,466 of JARUPO010000014.1, read as the reverse complement.
GTGAGATTTGAGGTTCGCGCATTCGAATGGACGACCGAATACTCAACCCATAATTTCCCCTCCTTTTCTTCGCTGTGTGATACTCCGTTTCTCCGATTACCGACTGGAATGCCCTGTCCTCCGCTGTCATGAGGCCTATATCCTCCAGTGGAACCTCGGGCACAGATTTTGGTGGGGATTGATCAGAAGCAATTTCAGTCATAGTCTTACGTGGACGTCCGCTGGGGCTCGAGAAAATAGACTGTAACCGGTTCGTAATATTCTTTTTGGGTAGGTTGAGTCGGCTACCTTGTCTATTATGTTCAACAAAAGGTGCCTTGGGCAGGTTATCATCTTCCTTGGGCGAGACTGGGTCACCCTCAGATCGGGTACCGTGTTTCGAAGACGCTCTGGATAGCATTGGTCGAAAGCCTGGACTACTCTCAGGGATAGTGCGGTGGAGATTTCTGCCGCTAGATGCTCGCTGGCTAGGAGTTTCATATACCCGGGACAGCATCGAGGAATGTTTATTAATGGTGCTTGTCTGACCTCTATCTTGGATAGTTGGGTGCTGGATACTTGAATCAACCCTCTGATACGTAGAGTCAGGGCCAACCGTATGAGGTTCCTGAAGCATAGAATGTCCGGGTCTTCGCGGAAGAGACTTTGAAATAGAGAGAGCCGGCCCAGGAATCGAATTAGATCGATTCAAGGTAGCAGTGCCTTGCTCGTCCGCCTCGTGTAAACGAACTCCATGACGGGGTGGCGAGGATTGAAACTCTGCGTTCGGGGGAGGCGAAGAAGCCGCTCCTTCGCGAGGCCACTGTTTATTCCCTGGTTGAGACGGTTGTGTTGCGGCATCTGGAATCCGTGATTGGGCTTCCGGATCATGCTGGAATTTGGTTGTCTCAATACCACTGCGGTCGCTGGTGGATTGTTGAGTGTTCAATACTTTCTCCACTTGAGAAGGGCGGACCTCGTCACCAATTGGGCCAGCTTGACGAGATTGCTGTGGTTGCGACTGCGATATCACCTCAGGCTCCTCATAACTTGTAATGTTTGTTTCCATATCCAGAGCCTGGGATAATGCACCATGGGCACGAGCGGCACTATTGGGTATCTGAATCAAGCCGCTGTCGATATTTTCTTTATCCTCCTCGCCGGATGATTGTGGTTTTTGCGAGCTATATTTATAAACCGTGCCTTCCTCCTCTTGTTCTGTTTCTAGTTCGCTTTCTCGGCCATTGTCCGATACTATGGCCCCTTCACTCGCCTCCCGTCCTGCAGGAGTGTCATTTCGCTTCAATTGCGATTCCCCCATTGACGAAGAGGAGCCCATACTCCGTCGAAATCTCCGAGAGCTAGGCCGCGGTGGCGCCGTAACATTGGCGAACTGTTTCCGAGCTTCGTTATCAATTTCTTTCTGACGAATCTGCGGCTGTATATGGAGATCCTCGTCGAAAAACTCGACATCATTCGGACTGTTTGGTTGCTTATTTGAATCCGCATGAGGTTTTGATTGTTGTGCAAGTCTCTCACGCGCAGCTTGGGACTCTTTCATCGAAAGATAGTTGGTCTGCGGCTCTGTGTGTTCACGGTGGGAGGCCGACGAGATTGTTCGAAGTGGAGAGGAAAGAGAAGCGGGTATTTGGCGGCTTTGGATTGGCAGGTTTGGCGAGGGCATGTCGGATGATAGTTCAGGTCGGGTCATATGTGTAGTGGGTGAGGATGCTGCTTGAGTAGCATTGAATACCTGGCTCAGGGGGATCACAGAGCCAGGAGTTTTGGTTCCCTGGGGAGCGAAGGGGTTGGTTGCTGGAAGAGGAGTCGTTGTGTCAAAATCACCGATGGAATTATCAGTGTTCCGGTGGATTGGCGTACGGTCAATGAAGCGTTGAGATTCCGGAAATGGCTGGTATTGGGTGGGTGATGAGATCGCCTGCTCCTGGTGGTCTGCCGGCCCAGATTCGGCACCCTCCCCGTCCCTGTCAACGTGTATAGTATCGTCAAAATCTGAAAGCAAGTCCAGGTGACCAGTATCTCCTTCCCTGAGAGTTTTCTGTGTGACTCCAACGTCTGCGATATCGAGTCCAGAGTATTCGTCTACCGAGCGGCCTTGTCTCAAGAGGTTATCGTAGACGGACTGGGATATCGGCTGCGTATCGCCTAGCGGGCTGTCCATCTTTTGAGTAGGAAACTCCGGAACAGTATTCCAGGTAGCGGTCTGTGAAGATAACTGGGCCATCACATTTGCACTGTGAGGTTGTTGCAGGGAAGAAAGGAGATTCACATCCACGCCAATTTGCTTTGTGGTCATACCCGCTGCAATAATGACATTGTCCTGCAGCTCTCCGTCCTGGAATGGCTTATCCGGCAAAGAACGACGAGTCTCAGCAGTGGTTAGGAGGTTTGATAGTGGCCATGAGGTCCCCTGCCCATCAGACGGTTTCATTAGTTTGTAATCTCGCACAGCTACATGTCGCGCCACAAATGATTGCACTCACATTGGCTGAACCCAACGCCGCCTGTTTGAGGTACGTCAGGTCAAGGCTGTCGTCCTGAGTCTCCATGGTAAGAGACATCACGTCCACCAACCCCTTTGCTCATTGAAGCGTTAACCTCGAGGTGAACACTTGAGTTCCAAGGCACGCACGGGAGTGACAAGCTGTTACATACAATGGTAATTTTTAGCTCCGCGAAACGCGTCTTTGTCACGTCAAATCCAAGCACGAAGTCACGTGAAACCGTATCCCAATTTAACCGCGTGAGGACATTCAGGGACGATTGACTTGATTCAAGGAGAAAGACATTCACAGAAGGTCAAATATGGATAGATATTGTAATTTTACATTTAGCAAATATACAAGACGCTGAAGATGCACCGATAATGCTGCCGGCCCAAAAATATACATCCCAACCTGTTGGCGAAGTTCAATCCCTGCTCCGATTCGGAACCCAACGTTTGATGGTCATTTCCCGCACGCGGTACGTCGTCAGCAAGGCACCAATATCGAGTTCTTCCGAGCCAGAATCACCATTGAGAACAGGCGGGGGAGGGATCTCCACGAAACACAATACCAACGTCTTCTTCACCTGCGCCTGCACTCGATTCACACAATGGAGCCACCACCATGTGTGAGATTGCTTCTTCGCAACCAAAGACCGTCGTTCTTCAGTCTCGCTCCAGTACGGATGCTCGTACGCAGGGAGCAATACGGCCGCAAACTCTGCATGCGATAGCGCGGGACCTCGATTGTATAGTAGAAAATCAACCCCAAATTTGACGCCTGAGCGGACAACCCAGCCCAGTGAGCGAAAGTGGTGATATGCCACGTAGGGCACGATGAACCGATCATCCGGCTCCAAGGAAATAGATGGGTCGCGGGGAGGGAAATAGGAATGGCGACGGAAGAGAGGAAGAAGCGAGGACGCGGGAAGTATAGTCTTCGAGCTCTCATCGTATATTTGTAAAACACCGAGGCCATAGACAAGGAAAAACGCTTCCTCGTTGGATAGCTGAAGATGTTCCTCGTCTTCAAGCTGTGGCGTTTCCGGTTGGGCGGCTTCGGAAGATGCTGGAACACTGGCCTCCTTCTCGTACTGTTTCGTGTCCACGACGGAAGAAAAGCGGACGGCCTTGGTTCCACCTGTAGGTCCCTTTTCAATAGCCCCATTTAGCGGTTTCTCACTCGCAGGTACTGCTGACATGGTTGTGGATTGAACATCATTTAATTCTCTGCGGGCAGCCGAGCCATTGGGCTGACTATGTTGATCATTGACAAGAGGTTTAGACATTTCTGTCGGTTCCTTTAGATCGGAACTAACGTCCTTCTCTCCCTTGCGAGCTTCGTGTTCCGCTTTAAGCCTCTCAGCAATCATCTCGCGCTCCTTTCTTGCTCGCTCGAGCTTAAACTCCCGTCTCTCAGATCTCCTAGCTCCCGTGTATTCCTCGCTCGTGCTTGACCCCAATAATCCCCTCCTCTTTTTCTCGCGTTCCAGCCATGTAGGCTCACTCCTGCTCAGCGTGCCTTTCCCGAAGAAGCCCATTTCCCAAAGGGCCCGAATGGCCTTCGGGTCAGTTACATGGACAGAGGACGTTGGGGGATCAAAGTACGCCGTAAAGATTTCTTGGTGGGGAGGAGAAATGAAATAAGTAAGATATGAAAGGGCAATGCTAATAATAGACAACGGATTATGGGGTATCAAGGGGGGAAGAGGGTGGACGTGTAAAGGGAGCGGAAAGCGATGAATATGTTTATAATTTGGTCGCCGTGTACGGGGCGCTCGAGACTTGACTGAATCATTATGTACATTGGATTTGTTAGGGACACCGTTCATCTCCAGTGTTCCAGTAGGTGACGAGGAAGCCATGTTTATCTCACGGCTGAGGGAGTATCATTAGACTAGCTCAACTAGATTCCTGACTGTATAGAAGTCAGCAATGTGGCCCCGGTTCGCACTTGAAATGCAAAACAGCCTGCTAAATCTTGAGTTCCTCAGATACCGTTGTAGTCATACAAAGTGCCAGCATTGACAACAGCTAGAAATCAGTGCCGTTGTCTAGGCGAAAAGGTGTCATCACCGGAACAAGATATAGGCAGGTTCTCAACGAGGACAGCACGGGCGTGGACTCACAAATTATTTCAGAGTCGACAAGCAGAATCAGCTCCCAGTCAGCATAATGACATGGGCACAATCTATGAGTTAGTGAGCCCTGAGTGTAAGATTATAACCCCCAGCTTTGATTGAAGGCGTGAGCCTGATTGCCTGGGCTGTAGTAAAGAATATTCAAATTTCGCTGCTGGTGAATCACGAACTGTGTTCAGCGACCCAAGCGAAAAGCTTTTTATCCGACGACGCTAGTAAACGGAAAAATCACCCTCCGTTTTCCGACTTTCCTCCGCCAAAAAATTATACCACCAAAACCGCAGACAGGCGGCCACAAGATATCGACGACACCGACATCACAACCCCCGTTAAACCTCGAACTCGCAGTATCCAGCCAAGTACGTACAGTCTCTCTCTATCTTGGCGTCTGACAAAAGACTAACTCATATCCCCATCGCCTCTAGAATGCATCTCATGTACACTCTTGATAGCGAGGGCAAGCGAGTCTACACCCTCAAAAAGGTGTTGAACGGTGCCGTCACAAAGTCCGCCCACCCTGCGCGATTCTCGCCCGATGACAAATACTCGAGGTTCGTGTGGTATATCCGTTCTTCGCATGCCCGCACAGGCGATGGTTTCCAGGTTCCAGCGGATAAAGGCTAATTACGATATGCGCACGATACAGACATCGCGTTACCCTGAAGAAAAGATACGGACTGCTTTTGACACAGCAACCTGGTACGTTGGGAGAGACCCTAGCACCTTCTCGTGATTGAGTTGGAATCTAACTTCCTTTTTTACGGCTATAGAACCGAAAGTGTAAACTTGTCTAATATTGCGAGGCCGCGGCGAATTGGCGTTCATAGTCGATGGGATTTGGTTGGCATCTTTTAATATACTGTTTTGATATCTTCGCCTTTGCGGTGGATGAGGCTGGATATGAGGCCCCAGGCCCGTGTGGACATGGGAGACAGACGCTGTGAGAATGCGAAATGATACATGATCATATCAGCCATTAAATTCTATCCGTAATCTGCTTTTTTCCATAAATGCCCCCATAACTCCCAAACATATGGCGTTACCTGCGTTTTTTCGAGTTGACATTACGCCCTCCGCCGACCTTCGTTCTCCCACCAGCCCTATTCCTCTCTCCCGTCAGGATGCCCGGTAAATAATCCTCATCCATTAGATCCCGTCCCCTCCTCGCCCTTCTCCCCTCCTCCTCAACGGCACGAACATACTCTTTCTGATCCTCTGCAAGAACCAGTTCTGTTCCCCATCCGCTCTTGCCACCGCCCAGGCCGCTCCATTTCCCATTCGCGGTCCCAGCAATCGGTTTGGGCACGCTGAATCTATTTCCCCGATTATTCCATTGCATATTCTTTTTCAGGTGTAATTTGAATTCTCCGTTTGCGGTGGTGGAGCAAGCCACGCGCGTCAAGGTGGGCTGGCCACAGCTGGGGCAGAACTGCCTCGTCATTTCTCTTGTGGTCTTGAAGCAGCCGTGGCAGCGAAGGATGTAGGATTTTAGTTGATTTATTCGTTGTAGATTAGTTGTCGATAGGAGGTTGAGGTTCATCTGTAATAAGACGTTTTGCATCGCGAAATCGGTAGTCATGGTTGCGACTTGCATCGTCTTGGTTTCCGAAGCAGGCGCCGTGGCGGCAGCATCTCGAGCTTGTCTCTTCTTCAAGTTCGATGGTGTAATCCATTCTGAATCTGATCCGGAACTTTCTTCTTCTGCCTGCGAGGCCTCTTGGGTATCTTCTGAATTATCCGCTTCGGCACTCTCATCAGGAGCACCAGGATCGGTCTGCGCGTTCACCACATCGCCCGCTTCTTCCAACTTCGTCTCTTCGATATGCTTGGCGATGCTCTCAACAGACAGTTCTCCACTCTCGTTCTCGCACTGGGTATCATCTTCAACCTTTGTCTGCCCCTCCTCTACCTCCTCCTTCTTCTCCTCAACCTTCACCGGCGGCGCCCCATTAATCCTCTTCTGCCCCGGGACCTTCTTCAACCTCCAATCACCACCATTCCTCTCACACTCCACCTCATACGCCAGCGCCAAAACCTCCAAATCATTCCTACTCAACACCTCCCGATCACCCGTCCTCTTCGCAAATTCCGACACAACCCTCATGCTCTCCGGCCTGGGTGTCCTCCGTTCCAGAAACGGCATATATAGCGTCTGGATCCGTTGTCGGGCATCGGGGTCGCGGATCTCGGATATCACGGCGGGTGTGGTTATCAGGGAGTGGCATTGTGCGACGAGCGTGGAGACTGGTGGGATGTTTTTGATTAAGGGTCCGGCGTCGAGGACTATTGTGTGGACTGGCTTTGTCGGCTCCGTTGGCTCGGTTATTTCAGGCATGATGGCAGTTTGTCTGTTAAATGTGCAATAGAGAGGATCTTGCGGCGTGAAATTGAGATTTCTCGAGGGGCAGTGGTGACGTTGGTCTGTGCGTGGGTTAAGCTTATCGGCTTATCTTAGCGTGGGTCTATGGACCACCAACGGCGGGACCACAGAACAGCCCTGAGGCTAGAGATTGGAATCAAGCCCTTCTTCAAAAAGGTAGGATACAATATTGGACGACTGGAATCTATCAAACGGTTCTTTATTCCGCGGGTTTGCTTGAACATTCCACCAAACGTGCCCCTCGCGCTGGACTGAAGGCCTAAATGTTCAATTAATCTATGTGATGTAGTATCGCGTTTATAGTTGTAAACAAATATCCAAAACTTCCGAAATTCAAATCAACAGCCCCAAATGACGGCAGGCCCTTTAGTGTCACTAGTTCAAAGTCTGAAATTCCTTGTCAACCTCTTCGTAATAGTCAAAGAAGCCCTTGAAAAGCTTCACTCCCAGACCCGGATCCAAGCTGCCCGTCGTCGCCCTGATGCTATGCATGCTCAGCTGTGGAATTCCGGCATCAATTGCCCTCATACCCGTCCTAGCACTGGTCATAGGCCCAATGGTGCCGCCGCTGCGGCTATCGTTCCTGATCTGGAAGAGCTGAAGTCTGGAGCCGCACTTATCGGCAACCCGCTGGAGGAGGGCAGTGCTGACACTATCGGTGGTCATGTGTCCGTTGGGATCAGCCGAAACGGCAACACCCACGTTGAGTCTCGGGGAATGGTTCTCCAAGTACTGGCCAAGGAAGTTCGGGTTCACAGCATGTGTGACATCGGAGGAAACCAGGAAGCTATTCGCGATCGTCTGTGACAGGACATTGGGTCCATAGTGGCCAGAGGCAAAGGCTTCGGTGATCCGCTCAATGATGCTGCTCATGTAGTTGGATTTGGCTCCCTGTCGGAGCAAGCTTCCAATCTCTTCATCGTCAAATAGGCCCACCATCTTGACGATTCCGCTGGACTTGTCATCCGGTGACGCTAGCAGGGCCTCCATGGCGCTGTAGCAGCACAGCTTGTCGTCAATACGACCCGCAAAAATAAACTGCTTATCAAGCCCGCCAACTTGCGCAGGTTGGGTATCGAATAGCTCCAATTCCCAGTTGACGATCGTGCTGTAATCGGAGATCCCCAACTCCCGGGCGATAACCCGAACAAGTCCCTCAGGCTGTGTAGCTGCAAAGGATCCCTTTTCAGGCCGCTCCTTTGTTCCATCTACCCCGTCCCTTTCGATGCTCACATCTCCAAAAATATCAGAATTGTCCAGCCCAATTATAGGAACAGCTTGCGTTTCCTTATTAAAAGGGCCCTTCGACGGGGTCCCAAAATGAACTGCAAGACTTGGAATGCGAGCAATCGGCCAATCAAGCTTCACCAGCTTGGATTCCACAACGCCAGACCTGGGATTCCTTACCAACACACGTCCACCGATCCCGAGATCCCGATCCCACCACGAGGAGCTCAGGGATCCTGCATACGGTGCAACACCTAGCTGCACATACCCTGCCTTAGTCGGCAATTTGGAAACGGGCTTCAGCTTCGCGCACAGAGCATCAATGTGTCCCGCAACGACTCCGACGCCGTTCCCGCTCTTGTAGTCCCGTCCGATTGTAAACGCAATGAGCGAGCTGTCGTTGCGGGTACAGTAGTATCGGCCGCCAGGCTGCAAGATGGACGTCCAGACATCGCGCTCCGATAGCTTGATGAATCCGTAGTCGTCAAGCTGGCGGCTGAAACTGGCGACGGCGTGGAAAATTGTTGGGTTGGCGGTCATGAAGTCGCAGAAGGGTTTGGTGTATGCTTGGGGCTCCACGGAGCGAGAAGAGAAAGAGGTGGCAGTAGGCATATTTCTGGGGATTTCGGGGGCCTGGCTTTCCTCTGCATAACGGTATCCGAGGTTCTCGAACGAACGGAAATGTAGCTTCTTCGTCATGTTGGAGAGGAGCTGATTCGGAGAGGTGGACGGGTAGTTGAATCTAAGTACGGATTTATAAAGGATGGTCAGTTGAAGAGGCTCAATTCTCAACTGAATCCTTTCTCACCTGCAATTGAAAGCTGTCTTTGGTGGCTGGGCTGAATGTTGCTCGGATGGAGTGACGTGCTCTTGTGACGCACTTTCCGGGGAAGGGCTGGGGACGGGTCCGCGGTTGCTGGAGGAACTGACTCGCCGACTTCACTTGAGCTTCATTCACAGTTCTTCTCACATTTTTAACCAAAATATCTTCACTTAATAGGGCTACAATTCACATGAAGCCTTAGGCCACTTTACAAGTTCGAGCCAACTTAGCATTCCAACTCGTCAAGCTATTAGGCGGCTGGTCCACTATATCTCGAAGCCCGTTGTGCGAGGACACAGCTTTTATGAACAGATATCATGGCTCGGCCACAACAGGCCGGCTGCCCTTCCACACTATGCGAAGCCGTGAAATACCTTCCACCAGAAGACACCAGCGAATATGTGTATTCAGGACCTGAAGCCATGCAAGATATCCTCGCACGAGACCATCATCAATATATCATGTTTACCAATGTCCCATTCTCAGAGGTTGAAAACAATGAACAGATCCCGAGAAAAGTTGACTATCACCAAATCCACCAAATTTTAATCATCAACAGGGGAGAGGCCCCTCGCGAAACCTTTGCCGCGCGTTTCGAGATGCTCATGACGATCAAGGCCACCGAGGCTCAGTTTTTAAGGCTCATCGCACCAAGGGGCTCAAGGCGATCAGATACGCCATGGAGAAGCAAAGAGCCAGATCTCTCCTGGACAGTGCGCGAGCGGTCCCAATCACAACGTGGCTGGCCAACAGTCGCCATGGAAGTTGGCTATTCCGAAACTCGTGAAAAGCTGAGGCAAGACATGGCCTTCTGGCTTAATGACTCGGGCGGAAGGGTCAATATGACCATTTCTGTTGATATTAAACGGAGCGGCAATATATACATTTCGACCTGGGAGCGAGGCTCCGTGTCACGACTGACACCAGAGCCACCACCAGTGAAAATGCAAGAAATCCGAATCACCCCAGGCCAACCTTCCATCCTGATGGGAGGGCAGCTCACTATCCCCTTTTCCCGAATCTTCCTCCGCGATGCGACGCCCCCAGAGAGGGATTTTGTCTTCTCTGAGGAGGAGTTACTCCTCCTAGCTAACGACGCCTGGGACGCCATGGAGGAAATGGGCCATCTTCCTTCGCAATAGAATCTCATCACCCTGGTCAATAGGAAATCACCACGATATAACCCTTAGCGCGACATGAGGCAGCTGCAGAACTTGGGATTTGGGAACTTTCAAGGAGTGATAGAATTTTTCCCAGCCAGCATGATTAAGAGGAAGAACTCGAAGAACAAGGAGAGGAAGACAGATGAATCCTCCGTTGTCTTCTTTCTGATGAGCCTGGTTTGGGCTTGGCGGCCCCAGTTCGGGCCCCGGACGAGGCGGAGTCCAGGCTGCTAAGCGAGGCGTCACCATGCCTAAAGGAGCCAAAGTCGCGAGAGATTCCAGGGCCAGTCGACCACTCACGGACTCTGCACCGGGGCACCCATGCTTGAAACGATGTCATGGCAAGCCTCGTCGGCGTCGGCATCGTGGCGCAACTCTCGTCCTCCAAAGTTAATTAAGTTGCCGCCGACAGTCAGGATTGTCGACTTGTCTCAGGCGCGGGGAGGAATTTCCTCCGAATGTACATGGCCCAGAGGAAGGATTCTTCCTGGTCATCCATCAAGTATGCAAACATCCGTCGAGTTCCTCTGGGCAGACGAGGATGCGAAATGTTGATGCCTGTGACGCCAGCCTGAGTCGTTCATTTCTCCCAGCTCCATCATAAACAAGTCCATGCGTCGTCGATCACAGGCTGGATCGCAGTTAGTTGCTACAAAAAACAAAGCTGACCGCACTCTGGTTATCGGCCCTTCGCGATAATGGCGTTCTTCCGGCAGGTCTGGACATTGATCGTCAAGAATATTCTCATTACGCTCGTTCGCCCTTGGTTCACAACGTCTATCCGTGCGTTCTTTTTGCCCGTCATCTTCATCGCCTTTTTGTAAGTCATTCATTCCTAGCTAATAGCCGATACAAAAGACTTCTAACTAGCGCCATTAGGTCTTATGCTCGTAACTTATTCATTCCTCCTGCAGAGTTCGGGATTGGAAATCCCAATCCTATACGATCTTTACCCGATGCCCTCAGTGCAGTGACTGGCGGACGAAACAAGGTTGTGTTTATCAACAACGGCTTCAAAGGAGGCGAGATCGATCGGGTAATTGCCCGTGTCGCAGAGCCGATAAAATCAAGTGGAAAGAATGTCGAAATTCTTTCGTCGCCCGGCGAACTACAAGACGCCTGCAAAAGCACACTGTTGGGAACAAGCTACTGCATAGCTGCTGCTGTGTTTTGGTCCTCCCCCTCCGAGGGCTCCGGGAGGAGATGGAACTACACGCTCAAGGCAGATGGTAGTCTCGGAGGAGGCAAGATCAGGACCCTTGACACAGACAACGATGCACAGATCTACGTCCTTCCGTTTCAGCACGCCGTGGATTGGGCTATTGCGTCCGTGAACGGTACTTCCAACGATGGTCCGCTTCCCGAACAGGTTGGTCTTTAAGTTTCAAATACCTTTCTGTGTCTATACCTATTAACAGTCAAATCGAACAGGTGATGGAATATCCGTATACCTCCAAAAATGCGGAAGAGCGTCAGGATATGATTAGAACGCGCTATATGGGTGCTATCGTGGATATCCTCGCTATTGCCCTCTTTATTGGCAGCGTCGGCGTGACGTACCAGCTGACGGGTTTGGTCGCTACGGAGCGTGAGTTGGGGATGAGCCAGTTGATCGATTGCATGATGCCGAACAGAGCGCACTGGCAGCCCCAAGCTGCACGATTTCTCGCAGCACATATTGCCCTGGATGCGATTTACGCACCCGGATGGCTAGTAATGGCAATTATTATGAAATTTGGGGTCTTTGAGAGGACTTCTGCTGGAATCCAGATCATATTCCACCTCCTGGCCGGCCTCTCGTTATCCTCGTTTTCCATCTTCGGAGCCTCGTTCTTCAGAAGAGCCCAACTGAGTGGCATATCCGCTGTGATAATCTGCCTGGTCCTTGGTATTATCGCACAGCTTGTCGCTCCAGAGACTAATGGCGCCGTTGGGGTTCTTTCCTTTATCTTCCCCCCAATGAACTACATCAACTTCACCGTCCTCATGGCACGGTGGGAGCGGGAAGATCTTGCAACTAATTTAGTAAAGTCAGCTCCAAAAAGCCCATGGTCAATCCCTGGAATTGCCTTCTGGATGTTTTTTATTGTGCAGATTATCGTGTATCCAATTCTTGGTGCATGCGTCGAACGGGTTCTATATGGCACGCGATCGAAAGGCAGGACGACCACTAGGTCTGATGCAGCTTCTACTGCCGTGTCTATTAATGGCTTCTCAAAGGAATACAAACCAGGCTGGTTCGTCAAAAATATTGGGCCATTCTTCGGCAGCCGCCGGCATACAGTGCTGGCCGTCAATAACCTCAGTTTGGATGTTATCAAGGGAGAGATAATGATCCTGTTGGGTGCAAATGGCAGTGGTAAATCCACAACGCTTGACGCAATCTCAGGCCTGTCCAAGATTACCGCTGGTGAAATTGCAGTCAATTATCCCGAAACAGCCGGGGGATTTGGTTTATGTCCACAACGCAATGTGCTATGGGATCGTCTTACCGTGGAGGAACACGTCAAAATCTTTAATAGATTGAAGAGCGAGGAAGGGACCGACACTAAACAGCAAATCTTGGAGCTGATCGCTGCCTGTGATCTCGATAAAAAGATGAAAGCCGCTTCGAAGACCTTGTCTGGCGGACAGAAACGAAAATTGCAGCTGGCGATGATGTTTACTGGCGGCTCGTCTATTTGCTGTGTTGACGAAGTGTCCTCTGGTCTGGACCCGATTTCTCGAAGGAAAATCTGGGATATTCTGCTCGCTGAACGAGGCAAGCGAACAATTCTACTAACCACCCACTTTCTGGATGAGGCCGATCTGCTAGCGGATCACATTTCCGTTCTGTCCAAGGGAGTACTCAAAGCGCAGGGGTCTAGTGTCGAGCTCAAGAACAGGCTTGGGTCGGGATATCGTATCCATGTCTACCATGTACCAGGTTCTGAAAAGTCTCCCCTGCCGCAGCTCAAGGACGTCGCCCACGAAATTCATTATGACCAAATCGTGTATAACGTTTCTGATTCGGCGCAGGCTGCTGAACTTGCAGCGAAACTGGAAGAGTGCGGTGTCACAGAATACCGAGTTAGCGGACCAACTATCGAAGACGTCTTCTTGAAAGTAGCAGAAGAGATTCAACCGGGCCCAGACGCGAACGAAGATAACGAACTCACGGATAACAAGATCGAGGGCGAGGCGCCTCAACTTTTGAGCGGCAAACGAATCGGCATGCCCCTTCAGGCATGGGTCTTGTTCCGTAAGAGAGCAATCATTCTTCGGCGGAATTACTTGCCTTATCTGGTTGCTTTCCTGTTGCCTATCATCGCCGCAGGCCTGGTGACTCTGTTCCTCAAGGATTTTGAGCGACCAGGATGCTCTGGTAAAGGAACATTCCGCGAGTTCGATGTAGAGTCCCTCATGTCCCAGATTGACTTGCAATTGGTGGCCGGCCCATCCAGCAAGCTGTCACTGTCAAGCTTCTCAAATTCCCTGCCATCGTCCGGGGACTCCGGATTCAACGTTGCCTCTTTGCTTAACTCAACTCATGTTGTTAATAGCCTGAAGGATTTTAATGATTATATCAGCCAAAACTTCCGCAATGTCACTCCAGGGGGTTTCTACCTCGGCGATGATTCTTCGCCCCCGACACTCGCCTGGCGAGGAAACGGAGACATCTCGTTTGCGACCATTATACAGAATACGATGAATAGTCTGCTTACCAACGTCTCAATAAGCACGCAGTATCAAAGCCTTGAGCTTCCCTGGGCGGACAATTCAGGAGATGTCCTGCAATTGATTGTCTATTTTGGGCTGGCTTTATCCGTCTACCCGGCCTTCTTCGCTCTTTATATCAATGTCGAGAGACTGCGCAACGTGCGTGCTCTTCACTACAGCAATGGCGTCCGAAGTCTTCCGTTGTGGCTGGCTTATTTAACATTCGACTCTCTGATTGTTCTGTCCGCCAGCATCGTATGCATCGGCATATTCGTTGGTGTATCGAATGCTTGGTATAATCCCGGATACTTGTTCGTCGTCCTCTTTCTGTACGGCATCGCGTCGACGTTGTTGTCGTATGTGATTTCGATTTTCGCAAAGTCTCAGCTGGCGGCATTCGCCTTTGTTGCCGGAGGCCAGGCGTAAGTCGGACTACAATCCTCTCGTTCAGTGCATTTACTAATTATCATAGGGTTATGTTCCTCCTCTACTTTATTGCGTACTTGAGCGTTTTGACCTATGCTCCGACGCCGAGAATTGACTCCTTAGTCAAGATTATGCATTTCGTTATTGCCGCAATTTCGCCCATTGGAAATGTAATTCGATCACTCTTCACAGCCTTCAATATGTTCTCCATTCTCTGTCGGGATAAGCAAGAGGCGACATATCCCGGTGAAATCACTCTATACGGAGGACCTATCCTCTACCTTATTCTACAGTCCTTCTTCCTATTTGGATTGCTGCTATGGTGGGATAGTGGTCCATTATTCCGGAAATTTAGAAAAGAGTCCAAGGAAGGTGACACGGAGGAAGATCTTGACGCCGATGCCGATCTTGGGAATGAGTTGACGAGAGTTACGAGTTCAAATGATGGACTAAGGGTGCTGCGCCTACATAAATCCTTTGGGAAGTTCGTGGCTGTTCAAGACGTTACCTTTGGTGTCGCAAAGGGCGAGGTGTTCGCTCTTCTCGGACCTAATGGCGCCGGAAAGTCTACAACGATCAGTCTTATAAGAGGAGACATTCAACCATCACGACAAGGCGGCGAGATCTTCGTTGAGAACATATCAGTCATAAAGCAGCGTGCAGCGGCGCGTGCCCACCTCGGCGTATGCCCACAGTTTGACGCGATGGATCAAATGACTGTCCTCGAACATTTACGCTTCTACGCCCGGATTCGCGGCGTTCCAGACGTCGAACATAACGTTCAAGAGATCATCCGTGCCGTCGGCCTAGGTCCATATGGCCACCGCATGGCAGCCACTCTCTCCGGAGGAAACAAGAGGAAACTCTCCCTCGGAATCGCATTGATGGGTAACCCGTCAGTTCTACTACTAGACGAGCCATCCTCTGGTATGGATGCTGCTTCGAAACGGATAATGTGGCGAACGCTTGCCTCAGTGGTACCTGGGCGCTCCCTTGTCCTGACAACACACTCCATGGAAGAAGCAGACGCACTTGCTAGCCGTGCAGGTATCATGGCGAAGAGGATGCTTGCCCTGGGTACAACCGACTATCTCCGTCGTCGACATGGAAATGTTTACCACGTCCACATAGTCCACAAGGACGCACCGCATACCTCGGAACCCGAGATGGAAGAAATCCGCAGCTGGGTCCTAGGAACACTACCGGGCGCGGCTATCGAGCAAAAGACGTATCATGGTCAGCTACGGTTTAGCGTTAATGGCTCCAACGCTTCCAAGGTCGATGTGGACAAGATATCGCATCATTTCGGCGATACTACCATTGATTCGACGATCACCCAGGGCTCCTTGAAGGCTGATACTCTGGATTCTCCGAATAGCGTCAGCATCGGCAAACTCTTCTCTCTGCTAGAAAGTAGTAAGCAGGCACTTGGGATTGAGTACTATTCTGTGAGCCAGACGACCTTGGACCAGGTATTCCTGTCCATTGTCGGGGAGCACCATGTTGCCGAGGAAGGAGAGTGAACTCACCATATTTGTACATGATTTCTTACATGTTGATTTCTTGATTTCAAGGTCCTTTCTTCCCACGACAAGCTGATATTTCTAGATTTCATTTCTGTGCAGCGCAGTTTTGTTTTACTACATCCCACGTAGAGTCCGTGCATCTTCTCTACTTCTCTGCTTCTCTTTTTTCCATACATACCTTCTTGGTAAATTTGTATTTCGACTTTACTCTTTTTTCCCTTTGCCTCTTACAAAGCTATAGGCGTATATACCACTGAATATTTATTGTTCCACTGCTAGCGTATCTAGGAATTGCTTCAGCCAAAATGGACATATCCTCCCATCATTCGTGGCATCTTTAGATATCAAAATTGGTATGTACCTTTCGCTTATCCAGGCAGGGTGTATGAAGCGAAGTCCTTTCTACATATCCTCCCAGCAGGTATCATAGGAATCGGCTTCTAGACAGAGCAGGGCTGTAGGTTCATTCATTCATTAAATACCAGCAAATTGCATACGGAACGGCTCTATTATAGCATAATCACACCAAATAGGCTCCTCCGCGATTTACCTAGCCTAGTAGATATACCGGAAACTACATCAAATCGTCAGCAACAAGGCCAAAACAGATAAAAAAAGGAAGGAGGGGATATACTTTAAATTCTCCCGATCCGTCAGATCCAAAAACGCCGTAGCATCGAGATCCCGTCCCTCCAGTCCACCTTCTTGTTGCGACTGGATACGATCGCGCCGCTTATTCTCACGGGAAAGAAGGAGACCTAGGGTGATGATGAGAACTGCTTCGATCAGGTGGGCTACGATCATGGACCAGATTCCGAGGGGGTAGGACGGCCTGCACGGAGTTAGCTGGGCGTGGGAGGAGGAGGTAGAATCCCATGGGGAAAACGCACGCTTGTTCTGTGAGATAGAAGAATGGGCCGGCGATATTACCTGCACAGTATCCCAGGAAGAGAACTGCGTTGGTAACAACCTTCTTAGTATGGCCTAAAAAATCGAGTACGTTAATATCCATAGTAAAGAGCATGAAGGGAGCAGCAAGAAAAAAAAACCTACCCGCCGTGTTGGCAATCTGCATACTCAAGACCAGAACGAACGCGGCATTGTATGGCCCCGTGAGGTAATAGCAGATAAGCCTACCAACCTGCCGTTCCACAGGCACGAACCTAAGCCCGAATGCTCCCGCAATATTAGGGGAAAGGAATAGGAGGATAAATAGACAACGACGATTCTGGAACCGGTCATTGAGGTAGACGCATGCTAAGATTGAAAGGGCAATTATGACGCCGTATGGGACCTGCATCAAAGTCGTGACGAGAGTAGAGAAGCCGAAGCCCTTGATGATAATCGTTCCAAAATTCGAAATTCCTCCGTTCGGGATATTGCAGACACAGCCGAGAAGGAAAAACATGTAAAGCTTGTAGTCCATGAAGGCTTCGAGGACTTGATATGGCTTCAGATGTTTATTTTCGATTCCGGTTTGATTATCGCGTACGCGTTCAACGGCCATCCGACGGTGCTTCTGGCTTAAAAGAGGGGCTGAGACGGGGGAGTCTGGCAACAAGAAAAACATCACGATTCCCCATGTACAGCATAGAGCTCCACTGTAAATCAAGATCCGATTAGTTATGTTTATAGACAGATATGTAGGAATATTCACATTACAAGAAATTCATATTTCCAGGAAGGCAATGCGCCCTTGATATTTCCGATGCCATATCCTAACAAGCCACCAAGGGCGATACCAAATCCGTTGGCTGTATACCAAAGTCCGATTCGCACAGGCTGTTCTCGTCGCGTATACCACATGCTAGTGATGAGCATGAAAGCTGGATCCGCACAAGCTTCTGCAGCTCCACCTAGTGCACGAAGAACTGCAAGCGTCTTGAAGTTGTTACATGCTGCCTGAAGCATGAGGAAGAACCCCCTAGAACAGTTTTAGCGACGCCCAGACGAGTCTGGCAGAGATCCACAAACCACATGAAGATATTCATTCCAAGATATTTTCCTTGTCCTTTTGTTAGCACCCACAATCATCAAGGCATGTACACTTGTGGCTAAAACTCCGACTTACCAATCGGAAATCTTTGCATCATAAAGTTTGTAGGAAAGGACCATGCCAGAAAGCCAAAGTAGAAGATACTGCTCAGCCAGTTATACTCGGTGCCTTTTAAGTCCAAGTCCTCTATTATCCCGAATATTGCCGCATAGCTCAATGTCGTCTGAACCGGAAACAGTCAGTCAATCTTCCGATCACTGCATTCCAACCTACGAGCACTCGAAGTACTCACCTTATCGATGTAGAAGAACGCATAGCAGACAGCCAGATAGGGTAGAATCATGAAATCAATGCGCCGTAGCAGCTTTTTGGCTTCTTCTGGGTCCAGGCTTTCATGCAGGTCGTCAGGGCTGCTGAACAAGACCAGTGCAGTATCTCCATCGGCTTTCGGCTTGGAAAAAGGCACCCATGATGATAATGGAGAGGACTCCGGATGTTCGTCATGGGAAACGGCTTCCTGCATGTCCTTTGCCCCCCGTGATGACAGAGCATCAGCCATATTGTTGCTGCTTCCTGGTTCTATCCCTAGAGACAAATTTGCAGTCCTAGACAAGCTTGTTGATGGTATTCTGGATATTGGATGTGGTCAAGGATTGATCGCAACGAGCCGATGTAGCACGAAGACAAGGAAAGGATGGAAAATGACGACTAGAAAAGGAGATCCCCAGGGCAACCGGAATGAGATATAACCCCCGAGCACAGCTCTTGCTGTCCCCGCGCCCTTTTGCTCTCTCAAAGCTTCTCCAGATTATCACATCCCGACCCCATAGTTACCTTAATGGTAAAACGTGGGGTATAACAGGCAAATCCGGGGTAGCCAATATCGCCCGAGAGGGGCCATGGGATACGAAGCCTGAGTCCCACCAAGAACGGAGAGCCGAAGGCGAGAGTGGAGAAGCCCGATGGCAAGGTAGATATATGTCTTTCAGCAGCTGGCAACTCGAGCGTCACTGACGGCCAAGTCCATCGGCAAATGCGGTCACACAACGACGGAGCTGGAGGCAAAAAGGAGACACAAGGCCAGCCATCCCGCGACATCAAACGTCATTGATCCGTGGGACAAAAGACCCGGAGACCAGCCCGATCGGCCTTGTCCCGATAGTTGATGAGGAGAACGTCCTTCCTGGCATAGAAGCTCTGCCGATCCAGTGAGGTTAAAGTTGGCCTATGTTCGTGTTTTGAGCTTCTCCGCACGCCGTTTGATATCGAACTATTATCCCGCGCTGGATTGGCACACGGGCCACTTTGAAGCTCTCCGTTTTGAAACACCCATAAACATAAGTACCATATGTGTGAAGGTATGGGCTGCTAGCATCCATTAGCAGCAAGTCGGACTATGTTTCGCGGTCCTGTCGCGCATGTTCAGTCGTTGAAGTCAAAAGAGCCTCGGCGGCAAGTCAGCAAGGGCTTGGCCAAGTCTGTCATCAGGCGCAATTATCCTCCGTCTGTTTAGGGGATTGACAGAGAAGAATAGATCACTAGACTCGATCCTTGAATGCGATGGGTCTGCTTATGTGAATAATCCTATTGTCAATTCTAATTAATCTTTAGGGTGTGTTGAATATCTATTATATAGAGCAAAATCCAGCCAACAACAAGGGAAATAGTAGAACCTGTCGCAGTTGAATACAGCGGAAAAGTAAACCGAAACCCAGGTGCACCGCCTATATATTAAGAAACTTTTTCTCCCGAGTTGATCTTCCAACATATGACGCTTCTAAGGCTGCATAAAGCCATCTTACCACAGCCGAGGTATTAAATTAGAAAGAGATATTGAACCGAAATACGGAAACGGATATCGAAAGTAGCGTGGCAACAGAGTGTGCCTTTTATCTCCGGTTGAAATTAAGATAGCGAGACTGTTGGGCAAGTTAGTAAAGATGATGGCAACATTAACCGACCAGCCAGGACTTACCCCAAGGAATAATAAGAATAAGTTCGACACGATGAAGCAAAGATAAATGCCCCAGTCTCTCCAGCGATTGTCAAACGACATTCCAAACGTCCTATAGAATTCGTCGCCCACTTTAAACGCGCAGTACTCGCAAACATCGGTGGCGTTCTTGAGTAGGTAACCTGCACCACCTCTTTCGAAGAAGTCTTTCATATAAGTTCCGCAATCCTGACCCGGGGGAGGAGTGAATCTGTTGAACTCTTCAGGGTTGCAAACGACCTTCCTCTCGTGGAGCTCGGTGACCACCATTCCGCTCAGCAACCGCGTGAACGGATCAAGCTCATACAGCCAGACGCGCCAGAACTTGGGGATCGCAGGCTTGGGAATTGCAACGCCGCAGAAAAGGGTGAAGAGAATGATAATCGGCGGGTTTAGGAGCATGGCGACGAATGTGCTGGGTGTCAAGGCGGAAATGGTCTGGCCCAGGGTCACAGAGAATATCTCGGTAACAAGAATCATCAGGAACTGATATCCGGCCCTGCTGCTCGCTGACTGGAATCCTGGAACATAGTAAATTGGAAGGAAAAATGCAACCGCGCAAAGTATGCTGTATGGTATCTCTGCAAGCACCATCGCCAACGCAAAAGGGAATTGCTTGTACGCTTTGGCCGCAGATTCTCGGTAGAAAACCAGGCGAGACATATCATACTTAGGCTCTACTTGAGCCAGAATGAGGGCCGGAATGACGGTGATTTGGAACACGACGAAGATACGGTATTGTAGCGAGGAACGAGAGTCATCCAGCTGAAGGAACGACAAGCCGGTAATCAAGGCAAGGGCAACATGCATGAAGAGACGCGTAAACCCGTAATTTGGTGAGCGCCAGAATGCGAGATTCGTCCGTTTAACCACGACCTTGATCTGGTGCCAAAGAGGAGTGGCGTATTCCTTTTCTGCATCTACGGATGCTGCGTCACTCTGATTCGCCGAAACGCGTTCGGTTTTCATGCGAATAATATCCTCCTTGATCTTGGTAAATTCTGGAGATGATCTCCAAACATCGGCCCAATCACGGTTTCCAATTCGCGGAGCTTGACCGGCACCAATTGCATCAAGCATCCATTCAGCAGGGTTGGCTGTGGGGGGACAGTCGGCGCCGTTATCATGGAAGTAGTTTCTGAGAACCGTCGCATCCTTTCCAATGTCCCCAAAGTACACGCACTCTCCGCCACGCTGGAGCAGAAGGAGCCGATCGAAATTCTCGAATAGTGCAGAGTTCGGCTGGTGAATGGTGCAAAGAATAGCCTGGCCGGCGGTGGAGAGCTTTCGAAGGAATCGAACAATGTTGAAAGCGGACTGGCTGTCCAGACCAGACGTAGGTTCATCCAAGAAGAGTAACAGCTGAGGTTTCGCAGCAAGCTCGACACCAATGGTAACTCGTTTCCGTTCTTCGACAGACAGCCCAGTTGCGGAGTCTCCAATGATCGCATCAGCAAGATTTTCCAGTTCAAGCAGCGAGATGATTTCTTCGACATAGGCAAACTTCTCCTCTTCAGGAATTTCGTACGGCTGGCGAAGCAGAGCGGAGAATCGAAATGCTTCTCGGACGGTTTGCGTAGGCTCATGAACATCAAGCTGCTCTGCGTAGGATGTACCTCGTTGGAAAGCAGTGCCTTTTGCGCGGCCGTCCACGAGAACATCACCGGTAATGACACCAATATTCTTTCTCGAAGCCAAGACATCAAGAAGGGTTGTTTTTCCAGCGCCACTGGCTCCCATCAAAGCAGTAAGTTTCCCAGGTTCAACATAGCCAAACACATTATTGAGCAGACGACGCGTCCCTCCCGGCACAGGAACATCATAGCAGAGATCTTCCCAGGTCAAAATTGCCTTGGACTCGACCTGGAGATTAGAGCCTGATTCGCTCGATTTCTTTTGCTGTCGATCTTCCTTTTTCTGCATAAGTTTTTGGTTCAGTTCCTTCAGCTCCTTCGTCTCTTTGGCGTAAAAAGTGACTGTCTTTCCACCAGCACCAAAGTTGAGAATCTCGCCGAGAAAAGCGTTGAGGAAGAGGAAACCGACAATCAGGACGACAATAATTCCCCAGTTTCTCCAGAGGTCTGCAGGGTCATATGAGAAAGCGAGTTTAAGATAGTTCGTCCCAGGAATAACTCTCGACCCCGGGTCACCTCCAGGAAGCGTGCAGACCTGGTGCGACATGTTTCCATAACCTGGTCCGACTGGAACTAGCGAGTCTTGTTCGCACGTCATAGTAAGGCGCTTAAATTCGTTCATCATCATGGACGCAAAACCGAGGCCTAAAGCGTTTATGTAGAAAATCCATCGAAGCCACACCTGTTGACTCTGCCACTGGATGAGATAGCCCGATGTCATCACGAAGAACGTGAGGATGACAGACACTCCCTTCATTGCGTAGTCGAAATCCGGACTAATGCAGCCAACTGTGCGGAAGAACAAGGTCATAGCGAGGTAACCGGTTATGATTACGAGAACGAACGTGAAGAAGGCTCCAGCATCAAGCACTAAACCGCACATGAAGTAGACGATGACACTGAACACGAAAATCTGCACTGAAGCGAATGCCAGATCCACACCGATTTGTCCGATCCACAGCGCGCTAGGACGGTGGAACGTAAACGAGCGGTGTTTGTTCACAATCTGCCGTCCCAGCATAGTAGAGGCCAATTCACCGAAAGCATTAAGCGCGTTGAAGAGCAAGGACGAGAACAACAAGCCACCACGGGTAAAGGCGCCGGCACTGGTCTGAGGAAGTTTGAGCCACACTGTACCGAGAACGAGAGCAACACCAATCGACGTAATCCAGGACACAGCAAGCGAGAATTTGTCTTGCCACTTGATTAAGAATTGTCGACGCATCAAAACCCAGACTTGCAGCCAGAAAGGGATAGCATAGACGGAAGACTTGGAGGTGAACTTGCGCTTTGCTTCACGATGAGCAATCTCGAAATCCTCCTGAACCTGCTTCTCCTGTTCGATCTGAGCACGATAAGCATTCATTTCATCATCAAGGGATTTGCTAAACGGGGATTCCTCAAAGGCTTTAACAAGAGCATCGGGATTCGAGGGGGTGTTGCTCTCGTCCCGTCCGTCTTTGTATTCTCTCTCGAAGGGATCCGTGCATCCTGTAAGGTAGTCCGGGGTCGTTTGACGGGGTTTCTCTCTGAAACCCAAGCCTTCAAAGTACGCGCGAGCTTCCTTGGTTGGGCCGAAATATACCTGTCGTCCTTGGTCGATGACCATGACCTTGTCAAACTGGTCGTAGATATTCTCTGATGCCTGGTAGAGTGAGACAAATGTCGTGGTCTTGTAGATATTGGTCATGATACGCAATGACTTCGCGTAGTCGAGCGCGGTGGACGCGTCCAGGCCCCTGGTGCTGTTATCCCAGGCCAAAACAGAAGCAGAGGTGATCATCATTTCTGCAATGGAGACGCGTTTCCTCTCGCCACCTGATACACCACGGATAAACTGATTGCCAACCACTGTATTGGCTGTGTGTTCGATGTTGAACATTTTCAAAAGGAGTGTGATGACCTGCAACGCGTTAGGCACCATATCGCGGCATATTTCTGATAGCCAACTTACCTGATTCTTGAAATCTTCCTTTGATACACCTGCCGGGCGCTTTCCGGGGGTTTTGGTATCGAGAGCGAAGCCCAAGGTTTGGGCGACAGTCAGAGTGGGATGATGCACATCGTCTTCTTGGTTATACACAGCCTCTCCCCGGAAGCGCTTCGAGAACGTCTCCGCATTGAATGGCCCGTACATGGCCTCACCATCGACGGCGGTGTAACCAAATCGCTGGTTCGAGATGACCTTCAGGAATGTTGTGCAACCGGATGACGGCTTCCCCAAGACGAGGACCATTTCACCAGGCTTGGCGACACCACGGAAATTCCTGAGGATCTCGAACTCCGCTCCCTTTCTTCCCCAGCCAAACATGCTCATGATGGTCGCTGGGATGTTGACGAAGTCCATGAAAGCGTTTGGAAAGGTCTTCACGATGGTCTTGCTTCCACCGATACCCCTGACGCTCAGTTTGTCCCATAAGACGCCTATATGCAATGCGTTAGCAAATAGACCACAAGCCAGTGGCAGGACAGTCATTACCTATCCTCTTTGATTTTATTCCCGCTTCATCTTGGGCGGCTCTGGAACCGTGAAGTGAAGTCTCCAAATCGAAGGGTTCATCTTCGGACGATAACGACTCCTCGACATCATGGAGCGATTTCTCCGTCTGTCGATTCGACTGCTGGCGGGACAGCCGCTTGGCTTTATGAGAGATTCCTGAAAGTTGTTTGCTCAGCTCTGCAAAATCCTCCTCGGCCTGCTGCACATTGATGCCACTCGTTGGGCGAGTTAACCCTTGCGGGTTGGCGTTCCTTACGGCTTCCCGTTGGGTTTCATAATCGCTTCCCGTGAACAATGTTTCCGCATCCGAAGTATCCACGGCAGATGAAGGTTTCTCGGGGCCGTTGGTCGGCATGGTGAGCCGTTTTTCTTCAAGATACTGCACTTCGAGCCGAAATATCCGCGAGCCCAGCTCCCGAGCAAGTCAACGAAGTGGATATCAAACCGAATATCAAAAAGAATTCACACTACTTACCCCCAGCGAGGGGAAGCGGCCAA
This sequence comes from Malbranchea zuffiana, assembly GCA_039700045.1. Classification (NCBI taxonomy): domain Eukaryota; kingdom Fungi; phylum Ascomycota; class Eurotiomycetes; order Onygenales; family Malbrancheaceae; genus Malbranchea; species Malbranchea zuffiana. Next base: position 170,975 of record JARUPO010000014.1, on the reverse strand, counting down.
CTTTTGAGCCTTGGAAACTCCTTTTATATGAAGAGCAATCAGACAACGTGGAAATCCGAGAGGAATGAAGAAGGTGGGAGGAAAAGGGAAGATATGAATAAGAAATATTAACTCGGGACTTGAGCTAAGAAATATTGGGGCATCGGGACCCATGTTTTGCCTTTCCAGTTCCCTGACATCTAAACCAAATGGAGATTAGACCTGTCAGCATGGCCGGAGATAAAACAGTTCGAATGGAGATAGAAAGGGCAGCGAAGAAAAAACTGGAGTTGCCGATGCAGAAAAAATTACAGCCGTGACCCACTTCCGGAAGGCAAATATCTCTTGCACAAACATAATTCATGATTTCTCCGTCATCAGCTGTGAATGCCGACTGGGTCTTGCGGAAGTCATTCTGAACCCGCCTCGGGATATCCATTGCTGCGGCAAGCCTTGAAACCCGGTTGCGTCTCTTCACCGGCCCAATCCTTTGGCGCCCAGGCAGAAAACCGGGTTTATGCCTCCAATCAACAAGGCTTCGAAGTCCGAACGACATCTGAGTCACAGCGACGATCCTCTGTGCGGCGCACACATGCTCCCGTGTTCGAAAATACCGCGCAATCCCCCGAGTCCAACCTCGAAATCGGCTTTTGACACTGTTCTTGCCAACAGTTCTCTTTCTTCGCTCCCGATTCAAGGAACGTTTCAGTTGTCGATCCGTGGTCAAAACCAGGCGCCGAGCCCAGAGTTGATTAGTCAGGGGCGGATTATTCGATATCCGAGACCGAAACTTTACTGAGTCATGGCGCCCCACGTGTGAATCCACTCTGGGCTGATGACAGGGGTCTTCATTGGCCAAGAGAGACATGGATTATTTTATCTGATGGCGCTATTCCCGATTCGCCCTTTATGCACCGGGCATCGGGGTAGCTTGGGCCACGAGAGCCTTGATAAGCAGCTCCACAGATCGTGGCCGAGGCACGGAGGACGGTGTTTCAGCTCTTCGAAGATAGAGTTTCCATGATGAGCATTTTCTTTCCCCGAAACTTCCCAGCGACGCGGCAGTGCTGCTGATTGATTCCGACGCGGCTGCAGTTCCGCGTTGGTGCGAGCAGCTGAACAAAGCCAACGGTTTTGACAAACCTGTCGGAAGACGGACTCCGGTTTGAGTCTCGACTCTCCAAGCATACTGATGCTCCTCATCCCTGCTCCAAGCTGCCCCAGTACGAGGAGACTCCCCCGGGAATCATTTGGGCATTGATAGAGGGTGAACCAGCAGGGCTAGGGGGAACATATAATATGGTCCATATTGACGTGCAGCTTTCATCCCCTTGAAGATTACATTCTGTTGGTGAGGAATCTCACGAAGGTAGTGTGCAAAATCTTTCCTACTCCTTGCAAATGCCGAGAATATGATCTAGAACCAAAGCCAATGATGGGATTATACAGCACTCTTGAGGCTGTGGTGCATGATGTGGTTTTATTGCTTCTCGCCCCTAGAGAGTCAGGCCATTATCGAAATACCAACCCCAGGGGTACTCACATATTCCTGATGGGGAACTAATCCCGTTGTCAGGAGAAAAGTACAGGCTATGCTCCGATATTGCCATGGAATACCAATCAAAGAGCATGGGACATTCAAGGAAAGTTCATTGCTGCTGTTGGTAGTGATGGAATGGTCATCACTCAGAAGCAATATGCACTTAAGCTTCCCCCACCCTTCCATGTGCGCTCCTATTCACCTCATCGCGCACTCTCAGCCACTGAACATTGTCTTCATTTTAGCTGGTGACTGTGACCCCTGTATGCGCTCTGTTGGGCATATGCCATTCCTGCAAAAGCATTTAGTTGCAAAGGGAACAATGTACAGGATGCATTTCTGCACAGTTGTTATCTGTTCAGAAAGACATAACTTACCGCCCTTCAAATCCCTTGACCGAGTCATTGCAGGATATTTAGCACTTCTCTCAAGGAATCTGAACCTTGGCCAGATACACAGAACGAGACTTGAAGAAAGCTTTCCACCACAGAAATGTTTGGAAGGTGGAGACTAAACAACAACAGGGAATGAATTAATACCAGTAATGCCGAAATAGAGCATTTCAGCAAGACATGAACACTAGCAGCAGTCAAGAGGATTTTCCTGTAACCGTAGTAGGCTCTTCCTAGAGCCGCTTCTTCCCTCAAGGCTCGCCAGTAGTAGCCAAAATCGAAGGAAAGGGGCAACCCCCTATTTGCTGCCCAATGGGAGGATAAGGTTGCCCTTCCCGTTAAGGTTAAAATCGTGGCTCGGTTGTGTGGCTTCTCAAAACAACGACCTCACCCTCAGGCACCTAGGACTTTTGGACAACGAACTTCATGCAAACCTCGCAGAGGTGAGGGAGAAGTCGAATGTCTATCATTCTCTGCCAGAATTGCTAGGCGAGGAAAAGCCGTCCTCGACTGTTGGTATTCCACTACCAGGTTTTCTGGTTCTTAATCTGACGGTAGACGCAGTTTTCGTTCAACGGCAGTTGTACCATCGCTGTCTGTCATCTCACAGTGGCACGTTGAGCATGTAATTGCAAAGAACGTCTCCCATTCACTCAAAGTGACCTTCCTGAGAATGCTAGGTTCCTTCAGTGGGCACCCGTTTAGCATCCCGATATCTCACGATGGTGCTGCCAGCAACCCCCTGCGAAAGGCTGTTGCCCGGTTACGAGAACTCCTGGTCCCTGCGAGTAATACATCGAAGCACAGCAGTCCTCCTGGAACCCGAAAAGACGCTGAATATGTTCTAAAGGCGGATGTTAGCGGGTAGCAAAACGCTGCTCAAACATGCGGTGAAGGTCCGTAAGTTTTAATTGGGGAGGTCTTGACTTACCGAATTTCGAGAAACAGCCTGCCAGCTAATAGCTCCTCTGCAACGCTGCATCGATATGCTTGCCTGCGGACTTTCTGGCGAGCCTGCGTGGGCAGCGGGTTTGCCCCGAAATGAAGGTTCGTGCTGAGGAGCCAGAAGGCAACGAAAAGGCGACCAAGTTCAAGCGTCCAAGCTAGGCTCTCATGCAGGGATACGGAGAGGGCAAATTGAAGGCACAAGGCACCTATTCTTGACTCAGAGCGCCAGCTCCAGCAGCTATAAATGAAGGGCGGTCTCCCTCCATCTTCCTCTCTATGAGTTTTCATTTCATTTCAGTTCTACGATATTTCTTCACCTCCCGGCCAGTCTTGTCCCCAAGAGCTGTCCTAACCTGTCGGACCAGTCCTCTCCCATGGTAGCCTTGCATTACCTAGAGACAGCTCATTCGCCGTCCGACCGATACAGAGCCTCAAGCCTATGCTTGCAATTGCTAACATAATAATACCCAGCAACAACGAAATCCTTTTTCCGGCGCAAAGCTGGTACACATGTGAGTGGCTGGCCGCGATGTCAGAACCGGAGCGCCTCCTCTCGCACGCCAGCAAATCTGGAATAACCCCATCTTCCGGGGAGTTTCTTCTTCGCTGAGATTGATGTTATTGTCCTGTCTATTTGCTTTTGGACCTCGATTCAGCCCTCCTAACTCTTCGACATGGAAAAATTTGCCGGAGAGCTTGACACCCGGTTTCCGATTGACATGGACAACGTATATGTTCGTATCGCCCTACCCGCCATGAATCGGCTTCGTGAGGGGGCGTCACACTCGCCTGGAGCTGTCCACTCACGACTGTTTCAGCATGTCAATGCAACTTTGTCCCTTCACGAGGTGCAACGAAACCGAATCGCTGTGATTTCCTAGCCTTCGTCGGGTATCCACGCAGATTGACCCCCCTGCACAAATTGATCACCGCAGAATTAAGCTGGAAGCGAGGGGCAACCATCATTCCGATCCAACCCCAGATTGTCCGATGTTGGCAGCTGGACGAGCCTCATCGTCGACACGTTGCGCGAATGGCGTATATATGAAACGCGGACGGCTCGTGAACACCATGGCGCGCATATCTCCAACAACCACTGCTGGGAATCCGCGTTCAATAAGTTATTAGCGGTTTTATGCTGTTTTGCCGTTTTTGCCGATTCAGCCATCCTTCGAACCTGCAGACCTAATCAATCAGTACCTCACAGCGAGGACAGGACAAATCTAGATCGACCACACAGTTCTGCATCCCCGGGACGATGACGGCGAGCTATAGCTGGTTGAGGTTTTATTTCAAAATTGATTTTGTTCAACCCAGCAATGAAGCACCGGATGATAATCGTGACGAGAAGGGTAACTGGATTCCACCAGATGAGCCCTCTGCGTTCTGCACACTATCCAGCACCGGATGGTGGCTGTGGACACCGGGCACTATGTCCAGCCGTACCCCCAGCCCAGGCGCAGAGGACTTCAAAACCTGTTCATTTTTCTACAATTCTGAAAACAGCCATTTCGTCACGGTGCCCTTCGACTGCCGCCAGCAAAGCGTACGGGATTCGGTACAGGGCTGTGGCTTGGGTTGGCGCAGAGTGATGTTTGATTACAGAGAAGACCGGGGTATTCCAATTTCAGTGATGGGATTCGATCGGCAGGAACATGTCCTCGCGGGCCGAGGGTCGGAGTCCTGGATGCCAGAACTCATCCCGGAGTCGTACTCTGCGAACCAACAGGACCGCATCGACGGACGCACAGGCCTCGCTGGCGATCTCGCATTGATGCTCGCCTTTGCAGCCTTCTCGGGCCCTGCTGAGCATGTTATCACTGTCATCAGAGATTCCTTCGTTCCTCCTGAATGGAGCCCTCATGGTCTGCGTCCCAACCGTATGCCCCCCTTCAACTTAGCCCTATCCAAACCGCAGTAGCAGAAACATGCTGACAATCATGTAGGAGAACATAGCTCTGGAGTGGTTGTCTCCATTCGGACAGACCCGGATTACCCATGTATCAACGCCGCTACCCTCACCGAGTTTCAAAGGGGGGACAATGGGCCTATTATCCAGGCATGAACGAAACGAAACAGATTATTAATGGCACGATACGGCGAGCAAAAATACGTCTTTCAGATATTCCGATGCGCTTTATTTTGTCTAGGCTATATGGCAGTCTGGATTTCATTCATTCAGTCAGCTAATTCGATATTATATACGTTGCCCCTGGAAAGGAATGGCTGGAGGTATGCACTCGTTTGCGGGAAGTAGGGCCCACAGGTTTGTATATACTCAAAGTTTATCAGGGGGCAGTTTGTTGATATACCCCCTTTTCTTATGTGTGCCTCTGAGAGGACGGACCACTTTATGATTGGAGATTCAGGTCCCCCACCGATTTCACGGGTTGGAGAATCTGGAACTACATACAGGCGTATGTAAGCATCTATTTGTTCGGGTTTATTTCTGCGGATACCCATTGGAAATGTGTGATTTGAATGTAACCGATTTTGAAATTGTGGATGATGGAATTTTCTTTTTATCCAACCCACGCAGAACAGCTTCAGCAGTGTATGTATTTACTACATTATTGAATATCTGGTAACCGCACGGCAATGTCGCCTGATTGTGTGATATAGCGCACCCAAGGTAGCGATGGGTATTGGAGCTGTTAAAACCAGCGTAGGTTAGCATTGGTTTGAAGGGCATAGACAAAATATGACATCAGAACCGGAAAAAGAGATGTTGTGCAAGCCATGGAGCCGATTGGTAACGACGATAATGCAACATGACGCTCCAAGCTAACAGGCAAAGAAAACATACGACGCCCATGGCGGCGGAAACTGTGGGGGCGAAACGTGGCTCTAGTAAACTGACCTTGGGTTCAATAATCTTCAAATAACGGACTTGGATGCCGCTGGTGGTAAAATACGGTATCTCGAATTTGACGTTAATTGGCCTCTTTCCCTTTCCGCCTTGTCCCAGGCCACCCATGCTGCCTCCAAATCCGCCCGTCATACCACCGCCGTGCTCGTCATCGCCCTTGACAGACGGTAATCCGAGTTCAGCACGCATGAGGAACTCTTTGCCGCCGCCAAATTGCTTTATTTTCCAGATGATTGCGGATTTTTCGGGGGCATAATGTACTGTTCCGATGTTCGTTCTGAAACGTGGAGAGTCGGCATCTTCGGGAACTGGGACCAGGATTTCGACATTATTCGCCGTGCTGCGACGCTTGAATTGGGCTTTGGCCTAATCGAAATATGCTAATTAGCATCGAGCAGGCAGCAAAGAACAAACATAGGAGACAACGTGGTATGCTATGCACCAATCAGTGCTTCACGCTTACCTTGAGCATATATTCAATGCGAGAACCAGAATGCGACTCCACAATACACTCTACCCATATAAGAGGCTTTACTTGCGTATTTAGTCGGTAGCTCATGAGCTCGAACTCTCCATCCGGGGGTATGAAACTAATAGTTCGATCGTTTTCGAATCGGGATAATCGGACGCATTGATGAAACTTTACGTCCTCCATCTCCACGGCCTTTCCTCTTGTCGCTCGCCCAGTAGTTTCAAACATGGCTTTGTCGTTTAGGCCCAGTCGCAGCTCCGGCATTCCGCTTAAATAGCATTTCATCTTAATTGCGCCGAGGATCTCCGAACGAAGAACGTTGCCATTTGCAGAAACGAGGAGATTCAGGGACTCGACGACGTCGAGGAATACTTCGTTCTTCCGGTATCGAATACCTTCACTTCTCCAGGATACTGCGTTTGTAACAGCTATAGGCGGCCGAGCTTGTATTTCGAGTTTATGTGATTCTTGTGTAATATATCTGTAAAGCCAATATATTAGTATTGGGACGCACGTCAGCCAATTGTGGCCAGGAGGTTGTGCCTACTCCTGCAATATCTTGCTCTCAGTAGTTTGCGGGTAACCGAAATCCATCATTTCGTCGAGCAATTCATAGATGATGACGAAATTGTCCCGGATACTCTCCTCTTCCAGCTCCTTGAAGTATTCGGTGAACACCTCCACAATCTTGTGCAGGAAGAGAAGTATTTCGGCGGCATTTGTGTTTCTCTTTGTTAAGGCAAGGAGGTATAAGTTACTATGTCGGATATAGAGGTACTATCGTGGATAATTCATCAGCGTTTGGTTTGGTGAGGGGTAGATTCGCGGAAGGGACGTACGTTGATACCCTCAGAGGAAAAGCAAGGCGGCACAGCAGAGCTCTCTTCTTCGGCTTCGCTCAGCAGAATAGGGAATTTTTCCACGGCTGACATGGGAATATCTCCCCGGTAGTTGCGGGCCAAAAGGGTCTGGAGGGGGTCATGGTTAGCTATCTACCAACCAAACTCATGGCATAACGTAGGTGTAGGAGCTATCCATGAGCGTATATTTATTATCCAGGACATACCTTGCCCTTGAGGTCCAAAAAGAAGAGTGCCGACGCCATAGTGTAAGGTCGCGTTAGGGAGGACTAGATGAGGGAAATGGGTCGGAGTTCAGGGCCGGATAGGAAAATAAAGCATGGTTTCTCGCTCGTTTCAGGCCTCCATCTTCAGAATTGCTGAACAAAATGCAGTTAACGTAGAGTATAGAGCCGTCTGTCAGTGGAGATGTCCTCGTAGCAGTTGAGGTCGTCCGTCTACCACTGTCAAGGCGGCCAAACTGCCAGACGTCAGGTCCACCTTCGCCGCCCAATCTGGACTAGCGTGCCTGGCTCGCTCCCCCTACAAAACATTTTTCGATTTTCGATTTCCTGTCCCTTTCTTTTTTCTTCTTTTTTACAATATGCACCCAAACAGACAGTGCGAGTCATTAAAAGCCTTCACTGGCTTTACTGTATCTTTGTTTTCTGGCTTTCTGTCAGGGACAATAACTCACAGGTTTTCCAATTGCTGAATCTTGCGATACTGCGGTGCTGAGACCAACAATGAAGATTCCATTAAAGAGCTGGCCCGTATTATTTTCTGTTGCTAGGCCAGTGTCAGAGGAATCATACATGCCCAATCCCGATTGAATGTCATGATTTTATAAATTTCCCGGAGAGCAAGGAAAGGATCAGTAGAAGCTGTTAATACATGAGTCTTTATCAAGTCACGCCGAGTTCTAAACGCCGTGCGAATGCCATAATGTACAACCAAATCGAAAAGCAATTCCCCAATAATCCCTAAACGTAGAATCCCAATGGCTTAAGTATCCGTTCCCGCGCAACCTCGTTTGCTGCCAGGCCGCCTTTCTCCAGCGCAATTGCTCCAACAATCGCATACATGGCTTGGGTTAATACGAGCTCGATTCCCGACGCGTGAAGGTCCGCCTGTGGAATATATAAGTTAGAATGCCATCTGCGAGCTTGGAAGAAAAAACAATACCTTTCTCGGCACCCATCTAACCACTTGGTCGAGCCCGAGCTGGAAACCCAGAGACGCGACCCTGGTTTTATGTGTCCTGGTTGCTCGTTTTTTCTGTGACAGACTATCCAATCCTCGCAAAGCAGGATCTTCGTAGGGTGTCCTTCCGTAGGGATCTTGCGGTTGCTTTTGGAGAGAGGCGGGATCGCTTAAGAGGGAGATAGACGATTGAAGCATGACTATTTTGTGGCCTACCACCCGGTTATAGTTAGCGGTCGAATTGCGACTATTGAAACGGGGGCATACCGAGAAAAGCCAGGCGGTCATTGAAGCCCCTTCGTCCCTGATCAAAGCTCTTGTGCGTAACAGCTTGCCATTTCACTTCCTCCGATAGCATCGTGTGACCATTCTCCCCTAGCAATCGATTATAGAACTCGTTCAATTTCGCAGGATCCGAGTTGGCCTTTAATCTTGCCTCGTCCGGCGGTCCCCGAATTCTGACCTGGGCCCTCATTGCTCGTGGCGTCGCCTGCCATCGGGGAGTGGAATTCTCTTCAATCGATTCTGTTGCTGATTCCGTTGACACTGTTCGTAGCGGATTTGGTCGACGAGATGAGGCTAAAAGGCATGGTGCGCGCCGGGTTGCGGGTCGGGCGATGGCCCCAAAAATCCGAGTAGGAGGAATTTTCAACGCCATGAAGAATTCACTCCTGGAAGCTGTAGAATCCGTTCGCAATCTGGTATGTTGGCGTTGAAGCTCGTCCGCTGGATCGACTTTCATGCCGGGGCAGAATTTGGGAAATATACGCTAAACCAAATGCGGAACTAGTCCGTTCCGATAAGTCCAAGGCTCGGCTCACCAACCTCAGCAACCTCACACATAGATACATACAGCTTCTCTTCTCTTCAAGAATGACAAGCCACGGTTGTAAAGGAATTCTGGCTCAAGCAGCGTCTCTCTAGATACCCACAGCGTGGTGCAAGATCCTTCTGAATGCCCGCCATCTCCAGAAGCCAGCGTCAACCGGCACCGTTTCATGTCACACAGCTATGGACGAATGCTATTCCCCAGGAGGAATGCCGTTTGGCTCCAGAACACAGCTACTATGGCTGCTTGAGTGCCCAGCAAGGATCCTAGCTTGGATCGTTACCGCAAACGGCTGAAGCTCCAATGGAAATCACTGGACATCGCGGCTCATCTGCGGATTCAACTTGGACTTCCCCAGCTTTCGGGTTCAATGGTCCATTATCCCTGCTGTTAGGCTCAGCCCTATAAAAGGAGTAACGGAATACGGAAGGGTTCGTGCATCGCTGCCGGCTTCTCGAAACATCGTCCCTTTTCCTTTGTTTTTCTCAAAACCATGGCAAGACATTTTCCTGGTCTTGCGATTATGAAACTACAAACCCTATGCAGCCTGGCTAGGTAGCATAGTGACCCAATTTTGGGGGGATGCACTTTTTCATGGGGCGAATCACTATGGATAGATTTACCCCTTTCCATGTCTGTATATCGACGGACTCGGCTGGCTCGGCCCTCTTGGGACATGGATATGATATCCCTCGATCAATTTCCTGAGACGATGTCAGCTTCTATGATCTGATTCTCATGCTCTAGAGGATACGGAGTGGTCTCTAACTTGAAGCGCACTCTAAGCTTGATATCCCCTTTGTGCTCTTTCGCCCCTATCTCTCATAGGACGCTCTGAACGAAAGCGTCCAGCAGCCCACGAAAGTGTGTCAGCCCTGCCAAACGGCCCGAACCCTTGAGACCCTTGAGACGGAATCAACGGGTTCTCACATCACGCAGATAGGTCCTGTAATCTGGCATGGCCTGCCGGTATTTGGTTTCTCTTTCGCGACACGGCACTCTGGACTGATCTCTGGGATGAAAATTGAGATCTCATCTGCGGAGGGATATATCAGTCCCGTGAGCGGAAGTTCCCGTCAGTTTCCCCTTCCCTTTTGATCCAGACCCAGGGCTATCAGATATAAAGGGGTTAGCGGCCTGACCACGTGCCTCCAGCAACACACAATGGGACTTCACTTCCTGGCAAATATTTTCCTCTCATCCTTTCTTTCTTCTCTCATCCTATCTTCTTTTCACAGCTGAGCAAGAGTATCACCAAAATCTCACATCTCCAAAGGCCAGCTTTCACATCTACAAACAATATCTCTTTTACCAATACCTCACTCTCACAACTGCTCGACATGGCTTCCCAGATGTCTGTTTCCTTTCTTGTCTTCCGCGATCCTTGTCCTCCGCCCTCTACCACTCAGGGCACGGCTCCTCTGCGCTTTTCTACGTTCGAAATACGCGAACCAAGGCCCCCTCGCCCTCTTCCTCCAAATCCACCACCTAGCCCGGCCTGAGCAACGGTAAACGCCTAAAAGTAGCTGATGCGGGTCTGATGTTCTGGCATGTTATTCTGGCGTGTTACGCATTCTTAGTCTGGTAAGCCATCTGATATGCCTCCATGCGCCTTTTTCTCTCCTTCGTAACTGGTTGCATTCATGGCTTGCTCTACTCTCTACAGCCCCCTTTCTTACTTCTACTTTCTTTTTTGGAAGATGCTGACGAGCATAATAGCCAATCTACCTCAGCAGCTATCCGCCGAGAAGCACTCTGATACAACATGCTTGCTCAACACTTCTTCGATTCGTCTTTTATCGGTGTATTTTATTCGACGCGGTATTCAATTTGCCTTTCGACGCGGTTCAACGGCGGTTTTAATGGAGGAATGGAGGCGTTGGAGGATTTTTACATGACCAGGAGTCAGGAAGAAAAGCAACTGCCAAAAGTTGATGTGTTTTTATCAGTTTACTTCATGTTGTAATAATAATGATTCTGTTGTGGCTCTCAGGAGCACTTGGAAGCTCGCTTAACAGCGCGTGCTTAGACTAAGATCAACAATCCTAAAAGTTTTAATATGTTCAAAGAACTCCAACTATACAAATTATTTTCTTAAAGCAACGCAAGAGCAAATGCACTAGCAACAGACAAGCCAACAACAGTCCATCCAGTCCTAATAACTTGCTGGTTCGTCAACTGCTTGCCCAGATCCCAAACCAAATGCCTCGTGCCATTCATGCAATGGAAAGTAAAAGGCAAAGCCACACCCAACTTAACAAAGAATTTTGCAGCCAGGGGCAAGGCACCAAATGCAGCCGCCAGAGAAGCGGACTCAAGATGCCATCCTAGCAAAGGGGAAACGAGGTAGGCCGTAGCAAAGACGTAGAGGCCGCCAGAGACAACGCAGCCGGTAATACGGTTGAGAGCACTGAGGTACCAGGTGACCTGTGGCCGGTAGATGGTGAGATGGGGAGAGACGGGACGGTTAAGACGCTGTTTGGCGAGGATTTGAGAGGGATCGTTGCTGGAGGCGGCCGCAGAAGATGTTGCTGGTCTGGATCTAAGGTTAGTTTTCGTTTTGCGCACGCGATGCGATAGAGCTGGACGAGTGTGGGGAGACGGGGTTGCAGCGAATGGCTCGACAATCGCATAAACTTATAGGCTCAACGGGCCATGCACTGACCTTATCTGGAGGTGGTTACCGGTCGCAATGGCTGCCGGGCTCGCGAACTTGGCGAAGGAGGTTCTGAAGCCGGGCTGGGTAGTTACTTTGAAGAAAGCAGTCAGCGCACTTGATACCAACGTGTGGATCGGGAGGGAAGTCACATACAACGCCGCAGCGATTGCTGCACTATCTTCTGTGAAAACATGTCGACGAATGCCTCCTCACAAACAGTCTACCGCTGGTCCAGCATCAAATTGGCAGCAACGAGAATGTCCAACGTTTGGATGACGGAGCGACCTCGGCTTATGTAACCTGCTATCGGAGACGCCCGGGATCCAATCAGAGCGACGGGAATTACCAGCCGGATGATAGAATCTCCGCACCGACCTGTCCTGCCAGAAAATTGCAACCGCCAACGACCAAAACAGTTCCTCTCCTCTCTTTTTTTTTCCTCTTCCTTCACGATGGAACTTCAGCCTGCATCGCTAACCGACTCTTTTTTCGCCTGCAATCGCGGGTGTCAATTGCATTGGGATGACGAAGATGTTGTCCGGCGGCATCTCACCTTTGTCACGGCTTTCTGTCGTTGGCGCCCTTCGAGATGAGAAGACTGTTCCAGAGAAGGAGGTGCAATACTTGACCCGTCGTTAATCGCCCAATACTTTCTGTCAATGAAGGCGTGGGGTTTCATATCAGGGTTACATATCGAGAATGCGAACGGGTGTCGGATGAGCGTGCGGTTATGGAATACTGGTGGCTTACTGGGGGCTTTGAGAGCTCGTGTGCGATGATGCCGTTGTGGCCATGGGCTTCGATTACGAATCGGCCGTGATTTCTAATACGCAACCTACCGAAGGATGGCAGTGGAAGATATGTTTTGAAGGGTCAACCTCGGCACTGGGAGGAATATCTACGGAATATCGGTAAGTGTCAGGCTATTTGCAGCGGTGTCGGCATACCGGTAGTGTGTTGTGATGTCTAGGTTAGCATGAAGTTTACTCGAGCAATCCAAATATCAGCTCTTTCTTGACCGTTTGCGTCCTTCCCCTCCCTGCGGCGCTTTCGTCACCTCCATCCCAAGGTAGGATCACATTAAAATCACGTGACAACGAGCGCATCGTGCCTCGGCTCTCGGTCGCAGATAAGATAGCGGACGCCGCAGCGCGCTTTGGCGACGACGGGCACCTCCTCAAAAACAATCATATCATTCTTTATTTCTTTGTCCTCATTCCCTCTTTATATTCTGCTTCGTCCAACCCGCTCGTTAGATCGCATAGAAAATACATACCAGATTTCACTGCTCACTGACTGCCGTACATCTTTCCCGACGATGCCGTTCAATACTGCCCTCACCAGGGTCCTAGGGATTCAAAGTGAGCGGTGCTACCATCCAACATATGTTTAGAAATCCTAACCATTTGGAATCAGTTCCCGTTGTCCAGGGTGGAATGCAATGGGTTGGATATGCAAGCCTTGCCTCCGCTGTTAGCAACGCTGGTGGTCTTGGTATCGTAAGTCGCATGATTCCCCTAGGTCATGAAGTTTAGGATAATACTGACGGATAGCTTTCTAGCTGACGGCCCTTACACAACCCACACCGGAAGATCTCCGCAAAGAGATCCGAAAGACCCGTGCCCTAACCAAGAAGCCGTTCGGAGTGAATCTGACCCTTCTTCCCGCCCTCGTGCCCCCGGACTACGGCGCTTATGCCCAAGTTATCATTGATGAGGGAGTGCGTATCGTCGAGACAGCTGGAAATAATCCCGGGCCGGTTATCGAGCAGTTGAAGAAAGCCGGTTGCATAATCCTACACAAATGCACGACAATCCGACATGCTAAAGCAGCCGTACGGCTCGAGGTAGATTTCTTATCAATCGACGGCTTCGAATGCGCGGGCCATGTTGGTGAAACCGATATTACCAATTTCATTCTCTTGAGCCGTGCCCGTCAGGATCTCGGTGTCCCATTCATTGCATCCGGTGGATTCGCGGACGGGTACGGACTTGCTGCTGCGCTGGCGCTCGGTGCGGAAGGTATTAATATGGGCACTCGTTTTATGTGCACGGTTGAAGCCCCGATCCATATCAACGTAAAGAATGCGATTGTCAATGCACAAGAATCCGACACACAACTGCTCCTCCGCCGCTGGAGGAATACCTCGCGTTTATTCAATAATAAAGTTGCGAAGGATGCATACAAGGTTGAAAGGGAGAGCACATCGGGCGAGTTCTCTGAAATTGCTCCTTTTGTAAGCGGTAAACGGGGCCGCGAAGTATTCATCAACGGTGATGTCGACTATGGTGTAAGCAATTACGTTCCGTACATGCGCCTTTCTCTTCACTAACCTTTCGCGACTCACCAGGTATGGACGGCTGGCCAGGTTATTGGTCTGATTCACGATATCCCAACATGCGATGTCTTGCTTAAGCGCATCGAGAAGGAGGCGGTGGAAGCTATGTCGAAAACCAATGCGCTCTACACTCCAGCCCCTCAAAGCAAGCTTTGAACCTTTGAAGTGTTACGATTCCCCTTTCTGGCGTCTGTATTCCCTTTCTTTAGCTACTTTATCAACGATCGAGACGGATTTCCGATATTCTTGTACATTTTCTGCTTTCACTTTGTCAACCCTGGAATGTTTATATTAGGCCCGTCTAATGATCAACCTAAACATGGAAGTGTTGCACTGTAAGGCTGCTTTTAACAGCCTGAATTCGAGAATACAAACCTGAAAACTCTTCTCAATTTGACCATCCACCAGAACCAGATCCCAAGCCTAAGCATTGCGAAAGAACAGTTTCGAGGAATTAAGCCACCATGTATTTCATCTTGCGAGCGACATATCTTACATATAATCGGACATATGTGCAAGCGTCCTCAGAAACGCTCAACCCACAACCACTTTTCCAAACAACCAAGACTCCGACTTTCGGCTAGAATAAAAGAGATATGGAAACAAGAGACATTGATGCGGCCAACAGATTCTTCCGCCCACCGAGCTTCCAATCCCGAGTTCCAACTGGCTCAAAGACGACTTCGCAGCATGCGCGAGATGCTTGATCGAGAGTTGGCGCGATGCGCTTAGAGAATGTTGATGGGGAGACAGGCGTTGAGAGCAACAAGGCCGTTCTATCGACAGGTTAGAGATGAGACAAAATGGCTCTTGGCTCAAGGATTACATACAGCACTCTGCTTGTTGTTCTGGCAGCAGGCAGCCTGTTGCTTGCACTTGGTGTTGAGGAGGTCACCGACGAGACCAACTGCGAAGATATATTAGCTTTGTTTCTCGGGCCGAGGCGAAGAAGCTCGACATACCGCCAAGGGGAGAGCAGGTGTCGAAGAGGGAGATCTGCTCGAGCTTGAGACCCTTCAGGAGGCCGTTGAGGAGGCCGAAGTCGGCGCTGTTGCCCTCGAGGTTGTTCTTGCGCTCGGACTCCTTGTTGCAGCACTTGAGTTCAGCGTTTCCGCACTTGGCGACGGCCTCCTCGTGGGTGATGGAGCCATATCCGCCGTGACCGCCGTGGTGAGGAGCGGGCTGGTGAGGAGCGGGAACGTGCTCAGGCACGGCAGGCACCTCAGGCTTGGGGGCGGCCTCGTAGCCACCAGGGGCAGCGATGGCGACAGCAGCAAGGGCAAAGAAGATGGCGGAGAACTTCATTTTGAGTGATTTGGGTGGTTGAGAAGTAGAAACTTCGGAATAGGTATTAAAAATTAAAAGAGTAAGTAAGTTGTAAGTAAGTTAAAATGGACTTGGAAGTGGAAGTGGATCGTTGTGCTGATGAGAAGTTGAGCATTCGACAGCGAGGAGAGGGCCTTTTATAGACTTGAGGATGCCAGAAGTGTTGCCCCTGAACCTGCTCTCCTTGAGTCGAGAAATCGTTGTCTTTCCGGACGAGATTGAGTCTCAGTCCAATTCCATGGTTCCAGGTCCGTTTCTTCACTGACCCCGAAACCTGCTCGCCCGATCTAGGTCTCTGTGGACTCTGGATGTGCTCAGATATGCAAGGGGCAGCTCGAATCAAGACCCTCCCTGCAAAAGGCCGGCATGAGAAGTGTGTCTGCAGCAATAGGAAGGCGTCCCATCTGCAGATCTCAACGTGCGACTATTGAAAAGTTGGCCGCAATCCTGAATATTTGCCCGAGTCGGCGAAGCAGCAGGGCGCCACAACATCAATTTGTGCGACGCAGATTGAAAGAAACAAAGCAGGATGGAAAACTTGGAATTTCCACCCCGGACCCGTGCAGATACCTCTGTCCAAATTGGGATTTTGCCCGGAATGGCTGCAGGACGATGTCGCTTCTGGAGCGCCAGATCTTTTCCTCCCTTGCGGACAAGTTCCAAAGCCATGATGGCTTTTTTGCTTCGTAGATGGCCACTGAAGCAAGAAACATTTTCGACAGCCTAAGCTGCCATTTGAAGAAGGAAAGGAAAACATCAACAGATTCAAGTTCTCAAATCGGCAATCCCAAGTTGTCGGAGCTGCAGCTGTCCCCCAGAAATGGCCGGTGATCATTCAAGCCTGTTGACGATCCTGATTTCTCAGCTCATGCAGCTTAAGATTTTTTGCTTTTTTTTTCTTCTTCCGGGATTCACCTGCTCGGCTCTCATGATTGGCTGGCCCCTGAAGGGTGTGGCCGACTGTGTTCCATCATATCAAAATCTCACACGTCCGACCGCTGCTGTCTGTCCATGAACGCAACATCAAGCCTTGAGCTGGGAAGGGTTTCGAATTTCAGCGGGGAGTTGATGCTGAAAAAATTGATGAACCATTGTCTCTTTCCTTCTCCCCTTGCTCACACCTCTCGCCTTTGTTCGAGGTGGAAAAAGGTTCAATTTTTCGTTTCTTTTTCCGCTTCCCATCGCCGCCTGCGTCCTGATAGATCCAAGAGCTGGATTTTTTAGGATCTGCACTGGGGAGCTGGAGCTTGGGCCTTGCATCTTGGACCCAGGCAGTTCCAATTGGCCAACACAACGCCATCGCCTCACTAGCGGCTGTGCCACTCGCAACCGGGAGGAAGCCGCTCCGTCAAACGCTCAAAATCGACAAGCCAGAGATCGGGACTGGGACGAAAGACCGATGTGATGTCCGCATCCTTGCTTTCCGAACCAAACTTTCTCTGGAGGCTGAGACAGAGCTCTCAGTTTTGGTCGGTCTTTTGAGGTCAATCATCCAAGAATTTCTCCATGTGGAGCTTCCCCGGAAAGAAATTCGGCCTTGATCAGGTTGATTGACGAGGGATTTTCCCCGGCGCCGAATCACTTCAGTCCATCCGGGGATGATTCTGATCACAAGGACGTGAGCACGGCCTTGCCAGCTCGAGCGAAATCAAAGTTTTCATAGTGCAGTGCAACTGCCATTCCAGGCTTTTGCGGTGCCTTCTGCGAATCTCTGGAGATAAGGTTCGTCGTGCCCAGCTTTGGACATGGTTTGCAAAACTTCGATTGACGCAGATTTTGATGCCCGAACAATTGGATGTTTATGGAGGTCTGAGAAGACTTGGTGAAGCATTGAAACACTTTGACGGTCGGCCAACTGATTATTACCTCTAGCAAGTTTGCATTCATCAACCGTTGTCGCCGCTTGAGGTAGTTTGATATCTGAGAGCGGACGACATCCATCCTCCCCACAACCATTTCCGCCGTGCTCTTTCCACGATATTTTCGCCAGCCTAAGATCCTGTTGTCTTTTCGTTGCTTCGAATTTTACTAAGCCCCGAATAACGACTCGGCGTTACGTTGGGAAGTTCTCACAGACGGACCTAAAAGAAACCAGGTCACCAGAAGCAAGGGCGTGCTGCTTCGTTGGTCAGCGGGAGTATAAGGGACATGTTTCGCCCGAATTCTGGACGCCGAACTCGTGGAGACGCCTTGGTAAATACCCCGGGCCGTCTGCTACATTGAGGTGTCCGTACATGTTGATTCAGGGTTACTTTCGTTGCCTCAAGGCCAACAATCTGGCAACCTTGAGCAACTCATAACATTTCCCGTTCCTCTAGTTTCCCTTATGTCGCCCGGATGGCCGGAGAGGGTATACTGATATTCTGCGTATAGCTTCGAGTTATGGGGCTCTGAACTCTGATAAAAACCCATGTTTGAGAATCGTTCGACTTTCTTGAGACGCTCCCTGTATGTACGCGGTTCGTTGACCACGCGATTCACATAACTTCATTGTCCGTTCACATATCGTCCTTTCTCCGTCATAAACACCCTACCGTGTACCTTACGGACAATTCTTCGAGCCCATCGAATTTGTTCCTTGACGTTGCTCGTTAGATTAGTTTTTCCAGGAAGCATGGCTCCAGAACGGAGTTATCCAGGCGTAGTACTAGGGGAACCCCCCTTACAGCGTCTGTCGAGGGAGTTGGAGCACACGGAATTCCCATTTTGCTGTCACAGTTCGCTTCCGCGCATGCAGGTCTCCGCAATCCCAGTTTTGCCTGGCTTCATAATGTCGCAGCCAGTGATTTGTCTCTGGTCAGAATTTGGTTAATTGAACAAAAGCTTCACATATAGCAATACCATGGAGCTAAGTCCATCGAGGCAATATATTCCAACGATCGTGCAGCCCGGCCGCCGGGCCATTTGTCCTGTTGAAACACCTCAAGTTATCATGTCTCGCTCTATCCTACTAACTTCAAGTTGTTATCACCGACACGGTGCTAAAGACTCGGAGACACTCTTGGGTTTCTGCATGACCTAACTGGCCGTCAGGTCTATGGCATAAACCACTGAGGTTCAAATGGGAAACAAGGCTATAGAGCTGAATGTAGTAAGAAAATATTTGTTAGTATTCAAGTTACTGTATTGGCTAATGGAGTGGGAGCTCTCCAATGCCGCAATGACGTCATAGAAATCGCCGGGTTAAGCCCTTGCGCTAAGCCGAATTCGGATGGCTCGAAACCTCTCCTGTCGCGCGCTCGCAGCATTTGAGATCGATGATTCAGGACCATTCCCGACACTGTTCATCCGCCTGTTAACTGTGATACCTAATGAGCTAGGTCGCATTCATTCATGCACTTCACCTTTATTCCGTTTTCATTTTGCCTGTTATAGTAGGGGCTCCAGTGCAGAATGGCTTCTGCGCCGGGAGAGGGCTGCCATGAACCCAGCAAGGAGCGAACACCAGAGTCCCAGGGGACGGGAGCTCCGGACTTGGGGCCGAAAGAAGAAGAACATACACAGCAAAATTCCCCCGCAAAGGAATCAAAAGAGTTAAGAAAAGAGGAGGAGGAGAAGGAAAATGGAGAGGTGGCAGAGGATGCGTCCCCTCCACTGCCTGACGAGGAGGTTCCTCCTCTTCCTAATGAACCAGTTCCAGGACCGGCCGAGGATGATGGATGGGAGGCACTATGGGATGATAACGCACAGGCGTACTACTTTCACAACCGCTATACTGGTGTCTCGCAATGGGAAAACCCGCGGGTGCCCACTGCGCAGCCCGGGCCTCCTGGCGTACAGGAAAAGCACGATGATACGGAAATACAGACACAGCAGCAAACCAAAGCACGAGCTGCGGGTGGCTATGACCCTTCTATCCACGGCGATTACGATCCCACAGCATGGTATGCTCAACCACAGCAGGAAGAAAACGCAGACCCCTCCGCCGCAGACCCGAACCTCCTATACACCGCCACCGGCACATTTAATCGGTTTACGGGTAAATGGCAGTCGGCAGGCCTCACGCCAGAGAACTTCAACGACGAGAATAAAAGTCGACGGCAGATGAACGCATTCTTCGATGTAGATGCGGCGGCCAATAGTCACGAGGGTAGAAGCTTAAAGGCAGAACGAAGTGGGAAAAAGTTAACAAAGAAAGAATTGAAGGCATTCAAAGAGAAGAGGCGGGAAAGGAAAGAAGAGAAGCGGAGGGCGTGGCTGAGAGATTGAGAGCTGGTGCGTCTGGCTATCAGTCTGTGCTCGCATATCTGTACAAATACTTTTCTTCCCTCTGCCCTTCGAGGACTTTTGCATGGCGGCTCTGCGGTGTTAAGACACCTTGGATACATTTCTGGTGTTGCGGCGTTATGTAGCAGGTGGACTTCCTTCTTTCGAATCGTTGGAGCGCACGAGCTGTCATGAACATGATATTAAAATACTTCTGAATAGAAAAGGTTATATTTCTATCTTTATTAGAATATGTTTACAAGCGCTTTATGTCTTCAACTGTATTTTGCCTCCGTCATTTGGCAGCAGGTGCTGCAAAGAAAGCCACGTGATATCAAATTTTCGAGGCAGCGAAATGGATCGATGCAACAAAGTCTGCTTGCAAGTTCATATTCTTTTGCAAAGGAGTTGTTAAAATTGATACCCAATCTATTTGGTAAGTGCTGTGTGTCTTTCCTTTCCAATATTGCGAGTTGTGTCGTAAATTCTTGCCACTCAAGCTCCTACTTTTTTTGTTGTTACGGATGAAAAATTATCGACCAGCGCATTGAACCCGATATCTGAACTGGATACCAGTGAAAAATGCATAAACTTGACGTTTCCGCGTCGACTCAGGAGTTTGAATGTAACTTACGAATATTCTTCATTTTGGTTTCGTTTTATAGATCAGAGAGCTCATATTCTGCTGCTCTCTTGCAATCCCCCGCCCCCACCATTGTATAAATCTTACTGCCATAAATATGGCATCTATACCCTGCGAAAGAACTTGAAGAATATAGGCTAACCTCGTTCTATAGCTGTGGCCGGAAAGTAGACATCCATCTTTGGGATAATTTTGTCTTGAATCTTGCACTTGGTCTCCACATAAAAACGGCCCCAAAAGAGCAACGTCTAGACGGCTGAGAATCATCTACTTACGGAACGGAAACTTCTTTTGGTTCATCGGGGGTGAAAATGGCTTCCAGTCAATCACCCGTCACTCTTACTTTCGAGGCTATCGATGATCTTATATACTCTGCACGAGTTGGTGATCTAGAGGCGCTACGAACGGATATAACGAATTTAAGTCGCGAACATAACTGCTCTCCTCGACAAATTATAGAATCAGCAGTAGATGTCGAGGATGAGAGCGAGGGTGGAACAGGAGGGTGTCTTTTACATTGGCCCGCTGCAAACGGGAACACCGGTGAGTGCACACAAACACTGCTCGCAATATAGAAAGCTGACTCTCTACGGCAGAGATTTTGAACTACCTCCTTGAAGCACTTCGTCAAAACCAATCTCAGCCATCACCCATCATCAACCACCGAAATAACTCTGGAAACACTCCTCTTCACTGGGCAGCGCTGAACATCCACCTCGAATGTGTGAAGGCCCTTGTCGACGCCGGCGCCGACGTTAATATAAAAAATAACGCAGGCCACGATCCCGCTTTTCTGGCAGAGAGAGCTGAATGGAGCACGGCGTCAGAAGCTGAGAGCACGACAGGCGAGCAAGTCGGGGACGAAGAAGCCGCCGCCGCTGCTGCTGCTGATGCCGTTTCTGATCCCTCGAAGCCGCTCTCTAAACCACTGCAGGTTGTGGAGTATCTCCTGAGCCATGAGAAGGCGGACGGTGACGACCAAGGAGCTGGCTCGTCGCCAACTGGCGCTGGTGAAGGGAATGAGGATAAAATGGAAGGCGTTGTTGAGAATAAGTAAGGATCGCATTGAAGGGCGACTTTTGCAGGCGTGTCTTTACGATGAGTGCATATTTGGTGTTTATTTGATTCCTCTAGAAAACGAGATAAAAGCTCCGTAAAAGTTTTCTCCAGAGACTCTGTGTCACGATCTAGACTCGAGGAGTTTTAAAGTAAATATTTGCACCTGCATCGGGCCAGCAGCCAAGCGCTGCGGAACTTCGTGTAAACCCTGCATAATTAATTCATTGGCTCGGGACTTAATTTTTGTTGAGAACTCGACCCGACCCTCTATTCCGGCATTGAAACGTTCCCCCGTTGGCATCGTAATTCGTCAGGATGGAGAGGTCCTGTCACCAGCGGTTTGGCTCCTGTGGTTCTCATGCACGACGTATCACTTTTTGATCGGTTCTCACAGCAGATCTCCACTTTGGCGCTTTGTCTGGCAGACGCGTCGTTTTCGGCTTCTGAAGAATGATGAGGATGGTCGGGGGTTTGTGGCAGCGGTTCATGGGGGGACAATCGAAGGATGTTATGTGCAGCTAGCCTGCGAGCAGTGTGATTCCCTCTTTTGGACAGGTCGGAGATGCCTATAAAACTGAGATGACCACACTTTGAACAATCTATCTTCAATCATATATCATGCCCAGAGAGAGGATTCCTTTGGCTTGATTCTTCACGCATTCCGTTCGTTCTACCGTCGAAAATGAAAGCAGCTCAGTACTTTGGGTCCAAAGATATAAGAGTGAGACAAGTAGCTGAACCTGTACTTCGGCCAGGTGAAGTCCTTGTGGCCATCGAATGGTGCGGAATATGCGGTAGTGATCTCCACGAATACCTTACAGGTCAGCTATCCTGGATTCGTGGCATTGTCCTTGAATATGTTTGAATTATCCCATGCTAACACACTACGTAGGCCCGACTGATATTCCCGTAGAAGGTCGCCCGCACCCACTTACCCAAGACATCATTCCGATCACACTTGGCCATGAGTTCTGCGGAAGAGTTCTTCAGGCCCCCGAAAATTCGACACTGAAAGTTGGACAGGCAGTCGCCATAGATCCGCGTCTCTACTGTAAACGCTGTCCAAGATGTACCTCCAAAGCCACAAACGGATGCCACTCTTGGGGGTTTCTAGGAATATCCGGAAACGGGGGCGGGTTCTCTGAACGAGTTGCAGTTGACGAGCACATGTGCCATCCCCTGCCAGAGTCAGTCGACATTAAATGGGGGGCTCTAGTTGAACCACTTGCCGTGGGGTATCACGCAGTGAAGATATCCGGCATAAACGACATTCAGAACCGCTCAATTCTGATCCTTGGAAGCGGGCCTATCGGGATCGCGCTCATCATAGTCCTCCGTGCACACGGTGCTCGGAAGATTTTTGTGTCGCAGCCATCGCTCAAGAGGCGACTCCATGCTCAGGAACTTGCAGATGCTGTGTTTGACCCCAGGGAAGGCCGGGTTGTTGAACAATGTCGAGAATTGACCGGCGGTGAAGGGGTTGATATTGTCTTCGATTGCGCGGGATCTCAAGATGGATTAATTGACGGAATGAAGGCCCTGACGTTCGAGGGGAAATACGTGAACATCGCACTGTGGGAATCTCCGGTAAGAAACTCCACTGTCGGATTGCAAAGCCGAACTAATGTTTCTTCTCATCGAAAGCCCGTCGTCCCGCCTGGCGAATTTCTGCGTAAAGAGATTAGAATGATCGGGTCGATGGCATATGACGATGAAGATTTCCCTGCAGTTATCAAGGCACTGGAAGAAGGTAATATCGTCAATCCTTAAGGAAACCAGGAGATTCGTGCTAACCAAAAAAAAAATCAGGAAAATACCAAGGTCTCGAGAAAATGATAACAAGCTGCATCGATATTGATGAAATCCTCGAAAAGGGCTTTGAGGAACTGATTTCGAACAAGAGCAAGCATATCAAGATTCTGGTCACTCCAAAGGCGGAAAATTTGAAGTGAAGGCAGCTCCTTGGAACCCAAAGATCCAATGATCTGGGCCTATCCAAGAGAAAAGTGTCATACCGTAACTGATCCGTTGAAGAGAGAGTGACTGAGAAATAAAACAGTGAATTCAAGCTGGAAAGTATAATCTCAGCCAAGTTGAAATCCCGGTCTTTAACTTCTTCCAAAACAAGGATCATTTCCGACAGCAGGGTTCCGTGCCCGACTTGCAATCCACGGTTGGGTGTTTTGTACACATTTATCATTATCACTAATCGCATTGTTATATCGTAAGCATGGCCATTATTCAGTAAGGTGCGTGTTGGGAAAAGGAAATAGGAAACAGGAGATAGGGAACTCGTATCTAGCAAAAACAAAAATTCATCGCGCAGTGAGGTACTTCAAGGGCCTGAGCAAGTCTGTAGTAATCGCGTAACGAAATGGTGGACGATTCTAGCCATTCAAACAGTCTATCGGCCGGGGTATACAAAATTGTCGACAAACAGGGAAACGAGTAGAGAAACACCCGAATAGAGATTACCGTCCCGCATAAATCAACGTAAATCCGTTCACGGCTTCCCAATTTCCGCCTCGCGGACTCTAGCGGTATGCATTCCATGGCCTATGAAGCTTCCATTGGGAGTCCTGCGGCGTACATCGCCGTTTTCATCACTGCTGCCTCCTGAAACTTGCTGATTCGCCTCGAATGGCTCTGGCTTGGTCTTATTTTTCATGTGTTTCATGTTCTTGCCCACCTCGTAGGCGATGTTGTCGGAGCCGATTTTGAAGGACTTGCCTCTCCAGACAATCGTGTCTCCGCCGAAGAAACTCCAGAGCCATATTGGGAGGGCGAGTGCTTCCCTGCCCAGCCATGCAAACATCCAATGGTGGAATGGCCGTCTGGCGAATGATCCCTTTGGCAAGGGACAGGCGAAGGACGGTGTATCCTCGTCGACTTCCACTGTGGCGCCAGAGTGTAGCCTTAGATATACAGTCCAGTCGATCATCATCCAAAACAAGATGCTGATGATCCAAATCGAGAAGAACGCTTTCCAGGAGGTCATATACGAGTAGGAATCGCTGAGGATATGCGGCAATGAAGTTGTGAGCCCAAACGCAAGGTATGTGGAGCAAAGGAATGATTCGGTACTGGGTTCAGCTAGGGTGGCTGCAATGACTGTATATTTGCGGACTCGTAGCCATCGGACGCGGCGGTCAATATATTCCTTGACGCTCGTGCCGCTCATGGGCTGGAAGGCCAAATCGCCATAGACCAAGTCGTTCTTCCCCCACTGTTCACCAAGCTCAGTTTCTTCGAACAATTTGCCTTTCCACAAATGGTCGGCGAAGAGGAAATCCTCGCATATATTATCGGAGAAATAATCGATTCCCGGCCGTCGTGGAAACGGTCGTCCATTGGTTAGCGACGGTTTGGTGAGATAGTTTAGATGGGAGCGTCGGAACATGGACGATTTTCCAACGACGCAGGGAGCAATGCCCACAGTGTTGATGGCGGAGTAGAATTTTGCATGTGAGGAGGAGAGGAACAACTCGTCGAGACGACCACCTTTGCTAGCGAGGATCGATCGCGATTTTCTGCTCTTAGCCGTTTGATTATCCACCTTTGAAGGCGCGGTCATTGGCAGCAACCTCGATTCTTCATCTTGAGCCGATCCGTCGCTCTCAATATCGACAACGATAGGCATATGGTGGACGAATTTGAATTTCTGGCCTTTCTGATCGAATCCGCACAACCTATCCACCATCCTCCCGCACACGCCTTTCCCCAGCCAGACATTGCAGTCCACGATCCAGACGATATCATCCTTTGCTTCTCGATAAGCCTGGCTCATGTTCCTAATCTTCGGGTTAGGACCTAATTCTTTGTCGTCATACTGGGGCTCAATGAAAATCTTCGCGTCGATGTCTGGGAAATCCTGAAGCAGCCTCTTTAATATAGGGAACGAAGGATCTCGCGTCGATGGTATACAAAAGTACACGGTCAGCTTGTCTCTTGGATAATCCTGGAGCATGCTAGCGGCCAGGCACTCGTAGAGGAACGGCTCGACGCCTTTAATCGGGCGGATAATCGTGACATGAGGGATCTTTGACGAAGGAAGGGAAGTAGTCGACACTGCTTTGCTCGGTAGCTTGCGGAACTTGCGTTGTCTAAGAATAGAGAATGGTAGTCAGAAAATGTATCCCAGCAGCGGTACCTGTACAGAGTCCAGCGAAACAACTCACAGCTTGTCATAACCGATCATACAAACCAGGGTCACGATGAGATACCAAGCAACGGCCACCCAACCTGCAGCGACCAGCCAGCGACCCTGCTGTGGTGGCCAAGGGACGGAGGCATCGGTGCGCTGGAGGGGAGGGGTTTCCGGTAGCATGAGTCGGGATTCTGAGCTTGATATCACGCTGCTGCTAGGTTGTAGCTATCGAATCGACGTGACCATGCTCTCACTCGTGCGAACACAGGTGCTTCCTGTTGTCGCAAGGATGTCTTTCGCTCTTCTTTTCGTTAAGATTGTGAAAATTGGCTTCCCGTCCGGGCCCTTTCACAGCCACAACGTGAAACCGTGGATCGCAGCAAGGAACAGGAACCCTCGGGCGAACGAACTCCAACTAGCTTGTTAGCTTGCCCTACCCTGGAGTTTAACTGCGAGATGACGAACACCACAACCACGAAATGAACGTCTTCGCTATACTCCGTATAAGTGTGTTTATCTTCTCTCGTGAACTATGCGGCTCAGCTGCCACCTACTTCAGTTTTCCTCGACTTGTTTACCCAAAAAAACAACGCAAGCGAGTCCATGTCGGAAGCGCCGGAAACAACACGGTTCTTGGGCTCTCCGCGCACAAAGCAGCCCGCGCTCTGGGCTGGAGCTCCAAGTGGGCCGCGGTGAAAAATAATGAAGGCCAAGCGGTGCATCGACGACGCCACTTGCATATGCAAAATAATGAAGACTAATGCGTGAATCTCGTCGCTCGCGATCGGTTCTGGTGCGATTGGCTTCAGCTGTGTGAGGAGGATCTTGAGGATGGGAAATGTGGAACGAGGGAACAAATGCAAATTCTGGATGTTGGCCGTACGAGCTCAGCATCAAATTCTAGCAGAGTCCTGATGCGGTTTCAATCTGGCTAAGGGAGAAGCAAGCGGTTTTGATCAATAACTACTCGCGGCTGGCCACGCGCTACAAGATAGTAGCCCGTTCATCGATCCGCGCAGACTATTGCTCGACTTGCTGGCTTCCCAATTCTATATCTGAGAAAAGGTGTGAGCGCAATGGCGAACATCAAAGACCTTAATTATACTGTGTGTAGGATGGAGCAACTTTGAGAACCCAAGAAGTCCTGTCGAGGGATATCATGGGACCCCTTCGATATTGCTTCTTGGTATTTGGCTAGTGGACTTGGAAGAGGCTCCTTCTTCTATGTGATACAGCTTCAGATGCATTGTCACTCTCACCCGTTGAGCCACGCGACGAATCATTTTGCCCCGAGAGATACTTGGACCAGTAGCACCAAGTGATGATTTCTTAAGCCCAACGGCGATGTCCATTATGGGCGCTAGAGATCCACGTATTTTATTCCCAAGGTGGTGCAAAACTCCCCAGGCCTCCAATATTGCCTCGTAGGACTTGGTCGCTTCATGTGCGTAAATTCCTAAGGTATTACAGGGAAGTATTGGCATAGGCGCACAAGTGTGTTTGAGGGCCGAATCTACCAGTGATGGCTTCTTTCTTTGAGCCATCGCAGTCAGCAAATGGGGCGAATATATTCTCAATATGTGGTTTCTAGTGCAACACTGCTTGATAATGCTTGGATGCCGTTGGCATACCCCGTCGAAGCTTATATCGACATCCAATTGCCGAAAGACTAGCATTGAACGACACATTTCCCTGTTCGCTTTCTGGAGTCGAGCAAGTGCCAGCGATTGGGACCGTCGTTGCCGACTGCAGCATGTATACGAGAAATGGACCTAAACCGATCACAGGTGAATGTAGTCGTAATGCACCCATGGCGAGATATTGGAAGGCGGGATGCGTCAGGAGCAGGTGGCGCTCGCAGCGCCGGTTTTTTAGAATAGCCTTCTGCATTCTAGAGAATTCACGCGCTAATGTATCTTATTTAAGCTCAGATTTGTGTTTTGACCCGGGAAAAGTTGCAGGTCGAGGCATGGACGGAGCCTCCGCGGTTGAGGCTCGAGAGGGGGAGAGGGCCAGGATTCCAGTCCATTGGGAAGGGCGAGCAGGGAGGGTACTGGGAAGGCAAGATCCGCTCCTTGTAAAGTGATTCTGGTTGAAGAATAGTAAAAGACTGTCATATTGGTCGACTATTGATCCCATTCACGAAGATGTTTTGAGGCATGTCCAAGTAGAGTTTAGGTGCCTTGGCCGAGAAAGCTTGGTTCACTCTGAGGCTGGAGAGTGTGGCACAAGCTTCGCTTCACGCCCTGGAAACGCCACAGCTGCAACGACATCAAAACCTCAATGACAACTTCATCTCTACCGTTTTGCTCTTTAAGCCCTCTTCAATGGGGTTTCTGGCCGCATTGGACGGCTGAAATGAAGAAACGAAACGTGCAGTAAGTCGACATCGTCGAGTGAGCTAAAGAGGACGACCGGTCTGCTCCTCGCGTTAACAAGCCCACGTCCTGATTCCGTCCATTCAAAGTTATTAACCGCCGTGGAGTCAAAAAGCAAACCTCTCCATCCATGTTGGTACCTGGTGAATGGGGAGCCGAATCTTCATCTGGTTGAGTTTGTGCTCGCGCCAAACCAAAGAGAAACCGGAGCCGCCTGGTCAAGGCGTGCCACGGAGTACCCGTGCTGCGAGAACCTCTCGTTCTACACCTCCATGTCTGGTATTTTGCCATCCCCGATTCTTCTCTACATGTCGGCCAATTGGAAGTTTCACCGCTCTTCCTCACCCTTGCTGCCGTGGTGCTGCAATTTACGATGACCGGATTGCTCCCCCTGAACTTGCATGTTCCCACCTATGGTTTCAACCTTCCCCCTCCTCCGTGGTCCATCACAACAACGGGAGCCGTCTACAGTTACCCCTAAGGGTATGGGCAATACCTATGTTAATTACCTTGCCTTGTCTCCTCGTTTTCTGGTTCATCCCTGCCGCTGGCCAGTGATTGCTCGATGCACCGCCTTGTGGCCCATGCATCCTGACCGAGCGAGTCATGCTGAATCTAGCCCTTTGCAGGTTTACTTTTTTATCATACTTTTCCTTTCAGCTGGCAATGTCCCCTCGCCTGAGGGATTATTGTGATTTGCCCTTACCTCGTTTCCGTGTGGGTTCGAGGGATGCCTGCCTACATGGAGATCTTTTCGCCGATGCTTTTCTCTTGCGCTCTCTTTAGCTCTCGCGTGGGATCGGTTCCCATAGTTTACTGTCGGGGTTCTGCCACATGGCGGAATATCTCACATGGTGAAATGTCACCGGTCGCTGCATACTGGATGGCACCCGTCCTTTTTCTCTATATAAAGCCCTCCGGCCCGGAGGGTACCCTTGTCTTTTCTCAAAGCTATCGTTCCTCTCATCTTCCTTTTTTCTTTTTCTTAACTCTGTGTTACGCGCACCGATATGGGCGAGAAAACGGAGGGCGGATCGCATATCCGCATAGCGGACCAGAGCACAACACGGCCCGACAAGCCTCATCGCCCTTTGCATCGATCTGCCTCAGCTGCTTCCTCACTGTCTATCCGTACGGAACGTAGCAGGGTTGTGGCTCCCGAGGTAGTCCTCCCAACTACCTACCGCACACTGTGAGTCCAGCTCGGTTTTCTAGGTGATTTCAGCCACATTCTAATCCCACTGATTCGTAGTTCGTATAACGTGGAAGAGTCATTGAAAAAGGAGAACCAAGGATTTACAGAAAAGAATGGAGGCAGCGAATCAGCCCAAGGTAAGTGGTGATATCTCACGACAATATACTATATGCTTCGTGCTGACTGGACGACCAGCTTTGTCTGAGCTGGACTGGCATTTAATCTCCGTTGATGAACTCGCAAGACGGCTCTCCACATCTCTTACTCAAGGTCTTTCTGATGAACAAGTTCGTCGACGCATCGGAGAATATGGCAAAAACGCTCCTACTCCTCCTCGCACCGAGTGGTTCAGGAAGATATTAGGCTACTTTTTTGGTGGCTTTGGTATCCTTCTCTTTCTTGGATGTATTCTCGTGTTCGTCGCTTGGAAGCCTCTCGGTGATCCTCCTGCAGTGGCAAATTTAGCCCTTGCTATTGTCCTCGCAGCTGTTTTCCTCATCCAGGCCGGTTTCAACGCCTGGCAAGATTGGTCCTCATCCCGTGTCATGGCCTCTATCACGACTATGCTTCCAGATGAGTGCTTTGTTGTTCGTGATGGCGTTGCTGGGATGCAATCCGCTACAAATCTCGTTCCTGGCGATGTTATCAGAATCAAGCAGGGAAACAAGCTTCCAGCTGACATTCGTCTAATTGAGGTATCCCCTGACCTGAAATTTGATCGGTCTATCCTCACAGGTAGCTCTACCCCGACAAGAACGCCTGACTGTTCACTAATTCCGATTTAGGGGAATCGGAACCACTTAATGGAACGGTCGACTCCACCGATAAAAACTATTTGGAAACGCATTGCATCGGCCTCCAAGGCACACATTGTGTAGCAGGCTCTGCTACCGGAGTCTGCATTGCCACTGGTGACAAGACCCTGTTTGGGCGCATTGCTGGGTTATCGAATAAACCTCGGCACGAGTTTACCCCTATCCAGAAAGAAATTCTCCGCTTTGTCTTGATCATTGTGAGCTTTATCACTACCGTCGTGATCGTGGTCATCGTTCTTTGGTAAGGCGGTCACTACCCGCTTTATTAGCCTCAACTAATATGGGATAGGGCGGCCTGGTTGCGAAAATCGCATCCCGACTGGATAAACGTTCCGCTTCTCATCGTTAACTGTGTCAGTGTTGGCATAGCTTTCGTACCCGAAGGATTGCCAGTCGCCGTGGCTATGAGTCTTACTATAGGAGCCAACATCATGCGGAAGAACAAGATCCTCTGTAAATCGCTTGCAACGGTGGAGACTTTGGGCGCCGTGTCTGTGATATGTTCTGATAAAACAGGGACATTGACTAAGGTATAAATTAGCTTTTTTATTCTATATGAGATGGTACTAACTCGCTTTCCTAGAATGAGATGTTTGTCACCGACTGCTTCTCTGGAGGCAAAGAATACAGAGCGGATGACGCTAAAGAAGCCCTTTTTCCAAAGGACAGCACTGGTTCTGCATCCAATTCCGCTCTTGACCGCGTTCGTGTTACGGGTGCTCTGTGCAATGCTGCTGAGTTCGATGCTTCCACAACGAAACTACCATCTCACTCGATGAAGATATATGGCGACCCCACGGATCAAGCCATTCTGAGATTCTCAGAGATGTTGTCGTCTATACAACATGTAAGAATGCAGTGGAAAAAGCTGTTTGAAATTGCTTTCAATAGCAAGAATAAGTTCATGGTCAGGCTCATGTCACCCTGCGAGCCGGAACAGGCCGACCAACATGGAATTCCAGACCTAGATGCGTGAGTTTTCCATCCTATTTGCCCGTGATTCCTATTTGACCTTCATATAGAACACTATTCATCAAAGGCGCGCCTGAAATCTTACTCGCAAGGTGTAGTACGATTCTTCAGAATGATGGTTCGGTGACAGCTTTGTCGCACGAGGATAACCGCCGGATCGAGGCCGTCAAAGACCAGTGGTCACTGCAAGGCAAGCGTGTGATCTTGATTGCACAGAAAGCAATCCATCAGGATCTATCACCGATAATAAATTCCGCAAAGGCCGAGAAATCGGTATTGAGCATGGCAAGGGAGGATCTCACCTTTGTTGGGCTATGGGGCTTAATCGACCCACTGGTACGGTGCCGTTTACCCCAAATATCCAGAGCTCCTTCCTTAACGCTTCAATAGAGAGACGAAATTCCGGATGTGATCGACACTCTCCGCAATGCCGGCATTCGAGTGATGATGGTACAGAGCAATCCAAGCCCTATGTTTCACGGTGCGGTGTGCTAACATGTAGCTGCGTAGGTAACCGGCGATTTCAAACTCACAGCTCAGGCTATTGGAAGGAGTTGCGGCATCGTTAGGAGCTCCCCTGCGCTAATCCATGGCATTGAACATCTGGGCCGTAACTTTGACAAAGGGGAATCATCATCTGAGCCATCGGAGAAGAGCGAAGGCTTCCGTTCCCTTGTCATCAGCGGCCCCGAGCTGATTACCCTGAACGAGAACCAGTGGGATCAGCTTTGCCTGTACGAAGAAATCATCTTTGCTCGGACAACACCAGAACAAAAGTTACGGATTGTCAAGGAATTCCAATCCAGGGACAATACCGTGGCGATGACGGGTGACGGTGTCAATGACGCTCCTGCACTCAAAGCTGCGGATGTTGGGGTTGCCCTTGGTAGCGGATCGGACATCGCTATCGAAGCGTCAGATATGGTTTTGTTGGATTCATTCGCTGCGATCGTCGAAGCTGTGAAATACGGCCGATTGACGTTTGGTAATTACATCTTTGCTTTTCATTGAAACGGTAGCAGACGCTGACAAAGTCTCAGATAATCTGAAGAAGACGATTATCTATCTTCTCCCAGCAGGTAGCTTCAGCGAACTATGTATGCCCCGTCGATAACCCAACAGAGAACTTTATCTTACTAACGTGCAACAGGGCCGGTCATGGCGAACGTCATCCTTGGAGTCCCGCAAGTCCTATCCTCCTTTTTGATGGTATGTTGAAGCCCCTGAGTCCGCGTTGAACCTAAGAAAGACTACTAACAAATGCCTTTAACAGATCATCATCTGGTAAGGCAGACAAGCAGCTCATCTGAGTTGGATACATTGCTAATAATCTGCCTAGCCTTTTCACGGACGCAGCTGGAGCAATCACCCTTGCATATGAAAAGCCAGAGATGGACGTCCTGCTACGTCCTCCTCGCAATGCTAAGAAAGACAGGCTCGTGAACGGGCGATTTATTCTCCACGCATACGGATTCATCGGCATCTACGAGTGTTTGCTCTCCTTCATAATGGCATTCTGGTACATGCAGGTACGAATATTCCAGGCTTCCTTCTTGGAGCTGCGCACTAACCTCAAGCCCAGAGACGAGGAATCCCCTTCAGCGCCATGGTGCTCAAATTCGGCAATATGGATCCCAAGTATGATCCAGAATACGTCACTGAAATCACAAACAAGGCTTCATCGATCTACTTTGTGAACCTCGTGGTGATGCAATTCTTCAACCTCCTCGCTACGCGCACACGTCGACTCAGTATATTCCAGCAACCTCCCATTTTCAATAAACAGACGAGGAACCCCTCTGTATTCGTGGCGATGGTGTGGTCGCTTGTGATTGTATTTATCTGTCAGTCTACCTCTATCTATCCTCTTCTCCGACCCAGTCTTTTATAAGCGTTAGCTAACGGTCCCCACATAGTCTGCTACATCCCTGGTATCCAGGAATCAGTCGACACAAAGCCAGTACCGGTGGAGCACTTTTTCCTCCCAGTTGCGTTCGGATTAGGCATCCTGCTCTTGGATGAGGGGAGAAAGTATTGCGTGCGTCGCTGGCCTGTGGGCATGCTGGCTAGGATCTCTTGGTGAGATCCTCCTAGCTTGCGGAGGTTCATTTGGAGGACGGACCAGAGGGGGTGTTTGGGGCGGGTGGGTAGAGTTGGGTACTATTGGCGCGTGGAACGGGCGGACGTCAATTGAATAATGAAAATAAGATTGGTAGCAGAAACACAATGCTGACTGAAATGGTTTCATTTCCCTTCCATACCGCATAAATCATTTCCCCAAATTCAACCAGGCATAAACTCCTCGCACCCTGTCCGCCCAACCTTTCCAAACTCCTTCCTGAAGGCCATCCCCCCAAGAGCACCAGCACCAATTCACAAACTGTGCTAGAAACCATTCGCACCGTCGCTGAATGCAAAATGTAGCACCGCCCCCCCCCCCCCCCCCCCCAAGTTCCGATCATGCAAACGTCCCAAGCAAGAGTACAAGCTGAAAGAAAGATAAATCACAATCACGGCGTAAGTACGCACGCAGCCCGAAATCCCTCAACCCTTAATATTCACCCCGTTTTCTTTCTCTTTCGTACTAAATTCGAAGCCAAGAGATTGACTGCAGGTGCTGGCTGGTCTGCTGTTGGGGCTTGATGCGCGTTTCCTTCTGGTTCGCCGGTATCCGCATTTTCCGATGGTTCTTGGTTATCAGAGGGCGGCCCGTTTGCTTCTCGCCGGCGCTTGCGGACCAAGGAGGTAACGAGCAGATTTGAAACCGGTACCGACTCTTGAGAAGATTGCTGCTGGGAGGAGGGTGCTTCGTTCTCTCCAGTTACCACCTGGCCATGGGACTTGAGGCCGGTAAGTGAGGAAATTTTATCGAGCCATGATTTTGTGCTACGAATAGTGAGATCTTTGCTCTCGAAATCAAGTTCGATGAGATGCTCCATTAACGTGTTATAGTCTTCGGTTCGCAGAGTGATGATGGCAGGGTCGGCCTCGGGCGATTTAGCGGGTTCCACAGTCTCTCCTGTACTGGATCCATTCCCCTTTCCCACAGCGACAGGGGTAGTTATTTTCGGATCTGCGGGGCAAGGTTTGCTGGTGGCGTCGGTTTCAGTGCTGCGGCTCCCATTCAGAACTTCTGACGATGGGACATCCGAAGCTTGCATGACGGCTTTGGCATCATCACCAACAACCCCAGGCTCTGTAGAAGCCGCATCGTCCGCCCCAGCACTTCCACTGGAAAATTCCCTATTTTCTAGATTATCGGAATTTAGCAGACCCGGCGGATTTATAACCATCCACAAAAATCCAACAAGTCTCCCTGCAGAACACTCTTGTCTGAACGCCATCGTCTCCCAGAATTGTTCCAGGGTTTTTACACTGCGCCATGTTCCCATCTTTGGCGATGTTCCTGTGGTGGCGGGCGCTTCGTCCGGAATTTCATCATCTAGATCACTAAGAAACCGCTCTTTAGGATCATCAGGGAAACGAGGCACGAGACATCGTGGAGGTGCGTCTGGGGACGCGCAAATCTGATGAAGGGGGTAAGAGTTGCGCCAACGCGGGCTTTCTTGACTATCCGTCTTCGCAGTTGGTGGGAAGAATGCTCTGCTTTCGAATCGATCGCACCCAGGCACAATAAGGTACGCCGTAGCAGTGGTGTTGGCTACTTCGAGATTCCCCTCGTCCTTCGCGTCTTTTTCCGCAGCAGGTTTCTTAGAATCTTCCTTCTCGCCATCAAACCCACGAAGGATAGGATCCACAACGCGACACCACCATTTTATCAACCCGCGATCGTCTAGAATGTGTTTATGTGGGCTATCGACGCTGCCGGGGAAGAGGTACTGGTTTTGCGATCTCGCGAACAGGGATAAAACGAGGCGGATACCAGGTCGTTGCTGAGCGCGTAGGATGTGAGATAGGAAGGCGGATGAGATGGTTCTGATTAGCGACTTCGAGCCCGACGGGCAATCTAATAGATAGAAGTAACCCGTTGAATCAGCCTTGGAGACAAAAGCGGTTGTCAGGCGCGCAGTGGTGTATACTAGAACCTCAATTGCAAATACCAGTAATTCGTCACCATGTTTGTCAATAGTAGTTGCAGCAGTAGTAGTAGCTGATTCCTGATGCCTTATGGAAACAGCAAAAAAGTGTTTCGCGCATTGTGTTGGTTCCGGAGCTTCACCAGGAGGGGGAGAGAAGATTGGTTCACATGCTGATGAAGGGCAAGATATGTGCCTAATGATGATATTCGCGCCTTTTGGTAGGATGCGTGCAAGTCCTTGTGTCAGACTCGAGGGCGACATTGGCGATTCTCAGCACTCTGTCGCGTGCTGGTTGTTCTGATGCCGTTGAAGCTTGGAGAAAGCTCCAGCACCGGTGGTGCTGTTTGTTGTGTTTGTCAATTTGTTTGTGCTTAGTCATGCTTCTCCATGCTGCCTGAAAAGGGGGAGTTGATGAGTGAAAATGAGGATGCTGGAGATGAGAAAGAGAGGAGCGTTGGTAGTCTTGCTGGCCGAAAACTATAGAGCTATGTATGATCCCGCACTTCGTCTATGAATTCAAGCTGTCCTCCGGTCTTCACGTTAGTCCGGGGTATCCGATATAATTATTACTACATCCACCATGATCATCCGAAGTATGGGGAGAAGAACATTATCATGAGCTGCAATAAGATGGAAACCACGTTCTTACCACGTCGCGGAGAATCCGAGCCTAGAAATGGCCCCCGAGAGCCTCCAGATCATCCGCATTCAGCAACGTAACACCCTCCTTCAACAAGGTCCTCCACAGCTCATTCCGCAACCGAACAGGCCAGCCGGGTGTACCCCAATACCGGACACCAATTTCCTTGTCCTTGGCGGTTTTGATCTGCTTCCTCAAGGCTTCTAGCTGCTTGTCATCCAAGGGTCCTGCTTCATCGGAAGTGACATCGCCGACAACAGCTGCGAAATTTGTCGACGCGATTGGCGAGATTAGATTTGATATGCCGTCCAAGTCTGCTAGGGGTCCATCGTAGAAGTAGTCCCGGTCTCCGACCGGAGCAATCATATCTAGTGGTGTGCCGCCTGTGCCGATGACGGTAATAGGCCCGTTGGTCAGAGTTTTGTTGTTCTTGAGCGTTGTAAGGTAGTTGGCGTCGCGGAGGGGTTTAAGAGCCTTGATTACATGCTCCCAGGTTTCCAGTCCTCCTGTCTTGAGGTCTACGAAGAGGTAGAGGGTTTGAGACGGATTGGTATCGTACACGCCGCTGGTTTGGTTTCGTGAGCAAGGTATTTGAGAGAAGGGGGTTATCATTCGGGTCGTCTCACTTCCTAGTAGTCTCCGGAACAAATGCGGATTTGGGATTCTGTCGTTTGAGCACATCGAGTATAGGATTTATGTAGAGCGACTCGAATGTTCGTTTTCGCGTTAGGGAGGATTGGTCGTGGCCGACCTGCTGGTGTCAGCTTGTCAATTGGAAGATTCACAGCTGCAAACATACGTATAAAGTGCCGTTGTACAGCCAGACATCAGCTTCCACTGAAATGCAACCTGCCGCAAGAGCTAGGGCACGTCAGCAGTTGCATATTGACCTTTGGCACCCAAGACCATACCGGAGTAGAACGGAACATCTCTCCAATAGTCACTAATACAAATTCCTCGGTTAATACAGATATCGAATAGACGTGATGCGATACATACTTGTGTGAATGACACGGAATCTGTCAAGAAGTTCATCATGAGGTGTTAACATCCCCTTAGAACGCGTGAACCCAACCGTTGCGACTCCGGAGCAGACATACCGGAATAATCCCTCTCGTTAGGTCAGTCGGGTAGCTATACAACGAACTGCGATGTGTATTGGCTAAGATATTCTGGAGGTTCGTCTCCTGGTGACGCCCTCCCGCAAAGACTGGTTGCTGGAAGCTCGCGAGAGCTACCACCGCCGAGAGGACGGGTAATGACGTAACCTTCATGCTGTGTCCAGAGCAGTGGATTAAGGGGTAACAGAATTGGTGCTGGGCGTTGGAAAAGGAGAAGAGGGTATTCAATTGCTCTCTTTATAGCCGGCCTTTTTTCAGGAACCGGCACCGAAATAGTGGTGTCGATGAGATGAAATGAGATGAGGTCTCTGGGACGGGGTGAGCTTGTCCCACAGCTCCCTCATGCTCGGTTTCCACCCATTCTTACACGTGGGATTGATGCGACGCGGTTGATTAAATATCAGCACAACGGACATTCATAAACTTCGTCATTTCAAAAGGTATCATACAATATACTACAAATATCCCGCGCCAGAACACCTGCTAGATTGGTTGCGCTGAAACGAAGAACGGGGGGGGACGTTTGCTCAGAGATATCCCAGAAACATAGCGCCCCCACGGAGTAAGAAACCAGGAAGAAACAATTGCTCATACTTCCCGCTCCCTGAGCGGCTGAGACTCGCCTTGACCATCTTGCGAACTGTTATTACGACCCCGCAGGTTCAAGTTGCCAATCCTTTGGACAATGCTCGATCCAACAGCGTCAACTGCGCCCTTCGGTGCTAATAGTGTCGGGCTCTGGGCCGCTGCTTCCTGTACCCTAAACAGCTTGATCCCCGTTCCATTCCATACTCCCACCGTTCCAGTCGACCCAGCAGCGGAGCCAACTATCATCTCGCTTGAGAAGATGAAGCCCCACAGGAGCGACTCATACCAGCCAAGTGATAGTGGTGACCATTCAAACATGTGGACTTGAATGGGCGAGGGGTCGGAGAGTACTGTCGCAATGTGCGGTTCTTCGGCGAACGATGAGAGTTCTGATATCAAAGTTCTCGCTTCTGGATTGACAGTAGATTCGAGTGCCGCTGCCGGAACATGTGGAGTTATCGCCGAAATGATGGTCAAAACTGTGTGGAGTGGCAATTCGGGAACCCATGATTCAATCTGCAGTTCGAGTTAGCAACATCATCAACCGAAGGAGAACCGGTCACTGCTTACCCATGCTGCAGTCGGAACGAAGCTCGTTGATGCTGAGCCGAGGTTAGTGGCGGCAGTATAACCGCTAAGGCTGGTAGTACTGTTTTGACGAGAAAATGCAGGCTGCCCTGCTGGCATTTTGCCTCGTGCCTTTTCGGATAAGCCTCGAAGCTGGACCGGCACATTCTCATCCGTGTGTGGCGGCATAAAGGGGCTCCGTGGTTGTTCGGTCGACGGTGACGAATGGGAGGGTGTCGCCTGAGGCTGTTCTTCATCCGAATCATCCTCGCCAATCGCGAAGGCACCATCTTCCTCAGGCACGTGGCTCAGGGGCCGTGTTGCACTCGTGGGGCTCCGGAGTTCATCGCCAGAATACGCCTGCGATGAAGTCGACAGCTCGTCGCTCCCACCTGTACTGAATTTTCTCCGCTGTTGTTGTTGTTCCATCTCTTGCTGCCCACTTTCGAGCGTGAAAGCTCGGAGCCCTTCAAACCTCTTTCTGGATCTCAATACTGCATATACGAGATATGGATTTTCTGTCCACAGTCAGCATGTATCATTCGAACCAGATATTAGGATGAACTCACTGGTATAGTTGTGTTCTATTACCGTATTGATGAATTTGAGAAGTGAGGCAAGCAGATAATGGTTATTCTCCTTTGCGAGGAGAAAGCTTGGGGAGGACATTGATGTAAATAGCTGGATAATCTTGGCGCATGTAGAGGCGGAAAGATGCTGGGCGTATGCCGCAATGTTATTTAGAATGGCCAACAAAGCAGGATAAATGGCGTCTAATTGTCCTTTGCTTGTGGTCATGAGCGTGTGTATTGACTACTAGCAGTCAGCAAAGCGGCGCGCAACCCGTATAAAATCTAGGTATTCGTACCGTAATGAGAAAGTCGCCGTATGTACCGCGGAAATTCGCCAGCCGTATGCTCGGAGGCAATGTATCTTGCGCCTCGAACTTCTTGAAGAGGTTTCGCCCAAAGTTCGCCTCAACGCTCAATGTCTGAAGGAGAAAGATGCACATCTTGACAACCCCGTGCATTGCCGGATCTGTCTTGTATTCAGTCGCGTAGAAAATGCATATTATTACGAAATCGTGAGCTCGACTGAAGTCCACAATAAACGATCGAAATCGCTTGTTGCATTGGAGAGCTTCCCAAAACAGCATCATCATTTCCGGAGCCCATTTAACGGACTTTTGACTACCGGGAAGATACGATGAAGTTGCTTGCATCTGCTGCTAGTTAGTAACAGCATAGGGAAAGATATCCAAGTACAAACCGGTTGGTTGAGAATCCTGGTCATGCCGTCAACGAGAAATTGAAAATCTTGCGGCTGATGTAGTCTGCCAAAAAAGTGTCGATAGTAATTTTTGGGAAGCGTCCCTGTACCGTCTTCTGGAATGGGATAGAGTAACAAGGCAAGCAAAAGCTGCAACGAGTAGACCACAAGCGTCTGTTTGGGGTCCTTCCAGACGACATGGTCGTATGGAACTCTCCAGGGTGTGGGGTTGTATTTCAGGGTCTAATCCAACGTCAGTCAGGGGCAGGAACATATCAGTAGTATACCCACAGTATTCAAAAGCGAGCAAAGTAGTGATAAGACCAGTTTTTTATCAGGGCAAGTCACAAGGTATGTGAGGGCTTTGACTCCTTGTACCGGTAGTAGGCCTGTTGGGTTGTTAATCTCCGTCAACCCTCAATATACGGACCACCCGGAGAGGCTTACTCAATGGCATATACATGGATTTGCCAGCCAACGTTAGCAAGAGGCGCAAAATTTCGGTTCTATTGCTCTCGAGCTCCTTGTTGGTTCCCATGGCCGTATGGCAGCCGATACCACTTTGCCAAATCGAATATGTCACCTTGCTCTTGGTGGTGGGAACATGAGGGATCGTAAACCCAGCAAAAAACAAAAGGTCCACGATGGTATCAAGCAGCTCCTCCCCCAAGGGCTTTGCCTCTTCATAATCCTCTTCCCTGCGCCCCGCATTCTGCTGCTCCTGATCGTCACGGGCTTCATCAAAGAGAACCTGCGATGCTAGCTGTGCCTGTCGAGTTTTTTTCCGTCGTTTTCCCCAGAAAAACTTCTCTTC
The DNA here is from genome assembly GCA_039700045.1 of Malbranchea zuffiana. Lineage (NCBI taxonomy): Eukaryota > Fungi > Ascomycota > Eurotiomycetes > Onygenales > Malbrancheaceae > Malbranchea > Malbranchea zuffiana. The sequence goes on along the minus strand of JARUPO010000014.1, from coordinate 131,127 downwards.
CCATTCTTCTAGCTCCTCAGCTTCGTATACAAATGGGAGGACGCGGGTGAGTACGCGGATACAATTGAGGGCATCGCTAGCGGGCGCGAGTTCGGGATCGGGAAAGGAGGGATGATGTCGAAGTGCGATAAGTCGGGAGGAGACGGCGAGTATCAATGTCTCGAGGTTCGCTAACGAAGTATCGCGACTTCGACGAATGTCGACGGGAGAGAACAGACTGAAGACGTCTTCGACAGATTCGGGCAACTCCCAGAACTGCATCAACAGATTAGCTCATGGCATCGCATTGCGTCGGAATAGAATAGATGCGCCTACTCCGGCCCAGTATGGATCATCAGGAGCTATATTTCTTTCTTCGGACAGTCGAAAGATGCCCTGCTTAAAGACCAGCTTGGATTCCGAAGCTCCCATCTTGGCTGGCTGAGCGAGCCCGGAATCAGCAAGTCGAGGCCAAAGAGAGTAGACTTTTGAATATAAGTCTCAAAGGAATGTATTCGAATACAAATTTAGCTGGTGTTCCTGTCCGTTCGTGGAAACCTTCATGGCTGGTGTCTGGAGGGCTGTCAGGAAACGAGCCAAGCCGCGCAATAAATATCCCAACGGCGGAGTACAGTGCAACAGATAACAGCGAACATAAGGAAATATTTCCAGCAGGATTAACATGCTGGAGGATACGAAAGTGGATAAAGGATTACAATAATAATTTAATATCTAATTGATTAACTCCTAGTCCCCAGAGATACTAAGAAGATCCCTCCATGCCTACCATCAAACGCCATTTGCTCCCATCACCAGCGCGATCTACAGTACAAATAAAACTATGGCCGTCATCGAAAAACACTGCTGTTGGGCGACACTCCGCGTGTTTTCTCGTATATCCACTTGTTCGCCAACACATTCCCATGCTTTCCTCCGGGTGGACTAGGGGTCGATGGCGAGCGCAGGATGCTGTCTCTTAACGACGAAGGCCCAAGCGGAGACGGTGACCCAAAGCTGTGCCGCCGTAACGAGTCCCGGCTCCCACCACCAACTGCTCTCTGAAATAGCGGGCTAGTGGAAGGCGAGAACGGAGAGTTGTCGTAGTATGGTCCACCGGAAGAGTTACCTTTCCCTGACAAAGGTGAACCATTGGGAGAGGAAGAGCTCTCTCTTCGCGATCCTGACGATAGGCGATATCTGGGCGGAGTTATATATGTACTCCCCGGAGTAACGGGTGTGCCATTTTTTGGGTCGAGTCCGAGAAGTGCTCGTTGTGAAGGAGTCAAAGGGATATCGGATATCTCGTCTTTAGGTCGGAAAAGAGGGTAAAGGGCGTTCATAACGTTCGCGAGTAGGAATAGCCGGAAGAAGAGAAGAATCGCGTCAGGATACGTGGGAAAATCTAGGGACGACCCAAGTGCAAGTGCGCTACCAAAGCTGTTAGCAATTGCTCCTCCAGTGATACCAGAACCCAATGCCTACTATTGCTTGAAGCGTGAGCCTAAGAATCCGCTTGCGAGTAGTGCACTCCCATTCCATAAAATCTTCCGCATATTCTTATCGCTGAACCTCGCGGCATTTTGCCGTTTAACAATCTCCTTGAGATGCGGATGGCGCCATTTTCCAGGCGACGGAGTATCCAGCGTTTGGACGCTAGATAGCCGCGGAGTAGAAGGCAAGAGAGGGGATGCCATCAGGAATAGTGACGATATAACGGAAAGGGGGAAAGGAACTATTCAAGGTACAGTTCCGGGTGTTAGCCATGAGAAGGAAAATTGGGATCATTGAAACTGAAGGAAAAAACACATACCTTGTGAATACTTACCTACTTACCTTCCTGGGCCTAGATAAATGGCCCAGTGAGAGCTAGACTGAGAGCTGTTGGAGCGTGGTGTCAATTCGTGGCTATCTCATGTTCGACGGCGTGTTTGTTTGGTCTCCCCTCGACGATGCAGCAACGGGCACAAAAGTTCCAAGCGCGATTGCCGCCACAAGCGCCGCTCCGCAAGCTCTACTAGACCAAAAGCGCTTTCCAGCGAAAATAAAGGCCTAGACAAGCTTGAAGATAGGATAACTAGAAATAGATGTGCTATGAATAATAAAAGGACAATGTGATCGTGATGGTAATACTCGTATGAGCTTCAATTAACGACATATCCCTGCTTGATCGCCGGCCGTGTCGTAATCAAGCCAACTACCGCCAGATCAGCATCCTCCAAACATCTCATCCTCACGATTGGCCTTCATCCTCCTGGGCATTACACTCGTTATGATTCCTGAATAACTCTCTGATTTAGACGACTCTTCACATCATGTCTGCCGGGGACCCTGTCCTGAACCGGGCTGACGCCTTCGTTGCCGGCCTCCTGGGGGATTGGAACATCTACACAACTGCGATATCAACGGCCCTTGTGCTGTATCTAGGCCGTATTCTCTTCTTCTCGAAAGACCCCGATGCCCATCCTTATATGCTTGCTCGTCAGGCGACCGAAGCTCCCGTAAGACAGCCTGGCGAATCCGCGACCTTTCGAGCCTTGGGCGTACCACATGGATACCCGCTCAAAGGCGGACTGGGTGTGAAAGATCCTGGGGCTCCAAAGTGGTCTTATGGGCGGAATGGAGATTTGCGTGATATCTGGAGAAGTGCTGTGCGTGGTGCATCGAAGCCTGATGGAACGCCGTCCGGGACACGCGGGAAGGTGTATACGGTTCTCGGGAAGAGCGTTGAAGAGCGAGATTTAGAGGATATATCCAGGGAAATCAATATTCTGGGGCAATATATTACTGGCAAGCAGGCGGAAAAGGTTGCCATATGCTTAACAGACTCCGTGGAGTTCCTTGCTACACTTTTTGGTCAGTGACACTCGATGGTAGATGTCTCCAGGCCTGACGCTAACAACTCCCTCAGCTAGCGCATTTTACGGGTTCAATGTCGTTATTATACCGCACAACTTGCCTTCGGAATCGCTAGCAGCGTACCTTTGTCAGACGAAAGCAGACTTCCTCCTTGCCGAAGCTGGTGCTGTTGATATCTCTATTCTTCTGAAAGCTCGCACTTCGTTGAAGAACGTGGTCTGGGTTGCAAAGGGGGCCAGCCAGCATGTTGACTGGAACCAAGGGCCAGAAGAGCTTGGGCATGATATCGGTGTTGCAGTATGGCATGAACTGGTGAAGGATAGGTCAAGTTCTGTTGGCTCGGAACTCCCGCCTTCAGACCCAGATACTCCTCAGCCGACTCTGACTTCTCTGTGGGCCACCTCCAAGGGGCCTGGCTCGTTTATCGAATATACACCTGGGGTAAGTGTTCGACATTCTCTCAAGGAATAGTGTCTAACAATGTCATAGAATCTTGTGGCTGCCATTGCTGCGTTGGGCGGAGCCCTTCCGCCAGATGAGAGGCTCACACCCGCAGACTTGTTGCTTTCTATCGACTCTTTATCACACACGTATTCCCTCTGTCTCACTCTTGCAGCCCTGTATGCCAATGCATCAATTGCTCTGAACTCCGTGGCCGGGGAGATTGTAGACTTTGCCCTTGCTACAGCTAACATCACCCCAACTATAATCGTTGCCTCATCCCACACGGTAGCCGATTACCATGCACAACACATGGGCCCATCGATCGGTCCCCTTTCAAAACTCGGACGATATTTCCGGACCCGCTCCCTAGACGCTGGCGTAATGCCGAAACGAAACTGGCTCTGGCGCTTGACAAGCGCCAGCCCAACCGCCGAGCTTTCCCTCGACAATCTCCGACTCTTGTTCATATCTCATCGGGCGGGTGGCGCGCGTCAAAATCAGCTCACCTCCGACCAGTTGACGGACCTGAGAATCTTTACGGGCGCTCGTGTTATCTATGCTCTGACTGCTCCTACTGTTGCGGGCGCTGTCTGCCAGACTAACCCCTATGACTACAGGAGACACTCTGGGTATAGCCATTTCGGGGCGCCTGTGAGCAGCCTGGAGCTGAAACTGACCGGGCATGATGAAAATGCTGGACTGGAGAGGGCTGCTGAAGGAGAGGTACGTGTTCCTGTTTTTCGATGGTTTTTACCTCGTTATCGGCCTTAGCTCTAACCCGTATTCAGATATTCGTTGCTGGTCCCGCTGTTGTGTCGGGAAAGGCGTCGCTCGGCATCAAAGCTCGGATGGGAGATGATAACACTCTCATTTTGTGCCGGTAAAGCTCCTTTGAGGACTTCTGATTATAGAATATGGATAAGATCAGCTTTACTTATTGCTCCGACATGTCTGAATTCAACATTAATTTTCGGTCTTGAAATGATTACCTACGCTTGCCATGTTCTGGCTTTCTATCGGGCATTGTCGTGTAATTCTGCTTTAATGAATCTCTATGCAATATCGTACAGGCCGCATATCTTTATCAAAAATACAAACAGTAGAGGAAACAGCCAACATTTATTTACGGAACAGGGGCATATAAAATTCGTCTTCGATGAATCGGCCTTCGCTCTCCTCTTTTCCCCGCTTCACACCACTCTCGACAAGCTGCTCCAACTCTTTCTTCCTTAGTTCCACAGCCTCAAGAAGCGCACTGTCCGCCTTCACTGTGTCCACCTCCCTCGCAAGTTTAAGGCCATGCCACACGGGAATCAACTCGTACAGCTTCCTGAGTATATCACGCCACTCGCCCGGCAGTTCATAACTGCCAAGTCCCCAATTTCCGACAGTCCTCTCAGCGTAACCATGCACGACTCCGTCCTCATCCTTGCCTCCAAGCTCGTTGACCGCGCGAGCAGCACTGAGCTCCAGCAGCACGCCAATGATTTCCGGCAGGCGTTTCGGATCCTTGGTAATTGATGGTGCCGTGTGCTGCGGTTCCTCCATCAGCAGCGCCGTCTGTCTCGCCTGACGCAACGCTTTCGCAAGCGGTTCCCCCTTGAAGTCAGATTCTTGAGCCTTGCGCCGAATCGCTTGGAAGAAAAGAATCGCTTTCCCGGGCTTATCCAGCGTAAGACCAGTTCGTTTCGCCTGCTTCACGCATTCGAGGATGCAATCCTCCATCCCGTTGAGACCCGCTACCCGGATAATCCGCTCCATGTTCGCGGGTTTGGGCGTGCGTTTTGAGCTTGCGAGACCTGTGAGGAAAGGGAGAAGGTTGTTCCAGTCCTCCCGGGTTTTCATCAACGAGGTCACATTCTTGACGTCTTTGTTGCCTGGGGAGTCGAAGAACTTTAGAGGTCGGAGCTGGTGTGTTTCCTCAGTTGCGCTGCTGACGCTGACGGATACTGGGTGCTGTAGTATTCGTTCGGCTTTGCTTTCTCTGTAGATCAAGTTTCTATGGCGGCGAGGGAGGGATAGTGGTATAAAAAGGTCATCTCGAAATCGAGCTAGGGCGGCATCGAGTTCCGGAGATGATGTGGGTTTGAAGACGGGGACTTGTTCTGTAAAAATGGGTTTCCTCGGTCAGTAGAGAACATTTTTAAAGCATCCATTCACGGCTGCATACCTTTGAAGCATCTCGAGGTACTGGAGAAAGTCCTGCTCGGCCGGGCGGACTGCTGGCAACGGGAGAAGACGAAAGGAACTCTTCCGAGCCCACTCTGCGCCATTGTAAAGCGAAGTCGCAGCTGTCTATAAAATTAAATAAAATATTGTTCAATTAAAGCACCACGAAATAGAAGAAAGTGTTGGAGAGCAGTCCTCAATGCGCGACAGTTGAAGATGGCAGTTCAAAATTTAGAGTTGGGATGAGACGCACGGACCACTTTGAGATTGAGATCTTTCTCTCCGGACGACAAAAGGGCGAGCAGCTTCTCGTCGTCGGAACTTCGTCTGGACCAAGAGATACCCACGAAAAATGGCTGCACTACAATCATCTGTACGGCCACTAGGCTCCTGGAGCTCGATATTCCGCGAGCTGAAAAGCGCCCCGTTACAGAAACGATTCCTCACGACCGTCCATTCAACCCGAAAAGAACGAATCCCGTTTCCACAGGATCTCCCAGAACAATTTCATTCCCAAATTCCCCGGGCATTCAGACCAAGGAAAGGTATGATTTTGACTATACCCTTCAATTGCGGTGTCGTTCCGCGTCGCCGTTTTCTAACCTCCGCTGTGCGATAGATGTGAAGAAAGAGATCCCCGTAATCCCTCCTCCCCCGTCCGCACGAGAGGTGTGCAAGAACCCCCTCGCCGCATTCACCGCCGATCAACTCGCCATCATCGATCCCACAGGTGAAAGACAGGCGCTCTTCGACAAGAAGAACCCGCAGGGCATCAAGGTCGGCGATATCCTGCGCGTCACGTTCAAGTCCGGCTCCCCGTTTTCAGGAGTGTGCATAAATATTCGCCAGCGGGGACTGGATACGACGTTTTTGCTGAGGGATCATGTGTTGAGGGTCCCGTGTGAGATGTGGGTGAAGCTTTATACGCCGAATGTGCAGAGCGTGGAGGTTGTGCAGCGGAACCAGAAGAAGAGGAGACGTGCGAGATTGACGTACATGAGGTATGGTTATCTTGATAGAGCTATTCTATTTGCTTTAGCGATACAGCTAACATGGCTCTTTCCATAGGAAACCCAAACACGACATGGGATCCGTGGAGAATATTGTTCGCCAATATCTCCGAGAGAAGGCCAAGTTCTCGGTGGACAAGAAGTAGAGTTGTCTTGTGTTTTGTTCGGGGGAATTGTACGACTATGGCGAAGGAGTTTTGACGAGTATTTGTTCTGCTGTACACTTGGTTATAGAACATTAACACACTTTACATGCTATTCTTGGATGCCATCGATGATAATAAGGGAAATATATTCTGCCACCTAGGCACTGTTGAAATAACCTAGGAGCCGAAACTAAAACTACTTCGAACACAGAAAGGACTTTATTCTCCAAAATATAACCTAGCTTTAACACTTGCAAAAAGAGCAGTGGGACGACAATAAAATGGTGCGGCACCTCATTGAGGAGTGGCGGTCGGTAGGTAGACGCAAACCTCTAGACCGCCCTTGAACGGCGTGGTCATCGTCTTGAATCCATTCTTTGAATCGCCCACGTATTCGAAGAACGGCTTGTAGCCCTCTCGAGCCATGACGGTATTATCGGCAATGATGAGCGCTCCCGGGCGGAGCTTCGACTTGACGGCATGCAGGGCAGGTAGAGCCATAGGCGTCCAGACTGGTCCATTGTTAATATCATAATGATATAAATGTATGTTGACGAAAGGAAAGCAAAGGAACGAAAAAACCTACTATCGAGAAGCAGAAAATCAATATGATCAACCTTGTTCACTTCTGCCGGGAGAGTCTCTCGCAAATCGCCTTCCAGCAAGGTAATCCAGGGCTCAACTTCCTCCCCAGCCTCCTTCCAATGCTCCCTCGCCTTCTTGGCCTTGGCCGGTTCCTTCTCAGTCGCAATCACTCTCGCGCCTTGGCCTGGCGTAACAGGCCCGTTGGCCTTCATGGCAGCGTTCTGAGCCGCAGCAAGGGCCAGATAGATGGTAGAAACACCAAAACTAGTCCCTGCCTCAACAATGTTCGTGGCACCCATAGTCCGAGCCAGGAGGTACATGAATTCGCACTTGTCTGGCTCCAGGGCGATGAACTTGTCCCTCATGAAGTCATCGTCTCGAGTCGTCCAGCCGTCACGGGTGAAACGGCGCGTGGAAAGGTATTTGAGAATCCAAAAGGACTTTAGAGAAAAGGAGGTCTCTTGGGCCTGGGAGGCGGCGTGAAGCCTCTTGAGAACATTCAAGACCTTAGGGCCTGCAACGAGGGGGCGAGACGCCATGGTGAAAGCTGAGTGATAAGGCAACTATCAATAAACGGAATGAGAAGAAGAGCTCTCGACCTAAGGCCTTCACGCATTATTTATACTTATAGTCATCGGAATGATTCGAGGAATGCCTCGTTTAGATCCCTGACTCACAGCGGGACGCGGGCTGTTATGAGCAAATGGATAATTCACCAGCAAAGGGCGTGATTGCATATGCCGATCCCCATGCACTTATTCAAACTATTAACGGCAGTTGATGCGAGCCGAAGCTATTATTGTTGGTTAGCGCCCATCAGATGTCACTCGGAGCGTGAAGCTGGGGCATGAAGCAAATACCGAGAAGCCCTAAGCCCTGGAAACCCCGAAACAGGCATGTCGTTGAATAAGGTTTGATCAGATAATTCTTTGTCAATCAGATAAGAAGATCCCGGTGGATTTCACGTGATGGATCGCACGATAATCTAATCTGATCATCCGAGTGCCCCCTCGCACTATTTTCTTCCTTGACAACCACCACCAACATCCCCATCCTGCCAATTGCCTTGAATTCGAGCTTCTATCAAAGCTCTTACACCTCTTTTAAGTAGAGGCCTTTTGTTGTTGGCATTACTGGCGCACTCTGATGACTCGTTGATTGATTGCCCAGAAGGTTGTCCCCAGAGCCGAATTACCCGACAAGTAGTCAACTTCCGATGCTCCGTTAATCAGCCTTCCTCCCTTTTGACGAGAATTATCTGTGAATCACAGCATTAAAACTTACCATGGCATCCATTGCGAGTACTCCGACCTCAGCGTCTCCGCCTACCCTGGCTCCGGCTATCCTGTCTCGCCCGCCGCTTTCAATTAAACCGCTTGCTGCCGCGTCCTCACCGGCCCCCTCACCCCAGTGTTCGGTCACATCGAAGGAATGGATCATCCCACCACGCCCAAAACCGGGTCGTAAGCCGGCAACCGATACACCTCCAACAAAACGCAAGGCACAAAACCGGGCTGCTCAGAGGGCGTTTCGGGAGAGGAGAGCGGCGAGGGTGGGCGAGTTGGAGGAGCAGCTAAAGCAGATTGAAGAAGAGAACGAGCAAGAAGAAGCGCGACTAAAGGCACAAATCGATACCCTCACAAAGCAGTTTGAAGAATGCAAAAACGACATGCTATGGTGGAAGAAACGATGCCAGGATCTTGAAGGGGACGTCCTGACCGAAAGGACAGCAAAGGAGGCAGCCGTGAAAGAGTTGCAGGAAATCAAGTCTGGAAGGCAATCCGAAGCTGTTCCCGGTGGGTGCAGTAACTGCTCCTCAACGAGGTGTCAATGCATTGACGATGCGTTCAATCTACCACGCCAGTCCGACGACTCACTCCCGAAGCGCCCAACTTCACCCGGACAGGAGACATCTAGCAAACGCCATAGATCCGACCCAGAGATCAAGACTGAGCCAGAAGAACTCGAGATTGATTTTACATCACGATTCGCAATCCGCCGCCCATCAAGGAATGAAGGGGACGCTCTCTCTCCCATCGTCTTGTTTGATCCGTGTGGGTTCTGCCAGGACGGTACGCCATGTATCTGCGCAGAGATGGCTGTAGACCGGTCGAAAAATCGCGATAGGCTACCAGAGAGCAACAAGCTCGCCCCCATACAAAATCTGTCCCAGTTTACGCCACCCCCGTCCGATGGCGATGTGCTATCAGATCCTCTGCCGTCGGTCAGTAGCAGGCTGAATCCGTGCGCCAACGGACCGGGGACCTGTGCCCAGTGCGTTGCAGACCCAAAGAGAACGCTCTTCTGCAAGAGTCTGGCAGCATCACGTTCCGCGAGTGCCGCATCAGGGGCTGCGGATGGGTGTTGTGGTGGTTCCGGAGGCCGCGCCGGGGGATGTTGCCGGTCACAACCATCCTCGCGCAATGATGACAGGGGACTCAACGCAACCTCCACTCCGCCCATTACTCTCAGCTGTTCCGACGCATTCACGACACTGTCTCGACACCCAAATTTCTCCCGTGCTAGTGACGAGCTGAATACCTGGCTGCCACGACTACATACCCTTCCGAACCCCCGTGACCTCCCTGCCAGCAGTTACAACAGCAGACCAGCAATGGAAGTTGAGGCAGCCAGTGTGATGGGCGTGCTACGGTATTTTGATCGGAGGTTTGCTGCCAAGTAAACATTTTCCTGTTTTGTTTTTTCCTGTGTGTGCTTTCCTTTCATGACTACATATTATGTCGGCTCATTAGACATATGCACTTCATAGTGTTGATTTCTTCCAATAATATCCCACAAAGAAGGCTTGGATTGGCGTAGGAATGCTCTTGATTACATGTTTGATATTGGTCCTGTCTTTTGTTTGGGATGAAGTTGTATGTTTACTGATAGGTTTTCATGATGTCATGTCTTCACTATTGTTATGAGGAAGGTATCATTTCTGTAGCTGTTTACTTAAGAAGGGAAAGAGCCCCTCTCATCTTCAAACATAGAATTAGAAGGTACTACAAACTCAGTCATGCCTTCTATTTCAGTTCAAGGAAAGAGCAAGGGAGGGGTAGCTTCCATTTTGAGAACTAGGAAAGAGCAGATACCAAAGAAGAAGGAGTGATCAGTCTCAGCAGGACCTAAAATGGCAAGGAAGGTACGACCTTGTAATGATCTTGATGTGGAAGGAGCCGGTTATCAGATTTCTTTTCTTAAGTCACTCATCAAAGCTGAGTCATGCAGTAGGATAGATGCCAAAGAGATAATTAACTCAAGATGCAATATATAAAGGTATGCAAGAGATTAGTAAGGGCTTAGAATGACGCCAGAAAAGAAAAGGCATACCCCAAACGCCGTACATGAAAGTGCTTTTTGGAATGGGAGTAGGGTTGGGAATATACAATACAGAGTCCATAAACGGGCTGCTCTCCTGTGTTCATGGGGTGGTGATGATATAAGACAAGCATGGCAACGTGTTTGGAGGAGAAAGATTGCCAGCAACAGGAACGGGAGTCGTAGATAGGGCTTAGAATGGCCCTGCTGTGCCTGAGCCGGCTATCGCCTCCTCCTCGCCAGCACCGAGGGCAGCTCCCAGGAAGCCGGAACCCCACACTCCCACGATCCCCCACATCTCCAGCCGCCAACTGCGGTATAGGCCGCGAATTCCCTGTCCCTTGCGATGCTTCTGCAATCGTCGGGTGTTCGCAATTCTTTCGTCTTCTGGTGGGTGGCCCAGAGCACGCTGGATTGTTTCGGCGGCTCCGGCCTCACCATATCGCGGATCGACGCCCTCTTCGTAGATGATACTCCACATTGTTCCCACGACCCCCCGGTAGGTCTGCGGTGTGGGCACTATGGTTTTCACGGTTTCGTCGGTGGGTAGCTTGTTAGATGTCGGCGAGGCAATCGAAGTGCCAGGGGTGATGCTTTGCTGTCGTAGCACAGGCGACGTAAAGGTCGCGATCTGAGCACGTCGGAGGACAGTTTCCAGCGGGATTCGCACTGCGAGCTCCACGCCAGAAGCCATCAGAGTGCAAATGCTCCAGCTCGAGGGGTTGATGACGGGATCCAGAGAGAGATATGATTTAAGGAATAGTGGTGTGCTGTTGGCGATCAAGTTTGGTAGAGTCGACGTTAGAATTGTGACAGGGAGTAGGTGAGCCGGTATTAGGTAGTTTGGTGCAGGAAGTTTGCGGACTGCCCGCGAGAGAGAGCTGGGTTCCTGGCGGGCTGGGGTCAGCATCAGATAGGTCCGTGCCGTATCAATTGGCGAGAGGATAATCGAGGATACGGCGGTAGAAACACAGGATAGAATCAACGTCGTCAAAGGAGATGCGGCGGTCAGAATATCCGCATCCACGGCGGGAGAGAGCCCATCTTCAGGGTATCCCACAATCGCGGACAGGAGGCTTCGGAGGAAGGTGTTGAGCGTGGGAAGAAGTAGGGAATATATGAACGTCGAGGTTGATGCTCTCCAAACTGATGTCGGACCGTTTGTCGTCCAGAGCTGAGAGAGGACTTCGAACAGGCCGGATGGGTCTTTGATCTTAAGCATATAGCCTGGTCGAGTGGTGGATGGGATGTACCCGCTGCGATCTGTTATTCGGGGCGGAGGGCGGCGACTCCGTGAAGCTGACGGTTGCGATGCGGACGGAGCTGACAATGTGAAATAGCTGTTCTCATCGTCGGATGAATATGGTGACTGGTTTTGTTGCAAAAGAAGTCAGTCTAACCCCAGCCTGAAACACATAAGGAATGAAGCCGTACGTCGTCATATAGATTATCTCTGTATCCCTGATCCTGTCTTCCTCTCCCATCTCCTGTCCTCACCTCCTGCTCCGGATCCTGAGCCACATAAACCTGCAATATGGTCTTCGCAACCTCAAAGGGCTGTGACATCAACACCCGGGCATACCTCCGTACAGCATTTTCGAGAAGCTGCTTCGCGGAATCTGCCACCGACGGCGACGAATCTCCCAGGTACTCTGAATAGTCGAAGTCCGAAAGGATATCCCGAGCAGAATTCCCGAAGCTGGTGATATGCCGTGCCCCGGAGGCGGGACTGCTGCCGCCAGCTTTGGAGACCGTTGGACCTGGAGGCAAGCCTATTGACGGCGGGATGTAGTATGGGCGAAGGGGATTAGGACCGTCGAGAGAGCCCATTGTGCTCGAGGGCGTCCGGCCCGTGCTGAAGATGTGATCTTGTGCCAGATACTGGTTGATGTTCGCGCGTGTCGAATCGCCGGAGTTAAGAATGTCTGGATTGATGATGGTTTTGCTGGTTCTTCTCCGCCTTTCCCTCTCCGAATGATTGACGGGGAATTTTTTGGTCAGCAAAACTTCGAACTTACTCCGGAATCTCAGAACAATTCCTCAAATTCAGCTTTCTCCGGGGCCGACGCTGGCATTCGGCCTTTACAGTTTATTGTTTTTTCAATTTATATTCTGCGCCTTCAGCTACAAGTGGCAGCCATGAATACCTGGACCGGCGTGTGTCGACATATCCTACGGGGTTCCGCTCCGCAAACATTCAGGCAGTCTACGACGGTTGCGAAAGACAAATGCTGGAATATCTCAGTATCCTCGAGTCGCCGGACATTTATTACAGCGCCGAGATCATGTTCACCGTATTCTGAGCCGATTACACAGCGACAGAGGAGATACAACGGCTCCTCTCTGAGCGCCAAAAGACTATTTACTTCGACGTCGCCCGCCTCGCATGGGCATATTGAGAAACCGAAACCAGGGGAAGAGTATGTCAGGATCATAACCTAACTGGAATCGTGCATCGCGGCTAATTGCGCTCAGGATTAACGTCTCCTTCATCGACAAGGACGGCGACAGACATGATTTCCAAGTGGCCAAGGGAGATAACCTACTCGATATTGCGCAGGCAAATGATCTAGAGATGGAAGGTCTGTATTTAACCGGCTACAATGGTATAAAGCCCCTTAGCTGACTTTGTTGCGATACGTAGGTGCCTGCGGAGGATCGTGCGCTTGCTCGACGTGCCATGTTATCGTGGAAGACCAGGATATGTACGATAAAATGGCCGAACCGGATGATGACGAGAACGATATGTTGGATCTTGCGTTTGGATTGACAGAGACATCGCGGTTAGGATGTCAGGTCAAGATGTCCCCGGAGCTGGACGGCATGGTCGTGCGATTGCCCAGCATGACTCGAAACTTGCAGGCCAGTGACTTTGGAGAAAAGAAATAATCGGCAGTCAACAGAAATGAATGCAATAACGTGCGGGTGAAGTTTATATATGTAAGATTTTGGTTTAAATTTGGCCAGCGATGAATATGTACTCTGATGGGTTTAAGGAAGCCAGTGTACCATAGCGCCAATAGACGGATAAAACTTTTCACAACCAACGCTGTTTCATTCTCAATTCCCAGTAAAAACTCCTGTCCGTAGATCCCAGAATGTGCAAACCGACAAGATACCATTACATCACGCCTCCTCGATATTCAATTTCCCAGACTTGCCATTAATCAAGTCCAAGAATCCTTGCTTGCTGACTTCGTTCACAACTTTCTCCCTCTCACCCATTCCGACAATTGATCGTTTCCGTCTCTCCTCCCTAGCCGCCTCCTCACCCCGGACCTGCGCAGCTCTGACAGCGTTGAACAGTTTCACCACACCCCTCTGCGCAGTCTTTCGTAGACGCTTCTCCTGCTCCGCCATCTCCCCTGCATCCCCCCTCTCCACGCCCAATACATCCTTAACCCGACCCCGCTCAAGCTCTTCTCTCTTTTCTGCACGTAGTTTCGCCCGCGCCCGTTTCTCTAGTTTATCGTTCGCGATATCGGCAGTCGTCTGTGCCGTTGCTCTACTTCGAGAAAGCAGCGGGTCGGCACGAGCGGACGTGGGAAGTTTCGTGGATAAAATTTTAGATATAGATGTCGAGAAGGCGGTGGGATCATTTCTTTTGGATGACTTTCTCCGGCTAGCGGTACTTCCGGCGGTGGATGTGATATCTGACATTGACGCCCCGGAATCTGATCCAGCGTCGTCTGAATCTGAACCGTCCGTATCTACCGGTTCATCGTCTGCGTCCGCTTCCAGCTCTAATGCAGCAGCTTTCGAGACCTCCACCCCTTGCACAGAGCCTTCATTGTCGCTATCGGAATCCTGGAGGGTCACACCGGAGATTGGATCATTCGCCGCATGCTCATCTTCGTCCTCTGAACTGCTGTGGTATTCGCGCTGTTTTCGAGATTTCTTCTTTGGTCTCGAGATTTTGCCCTGCATTCCATCCTCCACCTTGCGCTTTTTCGATATCGACGGAGCCATTGGAGCGGTTGTATTTGTTTGTGAGTCGGTCCCTCCGTCCTTGCTGACCTTTTGATATTTTCGACTCGAGAGCTCCAAACCCTATCTTATCAGTCGGGTCACGTGAGACAGCCTCTCCCCCCAGACCGTGGAGAGGCGACACCTTCGCACGATCCAAACGTCACGGCGCTGTCATCTTCCCCAGGCGCATCTTTGCCGCCTCGATTTCTCTGTTATTCTTCAGACACTCGTGATTTGATGGTCGGAAACTGATCACACTCCTTCATCAACCACCGTCATGGTCCTCCAAGATTTGGGGCGGCGCATCAATGCCGCCGTCAACGATCTCACAAGATCCAATAACGTAGATGAGAAGGTAATGCCAGATACATCGCCTCTACGTCAACACATGTTAACCAGCTCTTTTAGGCATTCGATTCCATGCTCAAGGAAATTTGTGCTGCTCTCCTCTCCGCCGACGTGAATGTGCGCCTCGTCCAGAATCTCCGAAAATCCATCAAAGCCAGCGTCCAGTTATCCTCCCTTCCTCCCGCAGTGAACAAGAAAAGACTCATTCAGAAAGCCGTATTCGACCACCTAGTATCTCTTGTGGATCCTCATGCGGAACCATTCAAACCGAAGAAAGGGAGGTCAAATGTGATTATGTTCGTTGGATTACAGGGTGCGGGAAAGACGACAACATGTACCAAGTTAGCGAGACATTATCAGACAAGAGGCTTTCGGGCGGCGCTGGTTTGCGCAGATACTTTCCGTGCGGGTGCCTTCGATCAGCTCAAACAAAATGCGACAAAAGCAAAGATCCCTTACTTTGGTAGCTTAACACAGACCGATCCCGCCGCTGTGGCTGCTGAGGGTGTTGCGAAATTCAAAAAGGAGCGCTTCGACATCATCATCGTTGATACGAGTGGAAGACATAAGCAAGAGGCGGACCTATTTGCGGAGATGGAGCAAATCCAGCAGGCTGTCAAGCCGGACCAAACGATTTTAGTCCTTGATGGAACTATAGGACAAGCCGCAGAAGGGCAGTCGTCAGCATTCAAAGCCACGGCAGATTTCGGAGCTATCATCATTACAAAAACTGATGGCCATGCTGCCGGTGGTGGTGCCATTTCGGCTGTTGCAGCCACCCACACACCGATCATCTTCTTGGGAACCGGAGAACATATGTTGGACCTCGAGAGATTTGCGCCTAAACCCTTTGTCCAAAAATTATTAGGAATGGGTGATATGGCCAGCTTGGTCGAACATGTGCAAGCAGTTACGAAAGACTCCGCCGGTGCAAAGGAAACATATAAACACATCTCCGAGGGTATCTTCACAATTCGCGATTTCCGTGAAAACATCACATCAATAATGAAAATGGGCCCGCTATCCAAGATCTCAAGCATGATCCCCGGCCTTTCCAACCTCACAGCTGGACTCGATGACGAGGACGGCTCCCTCAAACTCCGACGCATGGTCTACATTTTCGACAGCATGACAGCCTCCGAGCTCGACGGCGACGGCAAGGTATTCATCGACCAGCCTTCCCGAATCGTCCGCATCGCCTGCGGAAGCGGCACCACCGTCCACGAAGTCGAAGATCTTCTCTCCCAACACAAAATGATGGCCGGCATGGCCAAGAAAGTCGGCGGCCAGAAGAAACAGATGCAGCGCGCTCAGAACATGCTCAAGGGCGGAAACAGAGAACAGCAGATGGCGGCTATGCAGAAACGTATGGCTTCTATGGGTGGTGCTGGGATGCCCGGGATGCCCAAAATGCCGGGGATGGGCGATATGGCGAAGATGATGCAGATGATGCAAGGTGCAGGGGGGGCAGGAGGCGCTCCTGGTGGTGGTATGCCAGGCCTCGGTGGTATGGACTTTCAGAGTATGATGAGCCAGATGAGTGGGATGATGGGAGGCATGGGAGGTATGGGCGGAATGGGTGGTGGAGGCGGCAGTGGGAGAGGTCGAAATCGGTGATCATACTACTAATTGTCCTTCGCTTTGAGTGGTGTTCTGGCATTTTTGAGAGGCTTTACGCGCATTTCTTGTCGACATGAGTGACGCATACGATACATAGATACGGCGTTGAAGGAGTCAAGGAAAGTTCCTTCTTTTGGAACCTTTTAAATCACTTATCTTTTAGTTTCATATTTTTCCGCTCAATTTATCCTGGGGCTTTGGATATGGTTTCAGTTGCAAATCTTTCGTGTTCTTCCTGTGTATTATTTTTGAGCGAACTGATGGACAAACCAAGGAGGAGGCTTAAATTTATCATGCGGAAACCCCATTTTGACCTTGCGACACCCAGACCAGCTGTCAATTCTAGCGAGGAAATCCAATATCTACTTTCAAATGCGAAGAACGTCAAGGTGCAAATAGATTATGCGAAAAGAAAAAAAAAAGAAAAAAAAAGAAATAGTAATGCCCTCAGAAGAGCAACTTTTATGCCTATTCATCAACCCTGCCAATTCGCAGTAAAGCACTCAGCAAGTGGCTGACTGACTCCCAAAGCCGGCCCGATCGTTGAACAGGCCAACCGGCCCAGTTAGCTATCCTCTTGCCGACAACATCCTGCCACTGATGCACTTCATCTAGCAGCACCTCTCCCGCAGGGAGAGCCCGTCCCCGCTTGACAGTAAGCGGTGCAGCAAGACGGTATTTCCAGACAACTTTCCCATTAACGTATAACGAATAAGTCAGATATGAAACAGCTCCGCCGCTGCCGCCACTCTTTTCAGTGTTGATATCAATGAGGCCGAACTTGAAGTTGCCGTCGGGCACGTATTTAATCGTTACATCATCGTCATCGTCCTGATGATATGAGCGAATCGGGAGATAGAACTGGCTCATGGGCCCGGCGCAGAACTCGTGAATTCCGCGTCCGGCACCGGAGAACGGTTCGGGAGTTGATGTTGACGCGAGGATGGGATCTGGGAAGCGAGTTGCGGCGAATTCATGACGGTCGCCGCTTAGAAGGACGATGCGGATGCCTAATTCTGATTCGGCGCGCCACATGGCTTCAAGTAAGGCGCGACGTTCTTGTAGGAATCCACCCCAGGTGTCTGATGTTCCGACATGCCAGTTTTTAGTGAACGGGACGCTACTGGTAATAATTTTCCATTTGACGCCTTCGGGTTCAGGGCTGGAGATGTAATCTAATAAAGATTGCAGCTGTGCGGAGCCCAGCATCGTTGAATTATCCAGTGAGGGCTCAGAACGATATGTGCGGGTGTCGAGCAAGAAGAAAGAAGCCGGACCGTGAGTAAAAGAAGAGTAGGTCGTGTTCGACGGGATTGCAAATGGGTGCTCGGGAATAGGAGGGTTCACGCTCATATGGTAGTTGGAATATGGCTCCCAGGCAGCGGGATATGGAGCAGTCATATTTCCCCCAGCCCAATCATTGGCTATCTCATGGTCGTCAAGTGTATGAAGCCACGGCATATTGGAATCGGAAGAGGGCCAGCTGGGAGACGAATACACCTTGCGGTACTCACTCCGGTAATGCTCCACAGATGAGCCAAACCGCATAGGAACATCGATGTAAATAAAATCACCCAGGAACAGCATAAAAGACGGTTTCAATATGGAAGGAAGTTTTCGCACTGTTGCAGAGAGAACCTCAATTCCCGGGATCCGAAACGGGTGAGACAGCGGATTGTATGGGAAGTTTGGTTTAATGCAGCTTGAGGTCGCAAATGACAGACGGTTTGAATCTGACGAGCCGCGTTCCGGTGCAGTTGTGAATTCTCCAGGGGGCAGATCGGAAACGAAGTACCGATACTTCGAAGACGGCGTCAATCCCTCTATCGTAATCGGAGTTGTGTAATCTGCGTCTTCATCCACACGGTATAGCCCAGCTTCCACCACATGGTGTTCTCTATCTTCTTCGATTCTTTGATACGAGACTTGCAAGGGAGTCTTTGTCCGCTCCGGTGCACGTACGAGGATTTTCGCAGAAGTTGGAGAAACATATCCCACTCGAGAAAATGAAAGGTCATTCGTGGGGTAAAGAGATGTACCTCGTAGAACAAAATCAAGCGTGAAAAGGGCTAGCAGTATGTTGATGGCGATTGTCGTTCGGCTGGCTGCCTTGGAGGTTGCTGATGGTAAGCCAGTCAGCAGCGCTTTCACAGCAGAAACACGTCCACTCCTTTTCGCAGATTGTCCTTCTCGTGCAAGCCTCCCATCGTCCTGATGACCCTTCCCCTTGCCTCCCTGACGAGCCTTTTTCCCACGGGGTGTAGACTTTGGATGCTCGCTCTCAGCCTTATCGGTCTCGTCGCCGCCATTCCCGCTTGCGAACGCCCATATCGATGTCAAATAGATCGCCAATGAGGTCACTACAATTGGGGGAAACGGATGCCCGGGAATCTATCGCAATGTTAGCTAGTAGCTCGAGGTAACGCAAAGGCGAGAGCTTTGGTTCCTACCCAGCGGAGAAAGATGTAGCTAAAGAACCTTATAATAAAGGAGCTCAGCGAAACGATACATTGTTGATACAACCGCATGCCTTAACTCACTCGCGAGCGCTGAGATCTTTGAAGAAACGACGTTGAGGTTGTTGTGAGATGTTCTGAAGTTGACAGGTGCAGGCAGATCTTAAGTTCCCATGATGACATCACCCAGGCAGCTATAAAAACACCGAGTATCTGCCCGCGTTTACGTAGAATTGCAGCATAATTGTTGAATCATCTATTCTAATTTGCCGTCCGAGGTCTGGCAGCATCAATGGCTAGGTCTCTCACATATTTCATTCCCATCACAAGTGACATGCAACACGCCCATTCCCAGGGACGACTCACATCCCCGGGAAAGGCATTGAAATATTCCCAGCCCATCACGCCTCCAAAAGTCGGATATTGCTCCAGTATACGGGCTAAAACCGAGCTCAACGTTTCCACAGGGACGTATCCCTGAGAGCCATTCCCCGGATTCGTCAACAGGCCGACGACCACCTTCTCTGGGCTCCATCCTTCAGAGATGACACGATCATAGATGCCAGGATGCACCATATACCCCCAACCATTGTAAAACTGGGTGTTATACCACGATATCTTCGGCCCCCGGCGAGCTTCAAGCTCCTTGTAATCGAATCCGGACAAGTGTCTCATTCCCGGTATGAGCGCCGTAGCAACCGGAGCCAGGGTAATGATGAACTCTTCTCCAAAGTCGCCCTTTAGCCGGTCAATCAGCCGAATAATGCCCTCAAGAGACATCTCCTCTTCGACATCAAGGTCAAGTCCATCCAGGCTATGTCGTCGTATCATATCTCGTAGTGGCCCGTAGTATGTTTCAAAATCTGCTTGCGTGCCATCAAGCCTCTCGTAGCTCCCTCTCGCAGCTCCGCCGAGCATTCCCAGCACCTTGACACCTGTCGCCTTCATAACGTGCATCTCCGCCCATAGAGGCGCATACCGGGGATCCTCCGGGCCATGATTATTGAGAGTGAGGTTTCCTGGGTCCGCATTTATGTGTATTGCGGCAAGGATGATGTGCGTCAAGCCGGAGTTTCTGGTGAGGAGAGGAAGAGTGGAAACGTATGCCCCATTATTGGGATGATAGGTCTGGTGGTAGCATATGATACGGGGGAGCGGCCCGCGATCGTGTCTGCCCGGTGGAATCGGAGGCATTTCGCGAATCCTTCGCGGGGCGCGTAAGCCCCCGGGCTCAACGATGCTAGAGGGATATGAAACCCTCGAAGAGATACACGCCGTAATAGGGCGCGGGTGCCGAAGGTTCGATGTCAAAGCAACGCTCGAGCAGTGGCTGGCTATGAGGACGGTCTCTGCACCGATGCCCAGCCTGCCCAGGGACCAAATATGCTTGGAGATAGGAGATTTTTGATATCACCCCACCAGTTGTGAGTCGTAACCCAGTAGTTTTTGACTCGACTCGACACGGAGAGAGCAGCACGCGCGTAGGCAGAAGCTGATGAGCTTCATATGGAACCAATCCAGCTGTCTGATCTATGTAGATAGCCTATGTTAGGTAAATAATACATAAAATCACAATTATACAAAGAAGCGCCAAGCATGCTCTAGATTGAATAGACAGAAGTCAAAGTCATAACAGCATTAATCAATCACCACGCTGTGTGTCCACCGTCGATTACAAGAGCGCTGCCTGTCATATAGCTGCTGGCATCGCTCAGCATGAAGATAGCAGCCCCCGTAAACTCCTCCGGCCTCGCTAGTCGATTGAGCATACTTTCTTTCTCCCACGTCTCCTTTAAACCGGGTACCTCTTCGAAATTCTTCTCTACCATGGGTGTCACCACGTGGCCCGGACAGAGAGAATTTACCCTGATCCCTTTCGGTCCCCATTCCATTGCGAGGTTCCGTCCAAGTTGAATGACAGCGGCTTTCGAGGAGTTGTACACACACGAGTTCAGACCTTTGTTGGCAACTAACCCGCTCATACTTGCCACCAATACTATGGAGCCATTGCACTCGCGCGCCATCATTTCTCGAGCAACTGCTTGAGCCGTCATGAATACCCCGGTATAATTGATGTCCATCAGCTTCGTAACATCCTCTGGAGAGTAGTCAATTGCATCCGTAAGTTGTTGTACTCCCGCTGCGGCCACTAGCCCATTGAGTCGGCCATTGTGTCCTGCCACTTTAGACACAGTGTTACTGAGCAGTTTGGAGTTTCTGACATCCACATGGTGGTAATACAACGAGCCAACGTCATCGCGCCGAGTACGTTTTTGCGTCGCAACAAAATCAGGGTCGGGCTCAGTCAAACGATCGAAACAATGAACTGGAACCGGTTAGTCCATCGCGTTGGCTTCATACAGAGGCAAGGATTTGACCTTCGGCACCAGCTTCAATCATTGACTCTGCAATTACCAATCCTATGCCTCTACCGCCTCCTGTGACGATGTATGTCTTGTCCCGTAAACTGAAGTTCGGATAGACCTTTTGATGTTGACGTTCCGGGGTCCCATTTTGTGTCGGTCGTGCCGGTCGATCTCGGGCTGTTTCGCCCATGCTGAAGAAAATAGTAGGAGAGTGTATCGAACAGTGATCAAAGAGAAGCAAGTTCAACAATGATTGGCCCTTGTTGTAGGGATGTTCCTCGCATATATATACTCGGGAAGATAAACTTAGATCTTCGTCGATCAAGCCTCAATAGAAGCTGCCCGGTTTTCTGCCATCCAGTTACTCGTCCTTTGGGACTGCCAAGATACCTGTCTTCCCGACTGCATCGGTTGAGTGAGGTATCGTCGGAAACATGTCATTCCCAGGGTTGATCGGGTTCGCAGCCATGGCATTGTGAGATGCGCGGTGGCAAATCTCATGTCCCATCGAAGGCCATGATTCAAGATCGAGCCTGAGTGGCTTACTCGAAGAAATTTTAAGTTGCATAGTCAACGATGTCTGCAACGCGCATCATAGCTCCACATCGATGATGGCATGATGACATCGCCCTGTTCGTCGATCGACTTAGATTAGCCAAGTTAATCAGAACGCGATTGCGTTCCAAGCTCATGACGAATAAACTCCGTCTGTCGTAAGGCTGGTTAATTCAAGAACCATTGTGGTGATCTTGATCTTCCAAGGCACCATGAGAAGAGACGCGAGGTGTGAATTTCGTCAGAGGAAAGTTGACCGGATAAATAGTAATTCCGGTTTATCTTATCAGTCCCCCGTGCTAACCAGAAGAAGACCGTAGTAAACAAACCACTTCGTCAAAGGATTGGCCATCACTCCAATCTATCTGCTGAATTGCGAACTGGACGTGGTTACTGGCGAGCTGTGAGACAGGATACAGCATCGTTATATAGTACAGACTTAGTTCCGTTGACCATCTAAAAACTGCCAACATGTCCACCAACCGAGGAAGCTCCCCGTTCCCTACGTCTCAC
Organism: Malbranchea zuffiana; assembly: GCA_039700045.1. Lineage (NCBI taxonomy): Eukaryota > Fungi > Ascomycota > Eurotiomycetes > Onygenales > Malbrancheaceae > Malbranchea > Malbranchea zuffiana. Next base: position 108,790 of record JARUPO010000014.1, on the reverse strand, counting down.
GATACTCTAGGGATGTCTTCATTGAATACCCCGATGTATATGCCATCATCACCACCGCGAATGGCGAGCTCTTTTAATCAATTTAGACCGCGATCTAGGAGGTCCGGTCCAAAACCTGCTCGAAACCCAAATGCGACGCGTCGAAACACGGGCACACCCAAACGCTCCTCAACTTCGTCCCATTCCAGCGAAGGAAGTGACTCGGAGGCCAATCTATCAGATTACACTTTTGACCTGAACAAACTTAGTGGTTCTGGGCCTACCGCGGGCACAGGACAGGGGGACGTCGCTGAGGGCGTTCATGAGAAGCAGAAGGATCGTTTGCCAGAGCCTGATGGTCCCGAAGACTTTACTTTGAATTTGGTGGAGTTGGTACAAGGGGGGAAACGGGAAGTTGAAGAGGGCGATTTGGAGGGTACACAGCATTCGGAAGACTCGTCAGACCCTCCACTCCCCGATGAATATAGCGAGATTGAGCCGCCATTAGACATGTCGACACCGGCCCATTTCTTAGCGCGGCGGAAAGATAACGCGGACAATGATGAACTACGGGCATCTAGCCAAGATGCGCTATACTCCGAAATAGACAACATCCGGCACGAGCTCAGCAGAAAGGATGAAATGGTTAACGCTGAAAAGACGTCAATATTGCAGCAATCCCGCTCTCCCCAAGAAGGAACTCAGCAATATTCCTCTCTTGCTAGAGAAGCCAAGCCAAACGATTTCGGGTGTGAATCTAAGGACGAGCTGATTGCGAAGCTTCAAAATGAGCTCCATGAGAAGGGTGAACAATTAAAAAGATATGATATCGAGCATGTGCAGTTGGAGAACCTACAGCAGGAATTAAATGAACTAAGACAGGAGTCAAACCAGGCAGGGGGGCGTCCATCGGAGAAGGCGGAATTGGATTTACTCAGACAGGAGCTGGAGAGGAAAGACGATCTATTACGGCAAAACTCCAAACAACTGGAGGAGATTCTGGCCTCCCATCGAGCTCAAACGGAAGAGAAGGCAACGGAAATAGATCAATTACGCTCACGGCAGGACAATCAATCTCTTGAAATCGATCAAATGGATTCCGAGCTTGATTCCCTGACTCGCGAGCGAAACATGCTGGACAAACGGACGAAAGATCTAGAGAGACTTGTGAATCATCTTGAATCGCAGTTGACCTCCCTCCGAGGGGATATCTCTACCGTACAGGCCGAAAACGAGTCAAGATTGAATGGAGTTAAATCTCTGGCTACGGACATGTCGCTGCCTATTGATGGACGTTCGTTCGACCAGGTCTTGCAGTCCCTCGAACAAGCTTTCCTGAGCGGAAATCAAGTTACCGCGAACCACGCAGAATTGGAAAAGGTTACGAAGGAGTTGACGGAGGTAAAGATGCAGCAACAAGAGTCCTCGTCATTGGCGCGCATCCTCTCCATGGAGCTTGAATCCACAAGAGAAGAGCTATCCGACTCAAAAACCACGATTATTACCCTCCGCAACGAGAATGCCCATTTATCGGATCGTTTGGACAACGTTGCGGCAGAAAACGATGAACTTCAAAACGCTCTGCAGCAGATGACACGACAGCGGGATGAAGCTCGCCAAACAATCGAACAAATGGGTAATCAAACTCAGCAACTGCCCAGTCCAGCTCCTTCACCTCCGTCTAAAACGGGGCAAACCCTGTATCAGCATGATCTTGACGCGCTTCGGAGATCTCACCAAGCCGAAATAAATAGCGTACGCAACGCCCATGCCACAGAACTCTCCGCCGTCCACGACTCGCACGCAGAAGCTTCCCGTAACCTGCACGCCCTCCTCCGCGCGGCGCTGGATCGGGAGAAGGAACTGAGATCAGCCCTTGTCGAGTTGCGGAAAGAATCGGCTTCGAGAGAACGCGAGTTGACCGATCTCTCTCTTGAACGAGAAAGACTTGAGTCCGTGATTGAGGCCAAGGAGGCCGCAGCTACGGCCCTAGACGAGAAATTCGCCAACGTTCTGAAGAAACGGGAGGCGGAGTGGGAAGAGCGAGTTAACAAACTACTGCATGATAGAGAGAGGATGGGAAAGGTGTTGATGTGGACTTGGGGAGAGATGGAGGTTGGGGACAAGCAGAACGGAACAGGCGCTTCGGCAAAGAAACCGGGATATCCGCAGGGCTATAGGTATAAGTATGCTGAGAAGCCGAAGAGTTCCAAATAGCACCGTTCTATCCGACATCTAGAAGATCGATTGAGTGCGCAGTCTTTCCTAGCATTGGAGCAGCTGGGTGTTTATTGGTCGACTCGATCGGGAGTGATAATGTATTAAAATGTATATGACCCTCTGTTCACTGTCCAAAACCAGCATGTGCTCAGCAGCTCATTGATGAATGTGAGACCGCTGAATGAAGCTCCATTGCACTCTGTAGGCGATGCTCGAAAGTTGACCGAAGCATCTCAAAATCCGGGGTAATTACGGTTCATAGCGCTGTTGCAAGTTCCCCTCTCCAAGCACCTTGGACACCTTTAGTCCTCTTTGCTTCGACGGGAGATGCATCCGATTGCTCGTTGACGATGCACACTGAATATATGATAATAGACCGTCTCTCAATCCCATCTCGCCCAGAAAGAAAGGAGAGTAAGCTCTCACGAGCTGTGGAGCGTGCCTCGGTTGCGGTGCAACAGGCGCTGATCCTCGGGACAGGTCATTTCACAACGCGTTCATTTGGATAATGGCCAGCCCATGAGAACAGCAACACATACGCTACATCACCTCACCAATTCTCGAGAGCTATGCTACGTCGATTTGGATCAATGGCCCAGCAACTTCCACCGCTCCACGGCATCCGAGTCGTCGAGCTTGCGGGTTTAGCCCCAGGTCTGTCAATCCGCAACGCCCCTTGTTGGTTCTGCAGGCTAACCACAATATACTCGTGTAGGCCCCTTTGCCGGCCTTCTTCTAGCTGACTACGGAGCATCTGTCGTGCGCGTCGACAGGCCCCATCCCGATGCGCATTCGAGCACGAAACTCCCTCCTCCAACCGGAGATAACCTGACAAGACACAAAACCTCCGTCTGCTTGGATCTGAAGACCCCCGCGTCAAGGGACGTTTTGATCTCACTTGTACGCAAAGCAGACGTCCTGATCGATCCGTTCCGTCCCGGCGTGCTGGAGAAGCTAGGACTTTGTCCGAGCACGGTATTACTGAAAGAGAATCCAGGCTTGATTGTTGCACGCATGACTGGATTCCGGCGGGATGGGAAATACAAGGATATGGCGGGACACGATATAAATTACTTAGCTGTATCGGGCGTGCTTTCGATGCTAGGACGTGCCGGAGAAAATCCATATCCGCCAGGGAATATTCTAGGGGATTTCGCGGGGGGTGGAGCCGTATGCTTCATTGGGATTCTACTTGCACTTCTCTCCCGTCAGACGGCGGGCAGGGGCCAGATCGTCAATGCAAACATGGTTGATGGGTCTGCATATCTTGCAACAATGCCACGGTTATGGCGGAAATCGCCGTGGTGGAGTGGTCCCAGAGGCACAAACATGCTTGACGGTGGCTCACCCTATTACACGACCTACGAGACCAAGGATCGGGGGAATTACTTTGCCGTCGGCGCGCTGGAGCCGCAGTTCTTCACAGCTCTTTTACAGGGGCTGAAGCTCTCTCCTTCAGACCTGTTCCCTCCGGGATCCAGTAATAAGCGCGAAGATCCCAGAAACTGGCCGCATATGCGCAAGATCTTCCAGAATAAGTTCAAAGAGAAGACGAGAAAGGAATGGGAGGATATATTTGATGGAACTGATGCGTGTGCGACGCCTGTGTTATCGCAGGATGAGCTGGAAGCTGCCGCTTATGAACAAAGACCCGTCGTTGAACTCTCGGAGACGCCGGGACTGGATTATGCAGCGGGAGAAGGGGGCTGGACCTCGAATAATCTGAGCCCGAGCTACGGCGGGGAGGAGACGTTGCATGAGTGGCTTGGTTGGAAGCGGGGGAAAGAGTTTGATGTCAGAGATGGAGCGCTTGTGAAGAGAGACACGTCGAAATTATAGGATGACATTGACCGATGATACGCACAGGGAGTGGTTTGTCCTCTGGTGGTGATATTTCTATCCTTCTAGTCCTTGATCTATACAAATATATCATGAGAACTACATGAAGAGCGAGAATGAACAAATAAACTTATACAGCTTGGAGAAAACAACAATCCCTCCTCTTCCAAAGGGGTTCGGTCCGGAAAGCCGAAGATGTTCTTTGAACACGGCAAGGAATGCTAGCCGATCCCACTTCATATCCTGCCGAGGCAGGGATGCCGACGCGGGCGATCAGGGGATGCTACCCTGTCAACTTGTCAAGCACCAGATTCAGGGGTCAGCGATGCAACGATTCGGCTTCCCTTCATACGAGGGGAGCCGATGCACAAACTTCGAGCGGCAAACGATGATGGGATGGCATTTTTTTGGTTCAAGCACGAATTGGAGACTTACCCCTCATAGCCTTTCGATGACGATGACTTCGGGCCGGTTTGCAAGGACAGATGGATTATCAACGCTTGAGCCCGACGCCATTGCTCTAACGATGGGGGACTTGCTTGGGGGCTAGCTTTTTGGTTTTATACCTGACGAAACAATACGAAGTTCAGGGACCTGAGTGCCGGTCGAAAGGAATGCCTGCCGGGGGCCTAAGCCAATCTCGATACGGCAAGTAAACTTGAACATCGTGATGGCATTTCCATTGCTGAAACCACGGCAAAGCGTTTTGCAGGTTCAAATTGCCGTCCCGACCCCTGGCCGCTTGGCTTTGGGCCAGGATATTCGATGGATGCCGTCCCGCAACAGCTACTCGTATATTATCCCGCCTGCGACCGCACTGGGGAATTGCTTTTGATTCGGACAGCGCTGCTCCCTTCCCTCGACCATTCAGCAATTATCAATACTTGACTCGCCAATGCGGTCGCTTTACACGGTCGCAGCAGCTACTGCCCAGCTGCTCAGTTTCGCCCTCGCTCAGACATCATGCACAGTATCTCTGGTTCCCTCTGGCACGCCAGTTGCCGCGAAGGGCTATGAGGTGCGAGTGATAGCCAATGGTTTCGCAAGGCCGCGATCGCTTCAACGCGATAGCAAGGGTAATACGCTCGTTGTGTCGGGAAGAGGAGGAGGAATTACCAATGTCAAATTCAAGGACCACGGCGGTACTTGTTTAGAGGTGGAGAGCAAGGTTGAGCTCAATATCGACCAGCCCGTCAAGTCCGGGTTGAATCACGGCATCGCCTTGTCTCCGGATGGAAAGACGCTTTATGCCTCGTCGAACTCGACGGTGTATTCTTGGGATTACGATGCGGAGACGCGGAATACGCGGTCGGGAACCCCTAAAGTCGTGATAAAGGGGTTGCTGAACTCTGGACATTCGACGAGGACATTGCTCTATTCCCAAGAACGGGGTGGATATCTTGTTACGGTCAGAGGGAGTGCTGGGAACATTGATCTCGAATGCGCCGATATCACGACGGGACACTGCCAGATGAAGGCATTCAGCGTGCGCAACATCCCGGCAGGTGGATGGGACTTCAACAAAGACGGAATCCGGCTTGGTTGGGGGTTGAGAAATTCCGTTGGCATAGCTGAGCATCCGGGTACCAAGGGCATCTGGACCGTAGAGAACTCCGTCGATATGCTGAAACGAGACGGAGTTGATATCCATCAGGACAACCCTGGAGAAGAGTTGAATTCCCACGGCAGAATCGGCGCTTCAGCAGGAGGCAACTATGGATATCCTCACTGTGTATCGGTCTGGGACTTGGAGTCGATTCCGAATAAAGGGAAGCTCCAAGTGGGTAGTCAATTCGCTCATGACATCGTCAATAACACCAAGACGGATCGGTATTGCGCAAGGGCAGTGCCTCCAAAATTGGTTTTCCCAGCGCACACAGCACCGTTGGACATCAAGTTCAATGGCACTGAGGAGGCATTCGTCTCCCTCCATGGCAGTTGGTACGTTGTTTTCTTTTGATGCTTGCTGGCTAAGGGTTAATTAACACTTTCAGGAATCGCGATACACCCATCGGCTACAAGTTAGTTAAGATCCCATTCCGCAGAGGCGAGCCCGTGCCGCGTCCCAGTGATAAAAACGGTGCAATCGACATTGTTACCAACGCGGACACAACCCAATGCCCTGGAAAATGCCTTCGGCCTGTGGGAATCACATTTGACAAGCAGGGGAGGTTATATTTTGTTTCCGACTCGACGGGAGAGATATATGTTGTTCAGAAGAAGTAGAACACTGGCCTTCGGAGACGGAGATTGGAATCTAGACTCATTATAAAATTCCATCTGTGCTGTAGATTTGTATGAGCTTTCCTATCCGATTGCCTGTTGAATTCCACTGATCTCGAGTTTGTCGCGTTGATGCCAAGATTCGATATCATGACTAATTCCTTATATAACGTAACGTAATTCCCAAGCGAGCGGTCACCCCAAGCGAGCGGTCAGCAAATTCAAAATCCTCCTACTAACTAGAATTTAATTCAAAATATCTTCGCCCACCACCCACTATTTAAATAGAATTAAATTACACTAGGTTGAGGGCATCTTAGTCTTGTATGCCCAAGCATCCCACAATTGCTGCATCTTCGTGGCGCTCGTACGCGTGCTGCGGGCTCAGCAGCCGAAGGCTCAGCGGGCTGGATAACAGGCATTTCAACTGCTCTAGTAGGTGGAATAACAAGAGCCTGAGCTTCTTCCCTAGTTAAACCTCCTTCATGTCGAATTCGGCGCCTAGATCTCTTGCGTTTTTGCTTCTCTATCTCATTGGCATTGAATATATCCTGATATTGCTTCTTCATAATCGTGGCGCTGATCATTCCATATTCGCAGGCCTTGATAATTTGATCAAGTCCTTCCACAAATCCTTGAGGCTGACCCTCCACTAAGCCTTTGATCTTATTCGCCTGCCGGTGTAATTGCCGGGGATTACTAGGTGTTTGAAGCACCCAGGATGTGGTTGAATTGCTGGAGCTGCTGCGTGGGGGGGTAGGGGTCCGTAGTTGAATATCCAGCTGCTGGAGGACGTAGTCAGGTTGAAAGGGCACTATTCCAGCTGCCTTGAAGCCATTTTGAATAGTCTGAGGTTTGAAGGCTGCAGTGCGCGCTGTAGGGTAGGCATCCAGGAAATCTGCCTTCCAAATGGCATTAAATCCAAGCCGCATTCGTTGCTGAACTAGGTCTCCGTACGCTCGCTTTAAAACCGAAAAAATGCTCACATCTAGAGGCTGCAGAAGGTGGGAGGAATGAGGTGGCATGCAAAGGCATATTATAGCATTATCCTTGCAGATTTGGTCGAATTCCGGGGTAAGATGACTGCCGTGCCCGTCCAGGATAAGAAGGATAGATCTGCCGACTCTGTGTAAATTTGCTGCAGGAATAAAGACCTGTTGAAGCCATCTCAGGCCCATTTCATCAGTAGTCCAGCCATTTGGACTAGCATCTAGCCTCCAGCCATCAGGTAGGCCTTCAAACCATCCTTCCAACAAGCCCTGGCTCTTGAGAATGATATAGGGGGGTAGGGCCCATCCTGACGCGTTGACTGACTCAATTACAGTCACCCATTCCCGATTTCCAGGCTGTAGAAGCTTTGCTCTGCCATACCGCTCACTACTAGTAATAACCTTAGTAGTGGCACAGAGCCCCATGGCAAAGCCAGTCTCATCAAAGTTGTATATATCCTCTGGAAGAATTCCATGCTCAGCAATTGTATCCCCCAAGGTCTTAAACCAACCCTTTATCACCCGCTGATCTTCGCACTTAGCACGATCATGATTATAGCGTCTGGAATAGCGGCTTTGGAGCTCCGGACGGCGTGCCACTAGATTTGACACCCAGTTCTTGCCAACACGTAGGGGGGGTGTGGTGGAGATGGTGGAATTCCGTATAGCAAGAAGATAATTAGCTGTATCTTCAACCAATGCAGGCCGGGGGGGAAATCCTCGTTTAGCTTGGTCCAGCACCCATTCAACTAGCTTATCTTCTTCAGCAGGAGATAATTTGTGTGAATTTGCGCGTAAATTCACCCGTGGTTGCCGGCCCTTAAGTCGAGAACTTAGTGTAGTTCTAGGCACATTAAAAACGCGTGCTGCTTCAGAAATAGAAGGAATTTCTTGCTTTTGAAAAGCTTTAATCGCGAGCTCAAGTCGTCCCTCTAGCTCTAGGGATTTTGAAGTCTTTTTATTCCGAATTGGTGGCATAATTGCGCGTTGAAGTGGAAGGATAGTTAAATTGGAAGATATTTTGAATTTGCTGACCGCTCGCTTGGGGTGACCGCTCGCTTGGGAATTACGTTAATCCACCACCTAGTTAAAGTCTTGGCAACCAAGGCTCTCCTTGTGCTTCTCCTGATCCTTTCTTCGAAAACTCTCCCTTCTATGAAGGACAGGGCTGCAGCTTGATCCGTCCCCCTTTTTTGGTATAATTACGAAAAGATTTTACGGACCCTTCCCCATTGCTCTCACGAGGTCTCGATTTTCAAATCTTAACTGGTTCTTGATGACCCAATCATCCACTGGACCCATATCAATGCACTTGGTCTCCAGATCCCAGACCACGAAACTTGCCTTATCCTGCTCCAAAGTTGTCATCGATAGGTATTCCTGTGTATACTGCTTCTTGCCTTGGTCATCTATGTAGGTGAAGTTTGGATTCCACCACGGGACCAGGGCCAGATCAGCATTGCACATAATACTCTGGCGGAGGACATCGAAGCAGTGATCTAGATAGGAACGTGAGCTGGGAGGTATTGTTCGCGCGCTTTGGAAATATGTAGGAAAGAAGAATTGGCTAACAAGGAGAAACAGCTTACTTTTATGAAAGATAATATCTTCTTCAGACTCAGTCGCGAAGAATTTATCTGCGTAGAATGTCTTGCGTATCCGGTTTAGGCAATGGAGCTGATGATAAACAGAAAGGCCGTAGATATAGGATCCTTTCTGTGCATCGGATTCCACGGCCTCAGGTAGGCCTACTGTTCGTTCTTTAGGAAGCGCTACGACTCCTTCTAGTTCTGCGCGGCCGGATAAATATCAGTCGTTTCTCATACAATATTTAATGGCGACAAGGGAATTCTAGAAGAGGAATAAGCGTACTGCCCAACGTCTTATTCCAGGCTTCCTCGACTTCGTCAGATGTTTCAGACTGGAATATCTTAATGGGTTGTATACGTTTATTGACCCAGCGAACGACTCCGTCTTCGCGTACCGGGGCTGTTAACAGAGGCCAAATCAGATTCAGCATATCCCCTGGAACGCAGCACGGAAAAAATTGCATCCAACTTACAATATATAGGACCTGGTAATGGATAGCATCGTCTCAACCGGTATACCAATACCCAAAGACCGACCAGGAATACTGTGAACCCAATGTTGAAGATTGTGCAGGCCCGTGCGGATATCTTCCACATTCGCTGTTTGCGCCCAGCTTTTGGCTCGTCTGTCTGGTCCAGAAACGCATCGTCTTCGCCGGTAAGCGTTCCATCATCAGCGTCATAATCGCGAATCTTTTGGCGAAGCTTCTCAAATCCTGCTTCACTTGGCTTGGACATTTCAGTTGTTTGATAGCTGCCAACGTCGAGAATCGAGATCTTAAGAAATTGACATGTCTGGGCTGGCGATGCACCCTTGGCCCAGGTCGATCGCAAAAGATATGTCCAACAAGTCTGGGGTGTTGGGGGCGAGGACAGAGGATACGTTCCAAACCCCGCAAGCCAGCTATCCAGCCATATCCTTTGAGATTAACTCCGAGTCCGTGCTCCTTAGTTCGTCTATCTATTGTAATACCTCCTATTCTTGTGTCACGCTTATAGCTAACTCGAAGATAGCTATGCGGCTACCCGAATTAATCCCAATCTAAGGGCCCGATGGCTGTTGGAATCAGCACCGCAGTCTGCTTGATGGGACAACGATGGTCAGAGGCTTCAATCGGCCGAAGCACACATGCCCGACCAGTGTCTAGATAAGAATGATCAGAAGAAAGCTATTTGAGGAACCTTTCGGAGACTTTCGTTCAAGTTGAATCCGAAAAACTGTCTGTACGTCCCGGACTCACATAGGAGGCCAGAATATCCGGGGGAAAACCCCATCAAAGTATACCGAAGCAATAATCTTTTCGCTCAGGTAGGGTCGGAGCTAATCGCGCCTGATCCCGATAGTTGAAAGTGAGTGGAAGCCGAAAAGATATATAAAGCGGCCCCTAACAGCTTCAGATAGTTTCTATCCACGAGCAGAGTCGCTTATACGATTCCATGAATCAAATTTTTAAGACGAATTCGCAGAGACGATTACTCCCTCCTCCCCGATAATTCAAGATGCGTCTCACCCATAGCCTTCTGGCCGCCGCTGCGACATTTTTTGCCATTGCCTTCGCAGTGCCCGTTGAGCCCCCATCCATCGGGCAAGCCTCTCCGCGTGAAGCAGCAAATCTGGAGAAGCCAAATGTTAGATCCGCCGACGCGGAAGCGCTTGTGAAGAGGTTTAGAACTTACGGTTGGCGAGGCTCTCCACATGAAGCAGATCAGATGAAGAAGGATGATGTTGGATCCGCCAATGGCCCAGAGCTTGTGAAGAGGGTTGGATTGCTACGTTGGGGAGGCTCTCAGCATGAAGCAGATCAGCCGAAGAAGGATGATGTGGACAATTCCGCGAACGAGTAAATTGCAGGTAAGAATCGACCTTCATATCATTCCTTGCAGTGCAAACCCATATTGACATCCTCCTAAGATGGACACGCTGAACGCTACCGACAGGTGCCTTGCGCCCAATCCCGGGTATCAATAAATTAACTACTCGTAAAACAGCTATCTTTTTCGTAGTATGATCATGAACATGAAGTACATCTATAAAAACATGATACTAGTATACACTTATTATAGCCATTGAGACGTTGGCCCCTTTCGACTGCCATATTAACAGATAATTTCTTGCTAGATTTTCAGATGCTTTCATGTGCACATAGACTGTAAAATGAAGTAGCACATGGACCTTCTACTGAGGGCTCATGGTCAGCCCATGATCAAAACTAAAAGCCACCACTTGGCGGGGTTCCACCTGGACACCTCCAAATTTCATGAAGACATCAAAACTTTCATCTCTCTTCTGGCACCTGGTCCAACCCCATACCCACCTGCAGTACCCTTCAGCTCAGCGGAATATCTTTGGATGCATCCGGGGAAGGTTGCTGTTCCCTGCGTCGCCTGCGGAGGAAGAAGATAGCGGCTCCAATCAAAGCAAGGCCTCCAATGGTGCCGCCCACAATCGCGCCGATGTTCTTCTTGCCGCGGTCATCGTCGTCGTCCTCGTCAGGGGAGCAATATTTACAGCCCGGCCTCTCTGTGGGGTCAGGGGCGAATAGGTACCTGATTACCCCGTTTTCAGGGATTTTTCGGGGAAGGGGAGGGCCGTCCCAGTCGTTTGCTGCTGCAAAAAACATATCGCTGTTCGGATGGACCATAACATTCATTATTTGAAAGAACGGTTTCCCGAGTACTAAAGGGCCGTTCCAGAGCGTATCACCCTTGCATCGGTCTGGAGACTTTGTCAGAAAATCTGGTAAGCGGATTTCTCTGTCGCCGCCGAAAAAAATGAAAGTCACATTCCGGCCACACCAGTGGTGGCCAGGCAATGTCACAGTTTCGGTGTTGAAGTCCAAAATAACATCGAAAAAGGCCGGTTTGGATTGGGTTTCCAGCTCCATGGTATCGCCTTTCCAGGTCATGACCGCCATCGAGACGTCGTTAATTCTTTGCTTCCCAGTAGCTAAAAAGGTGCCGTTATGCCCGTAGGTCGCATCTGGCACCATGTCAAACTTTCTTTGGTACAAGATCCGGTTCTCGTCGTAGAACTCGTGGCCCAACGTCAAAGAGCCATTCCAACGCCCTTTGCTGCCGAGGTTGATGCAGAACGAGACAGGCAGAGTCCTAGTCCAGTTACCTGAGCTGTTTTCTGCGAGAAGCCCAGCTCCGAGCCGTTGCCCAGACGCAGTACCTTGTCTTTTGTAGACGGCATGAAAATGCGGTCGCTGTCGTTGCTCGAGCTAACGGCAAACGGGAATGCTGTAGTCTCCTCTCCGAGGATGTTGCTCGTGTTACTGCCGATGGTGATAGGGACGAGCGCGGAGCGAGGACTATGATCGCCGGCGACGGAGATATTCGCGCCCCATGGCTCCTTGGGGTCGTCGTCGAGGCCTAGCAACGGAATCGACCAACCGATAGTGGGCGAAGTTGAGCTGCTTGCTGACGACGTGGAGGTCGCAGTTAGATGCAGTTGAAGTTCCATTCTGGCCGGAAACCAGGGAAGTGAAGGAGAGGAAGAAGAACGCCGCAGAGAGAGCGGTAGCAGTGCGCAGAGAAGAGGAGAGGAGAGCCATCAGAAATTAATTGAATCTTGACAGCTGGGTCAACATTCAGCGGTGGACAACGACTTTTGTTGTCATTGCAGCGGTGGGTAAGTTCTTTATTTCAAAATCTTCTCAAACGCGGAGAGTGAGTTATTTTATTGTGTCAAAGGGAAACAGGACAAAGGGCTTATCTTAGGCATGCCAAACACGACCAAACGCCGGATCCATGGATGATGCAGCGGGGCCCGCGTATTTCCATCTAGATATAAACATGCGTGGTGGTTTGAACCGGCCCTCGACGACCGAATCCGGAACGATAAGCAAACAGACAGCCCCCACGGTGGCTTCCTGGGAACTTTGGCCTTGCAACAGCCCAAGTCTGTGACGACCAAACAGGACCGAGGATGACGGCGCTCACCGGGGCAGGCGGGCAGTCCGTTTGCTCCATAGCATCTGCTTTGGAATCCCTTTGTTTCAGGCAGACAGCTCCAAGGAGCTGTGCCGTCCGTGTGTCTCTGCTCGGCTCAACTCTTGTGACGCAGCTTCGTTTCTTGTTTGCTCGTCTACTGCGTGCATCTACGTTTGAAATTCTCCGAGGAAGTTGTCTTCCCCTCTTTCTGGCAGCCAGGGCCTCATCATGGCGCCGTCTTCTCCAATATCTGCTCCGCATACTGGTGCTTTATTACTCGATATTGCCCGCTGCCGGGAGGCGGCTCGACGAAGAAAGCTGTTGGTAGTTTATGTCGATGCAAACCATACAGCCATCAGCATATGACGGGCCAAGAAAGAGTCCTTGATGCTCTCCACCTCCACGATGTTGTCAGTCCGTATACTCTGTACAGTAGATCACCTTGCAGGGCCAAACCCTGAAGCTGGCGTCGACAGGGCAGGCATCAAACAGCCGCACAAACAACTTCGCCTTTTCAGGGGTAATGGAGGTTGGATCCAACGGCCTGAGGAGGACTTCATGGGAGAGATCGTTTTCTTTCTGCTCAGCTATAACTAGCTCTGGTTTCCTCAGTTCTCCTGATGGAGAGTATATCACAGATGCTCGAGATTGGCTTCTACCAAATACCTTTCTGGTCAATTGAGGCTTCTTCGGTTTGGGCAAGATGATTCCCACTTTGATCCCCTTGTTTCTATACTTTTGGGCAACTTCCCCGGCCCACCCGGCTCCGGAACCTTTGCTTCAAATTAGGCAAGCAGGTGCCCCTAATTTTCTTACCGCGGCGACTGGGGCCTGGAGAAATGTTCGATGCCACCAAGAAAATATCACCAACACTTCTGTCCCTTCCAAAATACGATGGGAAACTGCTCATGATTCAGGTGGCCAAAGATCTTAGAAGCTACTTTACAGATCAAGACGCTAATTCCTATTCACAGAATTATGGTCTGAATCAAAGCGCGCCGAAGACCTCCAAGGACCTCGTCCCAATACTTGAGCAGGGTGCGAATAGCGTATTCCAAGCTGTGATCGGCACTTCGGCAAAGTTCTTGGAGAATACCATGAGGGCACATAACGACGGAAACCAGACAATTTTAACCAAATTGGTTTCCAACGGAGCAATGTTGAACCTTGTCGCAAAGGATCACTTTAGCTGGGGAAAAGTTAAGGAAGCTGCTTTGCAAATGTATTGGGGACGGTTGATGCCACTGGCATGGGAATTGTCGCCTGAAAAACAGCGGCCTTTTATCTTGTGAGTATCAGCTATGCAATGATGGGAATGAATCGAGGTCATGACTTGTGGCTGACATTCGTCTAGGCGGGTGGATCGCGAACAGTACAAGTGTGGAGACGAGGTTAAGAATGACATATTTGTGAAAGGTTTTAACCTTGGCAATTATATGTCCAAAGAGACTGCGAGGAAATCTCAGTGGTGTGATTCAGAGTAAGTACCCCGTGAGTCCGAGTTCGATACTGTTTGGATCCGAAAAAAAAAAGATTTCCTCGCAGGCTATTACTGAAAGTTGCTATCTCGGAAAAAGTTCAAAGTGCTAATAGAGATTATCAGCGGCAATGCTTGGTTTCTACTTAATGCCAATCACCCGAGTGCCTGTCGAAAAAACCCGCCGGCGCGAACTGGCTGTCGAGAGAAGCCATATTACAAATTCACATCCTTGGTTGGCGGTGATACGGAGACTTTGGACGGGAAAAGCTGGGGGGGAATCCAGGTAAAGTATGAATTCCACAATTTAGGCTCTTTTGATCATTAAGCTAATGTGGGCTTTCTTATCTAGGGACATTATCAATAGCAGTTATGGTGGATTTCTAGCAAATGACCGCAGTAATGGCTATGTGAGTTCTCAAGTTCTCAATATCCTATCTTTTCTTACCTTGAGTGACCATGTCTAACCAAGTAGCCCACCAAGTCCTTCTCCCTGGAGAGTAATCTCATGCTCAACCATGATGGGAGTAAAGTTGAATCCACGCCGTTCCCGATGTTTGGCGGTATCACAACAGCAGGTACGTGATCGTAACAAACCACATTCGACTTGCCACCTGCCAAACGTGAGAGCACTGATTAATGTTTCACAGGGTTCTTTAATTTCACCGTCTGCCTGGATGCGGAGGAAGCCGCCAAACGAATTTGGGATCGAGAGTCAGAAGTATGCCCCAAAAAGCCCAGCGAAAAGAACGTTAACCCGCCCGAAAACGAGCTCGGCTACACGGACGGCTGGTGCGGGCTTCACATCACGCAATGGCAAATGGACGGAGGCAATACAAACCCCTTTGCGGATAAGTGGGAGTTTGCGGTAGCCATCAAGGACTCCACGGGGAAAATCATCGACCAGGCCACAAAACAGCCCGTCGACCCTTCCTTCATCATCAAAAGCAAATTACCCCAAGAGCTAGCCGTATCCATTGGCAGCGATGACAAGGACAACAAGCAGCGGATCTGCTTCTGGTACTCGGACCAACACTGGTGCACCGAAGGCGCAGACGTGGTGGCGAAGCGGTGCTCGAAGGGCAAATTCGACAGTGGGAAGCGCGAAATCGACTGCGGCTTTGCCTGCCCGCACCCCAAACAGGAAATTCCCGCAACCCCGCGCGTCGACGCCACAAAGAACGCTCCCATCGCGTTCATGGGCACCGGTGACGACGACCCACAGATTATCGGCACCACCAGAGAGTACAAGCCCGGTTGGTGTGTCGTGCACATCCGGCACTACCAGAAAACGCACGACCGCAATGCGCAGAATCCGAGCCCGGACTACGCGCTTGAAGCCACGGTTACCGACGCAGATGGCAAAATGATCGACTACTTGGATAAACCTATGCGCCCAAAGGCGTGCGCATTCACGCCCAGGGCCCGCTTCCATGGAAATTGGTGTTTTCGACGGGCGTTGTGGATGGGGATCCTGTTTACATGGCTTATGGCGATCAGTCGTGGGACTCGAAGGAGAGTAAAGTGCATCATTGCAAAGAGGGTAAATATGACTTGGGAATTCGCGATATCGACTGCGGGTTTACATGCTAGGGGGCCACGGAATGTTCCTGCGAGTTATCCGCTTTTACGATGGTTTCTTGTCTTCTGTTTCCGTCGTTGTCTCCTTTACAAGGTCTGCTCTGTTTTTCTTCGCCTGGAGTTCCTCGTCTCATGGGACTAGTTCCGCCTACTTATAGATTCTTGGATGAGGGCCATCCTCTTCCTTTTCCCCCTTGTTTTTACTATATTTTGACCGTTCTTGTCTGTCCTTCTCTTTGGCTATTAATGTGTCGACTGCAATCTACCTAACTTTCATAGACAATATAGAATATATAGACATCAAGCAAAACAGAAAATGCTTGACCTTTTGACAGCTCTTCAGCAAATCTAATCTTCTCACAGCCGATCGTATTTTGGTTGAGATAAATCCATGAATTTGTGAGCGTGTGATTGGGACCCTGCCGTGCGGAAGACGAGAACGGGTCCTGGATCTCACACGGCGAGAGCGTCAAGCCTCTCGCTTCGCAGCACCAATCATGTTGCCAGCCACCAGCGGCTTGACTCTCAAGAAGAAGACGAATCTGACGAGTGAAGAAGAGCCCCTTTGACCTTTGACCATGATGAGGCTCTGTGACTGCTCTTTCGTGGCCCAATGTTCGTACGAGTAGACGGAGCAGAGTAGAGTGCCATTTGCTGGTTGCAGTCGAGAGTCAAGGTGTGTTAACGCCATGGATGGCAGCTATTGGGCACGTCAGTATAAGGCTGACCTGGCAAGGAACCGATGAGATCTTGTTGTCGGCAGAGGTGCGGGTGACAGACGCATAGTTAAAAAGGGGCCTGTCGCGCTGAAATCCGTGGCAAAGATCATTGTCTCTCTTTTGCCCTTGTTGTTCTCCTTTGACTTTGTCTGTGGCAGCTGAGGTTGGCTACTTAGGCGCCGGACGACAACCAACTAACTAGTAGTTAGTTAACTATAGCTTCACAGGGATTTCGCCACTGATGGACCCGAAGACCAACCAGGAACCACAACTCGAGCATCCTGTGAACACTGAACACAGAGAGAGACGGCTTTGAGAGAGTTTGTGAGCTCTGGCCAGTCTGATACCCTCCGTCATCACCACCTCCTTTTCTCCTCCTCTTTGCCCGCCCTCCCGAAGACGATCCGATCCCTCGCGGCATTCCCCTCGTCTGAGCGCCCTCGTTCGCCACCCAGCAGAGGATTTGGCGGTTAACAGTGACATCAAGGCGACCTTCGAGGTTGCAAGTGGAGGAACTGTTCGAACTTAGCGGGCCCGTATTCGCTGCAGCGAACGCCTCTTTTTCAGCTCCATTCAATTCCTCTGCGGGGCCCATAATAGTTAAAATCAAGGCACGAAGAAACCTCAAGGATGGCCGACTATCGCTCTCCGGCTCTTCAGGCCCCTCATCGCAAATTTTTACCTACCGGAAATGCCGGTTTGCAATTCCACTCTTCTGAATCACCCAGTCCGCCGCTTCAGAAGCTCCCTTCGCATGACAAGCCGCTTCCGCCCCTGATGGACCATCACCACAACCACCACCGCCCTCGCACCGCGTCGTCCTCGTTCCTCCCAACTAATGCTATGCACCCGCTTCGTCAAATGACCCCTGTGTATCCTCCCGCTCCGCCGCAATATAATGTCGCGCCGCCTTCACGACATCCCTCGAATGCGACCACGTCCACCTCGTCGACAGGCGGGAACAACGGACACCACCTGAATCGACATATGAGCAATCCACGCGCTGACGTTCGCCGGAGTTCGTCGTCCCGCACAAGCAACAACTCTCCCGGTGGCTATGTGGCGCTGATGCGGAAACAGCGCGCAACAGTCTGGTGCGATCGGGCACAGCCAGAAGATCCCCGTCTTGCCGCCCAACGACGAGCTGCGAAGAATCGAGCCTTAATGGAAGTGCATGGTGGCGGCTCTGCGCGAACCAGCACACTGCAGAGCAGTGGGAAAATTCGACATAGCACCGCCGGCGGCAAATCGCTCAATTACACTACTGGGACTATGGTTGGGGCCGGCGTGCCGCTACGACTGAGTGCCAACGAGATATTGGGCGCTGATGACGATGATGACCGGCCGTCAGTCCATCGTCGCACGGGGAGCGGCCGAAGTTCCACTGGAAGCAATCGCGCCAGCACCTACCACCGACCACCTCAACAGACGGCGCGTCTTAGCAATGGCAGCGGGAATGTGCCATCAGTCTCTGAATCCACAGGACCGCCGCCGCGGCCCAATATCCCGCAAATCATCGAAACTACTCCTACTGCGGAAAAGAAGGCTCCTAGAGAAGAAGACCTTTTCACTGCTACTCCGATAAATACGAAAGATCGCCCGTCAACTTCCCAATCTACCACTGCTGAGCGGGAAGATGAATTTGGCCAGGCTACCGAAATGGCGGCGCCACGCGGAGCAGTTACCACGGCGCAGAGGCAGAGGGCGGCGGAAGATCTGAAACGAAGTGGTAGCGTCGACGACCGGACCTCGACCATGACTGGTGTGAGACTTTTTATCGCCAATCCGGACCTAAGTGATTGATCGGATATACAAATATTTCCCTTTGTCGTCAAGGAAGAATTTTCTTTGGCGAGACTTGAAACGGTTCACGACGCGAAGACGTGAATCTCCTGCTGAAGAGCCACACAGCGGAAACGCACACGTCCCTCCAATTTTTCTCGCGTACTCTGGAAGTACGGCAGTCGAATTTTTTATGCTTGGTGCTGTGGAGTTTTGCATTGGCCTTTGATGAATATTTGAAAGCTTCTATTTCGTATCTTTAGGTTGATTTCTGAATCTTTAGGCATTGCTTAATATCTATTCTCGTTTGATATGAGACACGGAGAACTTGTTGTGCTAGCCCATTATCAGCAGCTTCTTTCTCTGTCTCTTTCAAAAAGTCATGAATGGCACAGGGATTCTATGTATCTAGAGCCTCTGATCACTAATGTAATAGCAGTTCCTGCTTGTTTCCGCCCCCTTTCCTCCGACTCGTAGACATACCTGGAGTCTCTGGATATAACTAACGTAATCAATCACCCAACTGATCAGATCACCCAACCGATCAGCTTCTTCATACCACCATCTATTCCACAAAGATAATTCAATATGCCTACAAATTCAAGAGCTTCAGCTTCTAATAAGGAAGGAAGGCTTCTTTTAGCCATTAATGCTTATAAAACCAAGCAGATTTCTAGCATACGAGCTGCTGCTAGAGCATATGATGTTCCATTCTCCTCTCTTCGCGATCGAATACACGGAAGCCTACCACGTGAGATATCTCAGTCAAAACAGCAAAAGCTCACACCTTTGGAAGAAGAATCCCTAGTACAATGGATAATCTCCATGGATGAACGAGGCCTACCTCCCCGGATCACAAGCGTACAAGATATGGCCTTTCAACTACTCCAGGCCCGCAAATCTACCATACCAGCTACCATTGGAGAATGCTGGGTGCAGCGGTTTATTCAACGCCATCCTGAGCTGAAGACTAGGCTCACACGCAGATATGATTACCAGCAGGCTTTATGTGAGGATCCTAAGATTATCCAACAATGGTTTCAAGTGGTGGAGAACACCATGAAGAAGTATGGGATTCTTCAGGAGGATATATACAATGTTGATGAAGCTGGCTTTCTTATGGGAGTTATCTCAACAACCTGGGTGGTTACCAGATCTGAAAGAGCTGGGAAGGCATCTCTTATACAGCCAGGAAATAGAGAATGGGTGACTGTGATTGAGTCAGTCAATGCAACAGGATGGAGTCTGCCTCCCATGCTGATTCTCAAGGGCAAGCTACATCAGGCTTCTTGGTACGAGACCTTGCCAGTTGGATGGAATATAGGAGTCAGTGATAATGGGTGGACCACTGATCAGCTTGGTCTATTGTGGTTAAAAGAGGTGTTCCACAAGGAGACTCAGGGGCGTACAGTTGGCAGATATAGACTTCTGATTCTGGATGGTCATGGAAGTCATGCCACTGCTGAATTTGATCAATTCTGCAAGGAGAATGCTATTATAGCACTCTATATGCCATCTCATTCTTCTCATCTGCTGCAGCCACTAGATGTGAGCTGTTTTGCACCCCCTGAAGAAGGCATATTCCAAGCAGATTGAATCAGGCATGCGGCTAGGAATCAACCATGTCGACAAGGATGAATTCCTGAATCTCTATCCTCTTGCTAGGAAGGAAGATTTGAAGGATACTACTATTAAGAGTGGATTCAAAGCTGCTGGACTTGTGCCATTCAATCCAGCTGAGGTGCTTGACAAGCTACAGCTTCAACTGCATACTCCTAGCCCCCCAGGCTCTTCACATAGATCTCAGTCCACCTGGACACCAAAGACACCCCGGAATACTGCTCAATTAGAACGCCAAATCTCCAAGATCAAGCAGTTTATCAAGCGCCGTGCGCAGAGCCCCCTAGCCCTACCTACCAAGCTCTTGACCAGCTAGTTCGGGGGTGTCAACTAGCCATGCATGGGGCTACTCTTCTAGCTCAAGAGAATAAGGCTTTACGGGCTGCAAATGAAAAGCAGAAGCGCAAGCGAGGTCAAGGCCGTACATATGTAGGCCAGGGAGGAATTCTAACTAGGGAGGAAGGCTTAGCCCTAGCTCAGGCTGCTCAGACTGATCAAATAGGGGAAGGGGTGGAGGTGGGTGAGGCTGACCTGCCTCATAAGAAGCGAGCACCATCACGCTGCAGCAAATGTAATATTGTGGGACACACTATTAGACAATGTAAATAGAACTGAGGTATAGTTATATATAATTTTAAATGAGATAGTACATTTATTTTGTTACTTGATTTGAAATTTTGTCTTGATGGTAACTTATGGCGAAGCTGATCGGTTGGGTGATTGATTACGTTAACTATCGGAGGCTTAGTCATCATCCAGGAACGCGCCAAGACATCGCCCAACGCGTCCGCTTCAACGTCTGGAATTGAATTCGCGACTCCAACGACGACCTCGACTGCAACACCCGCTCACTCCCTTTCTCCCGCTACCTTCCGCTTTTCTCACCAGCGGCCTTAAACGTGAAAAGAACCCTTTATAGACTAAATTTCAAAAGAACTACCACTCGATACCGTGTCCGCTGTTTCACCCTGTGGAGTTAGTGATCAAGCCCGTTGATCGTCAAGCGGAGCCGGAATCAATCCTGATATCAGGCTCTTTACGTTGTCTTCCAATCTCACTCTGACGGCCAGAGATTGAAATGCGGGGTTAGATTGAATACTGTTTTCGGAGCGGCGTCCGTCTGATCCTACCACAAAATCGGACTGAAGCGCCTACTATAATGACCGAGATGGACGTTCGACCGATGGTTGCTGGACAATCACTCTCTGCCACACCAGGCTCGCCGAAGAAACGGCCGTTTGACGAACTAGATGATAGAATTGCTTGTTCCGGCGTCGAGCCTACCACAAACCTGACTTGCTCGACTGAGACAAACGTGCAGCCTCACCATTCTTCGAATCTGCAAACTACTACGCATATATCTCCCAATTCTTCCCTCACTACATTATCAGCGGACTCTACCTTTCCGACGGGGCCGGCTACGATACCTGATTCCCACTTACAACAAAATGACCCGACCAACACTCCAAATCCGCCTTTTGGAGCCGCACCGAATACAGCGGGTGCCACATCTAATAAGAAAAGAAAACTGACTCCCGCTGAAAAGGAAGAAAAAGCAAAGGAGAAGGAAGCAAAGGAGCGACAAAGGGCCGAGGAAAAAGCTAGAAGGGATGAGGAGAGACGGGTAAAGGAGGAAGAGAAGAGGAAAAGGGACGAAGAGAGAGAGGAGGAACGGCGGAAACGGGAAGAGAAGAAGAAACTGAAGGAAGAGGAGCGGTTAGCGCGCGAAGAGGAAAAGAAGAAGAAGGAGGAAGAGAAGACGAAGAAGGAAAAGGTATGTTTATCTTTGATGTTTTTCGACTTCCCTCGCTGACCATCTTCAGTCTCAAATGAGATTAAATGCCTTTTTCGCAAGGCCGAATGCGCCAAGCGCACCGCGTAAATCGCCATGTCCAGACCCTTCAGAGGCCAACAGGAAATCCGAGAGCAACGGTGCCACCGAATCCATAACCTCCAGAGCCACCTCCACCGATTATGATGCCGAGTTCCCAGGCTTTTTTGTCCAGTCACATGTGCGCATGGCCCCTCCGCACCAGTTCCAGCGCGATCCGGGTGCGCTGTTGCACGTTCGGGAAAAGATTGATACCCTTCTCCGGAAAAGCGAGAAAGAAGAGATTCCCGCCCAGTTTAAACCTTCAGAAGTATTCAACATGATGCCGTACAAGCGCCGGCGTGGTAAATCCGTCGTCCCCACAGTGAAGGAGATTCTAAGTGCGATGCAAGAAGAGGACCCTACTCCGTCAGTTATAGACCTTACCAGCGAAAAGGAAATAGGCACAAAATTACAGAGGCCGGAAAAAATGCTGGCTAGAATTACAATAAAGCTGCTAAAGTTTAAAGAAGATGTGCGGCCCCCGTATCAAGGAACTTTCACGAAAAATATCCCCGAAAGGAATGCACATCAACTCTGTCGAAATCCGTTTGCAAGGGCGGTGCCCGAATTAAATTATGATTATGATTCAGAGGCAGAGTGGGAAGAACCTGAGGAAGGCGAAGAGCTTGACTCGGAAGCCGAGGATGAAGGAAGCGAGGACGATGATGACGATATGGACGACTTTTTGGATGACGGGGAAGATGATATTGGGAGGAGGAAAATGATAGTCGGTGACCTGGAACCTGTCTGTAGCGGACTTCGCTGGGCGGATGCGAATGATACCGACGGAGAGCTCAAACAATACCGAATAGAAGTTCTAAAAGGTTGGTTAGCATCTCTTTTACCTGTTACACATATGCTGACATTTATGGCATCAGAAACTCTGAACCTCCCTATCGACCCCTTTTCGGATATATATTGGAGAAAACCAGTCGTCGCACAGCAAAACAGCGATCTTCCTGGCAGGGTGTTCGACGCCCCGGTCCCCCCCGGCATGCTTCCATTTAGTCCGACAAAACAAACCTCCATGGGACCTCCTCCTACTCCCATTCCCGGGCCACCCTCGAAATCCCTACCCAACGCGTTCCTGCTCCCCGGTGTGAGAATGGCACCACCTAAACAGCGCGCTCAATTTCCGCCAGATCAGGTTGCTGAGTTCAGGGAAGTTATATCCGGGAGTAATCTGACAAAAGCTGGTTTAGTCGAAGTGCTAAAGAAAAGGTATGTCCATGGAGCCTCGTATTCCAATACTGCCTCGACTATACATTTGTCTAAAGCGATGAACAACCCGCTAACTCGCCACGAACAATCTAGATTTCCAAAGATTCCCAAGGCAGTAATCGCAGACACCCTTGCCGCTACAGCTGTGCGACAAGGTCTGAAAGAAGCAGATAAAAGATGGGTATTGATCTGAGCTACACACGCAATTTTCCAATCCGCGAAAATACAAATCTTCCACGTCCCAGAAGCATTCCGCGCCGTGGTATCAAGGGGCAAAACAGCATGCCATCTGGTACAGGCTATGCTGAAGCGGAGATAACCACCCGATCCAAGGACGATGCTTCTAAGTCGCGACTATTACCATTCAGAACTGGGACATCTCGATCCAATGCATAGTAGTATCGGACAACATCGCTAGGCATATCCGAAAATCCCCATATATCTAATCGACCGCATCCTTATCATGCTACATCGCTACGCCTGAAAGGATCCGAGTAGCATACACCAGCCCTTAGCAGGGCGGCCAACTAGGACGCCAGCGGCTCACTTCGGTCCATTCCTTTGATACAACGGCCTCCTAGGAGAAATATATTACCCTGGTATAACCTGGTTGTATCTATGTTTAATAACATGTTGTTCATATGCCAAGTATTTACTTGTGGCCGGGAATATGCGCCAACCTCCCTGAAATGCCCCCGATTCATCGAGCTGTCTATTCGCAAAGTGGTGGCAGATATCTGGGTCCACCAAGATTTAGAAGCCGCAGACTATCTTTTATCAGATTTCCAGCAGACAAGACATACTGGATGCACAGAGGACATAGCTATGGGATACATCTATTGTTACACATTTTTTGACGTCCCGAACTAGCAGGTTGCTTCTTCCTCCTTGCTAGAGAAATTTACTACGGTGAGGAGCATGGCCAAGCTCTTCTTAGCCAGTATAGCCATGTGCTATGTCGAGTCTAGAATACGCAAAATTCAAAACCTCGGATATGGAATCTATGGATTCAGATGGGAGATGATTTAGTAAAAAATTATTACAGAAAGTTTTCTTGCTCATTAATGTATGTGAAGCGATAGTCAAATCAAGCTGCCATCTAAGGATGCCGATCCCCGCATCACGATGCAGTAATCTATTAATGGACAGGATAAGTCGAAGCGTTGCTGGATGTTTAAGGTCCCCGCCACAGCCATCTTAAGTCGTAACCATGCTTCCGCCTTAATTTCTATCTCCCAAGGTTACATCTGGCGTGTCTATCCGCCCTGGGATGATACGCCCATCTATAGGTTCGAGTTCGGTGTAGATTTGTAGCCCCATATCCGGTATAGGATTCTGTCGAAGCGCCGTGTCGTATGCGGCAGGTGTGTGCCTTAGTCTCTGTTGCGACAAAAAGCGCGAGATGCTGTGCTGGGGTGTGTCGGGCATCCATCGAAGCCGCTGGTCTTGCGTCTGTACAGCGGGTATCTCTTTCAAATCCATCATCACGGGGAATCTAGCTCCAATATTGGTATACTTCCAAGAATTCTCAAGCATCTCACGAGCATCGGCATGCGCGGCGATGATAGTTCTTCCCTTTCGATTCCGAAGTATGCGCCACGCGTTGCGTTCAATTTCGAGAGTGCCGGCATTTGGAATGAAAACATATGGCAGGATAAGTGGTTGATCCTGGCGGAAGAAGGACTCCCGTATACCCCGGTAGGGCCAGCTAGATATCCGAACTTGGCTGTATATTTTCAACGATTCGATTTTTGGGAACATATCTAAGAGGCCAACCCAGAGTGACTGGCACATTTCGTCTTGCGCGTCTTTCTCCGTCCGATGGGACGGGCAACATGTTACATCCAGAAAAAATTTGGCACACAATTCCATATTGATAATCAGGGTCCGAAGATTCGGTGCTCTCGCGATTTCTGCTAGGGGATTCCGGCGGAACCTATCACGGGGTCTCAATATGGACGGACAGATTCGATTTAACCGTAGACGAACATGATGAAGGGTAGGCAGGAGATCCGCGATGTGGGGACACAGATGATTTCCATCCTGGTACACCTCGAAGCCGGCGGTATCAATCTCCAAGTTATTGATTGTCGCTTTTGGCAGTGCGTCAAGAAGGGATATAAGAGAAGATGCAGTAAAGTTTGGCATGGCCATATTTTCCTCTTCACCAATGCCTTCAAAAAGTTGATCTGAAATATGTAGGGAGAAAGTTTTCATTCCCCGGGTGTTTCGCTGTATGATCGTCGCTAAATCTTCAAAAACCTTGCTAACGTTTCGTATTAATCCAGAGGGCTCATCGTAGGTTGGATCGCGGGTAATCAGGCGTAGAGTCAGCGAATATACGTCCACTTGCTTTTCCTCCCATTGACGGAGACAGGCCACGAACTTGGGGAGAGAACTGTTGTCTAGAACCACCACTGCGTAGAGAACGGCCATGGCTTTGGTGTTGAAATCCCTAGAGACTTGAAAAAGCAGGGAGAATTCCGTAGGTGTCCAGCGCTTGTGGAGGACGGCACATAGATAGGCGAGGACATTCTCATCTTGGACCAGCCTCCGCCCAGCGGGTACAGGGACAGTTAACACAACGGGTATCTGTCTCCTGCGCCTCATCCATCGGGGAATCAGAGACTTCGGGCGCTTTGCTTTGTTAAGTAGCTCTTTGATTTTGCGTCGCATTCCGGCCACTCCTGGGGAGAAGCTTGGATATCAGTTCAGGTGCTGCCGCGCAGGTCTTGGGAACAAGAATGACTTTCTTGTAGCGAAAGATACTAGAATGCAGAGAGATAAACTAGGAGAAAATGACGAGAGATTGCCCATGGTGACAGGTAATATCTCCAGGCTCATCAAAGGAATGGGAAACGGACATCGAGAGCGATGTCTGTGGAAAGTTCATCCAGCAGTTTCTGTCGAGGAGAAGCTGCGTTCCTCGAAGAAAGTTGAACTGCTGAGACACACAATAAGAGAGTTGGCAGAGTTGGTGGGATTCATCTCTTTCATCGTTCTGAATGTTACAGAAGGTATATTTCTTCCCATTCAAGTCATTAAATTAACTGGTGTGCATATTTCAGTGTGTTTAGATATGCACTTCAGTACGGAGTACTCCATAGTTATTGGTTCAAGAATTCGTCCACATTGAAGAGTCGAAGTTGCGACCGGAGAGGTGCATCCAAACCGACGACACCCGATTGTTGTCAATCTGTCAGACAGCCTCCTTCTTGTCTTCCTCCCCCCTCTCGAAGGCGATGGTTGCGCGGCATCGACCTTTTCCGTCGCCTCTGATCTCATTGGCCTTGGGACGAGATATTCCCGCCAATGCGTGGGCAACGATTGGCGACGCTGAGACGGACAAGCTGGCCATGCATGCAGTGCCAACTCATCAACGCAAGACCCTGTCGCCCATGCTGGCCGGCGATTCGATGGCGCGACCTGCAAGCGCAGTCGATTCGGCATGGCGTCGAACACTGGGAGGGTCGGCAGAAAGAAAACTCTGAGCAAATGGTTTGACTCGCCTGCTTGCTCGGAATTCTTCGAGAGCGTGGCTTCGCTGACAGCGCTGTTGCATTGGCTTTCACGACGTGGCCGAATCGACCAGCGACCACATCCATGGCCCGCCAGCCGATCTGCAGCAGGACACAAAGGGAGAATAAAAATGGATGAAGCCTCAGAATGTGGATAGTGGACAGAAGAGGACTGTGGTCCATGTTTCACCAACCTCCTTCGTACAGACGGTGTTGTCTCCTGGGACATCAATAATTCGACCACCGTGGTTCCGAGAACAATTACTTACAGCTTCAGCTCCACAAGCGGCTGGATCTCAGCTTGCTCAATGCTCATGTTTGCCTCCTGGCTCCTTATGATGACAAAGTTACGCGGTGCTCAGCGTGCAAACCCGCAACTCTTCTCTTCCATTTGACTGTCCGGTAGAGACAGGGGGCACAGATGAAGCGGTGAAAACATTCAACGACCTCCAGTTTTTGCATCCCACAAGGCTTCTTACTGGCTACGACGCCCCGGGATTGAAGAGAACCACATGCAAGGCGTAACATGGCCTGGAGGGAGTCAAACGACGCCTTCTCCACAGAGCAGCCTCCTTCAAGCCGTCGCGAAGGTTTCAAATATTCAACGGCCAGCCTGTCGAAACTCGAGGAGGAATCAACTGAGGCATGTCGGTTTCAAGGACCTCGAGGAAGATATCCTCCTCTGACAACATGCTCGTACAGAGGAGCGAGTCCATTCCAACACGGACCAGACCGCGCTTCCCCCTTATTGTATACATATGTGGACGGCGAACCATGCCTCTGCTTTAATACATTCGCCCGTAGATATGCTAGAATGCCTCCCCTATAGTAGCAATCACCCTCGTTGTTTTTCTGTATGACGACCCTGCTGACTTGGCCGTACATCGCGTCCAGTCGTCGGTCGAGGTGCTTGCATGCCAGGAAGCGAGCTAACAACGTCAAACCCGCGCTGACCTGGATGCACTGAACAACTCACCCCTCTCCCCCGTTTTTCCCACTCGACGCCACCATTTTTCTTCTTAACTACTTGTCCAACTTGATCTTCAGTTCTTTTGTTTTCTCCCTGCTCTCGTTGTTGTGGAATAGCCCGTCTACTTCCCTTCCTTTTCCTCCTTGGAAACTACCGACCCCATCGGCTCTTCCTGGACCACTCCTCCGCCCTCCGCCCAACCTGTGATATCACCGTTACGGTTCTTCGACTTGGGCAGCCTCATCCAGCCGGACTGGTTCGGTCGATTTCGTGCCTCCTTGGCCGCTTACCTCTGTTAGCCTCCTTGACCAGCATCGTCCTTGTCATCGTTGAACAACATCTCCCATACCAGTGTCGACCGTTCGAACCATGCGATAGAAATACTGGACCATCAGGCATCTTGAGTTCTCGAGGCCATTTCGTCTCGAGATCGATGCCCCTTCTTGCCCATGGGAAGAGATGATCAGTATTCAACATGCCTGTTTACCATCGGTTTTGGCATACGCAGCGGCCACAAGTATGTCTTTCGTTCTTTCAATCGACAACCCTGAATACCTGCTCGTGCGAGCTTTCGAGACGAGCTTTGCAACAAGTACTAATCAGCGATCCTTTTCTCCAGCATTGCCTCCATCACCTGTAGAGACTCCATCGAGATGTGATTCTCCGTCCGCTGTCACTACCACCACCCACTCGCCGAAAATCCAGCTGACTGCTCCTGAAACGCCCACAAGCATACGAGTTCAGGAACCGGGACCCCAGGCCGTCGTTCCCACGGAACCTATGCAGGCTAAGGATGTCCCTCGACCAAATATCGGTTCAAATGTCCATTTGACAGAGGAACCACGGGACGATAAACCCTTAGAACCAGAGGTGGTTCCCGAAAACGTGGCTCGGAACTCTCAAACTGAGGAGGCTACCGGAGGAACAATAACGGAATTTGCACGTCAGTTTCAACTCCAAAGGCATCAAGAGGTTCAGAAGCGTAGCCTCTTGCACCGCTTAGAGGAACTCCGTGTTTCCGTCGCCCTTTCTCTTCGGTTGCTCCGGGTCACAGCAACAGTTCAAAAGGGATTGGTTGAAAGTTTCAACCATGGAGACAAATCCGGTTTCGTTTCCATTTACAATACCATTCATGATGTTCGTGATTTTTGTGATTCTGCCTCCCGTTGCAATACCCAGGGGCGTGACGACTGGCTAGGAGCCTCCGCGGAGCCTCTCAAGCCATATCCTTGTTCTTTTACACAACGCCTCACTCCAAGGTCGAGGAGGGACTTACTGGATATCCTAACGCGACTGAGGACGGATTCCCAGTTCTTGTTTCAGTGCATAGGGAACCTAACGCCTTCCCAGCTCTCCGCTCTCGTCTCTCCCGTCCATTCATTGGAAATCAGCGACGTTGCATTTCCCCTTCCATCTCGCGGAAAGCCGCAGCCTCTCTTCTCGCGGCGCACTGGCTCCCATGCAGCTGCATTCAAAGATCATGCCTTTGGTCTGGAGCGCGCCGATCCGCTTTGTAGTTTGATTTTCAACGCATTTTCCGGCCCGTTATCATCTAATTCGGCCGAGGATAAGTTACGGTTAGAGGTTTGGTCTTCTACCTGCGCGAAACTGGTCTCCTACGGCGGAAGTGGCCATTATGCCTTTGTTGGCCAGATTTTGTCCATTTGGGCCAGCGCTACAGAATGGAAGGCCAAACAGAAGTTTGAAATTTATGTCATGGACGTTCTCCAGAAAGGTGCTTTCCTACTTGAACATCTTGACAGCCGGAAGATCAGTTTGGATGGCGATGCCTTTGACCCGCTTCGGACGGAGGTAGCAGAGAACTTTTTCCGGGATGCCGTTTCTGGTTTATTCGAGGTGTTGGACGATTCCGATGCAGGACTTCCTGTCGGAGCGCTCCAACTTGGAAATGCAATCCTCGGGAAACTCAACGTGCCTGAAACTCGGAAGAGGTTTCTGGAATATTTATTCTTGCAGTGGTTCTTTCGCAAGTTCCTACACAATGGGCTTTCTTTCCCAGAAGTATGTGCACCCCGCCGTTGTTGCGCAATGCTTTAGTCTGTTACATCTACTTACCACGTCTCACAGACCCACGGATTACTTCTTGATTTCCATGTTATGAAAGATGCCCGCGAGCGCCTTTTGGGACAGATTTCTCTTCGTGCTCAGTCCCAGGTTTCTCGAGTACTCCATTCTTTGTGAGTTTTCTTCCAAAATGAGGCTGCGTGACCTCTAGCTAAAGTCGTGTGTCAGACCCCAATTCTCCCTTGCGACGCCCCAAATCAGGGTGCATGTGGAGAGCATGCTACGGCGCTTCAATCGTTTCGCGCGTCCCGATCAGGAATCCGGCGATTCCCCTTCCGTTCACGATTACACTAGCGACTCCAGCCTTTCCGAAAATCTCCTCCTTCTCTCTGCAACTGATATTATGACTATGTTAGACGTCTTATTCCCAAAAGCTACAACCCCGTCAAGTCCCGATTCATTTAAACATAGATCATCGCCTTCTTTTTCGCACGCGCCATATTTTACTCGCAATGACGGGACAAGGCCTGATGAGCCCAGTATCTTCCAGGGACTATCAGATGCAATAAATTCTCGCAAATCACATACTACTACGCTTCTCACCACTGGAACTATCTCCCCTAGTTTATATTCAGCACCATCTAGCGATCCTTCAAGTCCCATCTCGTCATCGGTGACCCTAGTGCAGAACGCGGAACGGATATGCTACGAGCTTTTGGAGATATGTGAATCCGAAGACCGCCCCGTCATGGCACACTTTTCTAGTGAAGATTGGGCTCTGGTGTCTATTGCAGGAGATGGAAGAGAACTCCGCTTCATTTCTGGGGACCAGCAGTCAAACAAACGACAATCGTCACGCCTTGGCACGGATGGCGGCCTCTCAATGGGGGATGACGATTTGTTACGGGCCGCTATTCTCAAGATGGTCGAGGAGCTTGATCCGCTTTCAGGCACGCCGGAACACCGAATGCTGTCCAGCGATCACACTCCTGAGCAGCAGTCATCTTCGTTGAAACGTGCATTCATTGACGCTATGATTCGTTGCCAAAACCGATCTGATTTTGTGGGTGCTCACTACTGGTGGAACGCATCACGACTGCTTCGGTCTGCGAAAAACCGAAAAGGCCTCGAGAGCGGTGACGGCATCGTACTCGCACCGATGATAGTAGCCGCGAAGCATGACGCAGATACAGATGCGGCTACCATCCGAGAGTGTACTCAAAAATTCGTGGAGTTGAGACACACGATGGAACGACTTCAGGCGCTGGTAAAGAGCTCTATGGCGGCTTTGACGAAGATGAGGAATAAGATGTGGTACATGACAGATGTCAGAAATTCGTTGAGGTATGAGGATGCGCGGAATGTGGCTCTAGCTCTGAAATCGATGTCTGCCTTTCAACCTGCCCCATCCCCAACCGTCCCTGAATCGAGAACGAAATTTGGGGCGCGATCTCTCGGCAAATCATTTCTTCAGAAACCCGAGATCCAAGTGATGGACGTGATGAAAGCGCAAGGGAATCAGGGCGGCCCGTCCAAGCTAGCGGACGAGCAGGTAGATATAACGAGGAAGTGGCTGCAGCGTTCCGGGATCGACAACTTCTGCAGAGGCGAGGAAAGGATACATCGTTTTTGCTACGAAGTCAAAACTAGTATCAACAAGCTGGTTGGTGGAACTATGCTGGATAGCCCCGTACTCTGGTCAAGTGAGCTGTACCAGAAGGAACGCTCGATGTACGAGACTCCTGCGGTGCGCCCTATGCCGAGCTTTAGCAGCGGGGCCAGTGTTCGCCCGTCGAGCATCGCCAGCGAAGATTCCCTGTACCATCCATCGAACACTCTTGGAGTGCGAAACTTGGACTATCTCCTCAGATCTTCCAGTGATACATCGTCCTTGACCCGCAAGTCTTCCTTGCAAAGCCTCGGATCCGAAAGATGGAAATCCCGCGATGGCAATATCGGAGATACTTCATCTATAGGCGATTCGCCTGGCAAAGCAGGATCTACCATTACATCCGACTCTTATCAGCCGTTCTGGTCACCCATTCCAACGCAGGCTCAGTCTACCACTAGTGTGTCCAGCTTTCAGTCTCGCCCCGTCTCGATGGTTGGTTCGATGGTCAGCGATGTCCTTACCACAAAGAGGACTGACCCTCCTGGGAAAACTGCGTTCCTAGAAGAACTCAAACAGGGCCTAACTAGCTTACTTTTGAGTGATCTTGGATCCCCGGTATGGAGCTGTGGCAGCGAAACTGATGCTTGGTTTTCCGATTTTCTCAACCAACCGCGGGTCAAACATCAAATGGAGAAACGTGCAAGACGGAATAAGGTTCTTGCTGAGCTAGCTAGGAATTTCGTTCAGGACTCAGGAAGGGATAGCACGACGAAGTCAGGGAAAAAACATGGCCGCCGTCGTTCTGAATCTCTGCCGCAGCCTACAAGCCCAGAATCGACGGATGAACCGAATCTTGGGAGCCAGTCCTGTTCCGGTTCAGAATTCGCATATGAGCAAGCTTTCCAACGATTAATGGATAAATTCTCACGCCCAGCGAATCCGTTCGTGAAACTTGAGGCTTTGCATGATTTGCATACGCTTGTAATCTCGTCTCTCAACTCCAGCAACCTAACCCAGGATGGGCCTAATCCTCCATACACAATGCCGTCTTCGATCCGCCGAGTTAATGGGTGTTACCGGCGGAACAGTGTGTCAGAAGGCTCGAAACTGCAAAATGTCACGGAAGATGAAACGCCGACTCCCTCCTCTCCGATCCCAGGGCTTCATGGGATGTCACCCGCATCTCTAGTGCAACCGAGCGAATCCCAAATTACCCGTGTCTTGCGCGATCTAATCCAGAAATACCAGCCGAAGACGCTATTCCGCGACCTGCAATTTATCGCATCGTTTGTACCTTCAGAAGTACTAAACAGGACCGCCGCCGGAAACGCCTTCCTGCAGTTTGGTCTAGCAGCTTTTGAACTCAAAGATGACGTGTGCAATAGCATGGTTGAAATAGCGGATAAGATTGTTTCCCAGGAATTAAGCAGACGACAGCGACGGCCGCCTATTGGTTATGATTTCCCATCTGAACACGGGCAAGGTATCAGAGACGCGGCAAGGATGTGGATCATCACTGCTAAGGAGGGTCATCCTGTCGCGCAGCGAGAGCTCGCTATCCTATACCTTACCGACCCGGATCTCCTCCCCGTCGTTACCTTACCGCTCACGATGCCGCGTGATACCTTCAAAGCGGAAAACATGTACCTGCGAAACCGCGATTCCAAGTCTGACCCGCAGAGCATGTGCCTGGCGCTGCACTGGATGCAGCTCTCGGCCGCTGGTGACGATAAACTTGCGCAGAATCGGCTCCGTGAACGGGAAGAATTCGAATCCATCGCATGAGTGAAATGAGTCATGATTGTTTTTTTGTTTTATTCCCCTGTTTTATACCGTTTTGGTTCATGAACTTTTGTTGTAACCTTTTTGAGGTTTTGGTTGTTCCGGTTGGCGCGGATGGTTCCCTTCCCCCTTTCCCCCTGGTACCTTAAATATTGTGTTAAATATTTAACCTGCATGACCTGTCTGCTTCTCAAGGACATTTCTCCTACCCTAGAATCTAGGGCTTTCCCTGTTATTATGACAGAAATATTTTCCCCTGACTTCTGCTGTTGCTATTGACAATTTTTGCCCTGCGGGGCGTTTCTTTTACTGTGGGAGGCTACCTGCTATTTGCATATGATACATATACACAGCACTGTCTTGATTAGCTTGGTTGTCTTTTTGAAAAGCAGCAGTTGGAGGCGAGAACGATTCTCTTGGTCTGTTTTGGTTGCCTTCTGCTTCTTGTTCGTGCGTTTCTGTCTATCTCTTTAGCTTTCTATGTGTTGCTGTTGACACATATCACAGCTAAATATCTGGGAGTTATTTCACTTCTGATATGGTATGTTCAGATATTATGAGTTTTTCAACAGCTGTTCCGAGCTTTTTTGTTGCTTTTGATGAATGGTTGATATGAGGATGTCAGGTACCAGCAGGTTGATAGGAGATATACAAACAAGCTATATTGCTTGGGTCATCCTTCTCTCCAAAGTCACAGATAAGTGAAGTCTGGATAATCACAGCTCCTGACCCGTGCTTGGGATATGCTGCCCCTGAGCAGATGATACCTATCCTCCTACACAGAGCATCACAAGCGGTCATCACCCACGCAATTACGTCATTGTCTACCACGTGATCAGGGCTTCAAATAAACAGTCCCCCAAGTTGACCTGCTACAACAAGCTTCAAGTTCTCAGGTCATTATCTACGCTCATTCTACTTTTCTATCCATCTCTCTCTTCCCTTTCACCTAACTCACTACTATTTATATTTGGTTTGCCCCGCTTCAACGACCGATATCCCTTCCCCAAAGCGCATCCATCGATCCAGACCTGATTTACCCCTCACCGGTTTCAGGTCCCAGTCCAAGGCATCCCGAGAGAAGAAGGCTCCAATACGAAGCAATTCGCAGCAGAGACTAGATAAGAAATGGAAACTTCTACGCTGACGAGAGACCAGCATGGCCCTGGGGGCCATAGCGGGGGGGATGTGCCGAAGCGGCCAAAAGGTGGGGTTAAACCGCATTCCGAATTACTGCAGTAAGAGAGCTGGAATTCTGACGAGTAGCACTTACTTTCAGGTATCTTGAAGAATCCGTCCTCTTCGTACACGAGCACACAGCCTTCTGCCAGCATAGATACTACACAAGCCTCACCTCCATCCCTCACCACCATACCCACCGTCCAGTCTCCTATCGAGACCAAAGAAATCACACTCCAGAACACCCTCCAGAACGCAGGACGGCGGATCAACCCCGCGTCACGACGCCAGTCGAACGTCTCCGGACCCAATGGCGCACACAGCCAGGACGAGAACTCCCCCCGCCTAAAATGGGATGAAGCAAATCTATACCTTACAGAACAGGAGCGGACGTCGACGATGAAGATCGATGAGCCCAAAACACCATATGTACCGCATTACAACCCGGATGATGACGAAGATGAGGACATGGGCGGCATTGATGCGCATGATTTGGCTGTTGATGAGTTAGATATGAGTAAAGGGCGGAAAGGAAGTGGTGCGGGCCCGGGAAAGCCGCGGGAGGACGATATTCCCGATCTGGATCTGGGGGAGCCGGAGGAGAATCCCTGGGAGGCGCTGGGGAGTCATCAGCAGGGGGAGAGGATTACGAAAGAGCGCAGTATGAGTGATGGGAGTATGGGGAGTGCGGGGAAGTTGGAGAAACATGTTGCGATGAGTGATGCGGGCAGAGAGGACGGGGCTGATGTGGCGATGGATAGGGATGCGGAGGAAAAGCATCATCAGTTTGAGGAGAGGAGGAAGAAGCATTACGAGATGGCCGGTATCAAGAATTTGTTAGGGTAAGGCCACCCCCTCCAAGATGCGCGGTCCTCTGTTTTGCGGCGAAGACTAACTTCAACCTTCTATAAGCCATCCTGAAAGAATTGACGATCTAGGCGACGAAGATGATGATGAGGAAGAGCCTCCTAAACAGCCACCTGAGATGCCGAAGATTCCAGATCGATTCTCGAAAGCGTAGTCGAATACCTTGATTTCTTGTTCTTTTTCGAAGTTTACACTGTAATAGCTCCTCTTATGTGCCTCCTTGATGGATTCCATCTAGGATATGATACAGTCAATGAGACTTGTGTTCTTCTGAGTGTCAAAGCCCAGAGATGTCTGTAATGTTTGCTCAATATGCCATCACGTGATTTGTGTATTTTTGACAGGCTTTCTTTCATTAGCGCAACGTAGCAACCAGTAAAAATGTGTAAACTGGGTATTACTGAAACATGACGTATTTATGCATTTTGAATGGCTGAAGTGTAATTTCCACCAATCAGAATTCCCACTGCGCTTACACGCTAAACGAAGACAAAACCTGCAGCAAAGGAAGCGCTGGGAACATGCGAGCCAAGCTTGAGCAGAAGAGCTGTTTATCTTGTCCTTTTTTTCGTTCTTCTTCTCCTAGTTTAGTTGTCTGGCGGAGAGAGCAATCGTTTGTTGTCGCGTCTCATCTGGAGTTTCGAAACGTCGATCCAGCAAAGCCACACAATCCCCATCTTCCCGGTCCCAACCTCCACAGCCCAGCTGTTCGTTCGCTTCAACAACGTCGATTCTTCCCCCCGTCTTTTGCTCGGGATATTCGGATTGCTATCGAGGAGCTATATACAAAGATACTGCGCAGATACCACGGATTTCGTAACCTCCGGACTATGGTTGCTGATCTTTCCTTGGGCTGGAACTAAGACTTTGGGTCATCCACGAACCTCGACCGGCTGCCGAATAGACAATTGGATCAAATATTAGTAGTTGGAGCCAACGGCGACAAAGAGGAACGATGGCAATGTGGTTAATAGAGGTCGTCATGAAATATGGCGCACCAGTACTGTATGTGCCTGGTGCAATTGGACTTTTTGCGCGCTCGATGAGAACTAATACCTCTGAGCAGGCTAGTTCTCTCCCCTATCCTTTCGTACTCGGACCAGATATACAGCATACATAGGACGAAAAGCTCTGCTGGTTTTTCGCTGGATATCCCGTTGATAATGCTGGTCGCGTCGATCCTCAAGTACGTCCCAACTAAAGTCCATACATATATCCTACGACGAGTAGACCTAACTTGATTACTCTGGTTTAGGATATTTTACTGGTTTGGGAAGTACTACGAAAACGCCTTGTTGGTACAAGCCATTGTCATGATCGCCGTGCAGGTGGCATTGCTAAAGGTCGCCCTGGACAATCGTCCGCAATCTCCCGTCGAGCATACCCCCTTTGCCGGTCAGGGCGAGAAGTTTACTCGGCCTTATGACTTTTGGCAATGGAAGGCAACGCGACCGTATGTATTCCTAACCATTTAACGAGCTAATGGCTAACGCTTCTTTCTAGTTATTGGACCTTTTTGACCTATTTCTGCCTCACACTCCTTCTTATCCACGTCATTATAACCCCTGTATCTCGCTCCGAAGAATACATTTCCCTCATCGGCGTTGCCGGCCTAGCAGTCGAAGCTTTTTTGCCAGTTCCTCAGATCCTCGCCAACCATCGATCCCGCTCGTGCAAGGGTTTCCGGTTCTCCGTCATTGCGGCCTGGCTGCTTGGAGATGCGATGAAAATGGTCTATTTCTTTTACAGCGGGGACTCGGTTCCGACGGCTTTCCGGGTTTGTGGAACCTTTCAATGCTGCTGTGACTGCTATCTAGGCGTGCAGTATTGGCTATATGGCGACGCACCATTGCGCAGGACAGAGAAGGGACCGGCAACGACTGAGGGAAACGATGCTGAGACGTGGGGTATGAAGGAAACGGATGTACGATTATCATGAGGAATCGGCGTACTTGCGGTTTGATACCCTTTCCATTATCTTTTCCTCCAGATATGACGTTTTATTTGGATAGAGCTGCGTTCGGTGTTATATATACGGCGGCCGGTGGATTTGGATATGATAAGGGATGGGCTTTTGGAGAGTTATTGGCGGCCTCGATGGTGTTTCCGTCTGCCTCCATTTTGGCATTGGGTTTCATCTTTTGATACCAGGCATTAGCTCGGATGAGGATAGTTCATTTGTAATGGATCTG
This sequence comes from Malbranchea zuffiana, assembly GCA_039700045.1. Taxonomy (NCBI): domain Eukaryota; kingdom Fungi; phylum Ascomycota; class Eurotiomycetes; order Onygenales; family Malbrancheaceae; genus Malbranchea; species Malbranchea zuffiana. The sequence continues at coordinate 71,597 of JARUPO010000014.1, read as the reverse complement.
GCGGAACCATAACCTTGTTTACAAGGTTCCGGACTAGTTGGCATTTCTTAGATATACATATAGTAATAATATAATTGACGACAATCAACGAGAATAATCACTGCGTATTCTTTTCAACCTTTTCATTCCAGAAGACTGCATTTACATCCAGAATGACGTCCTCGCACGATATCATCCGAATTGGCTACGTGCCTGGTAAGCAGCCTTTGAACCTACCCCGCCCCCGCCATGTCCAGTCTATCAATGCCGCCACGAACTACGCGACGCAGATACTGCAAGCACAATGGCGCCTAGGATATCTAAACCAATACCTAACAAATAGCAATTGACTAACCACTGTTCCCGCAGAACATTACCTCGCCCCCCTCCACCTCGCCGCCCGCTCCGTCTTCCCATCGCTCCCGTTCAAAGTCACGCTGCGACCGTTTCCCTCGGGAACGGGGCACATGATCACCTCTCTTCGTGAGAAAGAGATTGACATTGCGATTGGGCTTACGGAGGGCTGGGTCGCGGGCTTGGTTGGTAAGGAGCAGGTGCAGAAACAGGACGATGATGGAGGGTATAAAGTTGTTGGACAGTGGGTGGAGACATCGTTGAGATGGGCGATTGTGACGGGCAGGAATAGGGAGGATGTTATGAAGCTCGAGGACGTAAAGGGGCGGAGGGTTGGAGTTAGTAGATTGGGGAGGTGAGTTCGTTCTTATCAGTGGTTGGATTTCCGCATAATACTGAGGATTATCTAGTGGATCGCATGTCATGGCCTCTGTGCTGGCGCGGGAGCAAAACTGGCCTGTTCCCTCCCCAGTGATACTAGGTCCCTTCGCCGCTCTACGAGATGGAGTCACAGGCAACAATCCTGAAGCTCCAGACGCCCCCTCTGACCCGGCCGCAGAGTTCTTCATGTGGGAGCAATTCACCACAAAGCCATACTTCGCAGCGACGCCCTCCACGCCATCCCCGCCGTTGAAAAAGATTGGCGAGATCTACACGCCCTGGCCATCATGGCACATCGCGGCATCCACATCCACGTTCCCTGATCCGGAGAAAGACGCGCGGCTCGCGCAGGTGCTTGAGGCGCTGGATGCTGGGATCCGTGAGTTTGAAGCGGATACGGAGCGCGTGATTGGGTTATTGGGCACGGGGGAGTTGGGATGTACGTATTCCGAGGAGGATGCGAGGGAGTGGCTTAAGGATGTGAGATTTGTGCAGGGCGGGCCTCGCGGGGTTAAGAGGGGGATTATTGAGAATGTGGTGGATGTTTTGAAAGGTGCTGGGGTTGTGCCGCGTGAGATTGGGATTGAAGAGGTTGTGCAACGGGTCGCTGGTATCTTGAGGTAGGAAGTCAAAAGGAAGTTCAGCTGATTCTCTAGACTCGAGGAAACAAGATGCAGGGGGTATGCAAATCATGCATGACTTACCAGAAACACAGTCGAATCAAATGCTGTTTTTCAAGAAGCAATGGAAAATGGCGTTTATAGGGCATGGAACTATTGATGCTTGTGCCACTTAGCGCCCGGGTCACCAATCACCCCCTTCAGTGAAGTCTCCCCCTTTTCCTCAACCATACACATCAACAAGTGAAGAAATGAAGATGTCCACTCTGTCAGTGCTGGCAGGCGAAATTGAAATCATGTATAAAGACCATGATGGCGCCAACTTCCTTACTTTGGATCCTCAACCCTCCTTTTCATCACTCTGTGATGCCAGCTGTCAAAGGACAAGTTGAACTTCGTCCTGTCCACTCCTTTGAAGACATTCATTGAAATGATGGGTTTGTTAAACATTATAGTTCTCTTGGGCACCCTCATTCCCTTATCTATCGCCCACTATACACTCATTGATAATTATTCCGGGAAAGATTTCTTTTCAAAGTTCACCTTTTACACAGGTCCTGACCCTACTCACGGATTCGTGAGATATGTTAGTGAATGGGAAGCTCGCGCCTCTGGCCTAATCGGCGTCCGGCGACGATGGGACGGAAGTGAAGTAGCGTTGCTGGGCGTCGACGCCATCAACACGGCACCCAAGGGACGCGCCAGTGTTCGAATCGAAAGCTCCCAAGTCTATAATCGAGGCCTCTTCATCGCCGATTTCGCACACGTCCCCAAGACCGCATGCGGCACCTGGCCAGCCTTCTGGATGTTCGGGCCCGATTGGCCTAATTCTGGGGAAATCGATATTTACGAAGGGGTGAATCTTCAATATCAGAACCTCATGACGCTTCATACCAATAGCAATTGCACGGTTGAGCGAAATGCGGCATTCAGGGGGAGGATGGAAACCTCGAACTGCGACGTCAAGGCTCCGGACCAGCCACCTAACAAGGGCTGCTCCATCAGATCTCATAACCCGATGGGAGCCGGCAGCGGGATGAATTTCGCCGGGGGCGGCGTGTATGCGACGGAGTGGACGGGCGAATATATCAAGATCTGGTTCTTCTCGAGAGCGGTCGGTATCCCCGAGGATATTCAGAACGGGGTACCGGATCCGAGCAACTGGGGCACGCCTGAAGCATATTTTACCGGCTCCTGCAATTTCATGAGCAAGTTCAAGAACCTCAAGTTTGTGTTGAATACGACGTTTTGCGGCGATTGGGCTGGGAATGAATGGCGGACGTCTCCTTGCGCGTCAATTACGGCAAAGTGTGAGGATTATGTAGCAAATTTTCCTGGAGCCTTTCTTCATAGCTACTGGTCTGTAAATTATCTGAAGGTCTATCAAGCACAGAATATAAGTATTAGCTGATTGCAAATAAGAGTACTAGAGCTTGCTTCTCGAAGTCGTGAAGAGCGGAGGCTGGAATATAGTTAAAAGGAATAGCATCAATCACGTGATCCGTCCATAGCTCAGCAACCAACCTCATATGAACCTTTGTGAGCACTAGCATCATGGTAATAGACCACCAGAGTTGAGGGCAGACCTCAAGAGAATTTTCAGTCTAATACCTGGTATTAGCTCTATTTGAAGCTCTTCAGGACTATTTCTGCCTGTACATCATCCTTACACATTTATCCTGTACAGCCATGGCGCCTCCGAATCTTGAACGCAAGATGTTGATTGACACTCTCTGCTACTTCTGGTGGGAAGGTAGTGACAATGAGTTCTTGTGACATCAGATTTTGCTGGAGAAGTCCAGTAATACATGTCTGGGAAGGAATTGCCTATTATGGCCTTCCCTGTGGTCACTGCGGCAAACATGGAAGGAAACTGCCGCGTCCTCTGCTCAACCACCACGCGTCAACTTCCTTTCTTCAGCATGCTAAATGTGCCTACAGATCTCTTCTGCTTTCTTTTTTATCTGTTTCCTACTATCAGTCGTTACATGAGACCATGGAGATGGATAAGCAGCTCTCCAAGCAGGACTTCCTTGGCCTGTATAACCATGTTGTACTTCCTCCAAAACTTCCTGGAAAGGAGGACTTTGGCAGTGATTCTCTACAACTCAGGCTGATACAAATGGCCAAAGAACAAGCTGAGTCATTTGCCAAATCATGCTGCGACAAGTCCAGACCCGTATGGCACAGGCTCGTGAAGATGTTAGCGACCCATTACGACCTCCGCACTTCTGACTTTTCAGAATCGCTGTTACGTGATGCCTTGGTTGGAATGGAAGAAAATGGTGGGCAAATGTCCCGTTCCTAGCCTATTGTTAGCCTATTGTCATTTGCAATGATACTGACAGTTATAGACGCCATGTTTCTTCATATCAGAGCGCAGAACGCGGCATTATTTATACACAGGAAACGAATCGGCGTGGTGGTTTGTTGCTTCGAGATTTCGGCCATCAATGAATCGGTAATGGCTGCACCTGCCCTCCAATGGGAATTCCCTGCCCATGCAGTTCTTGTTCCTCTTGATGTGATTCAAAATGAAAAGTTTCTTCGCGAATTCGCCGCTGCATTGACTAGACTGGATGTTGAAAGCGTAGTGGGCGTGACAACGGCCTCAACCAAAAGGGGCAAATCGGTCACCATCGAGGAACGCAACACCTCCAACCCAGGCCTCGTGAGTGAGCTTATTATGGGAATTCTATCCGCATATGGCTTCCCAATCAGCCTCCGACCTGTCCAGAAGCGAATTCGAGATGATGTTTGTTGGCAAAGCAGCAAGATACCCTGGAGAAGGCTCCCGCTTTGGGCGGCAATCCGTGTTTCTATCCAGCTATATCTCATAAATTCTGAGATGGCCGATGGCAGGATGGAATATAAAAAATTTTGTGCTTCTTGTCGTCAAGGTCGTCGCCGATGGGGCCCTCCAGAATGGCCTTTCTTCCGATTTACTTTTCGTCGTTGACTCGAAGTTGGCGCGACGTGTCGCCAAACTCGACTCCTCCGGACTTGAATTCGTGACCCGCTCTGTTTACAAGACAATGAAGGCTATTAAGCGAACCCTTCTAAGTCGATGGAAATCAATACAGGAACTCCACAACCTTCAAATATACCCAGTTTTTATGGGTAGTTGCGCCCATGATACAAGGCTGAGCCTAGACAACAGCAGGACATACATTCTCAGGGCTAAGGAGAGGAGTTTTGCTAAAACCAAACCTCAACCGTTCTCCCCGCCCAAGTTGGTCCGCCTGTCATTGTTCCCAACGTCCTTGCCGTCGCCCAAATCCCTCAGGGTTTTAACTAGGAAAGACTTTTATGCCCTTGCAGATTTTGAGGCTTGGGTGAGAACTATCCTACCCGCGTGGCTCCAGAATTCGTGGCCTTCTGTCCATGACTGTTCAACATTGAAGTCACTAGTTATGGAATATAATACCAAAGCCAATTTGGTGTACGAATCTAACTCCGAACACCAATCAATAAAATTCCTCACGATCGCGGAGCTTTGGTGCGCACTCGACAAGATCGTATGCCAAAAGTGCCCCCTGCTACAGAAGTATCGCCCGGACATTCCATCTAATTTATTTACTTCGCTTCTAATCCCAAAAGGGACGGATATGCAACGTCTACATGCTGTCGAGGAGTATATTCGGGGCCGGCGCACTGGTGCCGTATTTCGATCGAGTCCCTTTTTTTCGGGAATTTCTTCAGATTCGTTTGGTCCTTTGTTCTACGACAGCTCCGCTGCATGCCAACAATTGAGAGATAAGATAGAGAGCGAGGCAAGGGAGCAAGTGGAGAAGAAGAAGAAAGAGTGGGAGGAGAAATCGGCACAGTTTACCTCACTACAGTCCGCTGGAGAAGTTCTTCAACATAACGATAGTTTGAACGCAAAGAATAGTCTTTCTCACATTCCCGGCGGATGCCGAAAATGTTGCTTCGTGATACGGGCGAAAGCGGTAAACATCCAGAAGCACGAATGGCCTTTGCCGTCGAACGACGCTGCACTAAAAACCGTCATTTTCGAACTTTTATGCCCTTCAGAAATCAGTGCCTGGCGCGACGCGACGTGGATGATTTTACAGGACTTGGGTCGGAAGCGAACAAAGAATACAACAAATCCCTACGTTCTCGCCTTGGAACAATGTTCCTATCTTAAGTCATATTTTAGTTTCGATGTCTCGTCCCGCATTGCCTTGGCCTCGAACACCAAACCGTATTACGTCTCCCATTACCGACTTAGTCCGTTCCCCATCCCTCTCAGCCATGTACTCGTCTCCAATAGTCTCACATTCAACTATCTGGATAAGTCGAAAAATGCCTGGGTTCTAGAGCAGAAAGAGCCTCTTGAGCTCGATTCGGATTGCACCACAGCGCTTCCCCCTGGCCCATATTCCGAATCACGTCTACAGGAGGCCGTAGATTCAACTCACCGGGCCCCGAATGAAGTCATTGCCAGCCAGCATTGTCGTTCAGCGAACGTAAGTCTCGATGAATACCTGGCTGTTGGCCTGCTCCGTGCTGGCGAGCGGCTTCAGTGGATTAACTTGCTCCGTGAACTTGCATCCAGCAACATTCGTATCAAGTCGCGCTCAGTTGATGTCCTCTTTTCTCAAACTTCTTGGCAGGCTGGCTCGCCGTCGCCTACAAGTTATCTGCGAATTGCTCATGAAGTATTTACAGACGTAACATTTTGTTCGCAATTGTTGCATATACTACGGCAGTGGCATCGGAAGATCGAAGCGAATTGGTCCGAGCTTGATTCAATGCGAGTTATATTACACCTCCTGCTGCGATTGCTCAGTTTATGCGTCAATGATCTCGTGTTATCCAAGGGTCTGGATTTACTACGAAGAATTCGTGCCACGGCTTCTTCGTGGGCAAGCCAACTAATTGGGCTATGTATAGAACCTGAGAGTAATGTCGACCACCTTACGGTTGTCGAATCCGCTTTTCTTTGCCAGGAGAATTACAACGTCGACCATACCCTTTCTGCACAGATGTTCGATACAGCTAAAGATGTGAGCGTGTTTCTTCGCAGCGCCATCGTACTCCACGAACTATTACCGAAGATCTCAACGGGCAATATTGATCCGTGGAAGAAACAATCCTTACATGGAGAGACACTCCGTTATCGCAGGCTGTGTCATGCATTGGAGCCGGAACTGCAGCGACTGGCCCAGCAGCGGCCAAAAGACGTATCAAATGGACTCGTTATTCGATGGCCTCATGCCGTCCATGTCGAGCAGTGGACGTTCTTTTCGTACTTTGAATCAAGCCGGATTTGGGGACAGTCAAGCAAATCTCCGTACCAGAAATGCCAATATCACTTGTTGACTGGCGAACTATTGATTGATGGAAAACCGGTCGGAAGGTTGCCAGGTTCAATTACGAGCAATAAACTATATCAATCGCTGTTTGGATCCCGTTCCTTCAACGTCTCTGCAGCCGATATCCCTGGCTTCGAGTATAAAGTTGAGGGAGCAGTAGACGGCCGAGATGTCTACTTTACAATAAGTGATGGTGAATTGATTATCAGAATGAGACATAATCAAGACTTTCTGGAGGTTATTCCGTCCCAATATTTCTTGGGCGATTTTCCGTTAACCTTTGTCAATGGGCACGTCCACTGGTTAAACCTCACTTCATTCGAGGTTGAGTTTCGCCCTCTAACGTCGCCTTGGGCTTCTCCTCCTCAGACATGGAAATTGATCGACTTTTCAGACTCACCGGTCTTGCAGTACGGGTCAAAGCGGCTTGTTGATATCCGCTCTCAGACCTTTCAGCGTGCTGCCACTCCCTTCCGAGCGCTGGAGAATAAAGAATATACTGAAATCTTCTACTCAGAGGAAAACGGGATGGAAGTCCTTCTACCTCGCTATAAGTTGCGGTTTTTATTGAACCGCGAAGGTCGGTTTGAATGCCCGGAACTCCAAGCAGTTGTCGATGACGATCAGACCCTAGACACGCTCGTTGGCCTGGAGAATAAGCTTGTGCTACGTGACATGGGAGGGAACAAACGCAAGGTACTAATTCCCTACGGAAATGTTCGAGTTTCAGCGTCAGGCGGTCATGCCAGAGTGACGGTGGACATCGAAAAAAAGGTTCAAGTGTGCTATTTTCAATACCATATTGACCAATACCTGCATCAGCTGCGTGGAGTCAGCGACCTCGTCTCCGAGCTGTACAAAATTTATCTCCATGGCGTTACGTCTTTCGTACTGCCGGACGCCTTCACTGGGTATACGGGCACGAAAGAAGCTCTGTCTGGCCTCCAACAATCTGCGATTCGGACCTCTGCTCCCCTTGATTCGGATTCGGTCTCACTCTTAAACCTGATAAGCACGCTTACCCCCTCTCGTCACTTCTACCCTGTGCATCTAAAGTGTATGCAAGATGTTCATTGGAGAAGTGAGCTTATGACTGTTTGTCAAAGCGACGGGTTCCATTTTCTCTCCGAAGCCCTGATTGCCCATAACAATAGTTTCCGAGAGCTATATGATGAATCACGGGTTGTTGGACTTGAATCAAGGGGTCACCAAGAGCTCTTGCTCCGTGCAAGGTGTCGCAATTTTCCCCTCAGCCGGTACGGCTTTACTTCACCCGATTTTGCCGATCTCAAGTATGTGGCCCGGGACCATGGGCACGACCGGCTGAAGACAAGCTATGAAATCTCGGTTTTGATAAAGAAATGGCCGGTCAACTTTGTTCCCGCCTCTCATCAAGATATCTACACCCGCCTCTGTTCTCTCGGCTCAATTGCGGGATTCGGTGCTAAGTTCCAGTCTAGAACTTATAGCCAACTGCTTTCATTGAATGTTGCGGAACACTGGGGCTCTCTATACGAACTCTGTGCTGGGCGTTCAAAAGAGGATGCCTTCCGCCTGACATTCCTCTTCTCCGCATTAGCATACTTGCTGCCACAGCATCGGGCCCACTGGGAATATTTCCTTGCTTGCGCATTCTTAGATATCCCCGAATCAATTCCTTGCCTGCCCTTCGGGAATTTTAAGCTTACTGACGGACACGAGTTCAAAGCTGATGATGTGAAAGAGGCAATCAGATTAAGCACCTTTCCGCAGAATCGAACAGACTGTCAGGAGGTACCAGCCCAGCAAACGCTAATATTCAAGTCAATCGAGCAATCATGGCCTTCTGGATCTTTTGCCTTGCCAAATCAGTCTTTGGTCCCTTTTGTTAATTCAGGTCGGATCCGCGGCCTCCTTGCGTCGAAATACTTGTCATGGTCGAAGAATCGGGGCCTTTATGACTGCATAGCTGGGATACAGAAACTATTGGATGGGAAGAACCAACCGGGGTATCAATATCCCACGTATATCCATGATACGGTCAGTTATACTTTCTGGCCCGACCTCTCTTCGATCCCCAGCAAAGGTAAACAATTTGGCCTGCGCGATATTTTAGTTCGTTCAAAGGAAAATATTAGCGCCCAAATGGGCCATCTGAGAAAAAACGGGCGCAGGACGGATCTTTCTATGCCAGAAGTTAGCAGACTTCGGCAGATAATCGGAGACCTAACTTCATGCGGAAACGAAACAAGGCGCGCGTACGGCGGCAGACTATCGAGTAGCTTGGACAATCTTCAACCTGGTACGGATTCCGAGCAGTCAGTTGATGTTATACCTCCTGAGGACGTTCTCAAGGATTTGTTAGTGAGCTGCGAAGAAAATGTGACAGGTATCTTTTCGGCAATATGCGAAATACTTCGGCCGGACGGTGTCACCGAGTCATGTCTTGATGAGGCCGATTTGTGGCCTCGGGCTACTCCTCGGTCTTTGTTAAAGCAGTTGTCGCGGTCAGCGCTATCCAAACTTCCTGAAGAATGGCGGGACGCGATTGTGACCTATGGAATTGGGTTGAGATCATTCCAGCGCGCGAGCAGGCTATTGTGCATGGCATATGCTAATGACAGCTTTTCCCTGAAAAAGGAGGCTGAAAACCCTGGTCTCCCTAGCTGGTCCTATCGCAAATATCCCGACTGGTTGCTTATGGAAATCGAAAACGATTTCCTGATTCGTAACAGCCAAGGTCGAGTTGCCCAGGAAATTATTGCTCCCTCATCTGGTACTAACTCCCTATTGCAATCTAATATGGGAGAAGGAAAATCGTCGGTTGTGATTCCTATGGCGGCGTCCGCACTCGCGGATACTGGAAAACTGGTGCGGGTCGTCGTTCTCAAACCGCTGGCCAGGCAGATGGAGCAAGTCTTATCCCGGCGATTTGGTGGGCTAGTAAACAGATCAGTTTACTATGTTCCATTTTCTAGGAAGTCGAGCGTGGCTACGGATGTTCTTCGTCGTTTATCCGCAGTGTTTGTGAAGTGCATGCAATCGGGAGGCGTACTTTTATGTCAACCAGAACATATACTCTCCTTGAAGATCATAGGCATCGACAAGCTCAGCACAGGCGATTTCGATTTAGGCAGGGATATCCTCTCTATCCATAAATGGCTCTTACACAATAGCCGGGATATTCTTGACGAAAGCGACGAAATCTTAGGCACAACTTTGAGTTGGTCTACACTATCGGCACACAGCAATCGTTCGACGGTCAGCCAACGCGGTGGACAATGGCGCAAGCTATTTTCGACCTCGTCAAGAAACATGCACTTGCATTAAAACAGTCGTCGCCGGCGTCAATCGAAATACACCAAGGCCCTCCAGAGTCGTTTCCAAAGATTCGTATTCTTCATAATGCGATCGGGGAAAAAATCATAGCCCAAGTTGCAACAGCTATTATTGATGAGGGGTGCAATGGAATATCGTTCCATCGATGCTCCCAGCAAGATCGAGCTATTGTCTCGGAGTTTATGACCAACTATATATGTAGCCAAGCGACTTTTGACCGAGCCCAGAGACTGTTCAAAGACACGGAGCAACTTACATGCTTAGTTCTTTTCCGTGGTCTCTTTGCTTTCAGGGTTCTTCAACTAATGCTACAAGAAAAGAGATGGCTCGTCAACTACGGGCTCGATCTTGGAAGAACACTGATGGCGGTTCCATACCGTGCAAAAGGTGTACCGTCCCACAGCTCAGAATTTGCTCACCCAGATGTCACGATACTTCTCACTTGCCTGAGCTACTATTACACAGGATTGACGGATGTGCAGATAATCGAAGTGTTCAAGCTGCTTCAAATGGAAAGTGATCCATCACTGGAGTACGCTAGATGGCAACGCCCGACAAATATGTCAGACCAGTTCCGCACTCTGAATGGGGTGAATCTTGCAGATGCAGAATTGTGCTCAGAGAAGGTTTTCCCTCATCTACGGTACAACAAGGCCACCATCGATCTTTTCCTATCGAAAGTCGTATTTCCGAACGAGGCCAAGGAATTCCCTTTCAAACTATCAACCTCAGCTTGGGACATTCCTGCTGATACCGAAGCAGCCACCACCGGCTTCAGTGGCACCAATGACAACAGCTTCCTGTTGCCGATATCAATTAAACAGGATGACCTTCCCGAGCTTAAATATACAAACGCCTTCGTGTTGCAAACATTATTACGGCCAGAGAATAGTTGCTGCCTCCGGGCAGCGGACGGTAACGGCCAGCCACTCTCGGTGGATCAGGTTTGGGGTTTGATTGTAAAGCAGGGGCCGGAGATCCGCGTGCTAATTGACGTAGGTGCTCAAGTCCTAGAAGGTACCAATCAGGAGGTCGCAAAGGCATGGCTGGCGCTCTCAACGCATACGCAAGCAGCGGTGTTTTTCGACGGGACGGATCAGCTCATGGTCATTGATCGTGGTGGGTCCATAGAGCCATTGATGCTATCGGTATTCAGGGATAGATTGGGCGAGTGTTGTATCTATCTGGATGAAGCTCACACAAGGGGAACAGATCTCCAGTTGCCGTCCGATTATCGAGCAGCAGTTACACTTGGCCCTCATTTAACCAAGGATCGGTTTGCCCAAGGTCAGTCTGTGACAATCTTTTGGCTGAATCATTCTAATTCTTGCTCCAATAGCTTGCATGAGGCTGCGCAAACTCGGCAGCGGCCAATCTATAGCGTGTGTGGTGCCGCCGGATGTCTATAACAATATTCAAAGCTTGGCCGGAAAAGAGCGTGAAATACCGATTGATACCACAGATGTCATCCAATGGACTCTTGAGGAGACCTGTCAGAATATTGAACGTCTTCAATCCGCTTGGGCCCACAAGGGGTTCGCGCATTCTCGCCGCAGGCTTGCCTATCGGGATTTTATGGAGCATAATTCGATCGGTACTGCCACCAAAGACAAGGAACGTGTGCAAAGGTTTATTGAGGGAACTAGGGAGAAAAGAGGCAAAGACATTGGAATCTATGTATTTGCATAGGGGAACGGACGTCAAGGAGCTGCCTTTTGAATTCTCGGAACAGGATCTTGAAACAGATGAAACTCTTTCGCATCTCGCTACCATCTGGAAAAAGGGCTCGGATCGAAGTTTGCAAGAGTCCAGTTTGGGTGAAGAGCAGGAGAGAAAAGCGGTATGCGAACTGGAACGAAAAGTAGAACCGCAACGAGCCACAGCGGTTAAGTCGATTAAGCACTCGATTTCTTTAGGACTGGACAGATATATCCAGGCCGATATCGGCCCGTTCGGTGGGTTCAGCGAGGCATTCTCCAGCCTTACAAGATGCAGCTTTGCGCGATACCCAGGATTGTCTGAAATTAAGAGCCAGATATATGTCACGCCCGATTTTTCCATGACTGGTCAACTTTATCATGGATCAGTGATGGATGGCTATCTTCGGGCGGTCAATTGGGTTCTCTCAAGCAATGTTCTCGGAGAGAAAGCGTTGGTAATCATCAGTCCACATGAAGCAAACATGATGCTCCCTAAAATTCGCAAATCTGGCAAAGTCACCCTACATGTCTTTGCTCCTCGGACCGCCGAATCGATGCGCCCATTCGATAATCTAGACTTTTACAACATACCTTCAAGCCCAGGCAAGGAGTTATGCCCGTATCAACTGCGCCTGCTGCGGCTATTTGCAGGACAAATATATCTCTCCTCTATTGAAGATTACTACGAAATGTGTGAATTCCTTGGGATCATGTCTGGGAAAAGTACAACGGCCCTGAGCAGGGCGGTTGAGGTAGCGGTGGACGGCTTTGTCAAGCCACAATTCCGGGCAAGTCTAGGCTGGTCGAATTGCCCGTTCAACGTCAGCCCTCTGCCCTTCGTCAAAGCTCTACTAGGTGCGAGAAGACAGGGCCTGGATTTTTCAAAGTCGCATATGGGATGCATTGTTCGGGGCAGTATTCTTCGGAGTGACGACTTTGATGAAAGTGATTCGTGTGAAGGAAGATTTCGAGCAGAAGATAAATGTGAGGATGATGCTTCTATGGACGGAACGAGCCCGGCGAAATGTATTGTCATAGGATAGATATGAAGATGGAAGATTCGATGTCGACAGTGGATTTTGAAACTTCCGAAGACATAAGGTCGAATACTTCCTCTGGCAGCCACCGGAAGAAGGGGAAACATGTCCTTTATCGGGAACAGGGTCGATGGTAGAAATACATCGACAACCCCGTGTTCGTCGCTGGAACTACAAAGTCCGGCGTTTCAGGCTTCTTGATGTAGCCCGACCCTCCTGTCAGTGTGCCAGATAACCACCGAAAAGTAGCAAGGCTCGTCAATTCGCATCACCACATCCCCATGAGGGGCTGAAGACCTTTCTAGACCAGGAAATTTTTCGGGTTGCGTCTCGGGTTTGAATCAATTGATATCTCCATGCCCCTGAGTTGTCCCGAAAAGGGGGATCATGCTTGGCTGAGAGGCTGAAGGAGACCACAGCCGCACTCCACTTCCCTCCCGCGGTCTTCTGGGCATTGCATATTTATGCATTATTTTCATAATAGCGGCATATTCTCAGCTCGGGCTGAGCGGTACAAAAGCGACCGCTACGGCTCGCCTTCCCCTCTGTCATCTCGTGTCTGAGGCCCGAGTAATTGGCCGATTGAGTTGTTTCCTGTCTATTTCCCTCTTCCAGCGGCTGAGCTACTGGGCCAGACGCAGGGATGTTGACTCAAATATCAAGCCTTCTACTGCTCGCGCTGGTCACCGCAGTGCCAGCTTTTGCAGACTCTCTTCCTGCTATTTTCAAGGTTTCCCGCTCCGAGTGGCAAGCTCTCAATCAAAGCGTCGATGGCCGACTCAAGGACTTGAAGCCCCTTGCGGCACCATGTTATCGGAAGTACGACGGAAACGTGCACCATAAGCCAAACCCGGAACAGTGCCAGATCGCGATAGACAACCGGGGCAATGTCAACTTTATCACCTCCCAACCTGCCGGGTATCACAATCCTTTCTATGGGACATGCATGACCGAGGGTCATGGATGCCCTCTTTCCAGTTTGTCCAATGGCACTACCCAGCCGTTGATGGGCACCTGCTATCAAGGCAGGGTGCCAAATTACTACATCGATGTGCGGGAGGTTTCGAACATCCAGGCAGGGCTGAAGTTTGCTGAAAAGCACAAGATTTCCCTGGTGATCACCAATACTGGACATGACTATATGGGTCGTAGTGGTGGAGCTAACAGCCTGTCTCTTTGGTATGATCATATCTCTAGTTCAACTCCCGTATGTAGCGCGATGGGAATTAACTTGTTGCCATGTGCAGGACACACAACCTCCAGTCTCCAATTGATTTGGACAAGGATTTCAAACCGAAGGGGTGTAAGGAGTCAGTTGGTCCGGCTATCACATATGGTGCAGGCCAGGGGTTTGCAGGCATATATGAGTTTGCTCATAAAAATGGACACATGGTAGGTTCTATTGCCGACGGGCATACATTAGGTAGGCTTGCTAATCGGCTGCCTCCAGGCGGTAGGAGGAACTTGCCCAACGGTGGGAGCTTCAGGAGGGTATATCACCGGCGGTGGTCACAGCCCTCTTTCCCCAAGCTATGGTCTCGGTGTCGACAATGTGATGCAAATGAAAGTTGTATTGCCCAATGGGGAATATATCACGGCCAATAGATGTCAGAATCAAGATATCTTCTTTGCTCTCCGGGGAGGTGGCGGCGGTACATTCGGTGTGATTACGGAAACCACTGCCCGTGTGTTCCCTGAAGTTCCCTTGCAGGTGAATGGTCCAGCCACGGTTACTCCATCAGAGTGTGGTGCTAATGATATATCTTTTCCTCTAATAGATGGCAGTGATTTCATTCGCATCTGACTCGACCAAGGAGGTGACGGCCCTTCTAGTGGATAATGGCGTGAAATGGGCAGAAGACGGCTGGGGAGGCTTCGTGGCCCCCCTGGGAGACGGAATCAGCCTCATGTTGGCGATCACGCCCAAGCTCCCTCTCGAAGAGGCGAAGAAGTCGATGAAATCACTGATCGATTATGCCCTGCCCCGTAATAACGGCACCCTTCGCTTCGGAGTGAACGTGACGACCATCGAAAACTACTGGAAATTCCTCCAGAGCGATCCCTTCCAATACGTCGGGAATCTCGTTGGCGGAATCTCCGCTGCGCAAGCCTCCCGTCTCATTCCAAAGGCCAATTTTGCAACCGAGACCCGGCGACAAGAGCTCACCGATGTGCTTTCGGACTTGTCTTACGGTCTTAACATGGTTGGGCCTTATTCATACAATGTGCCCAAGTCAGACCGGTCTGGAGGACCTGGAGAGGCATCTGTCACACCTGCATGGGTAATTCTCCCTTCCCTTCTAAGACCATGCTCCTCAACTAACTTGAAACAGAGAGAAACGGTGTGGCACGTCGTGATGCAGGAAGCTTGGGACTTTGTAGACCAACAACCGCACCCTCCCGAGTTCTTCACCGAGCGCTTCAGAGAGGCCAGCGCATTAGCGGACCCATTGCGCAAAATCACACCCGAAGGCGGCGCCTATCAGAATGAAGCCGATGCCTACGAGCCAGATCACATTGGCAGCTGGTGGGGACGGAAGAATTATGACCGGCTTCTCCGCATCAAGAAGAAAGTCGATCCCAAAAATCTGCTAACCTGCCATCGTTGTATTGGGTCAAAGGTGGACGACAGTCGTCTGAAATGTTACCCGCGGATATAGATGTTATCCAAAGCTCTTGCTGGCCTTGTTGGTGAAGGGGCTCACATATAATGCGGAGACAATCAACCCAAGCTTGTAGTTTAATATAATTGTGAATGGGTAATTAACATTGCGAATTCTTCAAGATCTCCGTCGTAGAAATGAAGATATCATGATCAAATTATGAAGATCACCCCTATTCGACTCGCCGCTCTAGCTGAACCACTCGTCCGAATAACTACTGCTTTCGATAACTCGGAGCAGGCCATTCCCGAAATGGTGAGACCGGGAGCCGGAAGACAAAAGTCATCAGCGCCGCAAAGGTCAGGCCACAGACGGGCTGATAGCCATCCGAGCCCCACGAAACACTGGATAATGCGCATTTGCCCGCCTGTGTTTGGCTGCCTGGAACCTTCCTGCATGTGGTATGTTCAATCTAGCAGGATTAGGATTTAATAGTAGGGAATATATAGAGTGAATAGAGAATCAAAAACAATACTGACGCTGGAATAGTAGGGAATATACTGTACACTACATAGCACATAGTACTCTCACCCAGATCCTTTCTTTTTTACTCCGCTCTTCACGAAGTAGTCTTCTCCTTCTCTCAGCCTCTGCTTCTTCTCTCTTATTCAAGACCTGCTAGGAAACACAATGTCTGTCTCTCCTCCGCTTTTTTGCAACCCCCTCCCCCCTCCCCCCCCCCGGGTGTTTGAATTATACTCTTGTGTGGAATTTGTCGCATATTGACCCTTTTTCTCCTAGGAATTCTACCGTGCTGCCCCCCAGCACCTACTGGGGCCAATATCAGGATATCACCAAATCCAATACCCACCTGAGCGTGGCAGAGAGGTTGTGGGTCGCATGGTATGCGTGGGTGCAGAATGATGTCCTGGCCACCGGCATCATGTCCTTCGTCATCCACGAGTTGTTTTACTTCGGCCGCTCTCTTCCGTGGATCTTCATCGATAGCTTGGGTTTCTTCAAGAGATACAAGATTCAAAGTGTAAGTGGCAAGCGTAAAACCTGGCACTAGCCAAAATCAACCCAATTCCAGCCGCCATTGAAACTAACATTCTGCTTCAGAGCAAAGTACCTTCATTACGCGAGCAATGGGATTGCGCCAGGTTTGTGCTTCTGAGCCACTTCACCGTCGAACTTCCTCAAATCTGGTAGGTTCCTGCCCTCGATGGAGTGGTATTCTACCTGACGTTTGCCTCTCGGGTCCGATTGTGTAGTAACGGCTCTTCTAGGCTTTTCCACCCAATGGCCCAGTTCTGCGGTCTATCAACATCGATTCCCTTTCCGTCTCCCTGGACTATGACATATCAGATTGCAATATTTTTCGTGATGGAGGACACTTGGCACTATTTTTTCCACCGAGCTCTTCATTGGGGTCCACTCTACAAGGCTATTCACAAAATTCACCATCAGTATTCCGCACCATTTGGTTTGGCCGCCGAATATGCTTCTCCTATTGAAGTGATGATTCTTGGCTTCGGGACCGTCAGCTGCCCGATCCTCTGGTGTGCTTTCACTGGTAACCTGCATATTCTCACTATGTATATCTGGATTGTGTTGCGCTTGTTCCAGGCTATTGATGCCCACAGTGGCTATGAATTTCCTTGGAGTCTTCACCATTTCTTGCCTTTCTGGGCTGGTGCTGATCATCACGACCTCCACCATGAGAAATTCATTGGGAACTACTCAAGCAGCTTCCGCTGGTGGGACTACCTCCTTGACACTGAATACACTCCGGATGCCCTGAAGCGCCGAAGAGGGAAAAAGGTGAAGGCAAAGAAGACACAATGATCTGAACGTTATCAGTGACGGTCTGCCTATTTCTCTTCAATTTGGGCGTTGGCTCTGTCTGGAGCTATTTACCTGATAGATGATAGCCTTTCTTATGGTACTGTTCAAGGGTTGATTTACCAGGACTAGACTTAGCTACTAGTATTCTTGAAACTAATTGGTCATCTAAACATCGCTAAACTCATGCCGTAGCCGAGAGATTCATGGCAAAAGATGAAGCGGGCTGTCTCGATTAATATACGATTTGTGGCTCTGTGATGAGAACTGACTCTTCGAGCAATTTTAGAAGAACGTTTATGAGTTGCTTTTTGTTCCTCGATGCCAAGGAATCTTGAATATTTCACGTGATCAGACACTTGCTGACTCAGCCTACCCGGAATCGGCGTTACGTTAGCCCGATCAAAAGTATTCGCGATGCCGCAGCGAGCGAGAAGCAGAGAACAGCTTGAACAGGGCTGTATTTCCCAACCACATCATGGCGACGCCTCACAGATACCTGCCCTCTTTTTCGAGGAGCTCGATATCATCGTTATTCTCGCCGGTTCGGCCCAATGTGTCACCGCTCTCCTTCCTCTACCCCCTACAGCAACAAACCCGAGACCTGCGACTCAAGGCAAAATCGAAAGAAAAACCAAAAAAGAAGAGAAGACAGTTTAAGCAGTGGGACCTGAAAGATGCCATCCAATTCTCTTTATGTGATGCCATGAGGTATACCCGCCGCAACACGCCAATTCATAAACTCCCTAGATTCTAAGGGCTAACCTCTTCAACAGATACATCCGCGCCTTCGAAGCCGGCAGAGAACCTACATCCGTCAAATACGAAGTCCACGTAAAACTCATCACAAACAGAGACGGCCCCGTCATCCGAAACCAAATCCGTCTCCCCAACGCCGTCCAGACCGGCGTCCGCGTCTGCGTCATCTGCCCGCCCGGCTCCAAAGCAGAACAAGAAGCCCTAGCCGCGGGCGCAGATCTCGTGGGCGAAGAAACCGTCTTCGAAGCCGTGAGGGCGGGCAAGATCGAGTTTGAGAAATGTATCTGCCACACTAGTAGTTTACAGGCGCTGAATCGGGCCGGGATGGGTCGATATCTGGGTCCGAAGGGACTGATGCCCAATGTGAAGCTGGGGACTGTGGTGGATAAAGTGGGAACTGCTGTGAGGAATACGCGTTCTGGTACTGTGTATAGGGAGCGGATGGGGGTGGTGAGGGTGCCCATTGGCAGATTGGCGTTTTCGCCGGAGGAGTTGAAGGGGAATCTGCACACGTTTATTTCGCAGTTGAAGAAGGATGCTGCTGCGCTGGCTGATCAGAGCCCGAAAGAGATTGCAGAAGTGGTGAGTTTGATACTTCCATCTTACTTATTGGCAAGAGACTAACAATATTTAGGTCTTGAGCTCCACCAATGCTCCTGGATTCAGCTTGAATGGCACTTTCAAGACTGAGGAATCCCCGCCTTCCCAAGCTCTTACTGGTTGTTGATTGAGGAAACATGTATATTATAGTTTTTAAGGCGTTTTATGTATTATCTTGTGTTGTCAATGAAATTTCTAGACCCTAAACTCCGCGCAATGCAACAAAAATAAACGGTATCGTAGCTAGATTCTTAATTTGAGTAATGCCATGACAGCCTGTGTCTCTTCCCCTAGAAGCTCGTGGAGTCGCAATACTTTCAAAAGGCGGTCTTCCCTCCTTTCCCCGGCGGCATTAGCCTGTTTCAAAGCTGTATTGAGGTCCAGAAGCAAGGCGGTCTTGATGGTTGTAATCCGCTTTTCCTGTCCTAGTACAAACGGATGCTCCTCGCCAACCCGACTTATCACCGTCTTCAAGCCTAAGAACTGCTGGATATGTCGTTCGAGCCTCTGCAAGGAGACGACAGGATTCCCGCTCCTGTCGACGCCATCGTCGCTGTCATCTTCGTCGTCGTAACTTTCGTCAACATCACTCTCGCTCAAGTCGTCACCGGTCCTAATACCAGCCTCTGTCGACTTCTCTCGATTTGCTTTGTGGATCATGAGCTTCCGCTCCAACGATTCGATCCTCTCATTTATATCTAGCAGATCATATCCAATGGCAATATTCGAGCGAAGCTGCTTCTTCTCATCGAGGGACTCCTTGATAGCCACAGCCCGTGTATCGAACTTCTCCTTCAGCCCGCGCACATCTCTCTGGAACGATAATAAAGCCGCCCGGATGTCTTCGACTTTCTCATCTCCACCCTTCAGCGCAACACCCAGAGATAAGAAATCCTGATAGTTCTCATTGACTAGGTCCAGTAGTTCCTTGTTTAACGACTGGCTGAGCTCACGCAGCTCGGTCTGGAGGTCGGAGAGGGATTGGTGGCGATTGGAGAGAGAAGAAAGGAAGACAGCGGGATCAAAGTCTGGAGTGAGGAATGAGGAGCTAGAGAGCGGTTTGGGGAATGGGAGGTTATCGTCCGAGTCATTGAATTCTGCTTCTGACTCGGAGGAGTCGGCGAACTAGAGTAACTTGTCGTGAGCTGGGGCATTGGCATTGGTAATAGGAGGGGCGGCGTACATAGAATCTACTCATTGTCCAGTGGTGCTCTTCTTGATCTTCTCCTTAGACGCATCCTGAGCGTTTAATCCTCCATTTTGCCATTGACAGGAGAGCTTCACAGCTGTGGCCTGTCATCGGTATATTCGTAGGAAGCTCAAGCGTCACAAGTAATTACATAAGCATGACGGAATTTACTTTCTCCGTCGCCGGCATCTGTCCATCTCAACTCGCATCGTCCCCGCCAGACAACAAGACAAGACGTTGACAACGCATCTTCTGCAGCTTGCCACAACGTGGATGGATGAGGGCTGTTCTTCGGGCCTGAAACCAGTCTAACAACCCTTGTTCTGTCTGAAGAAAAAAATGCAGCTTCAAGACACCCTGTTTCGCTCATCCACCCTCCCGCCAATCTAAGTCAGCCGACGTGCATCGACACCCTCGTCACCCTCCCAGTCTGCAAGAAATCGGTTCGTCATACACAATGACACGCTACACCCATTGACTTATTCCGTCTTCTCGTGCGGACTTGCGCGCATTGTTACGGGTCTAGTCACGCCGCTGCCCTCCCTCACAACCGCATATGAACACTTACATGCAGCTTTTTGTCATCAACTCTCCAGCATGGCAGCCAGGTTGAACCAACCTTCTACTAATCATTCCAGTACCTCGCATTATCCTTCTTCCTCTTCCTCTCTCCCACCACCGCAATGGGTCAATTACCGATCCTCACCCTCCGCTACTCCTCGTGCGCTGCAGCCTGATCATCAAATAGACGAGTTGACCCTTGCACAGCGAACAGCTGCGCTTCGCCAATTGAACAGAGTACCGCAGTACCGTCAGCGCAAAAATCGCAACTCGATTGATAGTCGACCAAATAACCCGTCTCAGCCGGTGGTCGTGAGGACATATTCTCCTGAAATCGATGCGCGATTGGCAATGCCGCGAAGCTCCCGCTCTAATAGTCGTCCTCCAGCGCAATTACCTTCTGTGCAGGATTTTGGCATTGAGGGCATTCTACGTGCGATAGAACCGGATATCCAAAGCACACTTGACGCGATAGCGGAAATATGCGGGCGGAGTAAGCTGAGCCTTGCGAACGAGTACGGTAGCCATCGTCCGCCATTAGGGGAAATTCGGGCTCCAACCCGACTGGGAGACCGTGAGCTTCTCACGGTTGAGGAAGCGAGTTCTAGCGCCGAACGACTCGCCGATGAGAACTTGGTTATCGCGGACAACGAAATTAGTGTAGCAGATGATCGAATCCCTTACTCATCCGTGTACGACATCTCGGAGAGTATACTTTCAAACCCTAATTTGATTGGATATCGATCATCGATGCCTCAGGTCTTGACGGATGGGGACCTCCAGCGACCTTCAGCAAGTGAAGCCTCAAGACGAGAAGCTGTTCGTTCCCAAGTTCCAAGATCGCGAATTCCGCCTTCGTCTTTCCCATGGGCTCTCCTGAAAAAGGACCCAGCTTCTGGGAACAAGGAGAGCGCCCAATCCATCTTAACGAAGCCTGTGGTATCCGAAGTCCACTTGGATGTTCAGGCTGACGGGACATACCAGCCAGACTCGGAACCAATGTGGCCATCGTACGAACCCTTTCCGGATTTTCCTTCTGATTCTGAAGAGACTCCGGAAGTTGAGAGAACTATGATGGACGTTGTGGCTGAGAGACTTTCATTTCTTTCAGATCTCCAGGGCCTGCTTGCCCGACTTCGATGCTTACACCAGCGGCCAGGGCCTCCTGCTGATGGCCAAGCCTGTGTATCCGCAGAGAGAAGGCTACGAGAGGTGTTGCAACGACAGAATGTGCATCTCATGTCAGAAGGCGAAACCCGTCGGACTGTACAAGCAGAAGGATAAGCCTCTAGGATCTGAACAGCCCGGGTTTACGCCATCTCATACGTGGCCATGGAGCGTTGATTCACGAACTAATGATTTATTCAAATTTTCTCTTTCGCGCGTTGGATTATGTTACCCTCAGATATACCCCTTTCCCAGTTAACATTATGTTATAGCAAAGCCATTCTTTGAATTTCTTTCAATGCAGATTCCAGATAGATTCAAGACCACAGGCCCTTTGATATAACATTTTAATCCAAGTTTTCAATCCGCTTTCACCTTGACCCTTCAACCAACTCAACCAGCTTCTGTGCGAATCCCTCAAATATAGGAAACGACCAACACTTCTGATACCTATCCACCAACAGCTCACTACCAGCATCTCCCTCCCCATCCCCCCCATTCACATCCCTCTTGTACCCTTCCACCATCTCCCCAAAGCCCGTATCAATCGGCACAGCCCCGAGAAACCTCACCCCCGTCTCCTCCGCCATGACCTGCCCGCCCCCGCTAGAAAACACATTACTCACCTCCCCACAACACGGACACGTATAACCCGACATATTCTCCACAACGCCCAGCACCGGGATCCTCGTCTTCACACAGAAATTGATCTCTTTGCGTACATCAGCTGTAGATATAGCCTGCGGAGTCGTAACCAGCACCGCACCCGCCAGTCTCGTCGTCGTCGACGAAGATGAAGAAGAAGATGGCTGTGAGAGTAAGAGTAATTGCTCCGCGAGCGCGATGTGTTCATCACTTGTCCCCGGGGGCGTATCGATGAGCAAGTAATCCGTCTCCCCCCATAAAACGTCCGTCAGGAACTGGCGTATCATAGCTGTTTTCTTGGGGCCACGCCATATTACTGCGTCGCCGCGGTCGCGGAGCAGGAAGCCGAGGGACATGCAGCGGAGAGAACCGTGAGTTCTTCTTGGGGTCTGGGAACTTGAATCTTGTATCGTTGAACTTGTTGCTGCGTCTTCTGTACTACTTTGATCTAAGTTCTCTGATAGCGATGCAGGATGGACATCTACGGGAACCCATCCGCCCGGTGCCTGTGTGATTTTTGCATCCTCCTTTCCCACGAGGCGCGGGATCGAGGGACCCGTTAGATCGACGTCGAGGATGCCCACGGAGCGGCCTTGGAGGCTGAGTGTGAGCGCGAGTTGGAGGGTGACGGACGATTTCCCGACGCCGCCTTTTCCGGAGAGGACCTGTAAGTATAAAGCAGGGTCAAGGATCAGTGAGATGTAGCGTAGTCGGGAGCTCGATTCCTCAAGATAGGTAAAGAAATATCCCCGCGTGTTATCGATAAGATTGAAGCGGGGGGTGGCGTACCAGAATGATATTCTTGACGCCGTCCAGCGGCATGTTGAAGGAGAAATTTTCTATTTTCGATTAAAAATTACTTGAGTATAAGTCTTGAAGAAAGAAAATGTCAGACGGAGGCGGAAATGTCTGCTTGAGAGGAGCTTTGGGTGTGATATCAGAAAGGTTCCGGATTATCAATCAAGCTCCGATCCCGCCATTATCTCCACAGAATCTTATTTTTTTCGAATATTGACACCAAGAGACATGATCTAGTATTATTCCAGACGCTATCGACGAAATTTCCTGTCTACATAAATGCTGCAAATTCATTCAATGGCAGGAATTTATAGGAAGACATCCATCAAACCCAGCAAATCTTTCCGCTTACTCAGGTCCACTTCTGCACCACTACGCCGCCTCGTTGGTATTCCTTCAGGTCTCCGAGCACTGCTGATTTGTCGCTAAGCTCTGTACTCGGGAAGGTTGTCATGAGGGCCCACGATCTTGTCCGGCTGGCAGGGCTGGCAGCAGTGACGAAATCATACACATCCCCAATTGTATGTGTAGAGTTGAAGCGACTAGTTAAGCGTGTGCCATCTCCGAGTCGTATCTG
Source organism: Malbranchea zuffiana (assembly GCA_039700045.1). NCBI lineage: Eukaryota > Fungi > Ascomycota > Eurotiomycetes > Onygenales > Malbrancheaceae > Malbranchea > Malbranchea zuffiana. The sequence continues at coordinate 48,143 of JARUPO010000014.1, read as the reverse complement.
TAAGGTAACCGTGGGCTGCGACTCATCTATCTTTGGTTTAGCTGGCTCCGTTTCTGCTGGTGCTGAGGTTGCTGGGGCCGTGGTTGCCGGCGTGGGTGAATGAGTCCCAACACCGGGAGTTGGGCTACCAAGCCTCTGACCTGTGCCGGAAAACGCCTTGTATTTTGGTTTTGGCCTCTTATAATCCTCGTCATGCTGTTGAACTTCGACATCGACACCTTGTCCTTGCTGAACGTTCATTATTGACAGAGGGGCTCTTCCCTGTCGAATACCATCGAGAATCGGCGCGTTTCGAGGATCGTCGGAGCGATATAAATCACCGTCGTCAATTGAAAATCCGTCATTCCAGAAATGTAGCGTCCGGCTCACACGGGGAAGAGGTTCTTGCCTCTGTGCCCTCGGATCTTCGATGACTCTGCTGGGGGCGTCGTCACCTCCCAACGTGCGGGCTGTGCCGGTGAAATGGCTACTCCTTGGTTGCTCATCGTCTGGGATAGGCATTGCCCTGGGAAAGTTAGTGGATTTTCTTAACTTAATGAAGAATTAGGGCAGTACTTTTTAGCTTTGTTAATGATCTTCTTCTTGAGGTCGTCTGGATTCTGAACAGCCAAACCGGATTTCTCTCCGCCAGTAAAGAGATCCTGTGGGTGATCATCATCTCCATCTGAATCATCTCGAGGTACATTCCCAGAACCCAAGTCATTGAGAGTCGCGAACTTTTTCCGTTGAGGTTTCGCCGCTGTGCGTTCGGAAGATGCGGTGGTGGTTTGGGGCTGCGGTCCACCACCCAAAGTTCTTCCTCTGGGCGCTCCGCTCACATCTTCTGGCTCGTCCATCAAATCATCATCGTCATTTGCAGAATCTGACTGTTCATCCGGGTAATAGGCTGCAATGGCATGATCGAGGTTCCAGAGGGTTTCGCCTAGGTGTTGTCGAGCCTTGCAAGAACATTAGCAAACTCCTCTGTTAAATCTCTGTATGCGGCCACTAGAATAAAACATACCACTTCTGCAGGAGCCCCGGTAATGGCGCAGAACTGAGAGATCATCTCATCCTGCTCTTGTGGTGAGGGTACCATCGCTGTCGGAGGAGGGGTCGCTAATGTTTCGATACAGCAATGTAATGGAGGCCAAGTGTCCCTCAATAAAAGAGATATTCGCTATCTATAGGAAAGTAAATAGCCACACGTAGCTTATCTTGCGCAAGATGCACTGCAGAGACCTGAAGACAGAAGATGTGCGTTGTTTGCTGAAGCCGAAGCTGAGAGCGACAAGAGAGCTTCCTCCCCAAATACGTCACTGTTGCCTGATTGGACATTGGTGGTGGCTTATGTAATAATCGGCCCGTTGATCTTCCGGTCCCCCAGCTTGATTGCCAAACGGTCTCGCGGGAAATCTTGAGGATAAGAAGACTGATTGAACACGCCGCTGAGCACTATTAATACACCCAGGACCTATTTACAACTTGGAATCATTCTGTATTTGACATGCGTTAGCTGAATCCGCCCTTTTTGCCGTCCTATCCCACTTCTACTCCCGCTCGCCCAACCCCTCAACTCTCCACATCTCCGAATATGGGTTCGGAAGAGCGATCGCAGCGGATAGAGCTCTACGATTCCGCCCTGACGCTTCCTTCAGACTCCGAAAACTACTCATCGCACAATGATCTCTCTGAATCCCCCGCGTCGCCCTCGAGTTCTCCGGTGACACTCTACCAGCCTCCCACGACGATCTGGCGCATTCTTCGGGGCGCTGCGATCAATCTCCTTTTACCTTTCGTCAATGGCTTGATGTTGGGCTTCGGAGAGCTATTTGCGCATGAGGCGGCTTTCCGGCTAGGCTGGTCCGGGACAAAGGTGCGTACTCTTCGCACGCGGATCTGATCCGTTCAACAGATCAAATTTGGACAAGTTGCTTACGAGTCACTGTCAATGCTAGATCTTCCCTGAATATCGACGGTCACGTCCAGCTGTATCCGGTATCGATGCCCGTGAAGCACCCCGTCAAAGACGGCGACGGAATGGATTCGAATTGGAAGAAATGACCACCTTGGAATAAGCGCAGTAGAGACAGGACCGCCTCACGCTCGGATTTTCTCCAATATTTTAAATCTGGAACTTCAACGATTATATCCTACTTGCCGTGTACATACGTACAGGGGATGTTCATGAGCTTGACCTCGCATTGAATTGAGACGGCGTATGGCGTTTGGGAAAAGGACATTTAGGCCTCGACGCAGTAGATAGTGCTTACACGCTAATAACGCTTCATTGCTGATCTTATTGCCTGCTGGAGCAAATATTCTATCCAAAGAATGAAGTTAAAAACACTTGATTGACCTTGCCGGCGATATTGGTCGGCTAACCTTCTCTTCTTGGCACCGTGGGAAACTTTCTTGGCACAACTTATCCCCAAAACCATCGCAGCATCATGAAAAAGTGTTAATCCTCCTCGCAACGGCAACCAAATCAGTCGTTGGCAGCGGATTTCCTCACCATGCTTGCTGGGACCGGGTTCCGGTACTCAGGTGCCTTTGCGAGTGCCTCCAGACCATCCATTCTGAGGCAATTTTGCCCAAACAGACAGGTTAGCAGCCCTCCAACTTGGTTGCATATCTTTCGATGAATACCGTCACTGACAATTTCTTCTGCTAGTTCTCCTCTTCCACAACAAGCAGAGGTCTCCAATTCCAGTCGAAACCGATCCGAAGCAATGTACCAGCGCTGGTTGCCCGCCGCCCTGCACTCACCCCGTCCTTCCGTCCCGCATCCGCCAGATTCCTCTCCTCTTCCTCCACCCCTTCTCCGGCCGCAAGCCCCGCCGGTGCCGTTGCGCAACCTTCTGTAGACAGCAGCGCACAAGCATTCGATGGCTTATCGCCAGAAAGCCTTGCGAATTTCGACATTTACCATCTTCCGAAGGAGCTAGGATATTTGAAAAGCCTGGGATTAGACTATGGCTGGGGCCCGTCATCGATGATAGAATACGTGTCTGAAATCCTGCATATCTATGGTGGACTTCCCTGGGTCTGGAGTGCAGTTGGTGTAGCGGTGTTAATCCGTCTCGCACTCCTGAAACCATCGATCAATGCCTCCGACACAACAGCGAAACTTCAACATGCCAAACCGATAATCGACCCGCTCAGAGAGCGCATGCTGGAATGTGTGCGCTCCCAGGACAATCTAGGCGCTATGAAAGTGAAACAGGAAATCGCCCTTGTCCATGAGCAAATGGGTATCAAGGCCTGGAAGGGGTTCATTCCTCTGCTCCAGATTCCCTTGGGCTTTGCTTGTTGGCGGGTTTTCAACGGAATGGGTAAATTGCCCGTGCCTGGTCTAGAGTGGGAGCACTTTTTGTGGATTAGAGATCTCGCATCGGCCGATCCCTTCTACGTTTTGCCGATAGTGACATCCGGAATGACATATTTCGCTATCAAGGTATGTTTCCCTCCCCCATACCACCTCAAAGGATACGATTTGCTCACTCTTATCTAGCGGGGAATGGATTTTGGTGCCGGAATGTCCAACTCCCCGGGTGGAAAATTCCTGGTCTACCTTATCCCCTTCATCACCTTCGTTACAATGAGTTTCTGGCCGGCGCTTCTCCAAATCTACTTCGCGACCTCCAGTATCCTCGCCGTTCTCCAATCCTTCCTTATCACTACCCCCGCCATCCGCGCACTCCTCGGTGTGGAACCCCTACCTGAGAAGAAGTCCGCCGACTCTACCACCCCGGTAGCCCGCATCCGCACAATCGACGCCACAGCCAAAACCACCCAGGCGCAAGACCAAGTCCACGTCCCCGAAAAGATCAGCTTCATCGACCGCACTCTCGACAACGTGAAAACAGGCTATCGCGACGCAATGAAGCAGGCCCAGGAGAAAATGGACAAGATGACCGGCGAAAAGGCGGACAAGGACGCTCCCACGCGTCTGAACAAGAAGGAACTCGAGCAGGCGGCTGATTATGAGAAGAGACAGAGACAGTCGGCCGAGATTGAGCGGGAGTTGAGGAATCGACAGAAACGAGAGGAGTTTCTGAGGAAGCGGAGGAATGAGCAATAGAAGGATATAGATAGTTGGTTTCAGGGGCCAGGGCGTTGCTCTACTTATTTGGATGTATTATTTACCTATGTACTTTGTATTATTTTGTGTTTGGGCCCTGCTTCTCCCTTCCTTCTACTCCAGGCGAAAAAGAGCGTATTAAGGCTGGTTGGGCATTGAATATCATGTCACTCTCTTGTATATACCTAACCTAGCTGTTAATAAACGGTTGAGATTTCTAAATCTCGATATCCATGCACGGTAGGGCTTTCAATCTTGAATCCAATATCAGAAACTCCCCAATGTCCTCAAGAAAGATAGCTGTCCTTCCATTGTAACCCCGTCCCATCCCAGGCGCCATTCCCATGCAATCCATCCGTTCCATGAGCTCCATTCAGAGAAAGAAAACAAAATAAAATCATCGAAATAACCTCCTACCCCCTCCCCCCCTCACATTCCACGTAAACGAGCCCTTCACACCCAACCCATTCATACTCAGGCCACCAAACCCGACCCCTCCAGATTCGCAATCCCGCCTATACCGCCTGAACGCCTCGCGCACATGCGACGGCAGAAGTGGGCCTCGATGAGGATTCGGCGGTAGCTTAACCGGTTTCTGCTCCTGTGACTTATTTTCCCCGGAAACCATTGATTCACTCTTTGGAGACACGGGGGTATCGCGAACGGTTGATGCGGATGTAGGCCGTTCTTTTAGTCCATCTTCTGTAGCGGCAGCATTCTCTGCTTGCTCTGCCTTCTCGAGAGCCAGTTCATCCGCGGCATTACCCCATTGTTCCTGTACCGTCCTTGCCTTTTCAATTATTTCACCGATGAATATCTTGGAGTATCCACTTATAGCAGTAATGACGGTGGGCGGCACAGATTGCGAAAGAGTCTGGTTCACGATTTTTCGTAGTGTAGGTTTATTCAATTTTGCGCGTTTGAATAAATCGTAGCGCTCAGACTGCTCTGGAGTAAAAGCGTCGATCAGGATCCTGCATCACCGCAAATTAGCCCTCCGCGTCGCGGGAAAGACGTTAATCAGAAGAGAAAGCCATACGCAAGATTCTTCTTCTCAGCCTCCGCGTCCGTGACGGTAGTACCCTCTCCCGCAACCAAATCATCAACATCAACCTCTTCATCCTCCTCATAAGCCTCTTCCTCAGCACCGGCACCAGCACCACCCCTCACAGACCCAGCACCCGTCCCACGCACACTCCCCTCATCCCCAGCACCTTTCCTCCCTCTCTTTTTCCTCCTCCCCACACCCTTCCCACCATCAAGACTCTCCGCAAAACTCCCCGTGAAACTCCCCCCATCAGCTTCGGATTTCACGCTACCAGCGGTGCTGAAGACGCGCGGATCCAAGTCCGCGGACGCAGGGAAGGAAGTCTGTCGGAGGGGATGGAGACGGGGTTTCTTGTTCGGTTGCGAGGAGCTGGATGTGAGTGCTGTGCCGCCGGTTGAGGTGAGGGAGGGTCGTCGCTTGAGAGTGTTGGTGGTTGATGAAGCTGCGGGCAGGCTAAGGGAGACGGGTGGCGGAGAGAGGGACATGCTGCCGTTGAGCTGCGGTGATTAGGTGTCTGAGGGTTGTGGTAGATTGTTCTCTATGATTTTGAGGTGTATGGAAGCATTGCTGTCTTGGTAGTTGGGTTGGAGGTTTCAATGATGCGGAGTGACTTGCTGGAGGTTGGTGAGGTGAGCTTGGTGAGTGGCAAGAATAGGAAAGATTGCCGGCAATGACAACCTACTATTCAACCGCCCCTATTGTTCAAATGTGAATATGATTTGAAGCAGCTTACAATAGCAGTATTTAATTGAAGAAACTTAACTGACAAGCTGCTAAATCTGGTATCATCACTTCAAGCTTGCTTCCGACTCATGAGCTGAGTGAGTGAAGAGATCAGATAATGAGTGGCATTCAGCAAATTCAGTACAATATGCTGGTAAAGTGATCAATATACCCCGAAATAAGGAATGTAAAAGATATAGGGCTGGACATCCATGTAGGCCACGAAGAATAGAACAAATATCAAAGCGCATTTGCCATACCATCAAAATTAGGCAGGCGACCAGAGCAGAAAAGACCGAAATATGGCACCGAAAATAGTGCAAAAAGACATAATAAGCACCCTAAAAACCAATCTCTCCAATCTTTGGCTCTCCTCCCTTCCAGTCATTACGTTCGTAGTAACGGAAGACGAGGTCATACCCATCGAGATTGTGCACGACCCGGTCGACGCGGCGGTATCCCGGAATATGCTCCATCTTCATATCACGAAGAGCAGCTTGATGCTGCAAGCTCTTCATCTCAGCAATGTCTTCAACCTGAGTGGTTTTTGCTTCGAACAGAGTGACGGTGAAACGGCCAGGCTTGAAGATTTCCACAGCATGTTTAACGATGTCAGCGGTCTCGCGGCCCGACTGCGCATGTGGGACATTCGTTTCGAAAGACGCATACGAGCAGTGAGGCTCCGGGGTCACATGGACGGTGAAATAGTGCGTGCCGGACTTGTTATCTGGGGATGGAACAACCCCGTTCGCGGAGAACCCGCAAGGAGTAAACAAATAGGCGTCGATACGGGCGTCTGGGTATTTAGCGGTAGGATAGACGCTGGATAATCCACAGGAATCGGAAACCACAGTCCCCAATGCATGGCCTTCGCTTGTCAGCTCAGGAGGCAGCGAGTGCCCACTATCCGAATCTATATCACTGTTGTCAGAGGAGTTGTTGCTAAACACATCGACATGCTCAGTGTCCTTCTGATGAAGAGACCGATGCTGATCTTCTGCGACCGCACTCGCGTGATCGAGGTAGAACTGTTTGGCATTCTCCTCGTCAAGATCAGTCATCAGTATCTCAAGCGTCTCGTCATTCTCATCGAATCCCTTGTTTCGTGCTTTAACGCCGTCGATAACTTTGGGTAAGTTCAATGATTTTGTTTCCGTCTCCCCGGTTGGCGTAGCAGGAGGCGTCAGCCTTGTATGCGGCTCAGTCAGGTAAAGGTACCAATGTTCGCCGTTCATTTTACCGATCATATAGGCGCTTCCCCCTTGGAAGAGTTTGTCAAGCGTTTTAACTTCATCACGCCAGCTGCGGTGAGGTCCACGCTGGCGATCGGGGAAGAGGAAATTCTTCCTGCTATAAAAAACACGATAAGGGGCAGCGGCGATCGAAATTCCACCTGAAACTGGCGGACTATTCTTGGGAAAGCCAGCATACATGGCTGCGATTTCCAGGATGCGAGGAAGTCCGTAGAGGAGCGTAGTTGTGCCGCAGGTCTTGAGGATCAGCTTATGAGGGAAAACGAACATGCTAGATTCGGATAGCAGGTATGCGTCGACATCATCGGATTCGACAATCGACAGAACCTGGCAGTTGACCAAATCCAACATTCCCTTCCATACTTCTGGTGACACGGCCTTGAGACCAGTCGGCTCAGGGGAACCGGCAAGGTCTTCCGCGGATGCGCTGAACCACACTTCTAGGAGCTTCTCGGGCCCTGTAGCGGAGGTCAGCATCATATACCTGGCAGAGCAATGTACCAGCCACTAACCTTCAAAGGCATTAGTCGAGTCCAGGTCGACGGTCGCATCATGGTTGATAGTGTATGACGACCCGGCCGGGAAAGGTGCCGGAGAAGTCGAATAATTGTTTGGAATATCAAGGCTGACCATATCCGCAGAGCGAAAAGTCCTTGCCGAAACAGTGGATTAGATAGTAAACTTGGCGTTCGGACGAGCGACGCTATGAAGCACTATCTACCCCCAGACGAACGGTGCGGTGTTCGCCTGAGAAGAGACGGCCCAAAGTCCCACGGAAGGAGATTGAGCAAGACAAAACCGCCAATGGTATAAGACCACCAAAGGAGGTTTTAGGGGGGTCGGGCGTTGTGGGGAAGGAAGAATGCTTTTAACCCCGGAATTGTGACAATCTCGGAGTACCCTCGCACTGAAGATACCGATACCTGTAAAAGTATCGGGTCCAGCAGACGAGGATATCTGCTTTTATAAAAGGGTATAAATAAAGGGGAAGAAGGACGCGGAAGACGAAAAAGTAGTCGATGTTATCTCGGTCTAAAGATGCAGGCGGCAGGTTAGCTACTTGTCCCTCATTTGAAGTGAGAGCTGGAACATGTCTGTTTGAGCTGCGAATGTGTCCGAAAATACTCACTTTGCAGGCTTAGACAGAAATCGTAGCAGGTCGTTCCGGCTCATGGAGAGAATCCAGCTATTCTCTTCAAGAGTTTGGTGGGGCAAACCTCGCCGTTAGATCATTTACACCCAAGATCTGATAACTCTCTCTTGTAAGATGGACTTTTGAAGAAGTTCAGATGAGGTTCGAAAGGTGGAGGCGAAGTCAAAAAATCGGCAGGGCAGACTGTGTGGAGGCAAGGGTTCGCACGCGACGATCTGAGCACCAATTGAGAACAGTGTTAGTTAGCGAAGGGCTTGCGTAGCACAAAAAGAAGCAAAGAACGAGGCAGAACAAACTCAGATTTGGCCTCTTACCGTAGCGAGCTCGAATCTCTGGCTTTAAAACTAACGATGCCTTGACGATTGGAAGTAAACAGCGAGCAATTCGCGACTATACGAAGGAATTGAGTCTGAGTGTCACACACGCTGAGTTCCACAGAGCTGGTACACAGCAGGACTGGAGGATGTTCTGAATTGCACGAAGAGTCCCAGGTCCTGGGGATGACAACCGGCGAGCAGTTGAAGCAGACGAAGTTGAGGTTGACGTGGTGGCATGCGACAGCGGGCTGGCTGGAAATCCGCCAAAAGAATTCTCTGTGTGGTCCGGCCTTGTACTGTAACTTACCAACCGCAGCGCAGATCGACGCCGGATCTTTGTTCTTCCGTGAAATGTACTGAAAGTGACGTCACATGCTGCCTAGCGTGGGATAGTCAGGTACCAAAACATCTCTGCCCGACATTTGATCTCGATATCAACTGGCCTCATACCTCCGGACTCACGGAAGGGATATTAAAGAGAGAATGAGGTAGAGTGTATGCTTGCGAAAGCCAGAATCCTGACATCGAACTCATTAACTCGCACTTAACGACGTCGCAGAATTGCGGGCATCATGGAAGTTAGTACGCGAGACCAGAACAGCGAGGATCGTAACCAAAGACATTGTTGAATTCATCGAAAAAAGCGTCCCCATACTCGACGGTGGCCCGCTCCGCCTCGAGGTCGTCCTCGTCCTCATCGTTTTCGTCTTCGTTATACTCCGCCGCTACCGATAGTGCGGTCACCCTGTGGAGCAACCATTGTAGACGCAGAATCTCTAGGTCAGGCAATGGAAGTTTATCGGGATCTTCGGTGACGAGGGAGATGATATCTCCGGATGAGATTCGGGTATCGGATTCACAATCGTAGAGCCTGATGTTGGCCCCTGTGGCGTATTTGGTCCGGCGGCCGCCAGACGCAGAATCAGCAGTCATAGTCGGTGGCTCTACAACAAATGTTTCGTTGTGGTCATCTGGGAGCGAAGAAGTTGCTGGGCGAAGGGCTGCCAAGTTCCCAGGCTGGAGCCAATGGAAACCAAGTCGCAATACCTTTCTGTCTGCCGATAGATCTAGAGGTTCGAGAGCGAAAAGCTGCCTGTCCCAGTAGGCGTGGGCGTTAGGACAAAGGAAGACGAGATTTTCGGGAGTTTCGGTGGATTTCTTTTCAACAAACTGGCGCCATTTGTCCACCTGATTAGCGCTCCCGGAGACAGAGAGTGCAGCCCAAAACTGCTTCATGCCGTCGGCCGAGCGTGATCCGAGAGAGAACGGGACAATATGCGCCACATCGCAGGGCTCTGTGGCCTTGGTGATAATGCATTTTTTATCTCTCTTCCGGCACTATGCATCATTTGTTAGGCAGTTTCTCACACAACACAAAGAGCGACACTTTGGGCTTACGTTTTCAGCCTCCTCTCGCGACTTTTGCAGTTTGGTGATCCGGGAGGTATCTAACGATAGATCTGCCGACACACCCAGCTTCCTTTTTTTCCTCGCGGGGCTACCCTCAGAGCCCAACTTCCCTTGAGTCGGAGTACTTGGCCCAGAAAGAGGCGTGTTAGATATCGAGCGTGTTCCTTTCCCTAGAAATGAAGTTAGTGACATGATGGTTTTCTCAGTCAAACCCACAGTGATGTAAGGAGATAACATACAAAAGGAACTAAGCAATGGGTCAGACCAGAAGGATTTATGCAAAAAATACGCCTGCAAGCCATCTTCTTTGAATCTCGCTACAATCGTCTGAAGACAGCTGATGTCAGAGTGCCATAGGCAACTCCAAAAGAGAGGCGAGAGGTCATTTTTGACGTCCAATACTTTGATTATTCGAAGGAGTTCGGTAATCAGCTGGCGCCTCTCGGCATCGACAAGTTCGGCTTCAGGGCCCATCTTTTCAGGTGCAAGGCAGCCTTTGGTTTTGGTTCAGATATAGAGAGACTGTTTCAACGGAGACGCGTTGGCTTCGGGTCATAAAGGCCTCAAGTACGCACATTCGATGATCACAACAAGCGAAGTGATGTCCTGTCCACGTATCGCTGGAAAATAGAAGTGAGGCAGGTTATGAGAAGGAAGAAGGATCTTAGTAGAAAAGGGTATCAGGGAGAGGTCCTTCGTTCATAGAGTTGTGTTCTGACCAATAACACTTGTTGATGCTGGTCATAAATATTTCATATCTTTTATTCCCAAAGTTAAGTTTCCAAGGTTCCAATTCAATCGTCGCCTTGTCTCTGCTGATATGCCGAGCAACACCTCCAAGAAACCACCATGTGATCTCCTTACCTAGGTATTACCTCAAACAATGGCCATAACTCACAGGCATAATATGATATGAAACACAATGAGCCAGGGATATAACAATCACTGTTGCTAGAAACTTGAATCATCTCGAAAGAACAATGAGCATTGGTGATGAATGATGAAGCCATAGCCAAACCCCCCACCCCAATAACGCCAGCGATCCAACGATACTCCATTTCGCCTTTATCCCAGAACCATCACAACGATGCAAAGAGGCATCAGTGTTTCCCAAGTATAGCATGCGCCACCCTCATCCGATCGGATTCCATAATCCGCGACGCCAGCACCTCGCCCACCTTTTCTGCCAATTGCCTGCTGAGCGTCTCCGCTGTCCCGTTGGTATACCCATTCGCGATTGGCACCTTTTCATCACTCAGCGTGGACAAAGCGGCGAGGAGAAGCTCAACGACTTTCTCCGCCTCGACCTTCCGCAGCCCTTCGTCTTCGAGAGCGTCTTTAAGTACCAGTTCGTACGTCGTGAGGTTGGGAAGGATGAGTTCGCGGACAATATCTGCGCCACCGATTGAATGCAGTCCGACGATTGCGCCGTAGTGTGTTCCGAATGGTTTTGACGGATCCAGGAAATTCTTGAGGAACGTTCTCGCTAGTCGAGGTCGGAGAGTGTGAGATGAGTGTGAGTATTTTCGAGCCATCATGCCGATGAGGGACCCTGCTAGGTCCCGGAGAACAAAATGCTCGAGTGGGTCGGCGCCGTTTTCAAGATGTCGCCCGATAAGACAAGTTAATACCGGAGGAATCAGGGAGGCAATCTATCACAATTAGAACATAGATTCCGATCTTGGGCACTCACGCCACTTACATAGGGATCAACGTATAAGGACCTATTCTGAATCAAGGCCTCGGTCATATGCATGACTTGTGTCAATACAAAAAGATCCTTCAGACTATGCGTGACCTTTTCAGAGATAAACTGGACAAAGTACGGGACTAGCTGATGAAGTCCCGGATCTTCCTTTAAGCTCGCATATGCCGATAGACGGTATTCTTCATTCGCTTCGTCCAGAAACGCACTGCACACCTTCTCAAAGTAAAGTTGCAGCTCTTTGGACAAAATGTGTTTCACCAGCGGTTTCACGGTGACATTATCGCCGCTCATCGCCGCAAGGTTCGCATTCGCATTGGGACCCTTCTGAACTAATTCTAAATTTCGAGAATCGGCAGTCGTGGGATTTTGAGGAATGGTAGGTTGCACGCCTTCCACAGCCAACCAGTGAGCTACAGAGGGTAAAAGCCATGTCAGTAACGAAACACAACCAAGTCAATCCATCATAAACACCAGCCCAAAAAACAGAAAAAGTAAACCAACCCGTAAAAGAAATCTCCCTCGGCACCTTCGGCAACGGCGCATTAATCAACTTCTCCAAATCCACCTCATCATCCTCCACATAGAAAAGCGGCTGACCAGGCCCGATCGTCGCCTCTCCGAACCTCAGTGGTCGCACACTCTCATATCCATACAGTGGCTCAACGTCCAGCACCCGCAACGCATTCGACACGTCCTGCGTCGTCAACAGCGTGCGTTTGCCATGCCTCATGAACTTGAGCGCTTCTTCGAGAACTTGCGAGATGCGGTATTCGACGTCGCGTGCTAGGTGGTCGACGACTTCTTCGTTTAGGGCGCTGATGCCGACGGATTCGGCGACGTCGCGTATGTTATCGGGGTTCCAGACGGACATGATGTGAGGTTTGGGTGACGGAAGAAAGGATTGAATGGCACTGGATATCAAATCCAAGTGAGGTGAGTGGTGGGGGTTGGAAATCCGGGGATGCGTTGGGTTTAGAAGCTCGGGCGGAGGAAGGATGGAAGGGAAGGAGTATTATAGTCGACCTTCATGGTCGAAACATGGACAAATTGGGTGGTGAATGGAAAAAGCCTTTGTTTGCCGTTTGCCTCACTCTGTTCAATTGTTCAGTTGTATAAATGCTCTCCAAGCTCCATCTGAAAGTTGCATGGATGGTCCTCCTGGCAGTCTCAATCTTCGGACCGGAAATTCTATTTTCCCGGTATGTCGCAACGCAGCAAGCAGATGTAAAAAGCACAACTTTTCAGTGTTTCGATTGAAGGCTAACGCTGAAGCTATCTAGCACATATGTCATCAATTACCTGTTGGGAATTGATGTCTAACTATAAAATTTTGGCCAGCAGCAGTCAAGGAGGGGAGAATTAAGTAGTACTCGGTACATAGACCTGAAAATCAAAACAGGCAACAAGAACTGATTGGTATCAAATAAGCAATAGAAAAAATTCGTCACAATTATTTGGCTTGAGTCGCTTCGTGTTTGGCCTCCTTCTCTGCTTCTGGGACAGGCGCGGGAGCAGCGGCGTCGGGTGCCTTGTTGGTTGGCTCTGCCGGTGCAGGAGTGGTGGACGGTTCGGTGGAACCCTCCGTAGTACCGTTTGTAGGCTTCTCCTCCGACTTGGCGGGTGTTGCGGCGGTCTCAGGAGCTGGGGCACTAGGTTTCTCCTCGTGGAGACGGACAGTCTGACCATTTGCGGCGAGTTCGCTGGCAGTTCCGCCATAGGACGCGGGAAGATCCTTGCCAAAGTCGCTGAACTCACGGGCTAGGCTTGAGCCGTTGGTAATGGGATGGAATTTGCGGATCGTCTTCTTGCTGAGGAACACCTTTAGGGCGGTAAACACCCAACCCATCACCACTGGGACATTCACGAAAAACTTCTCCTTCAACAGCTCCGGGTATGCCATGCTGAAAACTTCAATGGTATGGCGAGAGGCATTGCGGATCGTTGGGTTCATGCGCAGGAAGCTCACGTTCAGGTAGTCGTGGACCTGGAACATCTGGTAAGGGTCTTCGCCATTGTATTCGATCACGGTCGTAGCTTCATTCAATTTGAGTTCCTTGATCGCCTGTTCCATGAGCACGACACGCCATTTGATGAACCTATATCAGTTAGCTACAATCTGCATTGTTTGAAAGTAAAGCAACTTACTCGTCTAGATCGCCAAATGTCGCGTCAATGCTTTTGGCAGAGCCATAAATATTCCAAGTAAAGACCGCTTTCCCCTGGTTGTAGGTTGTCACGTAACCGAGGCCATTGTATTTAGCAGTCGGGAAGCTCTCCCTCTCGACCAGCTCAAGTGGATTCATTTTCTTCCGCCATTGGAGCGCCTTGGTGAGCTGTTCTTCTGCCGCCGTGACATTACCTTCATTAGCGTGAAGGAACTTGATCAAGATATTGACGGTTGGAATGTCGTCCGAGTCTTTGAGAGGCACTCCCCACATTTCAGTATGACCGGTTGCCTCGAGAATCTTGGGGAGTTTATCGAAGAAGCTGGATAGGGCGGGGTTCTTGGAGAGGTAGGCCGGTCGTGTATCTTCGGGCTTCGATTCACCCTCAGAGGCCTGAGGCTTGGATTCAGGGGCAGAGCTACCCTTCACCTCTTCGATGCGATCATCATCTTTCTCGGCAGGCTTTGCAGCTCCAACATCTTTGACTGGCTCTTCGAGAGCTGAAGTAGTCTCTGGCTGTTTCGGATCGGCAGAGGGAGCTGGAGGGTTAGCTGGCTCCTGGGGCTTCTCAACGGTAGCAGGAGTCGCAGAGGGCTCTTCAACGGGTTTCTGAGCTTGATCTTTCTCCATTGTTGCAGGTGAGATAATGTTAGAGCTCTATCACAAAGCGTCATGATGACAAGTTAGCTGGTGGTGTCTCTCTTCAGCTGGAAAAGGCAGACAGGAGACTGACCTTGAGCGCAAAGAAAAAAGTATAGAAGGTGAAGTAGAGTAAACAAAGCACGTGAAGCAAAGGACAGACTGATCAACACAATGTCTTGAGAAGAGAACAGAAGATGTGAGAGAGAAGAAAGCAAGATGAAGAGCTCCCTCTGTCTCTCCTGTGTGTGTGTGTGTGTGTGTGTGTGTGTGTGTGTGTGTGTGTGTTTTCTCTCTCTCCCTGTGTTGCCGTGTCTCTTTTTGCCGGTGACAGTGCAGATGAAACAAACAGACGGCCGGCAGCTGCAGCTCACCTGTCAGCCCACTCCCATTGGCCACGGACCCAACCACCGGCTCCACCTGGCCCCCCACAGAAATAACGCTGTTCTTCTTCGGCTTCAACGACGTCCCGATTCAGGGGTAAACTGTCCTCCTATATTCCGAGTATAGGGGCTGGCTTCGAGGACGGTGACAGCAATTGCTAAGAACTGGAATCTGGTCTGTGATTTCTTCACTTCAAAATACACATTATCCCTATTAACCACCGCCCGAAGGAAACTGGTTTGCACCTGCCATGGACAGGGGGCGTATATGGCACTACCACCCTTTGGTAGAGATTGGTGAAAGGTGGATGCGAAAACGGCCGCCCGCTCCCGCACCTTGCCCTCAGCGCACTTGCACTCTCACCCCATCCTCTTCGTGTGAATCCCTAGTCTCGTCTGCTGCCTCCGCCACTGCCAACAGCTATTTCTTCCAGCTGCTTCCCGCTGAGCTGCGACGGGAGATCCTTATTACTGCGTTTGGCGGTCGGACTGTGCATATGGATTTCCGGCACGGATATCCAGGCGTGCCCCTTGAGAAGCGTGTTCTGAACTCTTCTATGTGGGAGAACCACGCCTACATTGAGACTACGCGGGAACGGTACGACCGAGATCCGCCGCTCCCAGAAGACTGGCATTGGCGAAGCTCCGTCTGCCATCGCGGGGCTTCAGAGCTTCCTGAGGGCATCTCCAAGGCTATGCGGCCGCATGAGGACCGCTGTCAACTCCTGGTATTCCATTATAAGTACTTTACGAGGAACATCTGGTGTTCCAAATTGACACCACAACAAAAAAGAAGAGAGTGCTTTATCGGAGCTATGGGATGGCTGTTGTCATGCCGGCAGGCGTTAGTACCCTAGTTCAAATTATTCGTGAAGGACGTGTCGAAAGCAACAAGGAGAGCTCCCGAATCATTCGCTAAATCTGTTTGCAGGTATGTCGAGGGTATCGAAGTCCTCTATTCAACAAATACGATTCATATGACTGGTAATACGATGCTACGCCATCTCTCTCAACTACTCCCAGCGCAGCGACTAGCGGATATTCGATCCGTCGAAATTATCTATAACCTCCAAGCATACGAAGATCACCCACAAAATGATCTCGCGGCATCCCTCCTTTCAGAGTTCCACGAGTTTTCCAATTCCTTGCCAACGCTGTTTCCAGGTCTCAGGAAGCTGTATCTGTGCCTACGGGGTGACAAATCATCTGATGGAGTTTCATTTGGCAAGTCTTTTGTTGCAGTTGAGTCTGCCCTGATAGCACCGCTTCGCGATATGATAGGCAAGTTTCCTAGGCCCTTGCAGGCATGTGATATTGCTGTTCCGTACTCAATCTACGAAGAGGGGGTTGCCGGAGACGTCTTACCGAACAGTGAACCTTTTACCAGTGGCTCATCATCGATTTTCTGGAGAGAGCTCCCTCATCATGCTACGATTGGAGACTGTGACAGCGTCCTGCATTTATCGGGGTTTTGGCTATATTATGGCACGGGACATTTTCGGAATTATGATCTATCGCTGCATTGAGATTGGCCCGTCGAATATCCCGGCTATGTTTTACAGTTGCCGTTGAAATCAAGCTATTTTCATGAGTTCTATGCTATGATTGTTGACTTGAGAATTTAGGCATCCGGCCAATTGTATCGCAATATCTTCTACGTATCCTGGTAGCCGCTTGCGTAGAGTAACAGTTGCAGAGGTTGATGTTCTAATTGATATACTTGCTACAATTTGCCCTCCTTTGGATTGGTTTTCATACTCCATCAAGAAGTTGCTAGGATGTTGTATTCTCTTGTTATATAAAGCTCAACAACACACTCATTTATACTCAACACATAAAAAGATATATCATAGAAGAAAATAAAACCACCAACATCAACTTGATCAGGCCCCAGTCACTGGACTCCCGATTGCACCAGCATAAATCATTCAATGTCATTAACAAAATGACCTCATCATATAGCCCCAGAACAGATCCCGGCTTTCAAATCCCCAAAAGAAGATGATACATGAAATTAGCACATCCTTCCCAAAGCTTCGAACATTCGAAACATTCACAGCCAGCGGTTGAGTCCTCATTTCGCAAAGGTATTCAAGAGCGGTCCGGTATATAGTTTTTTTCTCCACCTCCCATTGTAAACTTGCTTGTAAGACCAATCCAGCCGTCGGCTATATCGTTTCCGGGAGCCACAAAATAGCCTTCAATTCCCACTGGAGCCGAAGCAGGTTCCGATCCTTCCAATAGCTTTTATGTCAACCCGCCGATGGTGGTGACCTCTGACGATGAACTTCGAGACGACCCTCGTATTGCTCGAAGATTGAGCCAGTCTTTCAAAGCCGTATGAACCGGCTTCCACTGATGGAGCCCAGTCAGAAGAGTTTTGTTGCGTTATGCCGGTGCCGTTGTTTGGCAATAGGAAAATAATTTCCAGTATGGCCTCCTGTAATTATCGCAGATAATGCAGTCCCATCCAAAACTCCAATTCAGTCCAGATTGACTAAAGCGCCTCTTTGAAATAACGCCGCAACAGCTCGTCTATATCCGTACAAAGTGATCTTGTCCAAGCAGAATTGCCCTTCGAGGATTGCAGTTTGGGGTCGGCCCCGTGCTCCAGAAGGATTTCAATAACTGCTTTATGACTCTGACCATGCCAGCATGCTTCTATCAATGCTGTATCCCCCTTATCCGCTCCGAAGTCAACGATGGCGCCATTTTTCAACAAGAATTTGACAATTTCAACGTGCCCCTCCTTACTTGCTTGAATTAACGCTGTCCCACGATAAAGTTGGTAGGCGTTGATATCGGCTCCGTACTTTATTAGAGTCGCGGCGGTTGCCATATGCTTTCCATTAATTGCTTTAATTAATGGAGTCTCTCCCCGATTTGTCGCCAAGTCAACCATGGCACCATTTTGCAACAGCAATTCGAGAGCTGCTATATTGTCGGTCCCGCTTGCTTCTAACAATGCAGTATCGCCATATTTATTTTGGTGGTTGACATCTACCCCAGCTTCCACGAGCAACCTAGCAACTGACCAGAGTCGCTTCTCAACCGCCGTTCGTAGTGTATCTCGACCCAATGAACTCTTATCGCCGCGAGCGATGGTCTCGCGTATAAGTAACTCGGCGGCTGGCTCGTGGCCGTGTTTGATTGCCACCAGCAGCGCAGTATCCGCATAATCCTCGTCTGAAATTTTCGCCCCCTTTTTAAGCATCAAATCAAGAAGTTCGATATCACCCCAACGACTCGCTTTTGTTAATGGAGAACGAGAAGTTAACACGCCGCAATTCACATTAGCACCTTTTTCTATAAGTAATTTCGCAACTGTTGACTGTCCAGAATCACACGCCTCATATAAGGCAGTGTCTCTAGAATAATCACTGGTGTTGATATCGAGGAAAAATCTAACAACTTCCTCACGGCCCTCCCGACTTGCGATCGTTAGTGCATCAAATATGCAATCTTCAGATACGGAATTGATATTAGCCCCGGCTTCGACTAACACCTGGGCGACTGCCAGGTGGTCACCACGCGTGGCTGATGCCTGTAGTGCATTGTACCCACGTTTGTTCCGAAGATGAATATTAGCGCCGTGTTCTATGAGTACTCGTGCGACCTTTTCATCGCCATGTTGGCTGGCTATAATCAGTGCGGTATTGCAATCCTGGTCATGGAGGTTCACAATGGCTTCCCTTCGTAGAAGCAGTCTGACGAGTGTCTCATCGCCATTGTCACTTGCTATCATCAGCGCCGTAGTCCCGTCTTTATTGTATAAGTTGATATTGGCAGATTTATCCAACAAAGCCTGAACAACCTCATAGTATCCAGCTTTACATGCTTGCATCAGGGCGGTACTGCCGCCTTTATCTTGCACGTCAACGGCGATTTTGTCCATATTTAACAAATATCGAACGACTTCCAAACGGCCACGGGCTGCTGCAAACGTCAATGGCGTTATTTTACTATCATCTGTCGCAGTGTTAATATGCATCAAGGCTCCGGCTTCTGATAGCAACTTGACAATGTCAAGATGGCCGCCCTCTGCGGCGTATGAAAAGGGGCTTCGATGATTGTGATCAAGGGTGTTAACAAGGACTCCATCACACTTCAACAAGAAATGAACTATCTCCGTGTGTCCATTTTGTGCGGCGAGGGATAATGGAGTCTGGCCGTTGGGAGCCGGTGAATTCACGTTCACAATCTCAACCAAGTAACGGACTACCACCCAATTTCCTTCTGCCGCAGAGTCGCATAATTTTGAGCCTCTTTCAAGGATTTCCCCGTCAGCGAAAGCCACGTCTATGCTGTTTTCTTCAAGAGCCTTGCGGGTGCGGTTATCGCCACGTTTGCGGGAATAATGCCAGGCTAGCCACCCAAATCCCTTCGCAATGCCGGTATCCTTCCGCTGCAGCATCTTCGTGATTCCATTGACTCCAAATTGTTGAACGTTTAAATCCGAGTTCCGAGTTGCCTTAAGGTAGAGGTCCCCGAGGGCATATTCGCATCTATGACGCTGTTTTTCTTCGCAATTATCCAGTATCCACAATAGCAACCCCCCCGCCTTCGACCATTCGTTATTTTGGATATGGTAGCTCACTTGGTCTCGTATGGCGTCCGAATCAAAGCTTATTCGTGGTAATAATGACATTTGTCTTAAAAGCGGAATAATGCATACGTAGGCATCGTCTTCTGATCCGAGACCAGTCTCCTCAACGCATCGAGCTAGCTCTTCGACGCGGTTATTCTCTACCGAAAACGAGTTTTTGACAGCGTTGCGTCGTACGACGGTATCAGCATCGATGAAGCTGATCTCCCTAAGAGCAGTAAACAGGAATTGGGTAAAGATCTCCTGCGCAGCAATTTTTTCAATTAAACATCGCGATGCAATGCAAAGAGCTTTTGTCGAATTCGAAATATCGAGCTTTCTAGGTCTTTTCCATCCGAATCTGGTATTGATGGTATGGAGTTCCGACAAGTCGAGCTCCGTGGCCTCGGTCTGTCGACGGACCCAAATCTGGTACGCCAATCTCACTTGGTCGAACTTGTCGCCCTCTTCCCCCACGCCAACGATGCGCCAGATGTCAGGAATTCTGCCATCCAAGCGTTCATCAACATCGATCCGCTGCTCTTTGCCTTGAACTAACATGGACCAGCTCCACAGTGCCACAGCTGCTTCAAGTTCATTTTGGTCTATTAGCCACTTGGAACTGTCTTGTTTTCGGGAAAGGCGAAAATAATATTGCTCGGACGTCGTGACATCTGGATCCGACGTGGCCAAGTCATTTTGGTCTATTAGCCACTTGGAACTGTCTTGTTTTCGGGAAAGGCGAAAATAATATTGCTCGGACGTCGTGACATCTGGATCCGACGTGGCCAAGTCGAGCCTTATGGGCCACTCGAGCGCTCGTAGTTCAGCTTTCGAATCTGTTTCTGAAACTGATGCCGATAGAATCTCCATGCATTTTTGGATCGTGTGTTGAAGGGAGCGAGCAACCTCGCGCACAGCGATGTCATCCCAGTTTAGATGCTGTTCGTTGGTGAGTTGGGCCAAACGAGCCCTGGTTTTCATGGTGCGGGTGCCAATTCCGTGCTTCTCGTTGGTTTGGAACTTAATAGAGTCACATTTCAAATGATCGTTTTCTGGAGCCGAATCCCCGGTCGGTGTCCATTGGGGAACTAAATTGACGGAGGTGAGGTTCTCAAGAAAAAATGTAAAGTAATCTAGCTCGTGTCCAGGCAGAATTTTGTCCTTGAGAATCTCTTCCTTAATCATATTGTCGCTGTCGCTCATCCGTTGTGCCCGCAAGCTCGCCCGGACTATGGCCATGAGCAGCGCCGAGCCTATTACGAATAAGGTGACAGAGGAGTGCAGGCCTCTTAGACCAACAAACTGCAAAATGAATCCCGGAAGGGTAACACCAACAGCGGGCAAAAGTAGTAGGTGTGATCTTTTATCTGCCTTGGTGGATCGGATATACTTTTGGGACATCACCGGGTCGTCGGCGAGCCCAAGGAAGGCGTTAAATACCTGGTCGCCGACTTTCTGGCCACCGGGCTGCAGCCAGTATATACCGTCAGACTTCCCACTCGCTCGGGAATAATTCGTCTCGACCGTGGCTCTTTCGATGGCAAATGCGCAAAAAAACATCCCAGTAGACAACAGCACCGTACCACTCATAAAGAGCGGAAAGGCATAATTGGCCACGCGACGACCATCCTTGGGGAAATGGTGTGGTAGAACGTAGACAGTAACGGCGCCGTACACAACCACCCCTATTGCAAAAGTATTAGCACTGGTATCCTTCATTCCGCTTTAGTGAGCAAGAGGACGAACCGATTTGTAGAATTGATCCGAGTGCGACAGCAAGATAAGTCCAAATATGATGACGTCTGCGAATCCCTTTATTCAAGGAAAGATTAGGGCGAAATACTGACTTTTCCCGATCGTCGTTGGCCGACGGTGGGCATTTGACACGTATTCCTGCTTCAACAGCATGGTCTAGAAATCCAAGCCCTATTTCATCTGGGCCCCGACCCTTTTCAGTGGCCTCAGGATTCCATTTCACAACCTCAAGAATGCGCGGGTTCCCAAAAACCCTCGCAATTCCTCCATCATTCCACAGCTCCGCAGTTGTCTCTGACGTGCACGATAATAGCTCAATCTCGGCGTTCCCAGGTCCTTCTTGAGCCCTACCGATGAAGGCGCGCAATGACGAGTTCCCACAGACCCTGATTGTCGAGACAACCGCCGTAAGAATCCCCAAAGGAGCAAGTGCAAAAATGATATTGTCAAGAATATCAACCGATTCACTTAGAAATTGCTTTGTCACCTGTTCGCCGAATAGGGTGATAAGGGGAGCCTTAATAGTGAGAAAGTCAGCCCCATCCCTTTCGCTTCCTTGGGACAAGACAAGATAAATTTACCAGGTCAGTCGCAAGATTGTTCGTAAATTCGTCCCAGCCATCTTCAGCATATACAAATGGTAAGAGCGTAAAAGCTAAGACAAGATATTTCATCGTAGAGACCATCCGTCAGTCAAGCAACACGAAGACATTCGAGCGCGTTGCAAGAAAACAGAACACTTCCCGAGCGCAGAATCATCCCCAGCAGGCTGGCGGCAAGGCATGCTGATTGTGCATAGGTCTCGAACGACTGGGCGAATCCCAAATACCCGAAGGCAGGGATATTCGCTCATGAGCCACTTCAAAAACGCCCTGTTGCCCGATGGTCGTTACATTTGGGGTAGGGCAAGGCAACAGAAGGACTCTGTTGGGCGCCAGAAGCAAACACTCCAAGCTGGGGGTATGGGCAAAGACGTGCGCCGAGTGCAACCATCCCAATTGAGACTGGCGAGAGCGTATTGAAAGCACCGCCTTCGCTCAAGAAAGAAACATAACCGCCGAGAGATCCAATCAGCAAACTGCGCAGGGAGTATCTGCGCAATGCCTGTGATATCTCACATTAGCGTTGTTTGAAGTTGAGGTCAAGCCCCACAATTTTGGGATCGGCCCGCGTTTCGCCCATGGCGCTTGGGGCCAACTTGCCAAGACTAAATTGGCGGATCCCAGCCCATGATTCGAACTCCGGGAGGGTTCAATTTCAGTGCCTCACTAACATCTAAATCAAATCGCTTTTTCTCCGGGTTGACCGATTCGTATGGCATTCTGAGAGAGGCGTTTGATAACGGAATGATAAAGAGCATCATGTTGAATAACAGACAGAAAGAATTGCTACAGGACTCCGTAGATCTAAGCAAAATCGATTCTCCAGGACCTCGTTACCGAAACATTCGGGTTTTTGACAATGGCGTACTGCGCCTTGCCATCCTGTGCAGCATGCCAGTGCAGGCTGGCTTGAACCTCGGCTGTCTTTGCACCATCTTCAGCAACTGAAACAGTCGACCTGCCCTTCCATTCCCTTGGGGCACCGACAATGATAATTTTCTCAACCCGCACATCCGCCATACTCTTCATATACTTGTCTGCTTCAGGGCCTCTCGTTCCCAAATTCTCTGAAGATAACGCCGAGTTGGCAAAGCTGAAACGACGATGGATGAATGCGCCTTGCTGGAAGTCGAATGTTTCGCCGTCGTCAACGTATAATTCTCCTTCCGCTTGGCCAAGCTTGTCCAAAACGACAAGAAGAGTGTATGGGTCGAATCTCATCAAACCACTGCTTCGACGTGGGCGGTCTTTTCTTGGGATAATATGACCACCTTGCATCAAAAGAGGAATCTTTTCCAAGGGAGCATCAACCCTATGCCTCTGTCCAGCACCCTGGTACATTTTGTAGTCAAAGTAGTCATAATAGATCTCATCATCGGCAATGTAAATGTCAACACTCGTAGCCCCTTCCGTTACAACGGGCTTTGCGAGCAAGCCAGTCGATCCTAGGTACAGTTGGTCATCGATTGCGAAGCCCTGTTCATCGTCAGGATGGACATAATACTGGGGCCGAACTATAGGAGAGCCATCAATGGAAGCAGTATGAAAGGCAGTGTACCATGCTGGCAATAGCTGGTAGCGAAGACGCAGTGCCTGGGATATTACGCTCGTATATGGTTCTCCAGCTAGGTAGGGCTCTCTTCGGCGCGTGTCAATGTGGGCATGGGCACGGAAAAATGGATAGAAAGCGCCCGTCTGATACCATCTAGTCAGGAGCTCCTTGCTTGGATTTCCGAAAAATCCGCCGACATCGGCTCCTGCGAAGGGAAAGCCGGCAATTCCGTTGTTGAGCACCATCGGCAGAGAGGCCGCTAGGTGACTCCAACTGGCCTGATTGTCTCCTGTCCACATTGCACCAAGCCGTTGAGATCCAACATAAAATGACCGTGTGAGGATGAATGGGCGTCTGATCTCACCCTTCTTCCGCTCAAGCAAAGCTTCGTATGTTGCATTGACAAAAGTCAGGCCGTTGACATTGTGCACGTCTCTGTGTTCCCAACCGCCATGATGGATATTATCCTTTGGCATTGTCGTTTCCGGCCCATTGAAGACAGAAGGTTCGTTCATATCATTCCACAGGAAGGAGTTATGCTGGGTTCCTTTGAAATTGTCGTACTTGAATAGGCTTTTCCACCAGTCGATTGCGGCAGGGTTAAAGCAGTCTACCCAGTGAGAGGATCCTGGCCAGCACCAGCCGTCGTAGATGTTTCCATCTTTGTTTTTAACGGCCAAGCCCCGATTTTTCATTTCATCCACAATCGGGTAATTTTCTTCATTCTTGATATGTGGATCGATGATATAGACGAGCTTGCGTTCCGAGGCGTCAAGTTGTTTCTGCATGCCAATCGGATCGGGGAAGGTATGCGGATCCCAGGTGAAGTATTTCTTCCCGTCTGTGTACTCAATATCAAGCCATATGATATCATAAGGGATTTGATACATGTCGAATTTTCGGTCAACATCCTTGACATCCTCGTCTGTCGCATAGTTCCAGCGACATTGATGATATGCAATGGCGAAGTGCTGCGGAAGTTGGGAGAAGCCGGTCAATTCGCCATAGGTCCTGGAGACGTCGTAGGGAGTTGGGCCCAAAAACACGAAGAGGTCAAGCTGTCCGGTTTCAGAAAACCAATGGGTTTGGGTACTTGTCTTTCCCTTAACTCCAAGGGACAGGGGGTTCGGCAGATTCCTCGATTTCACGATATCCACCCAAGTTTCTGCTGCGTTTAGCCAAAGAATGCCAACTGTGGAACCCTTGCGGTGGGCATGCATGAATGGAATTGATCCATACAGAGTCATTGGGCTATTTAACTCGTACTCAAATACGTCCGAATTATATAAACGATAAGGTTCATTATGGTTACCGTCACCACCCCTAGATAAAATCAGCATTGGGGTCGTCTATGAAGCACCCTAAGTCTTACCTAGTTTCCTTTAAAGACATCGAGTCAGCATGCTCAGGGATTCCATAAACATGTTCATAGCCCGGAAATGTAACATCTAGCCCGACACTCTCAGGGCCTCTTGGTTTAGAGTCAGTGTTGCCTCCAAATGACTCTTCCCACCACGTAGAAGCGTCTATTTCCGCGTCTTTCGGCTCATTTTCATTCGACTCGGTCTTCGGTCTCCAATGCTCCATGTTGAGAAAGCCCCTGTTGTTGAGGTGGATGTGTTCTTCTCCATCTCTACGGAAAAATACTTCAAATGGCGAATGCCTGATTATGGCCTCAAACTTTTGTTCCGGCCCGTAGACGACCTTTGTATATCCAGCGTCAAACCCTTGGACGATTGCTGCCGAAGAACTAAGTTCTAGCCCTCCGGATATCGCCCATTTAGACGCCTCGTTATACCGCTCCTTTCTGATTGTGCTTCCGTGCCGCAATTCAATGTCTCCTTTGATCCGGCGGTCTTCATCAATTGTGACACGAGCGACGCCCGATTTGAGGAACGATACGGTGAGTGGAAGCTGAACCTTTTCGTTGGCAGCAGTCGTCTTGATAACAGTGCCTGTGAGCTGGCCATTTGTAAAAGTGACAGAATCCGCGTCAAGGCTGTATGGTGAGGACCAGGACGCCCCTTTGCTGGTTACCGAATCTGCCAGCGCTCGATTCCGCTTGCAAAAGCCGGATTGTTCGCAGGTCTTGAAGTTCTCGTGCTTCACCATCACTAAGTAATATTAGAAATAGCTCAAGTTTGGAAGCAATTCCTCCGGCTTACCGCCAGGCTTGACCAAGCATGAGAGAATGACAAGGGCCACCAGGGTCACTGTCCAGAGCGGCGCTCGAGAGAGTGCCATGGTGGCAGAATACTAGGAAATCGGTCAAGTGGGATTAGGACTGGAAAAAAGCATCAGCGATTGACCAGTTTTCAAAAGTACGAAACGCCAATTCGTACTTTTGGACTGTGAAGACAGGTAGAGATTGAAGACAAGCTGTTCGAGAGTAGTTGGCTGGCTTCGCTGCTACTGGTCCGAACTTGGGCTTGGCACTGGTTAGGTAAACAGACCCACCGCGGCCACTTTAGCTCGAGGTGCCAGGTCACTCAGAGGGAAAAAAGCTGCCCCTCCTTTCATCCCACAAAATTCCTCCCTTTCCCCTCTTCTCAACACCGCTTCACAACACCGTAACAATCCAATTGCTTCAATCGCGCTTCACTACCGTCACCATGCCCAAGCACGAGAACCGAACGTATGTATATGTACCACTATCCCTCCTGACAGGCCACCGTGCTAATCGAAATCGCCGCTCCAGTTTCATTGCCATCAAGACTGATGGTGTCCGCGTATGTAAACGCCTGCACCGTATTCCCGTCCCTCTCATGCTCCAATACCGACGATGCTCATATATCTGATATATAGCGTGGACTCGTCGGTGAAATCATCAGCCGCTTCGAGAGGCGTGGGTATGTAGAACCGGAGGACACATTTGAAGCGCGGTGCTAAAGGGATTGCAGATTCAAACTCATTGCCATGAGGCTCGTCAACCCTGATGACGCGTTCCTCAGGAAGCACTACGATAACCTGCCATCCAATGCGCCTTTCTTTGAGCCCCTTATCAGCTGTCAGTGTTTCCCTCACTCACACTTAAGAAGATGCAACTTACCAATCGTGTTGTAGACATGTGGGCTGGACCTCTCTGTGCTATGGTCTGGGAGGGCAAGGATGTTGTCAAGATTGGTCGAGGTTTGCAATATGACCCATAAGCCATTGCGTCATGGAAACTGACATAGCTCTGTACGTAGCCATGCTTGGTGCCACCAAACCCATCGAATCTGCTCCAGGCACCATCCGCGGTGACTATGCTATTGTCAGGGCATTCCCATTCTCAATATATCAATTGCCCCGTACTAACTAAATTTTTAGGAGGTTGGTCGCAACATCTGCCATGGCTCCGACAGCCCCGAAAGCGCAGAGAAGGAAATCGAACAGTGGTTCCCCAATGAGAGCGATTTCGTTCAGTGGGATCACCCCCAGCATGATTTGATTGTCGAGACGGACAAGTTCGATAAGGAGGCGGAAGAGAAGAGGAAGGCTAAGCAGGCATAGATTCCTCTATAGTCCGTCTTTTCGTCGACACTGTGAGAGTGATAATGAAAACGACATGAAAAGTACCAATGGGATTATGATTATAGAATTACATACAGGGCAATACATGACCTATTCTAAATATCGAGTTCCAGTGGGAAAACGGCGTGGCCAGAGACCCCGTTTCCAACTTCAAAAAACAGATCGGTCACTTGGGTGACGGAGATATTCGCTTTATCATGCGTCCAAGAGGCCCAAGAACCGATCTTGCAAACCACGGAGTAGCCCATACACTTAGCAGGATCCGCAGAGGAAGTAAAGCCTTTGTAACTGCGTATGCAGTTGCAATTTCGAGAATCAGGAGACCTCCTTGGTTCGCAGGTTTCATTTCATGAAGAGACTCCGCAGTGACCGCTGCCCCTTGAGCGTCATCATCTACCCATCCTTTCTTCCGCAACCACTTCCCAAACTTCTCTACGCCCTCCTCGAACGCCGTCCTCCCTTGCCCCTTATCACCAAATATAGGAAGCCATCCGCTGTAATGAAATATGCCGGTAAGCCCGAAAAGCGGAACAGTGGCTGTGATTTCGTGCAGTATCAGAAAGGAGGTGATGTGAGTAACAGGTGCGTTAAGAAGGGGGGCCGTATATGTTTGGAGGAATCGTGGAAGGCGGTTGTTAAAGGTCTGTAGGCGGGCGTGGATTCGGGATTGAGGGCCTGGTGGAGGGGAGGGAGGCGTAGAGAAACGACGTTGCGCAACTCCTGTAGCTCGATGCTTAGTGTAACGTAGGGAGAGATGGAGGATTGGTGAAGTATTTAGTTTCATTGCTGCTGCGAGCAGGCGGCTTTTTCTGGTGGAAATGGACAGCTTCCGAGTTGTGCTTCGAAGAGGTCTCGCTCGTTTAGCTAGTTTTTCATCAAAATGTCAACGATAGGCCATTGTACCTTAATGTTTTCAGAGAGAATGAAGGTTAGACTCCTCTTCAAGACAGCATGGAGTCGAGCGTTGAATGGCGGCGCGTGGCAGTGAAAAGCTCGCGTCCCGCGGGTATTTTGGTGTCAAGCATTTTTAGCGGAGCCCAATGCGTTCTGGGTGAGATCATCAGAGGGCAGAAATCCTGGACAATCCACTGATCAAGTAATTTTCACATTTCCCACGTCAAGCGTAAGAAGTTTCATAGTTAATTATTTTTATGAGCTTCGTGTACCACTGACGTTGGATACACAACTCACAGGGCACCGGATCCTTGAGGAGAGCGGCTGCACACGTCAAACCAGACTCCCCGCACCCACGACAAACTGATCTATCCCAAGGGGATTACCTCTTTCAGCCATGGAGAAGATTTCTGATAAGATAGCTGCTCTTCCTAAAGATGCGCATTACTTTTCTCTCGAGTTTTTCCCTCCCAAGACCCAGATGGTACAGTTTCTACCCCTCATCCATGCCCCTCCATGGAGTTCATCAAACTGACAAATGTCGTGATTTCAGGGGTCTTCGAATCTTCAAGCCCGTCTGGAGCGCATGTCACAGGCCTTACGACCGCTCTTCGTAACCGTTACTTGGGGAGCGGGTGGCACGACGGCGTCCAAGTCTCTCGAGCTCGCGGAGATATGCCAACGACAATTGGGCTTGACAACATGTCTCCACCTGACATGTACGAATATGAACAGATCGTTGATCGATAAAGCCCTTGAAGAAGCGAAAGTACTTGGAATTCGCAATATCCTAGCGTTGCGCGGTGACCCTCCACGGAGTGAGGAGTACAATATCCATGGGGACGATGATAGCAATAAGGATTTTACCCATGCCGTACACCTTGTTCGGTATATCCGTGAGAAGTACGGTGATTACTTCTGCATCGGTATTGCTGCTTATCCGGAAGGACATACAGACGAGTCCCATCCGGAGATCCAGGATCCTAAACGGGATCTACCTTACTTGGTGGAGAAGACACAGGCAGGGGCCGACTTTATCATGACCCAACTGACGTATGACCTGGAAGCCTACAAGAAGTTCGAACACATGCTCCGGACTCATGAATCGGGAACATTCAAGACGATCCCCATTATCCCGGGACTTATGCCCATCCAGAGCTACCCGAGGTTAACAAGAATCACCAAACTGAGCCATGCTCACGTACCACCGGCGGTATTGGCACGGATAGAAGCATGCAAGAAGGATGACGAGGCTGTCAAACAAGTTGGTGTCGACATTTTAAGTGAGATTGTGGAAGGGATAAAATCCATTCCATGCCCTGGACCCAGAGGCCTACATTTCTATACATTGAACCTGGAGAAATCCGTGTCCTTCATTCTCGAACGATGCCACTTAATACCCCCCTCGACAGAACCATCGAGCGACTCTGATGGAGAGGCGGAAGTGATTGCCGCGTCAAGAAATGTTTCCAACGGCTTGACTTCTCCCGATGCAAGGAGCAGGATATCTGAACACCGGGCTTCGACTCTGAACTCCCAACCGCATAATCGTGTGATTGTCGATAGAAGCGCACATCCGTCTGACCTCTCCTCCCGGAGCTCTACACACGAAACCTCTGCTCAAACTGCCGGATTGCCAGCGCTCAACCCTCCTCATCGAAACACCACGCTCCTAATTTCCGAAGGACTGGGCTCACTGGGGCGCGAGGCAACGTGGGATGACTTCCCGAACGGCCGCTGGGGTGACGCACGATCTCCTGCTTTTGGTGAAATTGATGGATATGGACCGTCGTTGCATGTGACCGGAGACATCGCACGTCGACTATGGGGATTCCCGACTTCCCGTGCGGACATTGATAAAATCTTCCAACGGCATGTCTCCGGGGAGCTGCACATCGTACCTTGGTCCGAGGGAGGTGCAGCAGAAGAAACAGGCGGTCTCAATGCTGAAACGGACGCAATTCGCGAAGATCTGCTCAAGCTTATCAAACAACGAGGCTGGTGGACTCTCGCCTCCCAACCCGCCGTGAATGGTGTCCGTAGTGACCACCCAATTTTTGGATGGGGCCCTCCCGGAGAAGGATTTGTCTTTCAGAAGGCGTTTGTGGAGTTCTTTTGCTCAACAGAGGATTACACTTCACACGTGAAACCTCTTCTCCAACGTTATGGACACGATGAA
Source organism: Malbranchea zuffiana (assembly GCA_039700045.1). Taxonomy (NCBI): domain Eukaryota; kingdom Fungi; phylum Ascomycota; class Eurotiomycetes; order Onygenales; family Malbrancheaceae; genus Malbranchea; species Malbranchea zuffiana. Next base: position 18,198 of record JARUPO010000014.1, on the reverse strand, counting down.
TTCGCCTGGTTTGCTACAAATGCTGCTGGCGACTTTGAATCTTCTACAACTACACCGACAACGACAGCTAGCGCTCCCGCAGACGCCAACTTTGACGACGAGGAATCTTCACACCCCAGTGGTGTCAATGCAGTGACTTGGGGCGTATTCCGCGGCAAGGAAATCGTTACTCCGACGATCATCGAGGAAGTCAGTTTCCGCGCCTGGGGAGAAGAGGCATTCGGTATCTGGGACGAATGGCGAAGAGTCTTCCCGCGTGGGAGCCCAACCGAGAAACTTCTTGAGCAGGTCAAGGAGAACTCATGGTTGGTTTGCATTATTGGGCAGCGCTTCGGTGCTGGAGGCGAGATTGGAAAGGATGCCACTGATGAAGGAAAGAAGCTGTGGAGAGTTCTGACCGGAGAAAACGGGGAACCTCAAATATGAGATACAGCTAAGGGTCGTTCGAGGAATGTGTTTCTGGAATGCAGGAATATTTGCCTCTACGGAGGATACCGGCATTTAACCTAAGCTAGACCAGCGCAACGAAGCTACTTGATATTTCGGGTTCAACCACTTCTCGGGGCCAACTTATCTCCTATATAAATAGCTGTGCTTTGAGGATTTGGTTAAATATGGGGCCAGGACTTGAACTCTTCCCTACCTGCACCTCTTGCCCATCTCACAATATTCATCAATCTCATATCGAAGTCTATTTCTTGAGATTTTCTCACTGCTCTTCTCTTTCTTCCCGACGCCTGCTCCTACTCTTATTCAACTCAATGACTGACAGGTAATCAAGGGAGCGCTCCGATATCATAACCCAACTTAAAGACGTGAGCACAGGCATTTCGGCATGGCCATTCCATATTCATTCGAAGTTATATTTATACATTCTACGTAGAATATCGGAACATTGGAGCCTCGTCCGCCATCTCAGCTGTATCAACCTGCACCATCGGGTCCGGCTTACCAAACTGCTTATCCCGCCGTGCATTGATTATCCGATGTCGAACATGTAACACAGTCGCCATGACGCAGCTAAGGCAAAGGAACGAGAGCACAATGCCATAACCACGCGTGTACCCAGGTGCTTCACTCTTCGGGAAACTCTTGCTCGCAAGGATACTCCAACAGTGGCCCGCGACGACCATAATGCAGAGCGCCGTCACTTTCTTCGACTCTGCGCCCGCGTTGTCCGTTGCCCATTGGAGTTCCAGTGGGATACAGGGGAAGATACCTGCTAGCAAGAAGAAGATCCCGGCCAGAGCTACCTTTGGGTTCTCAGCGGCTGGGAAGGATAGGATCAGAGCAATGCCAATGATGGCTGATATTGTGGCTCCGATAATGAAGGGGCCACGGATCCTTAGTTTGTCTGAGCTGAAGCAGATTCCCTGCATGATCACCCAGGCGACAAGATAGGGGCCTATGGTCATGTATTGCGCAGCTCTGTTCGTGTACCCCAGACCTGCAATGATATTCGGTAGAAAGACAGAGATGGTCGCTAATCCGGCGTCGTGTCCCATCTTGATGAGCGCGCAGGAGTATATCTTCCAGTCCGTGAAGCCTGCAACAACGTGCTTTTTCACGAGAACGTTGTGGCCCTCGCTTTGCTGGCCACGGTTCATCCGTTTGATAGCAACGGCACGTTCTTCCTCGTTCTTGAAGAAATTGGAAGTTTCCGGCCGATCGGGTAGGAAGAAAAGGATCACGAAGGAAAATGCCACAGTGGGGAGGCCCTCGATCATAAAGAGCATCCTCCAATGCGCAATGCGGGAGTCGATGAGAGAGATTGCATACGCGATGAGGCCGCCAAATGCTCCCGAGAGAGCTGCCATGCCGACGAACCACGATGTTCGGAATGCTACCTCGCTGCGTGTGTACCAAAGAGTGAAATAAAATACTGCAGTAGGAGCAAAGCCAGCCTGTTTTGAAGTTAGACAGATTCGCGCACCGGCCATATGAGAGAAACATACTTCAAATAAGCCAATACAGAACCGCGAGACTGCAAGCCCTCCAAAATTAAATGCTCCGGCTGCACAGGATGCAGCTATACCCCATCCTAACACGCAGACGAATATAAATCTAGAAGGATGAAACTTTTTGGCGTAAAGAGTGAAAGGGATCGCAAACACGACGCTGAACGGAATTAGATATGTGGCAGACGGGGAGGATGGAGGCTAGAGACGCACTATCCAAAGTAGAATATACTTGCTGCCCATCCGTAATTACTGTCGTTTTCATCTAGGACATCCTCGACCACCCCTTGAAGCTTTGCGTTCCCCAAATTACTCCGATCTAGATATGCCTGGTGGCTGTAATGAGCGGATGAATCAGGACTGGATCAGGGCAACCAACCAGAAGATATAGCGTGACCATCTGCGGCATAATAACCAGGTCTTGCCGGCGGACGAGCTTTCTGTCATTGTCATGTCAGTCATACTCATCAACCAGAGAGACACGAAAGGGGTACTCATACTTTTCAATCTCTCTCTCCCTCTCCCGCGCACGGTATTCGAGAGCTCCACTCTCGACATTTCCAGCCTGAACCCTAGCAAGCTCGAGTTCTTTTTCCTCATCTCCCTTATCGGATGAAGTCTGGACCCGAGAACCCATTCCTAGGGCTCGGTTCGAGGGTACTTTCTAGAGCTTCCAAAGCAGCAAACACAGGTCGAGTTTGCTGTCTCAGCGTTGCATTCGTCTCTTTGAAACGGTGAATTTCTTTCTTTTTATCCTCACCAAATGCAAAGAGAAAAAAAAGAGGAAAAAGAAAAGAGAACTCTCCAGGTCTCCTGATCGGCGAGCCTGTCAAGTTGAAATCCCCGAATGCTCATCATCCGTGCAACACTGCGTGGCGGATCGCTAGCGAGAATTAAAATCCGATACGCTGGTCAGGACCCAGCGGTGTTCGACATCAAGTCAAGTTGACAAGCAGGGCACAACAGGCGGTTCCCCATGGCATGATTTGGTAACTCAGAACCATAGCCGTGTTGCCGTTTGGTGATGGCCGGATCCCGTATCATGGCGCAGATCCCAAAAAAGCAAAGAAGAAGAAGAGGTAGATCAAGAACTGGTGATTGGGCAGTGGACAGCACATCTCTGGGGACAGGAACCGGTGAGAAAGCGTTCACGATAATTATTTTGCAGAGCACAATCCATGATACTGTGACGTTAGCCTCTGACATACTAAAAGGGTTATGCTGTCAATCGGGAGAATGGCTGCGTCAGCTTCCGTCTCCCGGCTGGCCTTCTCCGCCAGTCTCTAGGCGGAAATTTTAGCTCGCGATCCTTGGGGACCTCAGAAGCAGGGTAGAACCAGCGTGATACTAACGAAGTTGCAGGCCTTTGGCCGTGGACGCTCCGTATCAAGAACTGTGACGGTTACCGCGAACCTTGATTTCGGCTTTGCATTTGAGCCTTCGTATGTTTGTTTCATTAAATCCTCTGCATTGATACAGCTGCAGCCCGTTACAAGAGGCAAAGTCTAGAGTACATGCAACACTCACTCCGCCTTCTCGGCAAAGCCATGCTCCTGGAGTCCCTCAGCCCCCGTGTCAGGGGTTGCTACGGATGATTCTGCCTCCATAAGTTTCTCGGCTTCATCTAGCCGTCCGTAGACTTTGGGATTTTTCTTCGTTGCGCCGTGAACTGATTTGAATTGATAGCCTCGTATTCTGCAACCACGGACTAGTTAGCTACCTCCAATAAACTACCGTGAATCAAAGGGTAACGCGGTTGTTAATAATACTAAGTAACATACCTCGGTCCTTGACCAGTTTGTTCCGGGAATTCCCTTTCGTACACTCTTTCAAATGTCTGCACATCCTCTTCAAACGTCCCATTGGAAATACTCTTTCTGACAGCAGCGAAAAATTTGTCCATGGTGTGGTGATTATGGATCTGAAGCAGGGTCCACGCAAGCATTTCCTTCGCATTGAGCAAATGCCGGATATACGAGCGGTGATGCTTTGTACAAGTATAGCACTCACAGCCTGCTAAAATGGGCGACGTCTCAGATTCATGTTCGTCCGGCCATAGATCAAATGCTAGGGGCAAAGTTCTCGATTTATCCTCTGTGGGTTGTCCTGGGAACGTAAAATTAAACGCAAAGCCTGCATCGGACGCCGTTGTAATGAACGGCACGGCTGTGATATCAAGGCCCAGCGCGATTTCTCTCAAAATATCATGCGGCGTGCGCGGTTCTCCAAGCCCCATACGGACAAGTCCCGACATGGATTCAGGGATGACGGAGACTGTGGCTGGATCATAGACACAGAACCCGGAAATATGATCCTTCATATCCTCCTCCAACTCTTGGATGTACATGAACTGCTGCTCGAGATCCAGCGGAGGCAGCGGGGCCAGAAATAATGACGAGACAGGCGGTTTCGAGTCCTCAGAGGAGCCATATATCTCCGGAAGTGTATCCCTAGTCCACGCATGTGTTCTGTCCACCATCCTTTCCCGCCTCTTGACGCCTGGTTTCTGGCCGAGAACGAGGTCCGCAAGCCCAACCACAAAATCAGGCTGTAGTTTTTGGATTGCTTCGGCATACTGCTTCCACTCCAGCTGGCGGAACCCAACTGAGGTGAGGATAGTTATCGAGTTCGAGGAGTTCGGAGTGGGGCACTCGACCGGCGGCACTCTTCGCGGGCCTAGAATCAACGGCAAATCATCCTGATATGACAGGAACTTCCTGAGCGCAGATTCGCCCTGTTCGGTCGGGGTATTGTAGATCGGGGGTGTCTCTTGTCGGTGTTCCCTTTCGATAACTAGTCTGCTCCGTGAGCAGAACAATTAGCACAGATTTTTTTTTAACCGCGGAGTCCGAAGGTCAGGGACATACAATCTTCGAGACCAAAATATAATCCATTGAGTGACATATGGTCTCTCAAGACATCATGGCTGATATGCGGCACCACACCACGAGATGTGATCGCGACGTAGTGGGGAGTTTCTATGGCCTTGCGCCCCTTCAGACAGAGGCGTCCAAGGCGCGGGGCAAGTATGGCAGGCGCGGAATTCAGCACAGAAAAACTGAACATTTCTTCCGGGAGATTTCCAAATGTATCAGTCATATTTTCCGGATGCGTACACTCGTTGGTCTCCTTCTCGTCTTCTTCTTCTGTTCATTCGCGAGGAGCAGAAATTGCTTGGCACGTAGCGGGCTGATGCCAAGACCTTAAGCGCGTTCAAGGCTTGGCCGTTGCCGCCAGCCGCGAGCCATCAAAGCGACAATCCTCCAAGCAAGGTCACCAAACCTCCACAGATGTTGTTGTGCTGCCCTAGACTAACAAGGGGATACCTCATGAGTGATTAATGTGAGAGCCAAATGAGAACACACCGCCAAAAGCGTTCACAGCATAGATGGCAAGCACTGTGCGATGCAACTCTGGAATTAGCTCCCAAGGCTGTCCCAGCTCATGCTCGGCGGAGCGCTTGAAACAGATCGCATGCATAGTATCCGTGCAGCTCTAGGTATAGATTTTGCTGTAATGATGGGAGGCTTTCGAAGGCTCGCACAATGTCTTTCGCATTTCCGGCTTCGCGATTAACTTCGAGCAAAGCTCTCTCTAAGATGACGAGGGTGCCACGAGGTAAATTGTTTCGCAAACACACCCAAACCTTCCGGCACTGATTCTTTTACTTCGATGAGATGACTTGCATCTGAAAAGTAGAGAACTCAACTATTTGCAGCTCTAAGCAGGTCCGGAACTTAGCGTACCATGATTCGTATCCATAGCCTTCTTTCTGATCGCGGTCCCGGAACGTAAGCTGCTACCCATTTACGCTTTGAATATTCCGTACGGACTTCGCCGGAGATCCGCCATCCCGCCCCATGGGAATCAAATCCGAGTACTCTGGAAGCACTGATGACATCGTCCATCCATTGATGAAATGATACCATTATGCCTATGGCAGAGAAATTGCACCATGTTAGCCATGTCTTCCATTATGCAAACTTACACACCAAGTTGGAAGTCTATGACGCAGTGCTGTCAGTGCCAGGTTGTCATTTGCACATCCATCTATATAGCATTTGGATGATGACGTTTTGGTTGACATACCATCCTTCCACTGATTTGTTAGGGCTTCTTGAACATATCAGAGCTTGTCTCTGTGTTGATGTGCTTGGCTGCTGCATTCCTTAGAGGGTATAAAACAGCCTGCAAAATTTTCAATATTGCAATGTTCCCCTTTAAGAATAATATATCCTCTTACTCCTATTTTCAAAGTCCCAAACTGACCTAGATGAAAAAAAGTGCAGGGAAAGCGTGCCCATGGAATACTGTTACTCAACTCCGCTCGACCCTAACAAATATGTCCACAATGAAGATTACTTCTCATTATTTCGGCCCCGGATCCATAAAGAAGCCTTTCGAGCTGACAATGCTTCAGTCAAGTTACACATTGATTGGTACGGATCCCAAACCATTGGGAGGAAGAGAGGCAACATGAACAGTCATTCGGGCAACTTCACTGCGCTATGCGCACCAGAGTGCCTGCCAGAGAGGTTCTGGCTTATATCTTATATTATCGAATACGCTTTCCTCCACGATGGTATATCAACTCTGCCCCATCCAATGGCATTACCTATTATGTGTTAATACTTCATAACCCTAGACAATACCGATACCTGCCGAAACCAAGAGTCTGTAAGTTCGATGAATAGACAGCGGTGACAGCTCACAGCTGACGTGATGATTTACCAGCTCCTGGAGGAAAACAAGTCATTACTCCAAGCTCTTGACTCCCAAGGTGATGTTGATAGAACTTCACTCTGTGGAATCGCCTGCCGGAAGAGGGAGCTAAGAGCACGGATGGCCGCAGAGCTCCTCCAAGCAGATCGAAGATTTGGACAATGGTTTTTGGGCTACTGGAAGAAGTTTACAGAGTCCATGGACGATGTGAGGAATACCCACTTTGATTCTCTATCCGACTATCTTGAGTTCAGGGTCATCGATGCGGGCTGCATGTTTGTCTAGTCTCTTCCCTTCAGCAGAAGGTGCGGTACTGATGTCTGTTGCTAGATGGACGCTTTCACTCATTCGCTGGGGCACCGACATATTCCTGACGCCTGAAGAGGAGCGCATCGCAGGTCCAACAACATACTTAGGCTATGCGGCATTGGCACTTACTAATGATCTATTTTCCTGGGAGAAGGAGAACAATGCACATGTCTCCAGCGGCGGAAAAGTGCCGCTAGTCAACGCAGTTAATATCATCATGGAGACCGAATCGGTCAGTGAAGTGCAAGCTAAGCTACGTGTCAGAGAGGAAATTACGAAGCATGAAAAGCAATACTGCATACTCAGGGATAAGTACATAGCGTCTCCTAATCATTCTCAGGCTATCGTCCGCTGGTTTAGCTGTCTGGAGTTTGCTATCGCTGGAAACTTTGTTTGGAGTCTCAAAACTACTCGATACCGGGCGTCCACCGAAAATCCGTATGAGGACTACTACCGGGCGAAGGTGGGAGGCGCCACCGATGGTACTAACGGTGATATCAAAGGCGATAACCCAATGTATTCCATATTTGATGATACAGTGACAGACAGTCGTACGGCTCCAACCTTCGTAGAAGCGGAGGAGACCGAATCTGGTAGGTCGACGCCCATTTCGCCGCACTGCTGAAAGGCTGACGACTACCAGTATTTCGAAACAATCTTGCAGGCGACTTGTCGGAGCAGATCAATGGAGAAGATGCTCAGCAGGATCTATTAAAATACAACCTAGAGCCATTGGGTGAATCAGTGAGCCCTCCGGACAAGCTCTTTTTTCTGAGAAAGTGCTAATATCTATTCGTGGCAGGTGGTAATGGAGCCATATGTATATATTTTGTCTCTTCCCTCGAAAAACCTTCGACAGGCCGCCATCAATGCCCTTAATACATGGTACAACGTTCCTGAGGAGTCTTTGGTGATCATAGAGAATGTGATCAAGTTACTACATAATGCTTCACTGATGTATGCTCAATCATTATAAAGAGCAACCATTATTCCCAATATATCTCTACAAGGCTGAAACTGCTTAGGCTTGACGACGTTGAAGACGGCAGTGCCCTCCGCCGAGGCCAACCTACTGCGCACGCATTATTCGGGGCGAGCCAGACCATCAATTCAGCCGGGTATATAATAAACCAAGCGCTCTGTCTGGTGCAGCAATTGTGTCGCCAAGCAGTGTTCATTTATTCAGGTTCGTAGAGCCTCCGCAAAACGAAGTTCGCACCTGAGGATTTATTTGCTGAGAAATATGAGACAGATGAGCTTCGGCAGCTCTATTTAGGCCAAGCGCATGACCTGCATTGGACCTTCCATACATACGTTCCCACTGAAGAGGAATATATGCGTATGGTCGGAGGGAGTGCGTCACATCCATCAATTCCCTTGTTTTGCCTCAACATCAAGCTGACTGGGTTCAAGAAACCGGTGGCCTCTTTCGCCTTCTCGCTCGTCTCATGAGAGCTGAGGCAACGCAGAACAAGTAAGTTGAGCTCCGCAAACCCATCACGAGAGCTATGTTAGGCTCAGAATATGATTAAGGGATCTCGACCTCAGCGACTTCATGACCCTGTTCGGGCGCCACTTCCAGATCCGTGATGACTATCAGAACCTGGCGTCTGCAGATGTAAGTGAAGTCCCGGAGCTGTTACTTTCCCACGCTATCACTTAGCTATGCTCCGTCTCAACTGATGCTAAATTGTACGTAGTACAAAGAACAAAAAGGCTTCTGTGAAGACCTCGACGAAGGAAAGCTCTCCTTTCCGCTAATCCATTCCCTGCGTGCTAGCCACCCGTCGGAGACTCTACTACATAGCATCCTTCAAACCCGCAAGCGCGACGGCGCGCTATCAACCTCCATAAAGCATGTCACTCTCAACCGTATCGGGCAGAATGGCGGTTTCTCATATACAAAGTCTTTACTGCGAAAAATCCACAGCAAGTTAAGTCGAAAAGTCGAGGAGCTAGAGCAGCGGACGAAGAAGAAGAATTGGATTTTGAGACTGTTGCTTACACAGATGGATATCCTGAATGACATTGACGACGGTGGTCATGGTAACAATAATGGTAACACAAGGGACCGGGATACATTCTGGCACAAGAATCGGGTCTCTGCATGGATGGATGAGGACGGGTAAGTAAGCACCTTAACTGGTGAATGCTTTTGAGGACTAGGACGAGCAATCTCTTGGACGACAGAAAGTGAGGGCGAGCAAATGGGTAATGAAAATGAATCGTCCTTGGATTATCCGAGGAAATTATAGGTCCCGAGTATCGCCCGGTACCCTTTGAACGTGTCAAACATAACGAACATAGGCGGGATAGGAGAATATATTGAATATACTATTTATATCTATGAAGAATCTTTGTATGGAATAGCTTGGCAGAGCTGGTTGCGTCACATCAGCCTCAGCAGTCTGAAACAAGGTTGTAATATTGACACTGATAGCTGAAAGAACAACAATACAAGAAGTAGATAAGACTTTTAGTATGTTATAACAAGAACAATTAGAGAAATTTAAGATCATGATACTGGAACAATATCAACACCAACCAATTACCAATCAGGCATCCCATAACGTAATCGATAAGTGGGCGAGCCATATAAGCAGGCAAGCCACCTCAAAACACATACTAAATATGATAAAATACAGCATCATATCTCAACAACCACATGAGGTATGAACATGATACTTGAATTCTGAGCTTAATATGATATCCATAATATATACTCTAATTTTCAGATTGATAATCTCTTTTCTTATTCTTTGTTACAAAAATTACTTTATAGTTTCTGTAAAATACAAGAAACTCAGTATTATACATAGTATTTAGAGGGAATCAAGCTCAAAATCAGTATTTAATAATAAAAAATTCCACAAAAAATACACTCTATTAATCAGAAGTCATAAAGACATGCAGTTGTTGAGATATGATGCTGTATTTTATCATATTTAGTATGTGTTTTGAGGTGGCTCGCCTGCTTATATGGCTCGCCCACTTATCGATTACGTTACAAAAACTATTCCACTGTGTCCCGCCTCCAAACGCACCTCCGCCTCGGAGCCATTGATCCACCAACAACTACGACACGAATGATGCCCGCACTCAGGACACTGAGGCGCTATGGCAAGAAGGAAAGGACCCGATTGGCAATGACACTTTTATGCATCCAGGTATTAGTTTGGCTTTTTTTCTTCTCTTCAGAAGAGGAGGGCTAGCCAAGACGTATGAGGGGAGAGGTCCGAATGTGAAGGTCGGGATTATCAACGTAAAAGTAGGCGTACACATCTGAACATCAATCCTGCAGCATGTATCGCATCCCGCTGCTGGTACGGATGGCCGTCATGAGTCCGCGTTCGTGAATTGTCGAATGTTGTTGATGTCCAGCCCGAGGCTTGGAGTTTATCAGCCATGCTACCCTGGCTGGCGTGGTATACGGAGGTAGGTACAGAAGCTGGCGAAGGGGATATCGATTGATTGACTGAATAATGGGGCTGCTCAACTTTCTCGCTGGCTTGTGTGTGCCGTACAAGACCAACGGCGGCGGGGCAGGACAGGGGAGGTTAATGGATGAACTCAGCCTGGATTGAAGAAAGGAGGGCCAAAAATCCGCTTGAAGAGCGGGGAATATACAGATGGATCTCTATATGTATCAGCCTTTCGCCCCCAGCCATGCAGCTTCAGAGGACTGCCTGCTGCTGCTGCTGCTGACGTTGACAGTATTTGACTGGCAATGTTTTGGAGCCTTGCAGCCTTGCTTGTGAGATCAACAAATCAGCAAGCGAAGCGAGAAAGAGAGAGAGAGAGGGTGGTGTTTTGGAATTGCGCAAAGCTGCCCAATGCCTCGCCTCAAGTTAGCCAGGCTAAAGTAGCCTGCCTTCTGTTCTCCAGTGCCAAAAGAGTATTTTGGGGGATTCCAGAGGTTGGGGAAGTTCGCAAAGGAAAACGCGTTCGTAAACGTTGATGAGCTGCTGAGTCAGCCACGTTGAGCGTCACGACGCGAAAGACCTGGAGGGAAGAGCAAGGAACAGGAGTGAAACTAGTAGGCATCTGTGGTCTCCGCGGTTCAAACTTGAAAGCCTATAGCAGCTATGGGACTGGCCTCTGTCGACGACGCTGTCCCTAGAATGAAACGAGGGGCTTTAGTGGTGGTCGAAGGACTCGATCGCGCGGGGAAGTCGACGCAGTGCGCAACTCTCCTCGAGTCTCTCCAAGAACGGGGCTACAAGACGAAATATCTACGGTTTCCCGGTAAGTAAACATATCTTCGTTGCATTGCGAAAACTGCCATTCGCGCCTGCTAACTCAATGGTGTGTAGATCGAATGACAGCGACAGGGAAGATCATCGATGACTATCTACGCGGCAACATCCAGCTCGACGACCATGCGATCCACCTTCTCTTCTCCGCTAATAGATGGGAGGCTGCGTGGCAGATACGCGAAGATATCTCAAACGGCGTTACCGTGATCGTTGACCGATATTCGTATTCTGGAGCCGTATACTCCGCCGCGAAGCAAAATGATAGCTTATCACTGGAATGGGCATGGCAGCCGGAAGCGGGATTGCCGCGGCCGGATATATGGTTCTTCTTGAACATATCGCCCGAAGAAGCGGCGAAGCGGGGTGGCTATGGCTTGGAGAGATATGAAAATGCAGCCCTCCAAATGCGAGTGGGCGAATTGTTCTTGCTGCTGGAGTCGATGGAGAACAATGAGGAAATGCGTCTCATAGACGCGGGTCGACCCAAAGAAGACGTAGCCAAGGATATTATAGCACAGGTGCTCGGTTGTATGGCAAATCTCGACTCAATAGGGCCATTGAGGAGTCTGGGTTCCTGGTCATTTCCAAAACCGCCTTTCTCTCGATAATGCCACGATGCAGGATACTTCAGCCCACAATTGCTACGTCGTCCCAGCCCACATCCTCATTTCGATAGTCCTCTGTTATTCGTGGAGGCTGCGCTTCGAAATCGTCTTCCCATACCTCGTCAATTGCTGTCAGATTCCTTCGTTGGCCATTCCGTTTTGTCGCATCGGCTCCACGGGCGTCAGTGGGTTTCTTCCCATTTATCTCTCGCATGGCCTTAGATGTCTGTTTCCGCCTCGTTTTCGTTCCCGTGCCGTGAGTCCTCAAGCTAACCTCTCTCATCAAGGTAGGCCAATGAATCGTCGAGCTGCAGGTCGGGCATATACCATTTGCCGGGATAATGCGATTTTCATTTTCCTCGCCCCGAAGAAATTGAGATGCGAGACATAAAATGTGGGAAATGGATGTGCAGGCCTCGTTGGAACAGAGAACTATTAGATCATCCTCCAGGTCTAGGCATTGTTGACATACGTCGCATGTGAGGTTCTCGTCGGTGTCAAGGAGGAACTGGGCTTTCTCCGGATAATCTCCGAGCTTTCTGTCGGTGATATCAAGGCGGTCAAGTGGCTTTAGCTGTCCATCGTCGGTGGTGCCTGTTGTTCCCCTGTCGAAATCCGTTCGTACCCCGATGCTTTCAGGGATAAAGCCATCCGCGTGGTCACAGGAGCCTTGCCATACGCGGTGTGCATCCGGCGAAAAGAATCGGACTTCTAGTGGCCAAGTGCAGAAATATGGAGAACGTAGCAAAAGATGCAGTCGAGACATTACTGCAGTCAGAGATACCCGGGGGCGAGCGGATGGCTTCCCCCGTCTACCGGTTCGGGGACAGACCCTTCCACTTGGCTGTGTCGAAGATGGTTCGTCCACAGCATGTCGAGAAAGTTGTGTATTCTGCCATGCCCACCTAGAACAACAGATTAGGCTCATTCTCGCCAATCTTGAAATATAAATATAGACCCATCAATAGATCTAACATACTCAAACTGTAATGCGGCCGTCCTGCTCATGAACCCACTAACAATCATGATCATTTCCCATGGTCTCAACGTATCCCTGTGCGTTTTATGGGCACCGCCTTGGATCAGGCCATTATGCTGGGCTAGCCGCCGTTTCGGATTGGGAGTTGACCCAATGTATAGGCTGGCGTGCCGGACTGTTGAACGAAGCAAATAGACACAATAGAAAGGGGGGATGGGTTGGGTTGTCTCCGACGCAGGAAGGTCGGCTGGGGTATTCGACCGTGACATATTCGCAAAAAAAGAGGCGAGAAGGGTCAATTATTGAGCATATGAATAGGAAGTAGGGCTGAGAAGGCGTTCAATGCAGAACCTTTTCAGGCACCGCGGGGATGTTCGTCCGGTAGGAACTAGGTAGGGCCCTTGTTCTAGTGCCAGGCTAATAAAAGTATCCTGCTAGAGATAGGTTGCGGTAAGAATGTCATCAGTTTTGTAAGACGTGTTTCTGGTCTTTTGTTGCATCGCGACGTTGATCTGTTCTTGTCAATAAACGTATCCTCTGGGGGGTAAGAGAACTTATGCTGCATTTTCGGCATACCACGCTCGCCGTTGTAGCAAAGTGGTAATGCGTCGCACTTGTATGGCAAGTACCTCGCCCGTACTCGGCTGAATATGAAATGCGGAGACCATAGGTTCGAATCCTGTCAGCGGCAACTCTTTTTTTCCCACCTTGTGAACATGGCAGGCGTGGAATTTATAGTTGCAGGCACCTTGCCGTAAGGCAGAAAGCATTCTCTCCTGCTACCAATAAATAGCACGCAATTTATCCATTTCTGTTACATGCTGCTGGTCAGTTTTGGCCCCCATTGCTGTGCTCTCTGTGCTCGAATGGCTGGTGCTCGTGCCTGGATCGATGAATCGGAGGGAAAAAGTGACGGGTCGTCCTAAGCGCTTACCGTACAGAAGTGTGCGTTTGGCTGTATTGTCACGTATGGAACCTTATAAATCTATCCTCTTGTCCATGACACAGAGCATTCCAGTCGACGCTCAACCCTCCAACCCCTAGTAGGCGGCGGCTTGATATGGTATTTTCAAGCTGCCTGCTATGTATGTGATTTGAGTGGAATGATAGGTGGTAAAAGTAGCACGGAAGGAGCCTTTGATTGTCTGGATGTGCTTCCCGCACCCTCTATTCAGACCCGAGGCTGCTCTCACAACCCAGCGAACCACGGTTTCCCACAAGTTGTACGGAGTATCTAGTTCCGAGTTGAAGTCCTTCTTCGTCCCCAAGGTTCAGAGACTGCGCTGTGTCAAAGCTGTTTTCCCATTCCCCACGTGGATCTAGGCTCATTTTGGCGCTTGTCTTTCTGGACGATCCGGGCAGGGAGTGAGTACATCGTCAAGGGAATTTCGCGCTCCCCTCAGCCCTCATGCCCTCCACTTGACAAATATACTCAAGCCCATCTCGAATTAACTATCACGAAGAGTCAATTGATGCCTCTGAATGCGAGGCATTGTAATATTTAATTGGTAACGTAATATACCGAACCCAGCTGCCTCTGGTTTCCATACGGCGGTACCAGTACCAATACCGGCAGGCTCCACATCGAAAATCGACCAGCGCAGAAGTTAAAATACCGCGCTTCCCCGTTTTGAGCTGGAGGCTGCTGCGGTGCCCATTTCACTCTCGGGTCACTCACTGGTCTGATTCTTCGTCCTCATCTTTCCGTCTGATCTCACCACGATCACCACCACCACCTCCTCCTCTTCTTCCATCCGCCATCGCCTTGCTATTCACTCTTCTCTCTCTTCCTCTCTTGTCTTTATAAATATACATCCTTAGCGGACATCGCCTGTGCCCATTCCGCCTGTCCGATTAATCGGATTGTCCGTTTTAGTGCTATCGATTAGAGGCCCCGTATAATTTATCCGTGTCCCCTTTCCTCACGTACCAGCCCTTCCAATGCGTTATCCGACGCTCCATCGACCTCTTTTCCAGGCGTGACACAACCAGTAATCCCCTCGTCTGACGATCGAGATGGTGGCCCCTCCGTCGACCGGAGCACACGCTGCTGCGCAGTTCACCTCCCAAACCGCCCCTCGCGCCACCCGCACCGCAAATGGCATTCCATTACACGGTCCAAATGCTCCCCTCAGCGCTCGAAGGGCCGCGCCCCTCGATCTCTCGACCGTCGAACGTCGTGGTCAGCCGTCCGCGACTCGAGAACCTGCGAAACGAGTAAGACCACATGGCCTGACCGAGGCTCCCTCCTTTTATCCCACCGAAGAAGAGTTCAAGGACCCCATGGAATATATCCGAAAAATCGCACCTGAGGGACAGAAATATGGTATATGCAAGATCGTCCCGCCGGATTCTTGGAATCCGCCCTTTGCTATCGATACAGAGGTATGAATTGCGGCTGGGCCCGGACGG
Organism: Malbranchea zuffiana; assembly: GCA_039700045.1. Lineage (NCBI taxonomy): Eukaryota > Fungi > Ascomycota > Eurotiomycetes > Onygenales > Malbrancheaceae > Malbranchea > Malbranchea zuffiana. The sequence goes on along the minus strand of JARUPO010000014.1, from coordinate 2,957 downwards.
GTGGCCAGCCTGTAGAAACCTCGAGAATCCCACAAGGCCTACAGGCTGGCCAGCGCTAGTTGCTTGGATTGTCTAACTTGTTTTTCTACCCAGCTCTTCCATTTTCGCACCCGTCGCCAGGAGCTGAATTCAGTCGAAGGAGGTACGCACACTCAAGACGACACATCCAAGCCTATATTACTACTAGAACTGGCTTCTAACTTCTCTCCAGGGACTCGAGCGAACCTAAATTACCTCGACCAGCTCACGAAATTCCATAAGCAGCATGGTACAAGCTTGACACGTTTTCCCAGCGTCGATAAACGGCCACTCGATCTTTACAGGCTAAAAAAGGCCGTCGAGGTCCGTGGCGGATTCGACCAGGTCTGCAAAATGAAAAAGTGGGCAGAAATCGGCCGCGATCTCGGTTATAGTGGCAAGATCATGTCGTCCCTCTCGACATCCCTCAAAAATTCATATCAGCGGTGGTTACAACCTTACGAAGACTACCTACTCGTTGCGAAGCCTGGTGTGCAACATCAGCTCGAACTTGAGAATGGTGGTCCGTATACGCCTTCTCCGAAGGCATCTCCTACGAATAGAAAAGATCCATCGAATACCCGAGAAACACCTGATGTTGGTAGCCGGTCACCTGCAGCCAGGGCATCTGCAGCGCTTAATTCTTCAATCGCTGAAAGTGTCGGAACCCGAGAAACGCAAGCTACGACGCCTGCTCCGGCGCCGGCTCCGGCGCCACAGCTACCTATTACAGGTGGCTTTACGGCAGTCAATTCTGTTCCAAATGGAATCAAACCGCCATCGTTCGTTGCTGTCAACCATGTAGCTCCCACCGTGAAAGAGGAGCCAAAACCCGTAGCTGCGAGCCAGGCCGGTTCCATGTCATCTTCGAATACTGATAAACGGTCCGAACCCCCTTCTCGACCGGGTGCGAGTGGCATTGATTCCCTGCCCGTCAAGCGTTCAAGTAACGATAGCACGGCGGCCGGCTCTCCAGCGGAGAATATGGAGTCAGAGGGAGCAAATGGGCGACGAAGTAAACGCCTCAAGAAAGGTACGAACGTTCGCAGCCATTGAAGAAGATGGACTGCAAAAAAGTTTGACTTGTGGTATAAATTCTAACATCATGTCACCAGATACGGCGCCAGTTGTTGCTGGGTCCAACATGAGTTTCTTACGCCCGACTGCTCAACAATCAAGGAACAAGGGAGGGAATTGTCGAACAGGAGAAGTAAGTGACTACTGTAGTTGGCTTAATATCATGAAGACTAACGCTGGTCTAGAAATGTGAAACATGCGCCACAAGTGACGATCCTTCTTCTATTCTACTGTGCGACGGATGTGACAATGGGTATCATATGAAGTGCCTGGATCCGCCGCTTACGACCGCACCTGACTATGAATGGCACTGCCCGAAGTGCCTTGTAGGAACGGGTGAATACGGATTCGAAGAAGGTGGCATATATTCTCTGAAACAGTTCCAAGAAAAGGCGGACAACTTCAGGAAAAACTATTTCTCAGGAAAAATGCCATTTGATCCGGTCCTGAATACCCATCGTCGCGAATCAGAGGACGATATTGAACGAGAATTCTGGAGGCTGGTTGAAAGCTTGACCGAAACGGTAGAGGTTGAATATGGGGCCGATATCCATTCCACAACACATGGAAGTGGGTTTCCAACTGTTGAGAGGAATCCGCTAGACCCGTACTCAGTCGACCCCTGGAATTTGAATGTCCTACCACTCCATGGGGAATCACTTTTCCGCCATATCAAGTCTGATGTTTCGGGAATGACCGTTCCCTGGGTATATGTTGGGATGTGTTTCTCTACCTTTTGTTGGCACAATGAGGACCACTACTCATACTCTGCCAATTATCAACACTTTGGCGCCACCAAAACCTGGTATGGCATCCCAGGAGCTGATGCTGAAGCCTTCGAGGAAGCGATGCGTCAAGCAGTGCCTGAGCTCTTCGAAACCCAGCCCGATCTTCTCTTTCAACTTGTTACGCTTCTTCCTCCAGGCCAGCTCCAAAAGGCTGGGGTGAATGTCTACGCTCTCGATCAACGAGCCGGCCAATTTGTCATTACCTTTCCTCAAGCATACCACGCTGGCTTTAACCACGGCTTTAACTTCAATGAAGCTGTGAATTTTGCACCCAACGATTGGGAACCCATGGGACAAGCTGGAGTCAAGCGGCTTCAAGAATTTAGACGTCAACCCTGCTTCTCACATGATGAATTGCTACTGACAGCGGCCTCGAGAGACACATCCATCAAGACTGCCAAGTGGCTGGGCCCAGCCTTGCGCAGAATGTGTGATCGGGAACTGGAACTACGTGCAGCGTTTGCAACTCGCCAAGAACAGTTCCGTCAAAAGGAAGCTAATCCTGACTCTGATGATAAGAAACTTGAGGCCGCTGGCGAGTTCAAAATTACGGTAGAGGAGACTGATCTTCCAGAAGAAGATTACCAGTGCTGCTACTGTAAGGTTTACAGCTACCTTACGCAGTTCAGGTGCCACAACAAAAACAAAGTCCTTTGCCTTCTTCACGTCGAAACCCATGCTTGCTGCGATGAGGATGTGTCATCGCGTTTCCTTGGGCCAAATCACAGTTTACGGTACCGATTATCGGATGACGGAATACAGTCATGTGCTCAAAAAGTTGAAGATCGTGGGAGGATTCCTGAAGTTTGGGCAGAGAAGCTCGACAAACTCCTGGATGAAGAGCCGAAACCTTCGTTAAAGGCAATGCATACGTTATTGTCCGAAGGTGAAAAAGTACCTTATCATCTACCCGGCCTGCAAGATCTTGCTGCATTCGTGCAACGCTGTGACAAATGGGTAGAGGAAGCGAACAATTATATTACCCGGAAGCAGCAAAATCGTCGTAAGAACGAGAGAGTGTGGAGGAGGGTCAGTGCGGCGAAAAGTGCGCAGTTGGAAGAACGTGAACGCGAA